>CAWUFW010002032.1:0-600000 GCA_963921515.1 Calotriton arnoldi
TGTACTTCGTTCAGTTGCATTATTGCTGAAGTCCTGACATTCTCAGTAAAACATGTACATCCAACAAGGGCAGAGACTGTCAGTTGATTCCTTTGTGTTCTACTGCAGCTTCCCAGAGTGTTCTAAAGAACAACTAGAGTGCTAACAGCCTTACTTATGACAAAAGTATGGCACACCTGAAACCATCTTGATTGGAATAAACTGGTAACACTTAAACAATTTAATTTAAAAAGGAACAAAATGATGGGGTTCATTTTGTCATAGAAATTATGGTTAGTGCTGTAGAAAGAAAAATTAGGACATGTTTCAAGTGTGATCTCAAATATCTTCCTGTTATATTTCAACAGGAGCAGCCTGCCAGTTGATGCCTTTGTGTTCTACTGCAGCTTCCCAGAGTGTTCTAAAGAACAACTAGAGTGCTAACAGCCTTACTTATGACAAAAGTATGGCACACCTGAAGCCATCTTGATTGGAATAAACTGGTAACACTTAAAACATTTAATTTAAAAGGAACAAAATGATGGGGTTCATTTTGTCATAGAAATTATGGTTAGTGCTGTAGAAAGAAAAATTAGGACATATTTCAAGTGTGATCTCAAATATCTTCCTGTTATATTTCAACAGGAGCAGCCTGCCAGTTGTTGCCTTTGTGTTCTACTGCAGCTTCCCAGAGTGTTCTAAAGAACAACTAGAGCGCTAACAGCCTTACTTATGACAAAAGTATGCCACACCTGAAGCCATCTTGATTGGAATAAACCGGTAACACTTAAAACATTTAATTTAAAAAGGAACAAAATGAGGGGTTCTTTTTGAAATAGAAATTATGGTTAGTGCTGCAGAAAGAAAAATTAGGGCATGTTTTAAGTGAGATCTCAAATCCTTTTCTATTTCATTAGAAAATTCTGATATGCAGACTGAAACAATCACTTTCAATACCAGCAGCAGACTACCAGTTAACTCCCTGGTGAGCAGTAGCTTTACTCCAGTGATCTAATGAGCAACTAGAGTGCTAACATTCTGAATTTATGGCAGATGTGAGACACATCTGAATGCCTTCTTGATGGAATCAAAGTAAAAACTGAAAGCATTTCCTACTGAGGAGACTGCAGTAAATGAAGAAATTAGGAAACTTCATAACAAAGAAGTCTTCCAAGATGGCCACCAGTGAAAAAAGAGCCCAAATGTAGCACAAATATTACCCAGATGTAGCCCACATATAGCCCAATGACAAAAGTGTGCAAAACACTTTTTATTTTTAGTTTTTTGCAGTTTTATGTAGTGCAGACTGGTCAGGTATTGGAGCATTGCATCTTAAAACATGACCCCCTACACTACAAAAACACCACTGCACTACCTTAAACCCTAAAACACTACCCCCAGCACGACCCCCTACACTACACAAGCACCACTGCACTATCCTAAACCCTCAAACACTACCCCCAGCACGACCCCCTACACTACCCAAACACCACTGCACTAACCTAAATCCTAAAACACTACCACCAGCACGACCCCCTACACTACCCAAACACCACTGCACTACCCTAAAACACTGACCCCCTACACTACACAAACACCACTGCACTACCCTAAACCCTAAAACACTACCCCAGCACGACCCCCTACACTACACAAGCATCACTGCACTACCCTAAACCCTAAAACACTACCCCCAGCACGACCCCTACACTACCCAAACACCACTGCACTAACCTAAATCCTAAAACACTACCCCCAGCACGACCCCTACACTACCCAAACACTACTGCACTACCCTAAAACATGACCCCCTACACTACACAAACACCACTGCACTACCTAAACCCTAAAACACTACCCCCAGCACGACCCCCTACACTACACAAGCACCACTGCACTACCCTAAACCCTAAAACACTACCCCCAGCACGACCCCCTACACTGCCCGAACACCACTGCACTGCCCTAAACCCTGAAACACCACCCCTAGCACGACCCCCTACACTGCCCGAACACCACTGCACTGCCCTAAACCCTGAAACACCACCCCCTTCACGACCCCCTACACTGCCCGAACACCACTGCACTGCCCTAAACCCTGAAACACCACCCCCAGCATGACCCCCTACACTGCCCGAACACCACTGCACTGCCCTAAACCCTGAAACACTACCCCCAGCAAAACCCCCTACACTGCCCGAACACCACTGCACTGCCCTAAACCCTGAAACATCACCCCCAGCAAGACCCCCTACACTGCCCGAACACCACTGACCTAAACCCTGAAACACCACCCCCAGCACGACCCCCTACACTGCCCGAACACCACTGCACTGCCCAAAACCCTGAAACACTACCCCCAGCACGACCCCTACACTGCCCGAACACCACTGCACTGCCTAAACCCTGAAACACTACCCCCAGCATGACCCCCTACACTGCCCGAACACCACTGCTCTGCCCAAAACCCTGAAACACGAGCCCCAGCACGACCCCCTACACTGCCCGAACACCACTGCACTGCCCTAAACCTTGAAACACCAGCCCCTGCACGACCCCCTACACTGCCCGAACACCACTGCACTACCCTAAACCCTGAAACATCACCCCCAGCACGACCCCCTACACTGCCCGAGCACCACTGCACTGCCCTAAACCCTGAAACACCAGCCCCAGCACGACCCCCTACACTGCCCGAACACCACTGCACTGCCCTAAACCCTGAAACACCAGCCCCAGCACGACCCCCTACACTGCCCGAACACCACTGCACTGCCCTAAACCGTGAAACACCAGCCTCAGCACGACCCCCTACACTGCCTGAACACCACTGCACTGCCCTGAACCCTGAACCACCAGCCCCAGCACAACACCCTACACTGCCCGAACACCACTGCACTGCCTAAACCCTGAAACACCAGCCCCAGCATGACCCCCTACACTGCCCAAACACCACTGCACTGCCCAAACCCTGAAACACCAGCCCCAGCACGACCCCCTACACTGCCCGAACACCACTGCACTGCCCTAAACCCTGAAACACCAGCCCCAGCACCACCCCCTACAATGCCCGAACACCACTGTACTGCCCTAAACCCTGAAACACCACCCCCTGCACACGCCGCCTACACTGCCCTAAACCCTGAAACACCACCCCCTGCATGACCCCTACACTGCCCGAACACCACTGCACTGCCCTAAACCCTGAAACACCACCCCAGCACCACCCCTACACTGCCCGAACACCACTGCACTGCCCAAAACCCTGAAACACCACCCCCTGCACGCCCCCTACACTGCCCGAACACCACTGCACTGCCCTAAATCCTGAAACACCACCCCCAGCATGACCCCCTTTACTGCCCGAACACCACTGCACTGCCTCAAACCCTGAAACACCAACCCCAGCATGACCCCCTACACTGCCCGAACACCACTGCACTGCCCTAAACCCTGAAACACCACCCCTAGCACGACCCCTACACTGCCCGAACACCACTGCACTGCCTAAACCCTAGAACACTACCCCCAGCATGACCCCCTACACTACCCGAACACCACTGCACTACCCTAAACCCTAAAATACTACCCCCAGCACGACCCCCTACACTACCCAAACACCACTGCACTGCCCTAAACCCTAAAACACTCCCCCCAGCACGACCCCCTACACTACCCGAACACCACTGCACTGCCTAAACCCTAAAACACTCCCCCAGCCACGACCCCCTACACTACCTAAACACCACTGCACTGCCCTAAACCCTAAAACACTACCCCCAGCATGACCCCTACACTACCCAAACACCAATGCACTACCTAATCCCTAAAACACTACCCCCAGCACAACCCCCTACACTACCCAAAGCACCACTGCGCTACCCTAAACTCTAAACAATACCCCCAGCACTGACTCCCTACACTACCCAAACACCACTGCACTACCCTAAACCCTAAAACACTACCCCCAGCACGACCCCCTACACTACCCAAACACCACTGCACTACCCTAAACCCTAAAACACTACCCCCAGCACGAACTCCCTACACTACCCAAACACCACTGCACTACCCTAAACCCTAAATCTACCCCAGCATGACCCCCTACACTACACAAACACCACTGCACTACCTAAACCCTAAAACACTACCCCCTGCACGACCCTCTTCACTACCTAAACACAACTGCACAATTTGTTACAGGCGTTGCAACGCAGGCCTGTGGTGCTTACTGGAAGTACCTGGTGGGCTAGTTGGGCCCCAGGGACTCTCAGGATTCAAGGTGACCTAATCCCCCAACTTAAAACGCGCCATGGGGCGCGTTTGCACAGTGGTGAAGGGAGGGGCGGGGCCTCAGGTGACATGTGCGCAAACACGCCTTGTGGTGCGTTTTAAATTGGGGAGTTAATTCCCTTTGAATCCTGGGGGCCAACTAGCCCACCAGGTACCTTCAGTAAGCACAACAGAGTTGCGTTGCAGAGAGGTGAAAAAAGTGCGTGGCCTCGGAACGCCTCTCTGCAACTCAGCTCTGTGGTCCTAACTGTAGGTACCTGGGGAGCTAGTTGGGCCCAGGGACCCTCAGGATTCAAGGGGACTTAATCCCGCAACTTAAAACGCGCCACGGAGCGCGTTTGCACACATGTCACCTCAGGCCCCCCTCCCTTCACCACTGTGCAAACGCGCACTGGCTCTGGTTAGTCAGAGTCAGTTACCACCAGTACCCGTCTGAAAAAGTTGTGGGCACAGGATGATTTTGCAACAAGGCCTCTTTCTGCTCCTCTGTTGGTTCTTTCTGCACATCTTTTGCTTCTTTCTGTGCGTTTTTTCTTCTTTCTTCACATGTCCTACCTCTGTTGGCATAGTTAGAAACTACCATTTAAAAAACCTTTGAAATTCACTTAAAAAAATCATAGGTTTCAGGCACGTTATGGTTAGAAATTAGCATTTAAAAAACCTTTGAAATTCACTGAAAAAACCATAGGGTTCAGGCACGTTATAGTGAGAAATTAGCATTTAAAAAACCTTTGAAATTCACTGAAAAAACCATAGGTTTCAGGCACGTTATAGTTAGAAATTAGCATTTAAAAAACCTTTGAAATTCACTGAAAAAACCATAGGTTTCAGACACGTTATAGTTAGAAATTAGCATTTAAAAAACCTTTGAAATTCACTGAAAAAACCATAGGTTTTAGGGACAGTTATAGTTAGTTGGACATTGCACTCGTACAAAACCATAGAAATTCCCCTGTTATAGTTAGTTGAGCTAACTATAACTCGCGCCCATAATGCACTGCTGATGACGTCACATATTACATCACTCATGACATGGTCAGTGACATCACTGATGACATCACTGATGACATCTCAAATGACATCACTGATGACATCATCCATGTGATAATTTCATGCATCTTCTCACACCCTAATATAACTTTTGATACACCCACTCTAAATTACAGACTGCCATTCTCAAAACCATAGACACTCCAACACCAAAAACTACATACCCACTCACTGATTCTTAGGTCTACACACACATCCACTCACTCACCTGTACAGTCACTCATACTTACAGTCACTCAGTACAGGACTATCATATGCACTCATACACCTATATAAACACTCACACACCGCCACTCATCCATAGAGGTACTCACACCTAGTCAGTCATGCAAAAAATTAATCACACACCCATTTACTCACCTATACAGTTATACACACACCAGCTCACTTACTCATACAAATACTAGCACATTCTTACGCTCTTATACAATAACTGATACAAGCACACACGCATCCATACAGCCACTCTCACAATCACACACTCTCACTTATAGCCATTTAAATATTCTAACACACATATATACTGCCTTTTACATATGTAGTTACTCGCACATGTACCACTGAGATATACATTCACTCACTAACACACCCATACACACACTCACCCACCCAAGCAGTCCATCACAGATGCACTCTTGAAATCATGCACCCAGTGAATCACCCACTCACACATCTATGTATAGAGTCACACACACCCCACCCACACAAACACTCAGGCAGCCATACAGATACTCAGAGAACCAATCAATAACCCATATAGACACTCATGTAGCTATTCGCAAATCCATGCATCCACTTACACACCAACAAACAGACGGATACAGACATTCACACAGTTTAGTCACTAACCCATGCATTCAGTAAGATACGTTTAATCACTCACTTGTAGAGTCAGTCACTCACGTACTAAATCATCCATTCAGACACTTATACACCCACTCATTCTTCAATACGCCTTTCCCTATATATATTAAACATATTTAAACTTTACAGAAACACACAGTCACTGGATGATGTCATCAGTGATGTCATCAGTGATGTCATTTGAGATGTCATCAGTGATGTCATCAGTGATGTCACTGACCATGTCATGAGTGATGTAATATGTGACGTCATCAGCAGTGCATTGCGGGGCGCGAGTTATAGTTAGCTGAACTAACTATAACAGGGGAATTTCACGGGTTTTGTACGAGTGCAATGTCCAACTAACTATAACTGTCCCTAAAACCTATGGTTTTTTCAGTGAATATATATATATATTCACTGAAAAAACCATAGGTTTAGGGACAGTTATAGTTAGTTGGACATTTCACTCGTACAAAACCATAGAAATTCCCCGTTATAGTTAGTTCAGCTAACTATAACTCGCGCCCCGCAATGCACTGCTGATGACGTCACATATTACATCACTCATGACATGGTCAGTGACATCACTGATGACATCACTGATGACATCTCAAATGACATCACTGATGACATCATCCAGTGACTGTGTGTTTCTGTAAAGTTTAAATATGTTTAATATATATAGGGAAAGGCGTATTGAAGAATGAGTGGGTGTATAAGTGTCTGAATGGATGATTTAGTACGTGAGTGACTGACTCTACAAGTGAGTGATTAAATGTATCTTACTGAATGCATGGGTTAGTGACTAAACTGTGTGAATGTCTGTATCCGTCTGTCTGTTGGTTTGTAAGCGGCTGCATGAGCTTTCTGAATAGCTACATGAGTGTCTACATGGGTTATTGATTGATTGTCTGAGTATCTGTATGGGTGCCTGAGTGTTTGTGTGGGTGGGGTGTGTGTGACTCTGTGCATAGATGTGTGAGTTGGTGATTCACTGGGTGCATGGTTTCAAGAGTGCATCTGTGATGGACTGTATGGGTGGGTGAGTGTGTGTATGGGTGTGTTAGTGATTGAATGTATATCTCAGTGGTACATGTGTGAGTAACTACATATGTGAAAGGCAGTATATATGTGTGTTGGAGTATATAAATGGCTATAAGTGAGAGTGTGTGATTGTGAGAGTGGCTGTATGGATGAGTGTGTACTTGTATCAGTGATTGTATAAGAGTGTAAGAATGTGCTAGTATTTGTATGAGTAAGTGAGCTGGTGTGTGTATAACTGTATAGGTGAGTAAATGGGTGTGTGATTAAGTTTTTGCATGACTGACTAGGTGTGTGAGTACCTCTATGGATGAGTGGCGGTGTGTGAGTGTTTATATAGGTGTATGAGTGCATATGATAGTCCTGTACTGAGTGACTAAGTATGAGTGACTGTACGGGTGAGTGAGTGGATGTGTGTGTAGACCTAAGAATCAGTGAGTGGGTATGTAGTTTTGGTGTTGGAGTGTCTATGGTTTTGAGAATGGCAGTCTGTAATTTAGAGTGGGTGTATCAAAAGTTATATTAGGGTGTGAGAAGATGCATGAAATTATCACATGGATGATGTCATCAGTGATGTCATTTGAGATGTCATCAGTGATGTCATCAGTGATGTCACTGACCATGTCATGAGTGATGTAATATGTGACGTCATCAGCAGTGCATTGCGTGGCGCGAGTTATAGTTAGCTGAACTAACTATAACGGGGAATTTCTATGGTTTTGTACGAGTGAAATGTCCAACTAACTATAACTGTCCCTAAAACCTATGGTTTTTTCAGTGAATTTCAAAGGTTTTTAAATGCTAATTTCTAACTATAACGTGTCTGAAACCTATGGTTTTTCAGTGAATTTCAAAGGTTTTTAAATGCTAATTTCTAACTATAACGTGCCTGAAACCTATGATTTTTTAAGTGAATTTCAAAGGTTTTTTTAAATGCTAGTTTCTAACTATGCCTACAGAGGTAGGACATGTGAAGAAAGAAGAAAAACGCACAGAAAGAAGCAAAAGATGTGCAGAAAGAACCAACAGAGGAGCAGAAAGAGGCCTTGTTGCAAAATCATCCTGTGCCCACAACTTTTCAGACGGGTACTGGTGGTAACTGACTCTGACTAACCAGAGCCAGTGCTATGCTAAAAGACACTTAGAATACAGTGAAAACACCTACATACACTAGGGAACACTATGCGTTGGGGTACCCCTGTGATTAGCATGACCTCCTCTGCAAGTCCCTAGTACATAATAGGGCAGGGGGATTAAAACTACCTCTTAAAACGCGCTACAGGGCGCGTTTGCACAGTGGTGAAGGGAGGGGGGCCTGAGGTGACATGTGTGCAAACGCACCCCGTGGCGCGTTTTAAGTTGCGGGATTAAGTCCCCTTGAATTCTGAGGGTCCCTGGGGCCCAACTAGCCCCCAGGTACCTACAGTTAGGACCACAGAGCTGAGTTGCAGAGAGGCGTTCCGAGGCCACGCACCTTTTTCACCTCTCTGCAACGCAACTCTGTTGTGCTTACTGAAGGTACCTGGTGGGCTAGTTGGCCCCAGGGTCCCTCAGGATTCAAAGGGAATTAATTCCCCAACTTAAAACGCACCACAGGGCGTGTTTGCGCACATGTCACCTGAGGCCCCGCCCCCTCCCTTCACCACTGTGCAAACGCGCCCCGTGGTGCGTTTTAAGTTGAGGGATTAGGTCACCTTGAATCCTGAGGGTCCCTGGGGCCCAACTAGCCCACTAGGTACTTCCAGTAAGCACCACAGGCCTGCGTTGCAACGCCTGTAACAAATTGTGCAGTTGTGTTTAGGTAGTGAAGAGGGTCGTGCTGGGGGTAGTGTTTTAGGGTTTAGGGTAGTGCAGTGGTGTTTGTGTAGTGTAGGGGGTCATGCTGGGGGTAGATTTAGGGTTTAGGGTAGTGCAGTGGTGTTTGGGTAGTGTAGGGAGTCGTGCTGGGGGAGTGTTTTAGGGTTTAGGGTAGTGCAGTGGTGTTTGGGTAGTGTAGGGGGTCGTGCTGGGGGTAGTGTTTTAGGGTTTAGGGTAGTGCAGTGGTGTTTGGGTAGTGTAGGGGGTCGTGCTGGGGGTAGTGATTTAGGGTAGTGCAGTGGTGTTTGGGTAGTGTAGGGGTACTGCTGGGGGTAGTGTTTTAGGGTTTAGGTTAGTGCAGTGGTGTTTGGGTAGTGTAGGGGTACTGCTGGGGGTAGTGTTTTAGGGTTTAGGGTAGTGCAGTGGTGTTTGTGTAGTGTAGGGGTAGTGTTTTAGGGTTTAGGGTAGTGCAGTGGTGTTTGTGTAGTGTAGGAGGTCGTGTTTTAGGGTTTAGGGTAGTGCAGTGGTCTTTGGGTAGTGTAGGGAGTCATGCGGGGGTAGTGTTTTAGGGTTTAGGGTAGTGTAGGGGGTCATGCGGGGGGTAGTGTTTTAGGGATTAGGGTAGTGCATTGGTGTTTGGGTAGTGTAGGGGGTCATGCGGGGGTAGTGTTTTAGGGTTTAGGGCAGTGCAGTGGTGTTTGGGTAGTGTAGGGGGTCGTGCTGGGGAGTGTTTTAGGGTTTAGGGCAGTGCAGTGGTGTTTGGGTAGTGTAGGGGTCGTGCTGGGGAGTGTTTTAGGGTTTAGGGCAGTGCAGTGGTGTTCGGGTAGTGTAGGGGGTCGTGCTGGGGGAGTGTTTTAGGGTTTAGGGCAGTGCAGTGGTGTTCGGGTAGTGTAGGGGGTCGTGCTGGGGGAGTGTTTGAGGGTTTAGGGCAGTGCAGTCGTGTTCGGGTAGTGTAGGGGTTGTGCTGGGGGTAGTATTTTAGGGTTTAGGGTAGTGCAGTGGTGTTTGGGTAGTGTAGGGGGTTGTGCTGGGGGTAGTGTTCTAGGGTTTAGGGCAGTACAGTGGTGTTTGGGCAGTGTAGGGGGTAATGCTGGTGGTGGTGTTTTAGGGTTTAGGGCAGTGCAGTGGTGTTCGGGCAGTGTAAGGGGTCGTGCTGGGGGTGGTGTTTCAGGGTTTAGGGCAGTGCAGTGGTGTTCGGGCAGTGTAGGGGGTGGTGTTTCAGGGTTTAGGGCAGTGCAGTGGTGTTCGGGCAGTGTAGGGGGTCGTGCAGGGGGTGGTGTTTCAGGGTTTAGGGCAGTGGTGTTCGGGCAGTGTAGGGGGTCGTGCTGGGGGTGGTGTTTCAGGGTTTGGGGCAGTGCAGTGGTGTTCGAGCAGTAAAGGGGGTCGTGCTGGGGGTGGTGTTTCAGGGTTTAGGGCAGTGCAGTGGTGTTCGGGCAGTGTAGGGGGCGTGCAGGGGTGGTGTTTCAGGGTTTAGGGCAGTGCAGTGGTGTTCGGGCAGTGTAGGGGGTGCTGCAGGGGGTGGTGTTTCAGGGTTTAGGGCAGTGCAGTGGTGTTCGGGCAGTGTAGGGGGTCATGCAGGGAGTGGTGTTTCAGGGTTTAGGGCAGTGCAGTGGTGTTCGGGCAGTGTAGGGGGTCGTGCTGGGGCTGGTGTTTCAGGGTTTAGGGCAGTACAGTGGTGTTCGGGCAGTGTAGGGGGTCGTGCTGGGGCTGGTGTTTCAGGGTTTAGGGCAGTGCAGTGGTGTTCGGGCAGTGTAGGGGGTTGTGCTGTGGCTGGTGTTTCAGGGTTTAGGGCAGTGCAGTGGTGTTCGGGCAGTGTAGGTGGTCGTGCTGGGGCTGGTGTTTCAGGGTTTAGGGCAGTGCAGTGGTGTTCGGGCAGTGTAGGGGGTCATGCTGGGGCTGGTGTTTCAGGGTTTAGGGCAGTGCAGTGGTGTTCGGGCAGTGTAGGGGGTCTTGCTGGGGCTGGTGTTTCAGAGTCTAGGGCAGTGCAGTGGTGTTCGGGCAGTGTAGGGGGTCTTGCTGGGGCTGGTGTTTCAGGGTTTAGGGCAGTGCAGTGGTGTTCGGGCAGTGTAGGGGGTCGTGCTGGGGGTGGTGTTTCAGGGTTTAGGGCAGTGCAGTGGTGTTTGGGCAGTGTAGGGTGTCATGCTGGGGCTAGTGTTTCAGGATTTAGGGCAGAGCAATGGTGTTCAGGCAGTGTAGGGGGTTTTGCTGGAGGTGGTGTTTCAGGGTTTAGGGCAGTGCAGTGGTGTTCGTGCAGTGTAGGGGGTGGTGTTTCAGGGTTTAGGGCAGTGGTGTTCAGGCAGTGTAGGGGGTCTTGCTGGGGTTGATGTTTCAGGGTTTAGGGCAGTGCAGTGGTGTTCGGGCAGTGTAGGGGGTCGTGCTGGGGGTGGTGTTTCAGGGTTTAGGGCAGTGCAGTGGTGTTCCGGCAGTGTAGGAGGTCGTGCAGGGGGTGGTGTTTCAGGGTTTAGGGCAGTGCAGTGGTGTTCGGGCAGTGTAGGGTGTCGTGCTGAGGGGTGGTGTTTCAGGGTTTAGGGCAGTGCAGTGGTGTTCAGGCAGTGTAGGGGGTCGTGCTGGGGGTGGTGTTTCAGGGTTTAGGGCAGTGGTGTTCGGGCAGTGTAGGGGGTCTTGCTGGGGGTGGTGTTTCAGGGTTTAGGGCAGTGCAGTGGTGTTCGGGCAGTGTAGGGGGTCTTGCCGGGGCTGGTGTTTCAGGGTTTAGGGCAGTGCAGTGGTTTTCGGGCAGTGTAGGCGGTCGTGCTGGGGCTGGTGTTTCAGGGTTTAGGGCAGTGCAGTGGTGTTCGGGCAGTGTACGGGGTCGTGCTGGGGCTGGTGTTTCAGGGTTTAGGGCAGTGCAGTGGTGTTCGGGCAGTGTAGGGGGTCGTGCTGGGGCTGGTGTTTCAGGGTTTAGGGCATTGCAGTGGTGTTCGGGCAGTGTAGGGGGTCGTGCTGGGGGTGGTGTTTCAGGGTTTAGGGCAGTGCAGTGGTGTTCGGGCAGTGTAGGGGGTCATGCTGGGGGTGGTGTTTCAGGGTTTAGGGCAGTGCAGTGGTGTACGGGCAGTGTTGGGGGTCTTGTTGGGGGTGGTGTTTCAGGGTTTAGGGCAGTGGTGTTCGGGCAGTGTAGGGGGTCTTGCTGTGGGTAGTGTTTCGGGGTTTAGGGCAGTGCAGTGGTGTTCGTGCAGTGTAGGGGTCGTGCTGGGGGTGGTGTTTCAGGGTTTAGGGCAGTGCAGTGGTGTTCGGGCAGTGTAGGGGGTCGTTCAGGGGGTGGTGTTTCAGGGTTTAGGGCAGTGCAGTGGTGTTCGGGCAGTGTAGGGGGTCGTGCTGGGGCTGGTGTTTCAGGGTTTAGGGCAGTGCAGTGGTGTTCGGGCAGTGTAGGGGGTCTTGCTGGGGGTGGTGTTTCAGGGTTTAGGGCAGTGGTGTTCGGGCAGTGTAGGGGGTCTTGCTGGGGGTGGTGTTTCAGGGTTTAGGGCAGTGCAGTGGTGTTCGGGCAGTGTAGGGGGTCTTGCTGGGGGTAGTGTTTCAGGGTTTAGGGCAGTGCAGTGGTGTTTGTGCAGTGTAGGGGGTCGTGCTGGGGATGGTGTTTCAGGGTTTAGGGCAGTGCAGTAGTGTTCGGGCAGTGTAGGGGGTCGTGCAGGGGGTGGTGTTTCAGGGTTTAGGGCAGTGCAGTGGTGTTCGGGCAGTGTAGGGGGTCGTGCTGGGGGTGGTGTTTCAGGGTTTAGGGCAGTGCAGTGATGTTCGTGCAGTGTAGGGGGTCGTGCTGGGGGTGGTGTTTCAGGGTTTAGGGCAGTGGTGTTCGGGCAGTGTAGGGGGTCTTGCTGGGGGTGATGTTTCAGGGTTTAGGGCAGTGCAGTGGTGTTCGGGCAGTGTAGGAGGTCTTGCTGGGGGTAGTGTTTCAGGGTTTAGGGCAGTGCAGTGGTGTTCGGGCAGTGTAGGTGTCATGCTGGGGGTGGTGTTTCAGGGTTTAGGGCAGTGCAGTGGTGTTCGGGCAGTGTAGGGGGTCGTGAAGGGGTGGTGTTTCAGGGTTTAGGGCAGTGCAGTGGTGTTCGGGCAGTGTAGGGGGTCGTGCTAGGGTATGTGTTTCAGGGTTTAGGGCAGTGCAGTGGTGTTCGGGCAGTGTAGGGGGTCGTGCTGGGGGTAGTGTTTTAGGGTTTAAGGTAGTGCAGTGGTGTTTGTGTAGTGTAGGGGGTCGTGCTGGGGGCAGTGTTTTAGGGTTTAGGGTAGTGCAGTGGTGCTTGTGTAGTGTAGGGGGTCGTGCTGGGGGTAGTGTTTTAGGGTTTAGGGTAGTGCAGTGGTGTTTGTGTAGTGTAGGGGGTCATGTTTTAGGGTAGTGCAGTGGTGTTTGGGTAGTGTAGGGGGTCGTGCTGGGGGTAGTGTTTTAGGATTTAGGTTAGTGCAGTGTTGTTGGGGTAGTGTTTTAGGGTTTAGGGTAGTGCATTGGTGTTTTTGTAGTGTAGGGGGGTCATGTTTTAAGATGCAACGCTCCAATACCTGACCAGTCTGCACTACATAAAACTGCAAAAAAACTAAAAATAAAAAGTGTTTTGCACACTTTTGTCATTGGGCTATATGTGAGCTACATCTGGGTAATATGTGTGCTACATTTGGGCTCTTTTTCACTGGTGGCCATCTTGGAAGACTTCTTTGTTATGAAGTTTCCTAATTTCCTCATTTACTGCAGTCTCCTCAGTAGGAAATGCTTTCAGTTTTTTACTTTGATTCCATCAAGAAGGCATTCAGATGTGTCACACATTTGCCATAAATTCAGAATGTTATTACTCTAGTTGTTCATTAGATCACTGTAGTAAAGCTACTGCTCACCAAGGAGTTAACTGGAAGTCTACTGCTGGTATTGAAAGTGATTGTTTCAGTCTGCATGTCAGAATTTTCTAATGAAATAGAAGAGGATTTGAGATCTCACTTAAAACATGCACTAAATTTTCTTTTTGCAGCACTAACCATAATTTCTATGGCAAAATGAACCCCCTCATTTTGTTCCTTTTTAAATTAAATGTTTTAAGTGTTACCAGTTTATTCCAATCAAGATGGCTTCAGGTGTGCCATACTTTTGTCATAAGTAAGGCTGTTAGCACTCTAGTTGTTCTTTAGAACACTCTGGGAAGCTGCAGTAGAACACAAAGGCATCAACTGACAGGCTGCTCCTGTTGAAATATAACAGGAAGATATTTGAGATCACACTTGAAACATGTCCTAATTTTTCTTTCTACAGCACTAACCATAATTTCTATGACAAAATGAACCCCATCATTTTGTTCCTTTTTAAATTAAATGTTTTAAGTGTTACCAGTTTATTCCAATCAAGATGGCTTCAGGTGTGCCATACTTTTGTCATAAGTAAGGCTGTTAGCACTCTAGTTGATCTTTAGAACACTCTGGGAAGCTGCAGTAGAACACAAAGGCATCAACTGACAGGCTGCTCCTGTTGAAATATAATAGGAAGATATTTGAGATCACACTTGAAACATGTCCTAATTTTTCTTTCCAGAGCACTAACCATAATTACTATGACAAGATGAACCCCATCATTTTTTTCCTTTTTAAATTAAATGTTTTAAGTGTTACCAGTTTATTCCAATCAAGATGGCTTCAGGTGTGCCATACTTTTGTCATAAGTAAGGCTGTTAGCACTCTAGTTGTTCTTTAGAACACTCTGGGAAGCTGCAGTAGAACACAAAGGAATCAACTGACAGTCTCTGCCCTTGTTGGATGTACATGTTTTACTGAGAATGTCAGACTTCATTCTCACATGACTGAGAAAGATAATGTGAATTTACAGAAAATATGCTCTCATTTTAGCTTCTGGGGCACCTTCCAAAACTGTATGGGACAAGCATGTGAAAATAGTTTTCTCTCAAACATGATTCATGATATCCCAGCAGAAGGTTTTTCACAGGGTAAAATCACCTTAGAACACACCACAATTCCTGAAATTAGTATGGTACCATCAACAAATGAATTCTAATGTAACTAAAGTCTGTTATCACCCTTTATAGTTCTCCTTTTGGTAACCCTCAAAATCTTCGATTCACTACAATGCATTTCAATGGGGTACTATCATTTATATTGGTCCCAAGATGGCTGCCAGCAATTCCAGGATGAAGTGCTGACAGCCAATCAGATCTCACGATGACATGTGTGGTTAGGCTCCGCCCAGATATATATGTGTTTTTACTTTTGATTTTCTCAGCAACTACTGAACGGATTTACACCATTTAACAAAAAGGGTTCTTTTGAACCAAGAACTACCTCTTTGCCAAATTTGGTGTAATCCGTTCAGCAGTTCGGGCTGTAGCCTTGCATAAGGTTTCCTATGGGAAATTGATTTTTTTACTCTTATTTTTTAATTTCTCCGCAACTACTGAACGGATTTACACCATTTAACAAAAGGGGTTCTTTCTGAACCAAGAACTACCTCTTTGCCAAATTTGGTGTAATTCCGTTCAGCAGTTCGGGCTGTAGCCGTGTCTAAAGTTTCCTATGGGAAAATGAATGGGGAAAACACGTTTTGCGACCCCCTTTTTCTTGGCCCCCGCTTGACGAATCACCATGAGACTTTCAGGGTAGGAGCGGACCGGAGCTGGCAATAAAGTTTAAAAATTTCGCGAAGATTCGTCAACCGACGCAAGAGTTATTTCAAATAGAATGTCGCGGATTTCCTATGGAAAATAGGTCCTAACTATAACTATCTACTGGCAACCGCCAGTAGATAATATATATATATATATATATATATATATAAAGTCTCAAAGTTTGCCTGCAGTGAGGGGCCCACACAGGTAAGTTCAATAGCCACCTTCTTTAATGAAGAAACTGCATGACAAACAGCAAAGGTGCTTCGCCTTGATTCAATCCCGCCCGACGCGTTTCGTGCATGAGCACTTCCTCATGGGCTGCGGGCTTTCAGTTAGGTCTATGTCACGGCAGTTTTCACAGCATACTTTTGAAGTCAAATGTCTCCGCCCATGTGGGCGTGGCCATCCTGTGGCTTGATGGTTAATGTAGTGCCGTGGATTATACTCAAGTGAGTCTCCGTGCAAGGACCCTGGTTTTCAACAGTATTTCCACAGAGGGTTGCGAACAAGCAGCTTCACCCGCCTGAGATGCACGTAACCATTTCTCCATTGGGCATACCTGATCCCAAAGCTGCCACGCCGGTTGACGAAGCAGCAGGACTGTACCACCAGTACAGCGGGGCTTACCTCGCGGCTCAGACTGCGCCGCTAAATACAAAGTCTCAAAGTTTGCCTGCAGTGAGGGGCCCACACAGGTAAGTTCAATAGCCACCTTCTTTAATGAAGAAACTGCATGACAAACAGCAAAGGTGCTTTGCCTTGATTCAATCCCGCCCGACGCGTTTCGTGCATGAGCACTTCCTCATGGGCTGCGGGCTTTCAGTTAGGTCTATGTCACGGCAGTTTTCACAGCATACTTTTGAAGTCAAATGTCTCCGCCCATGTGGGCGTGGCCATCCTGTGGCTTGATGGTTAATGTAGTGCCGTGGATTATACTCAAGTGAGTCTCCGTGCAAGGACCCTGGTTTTCAACAGTATTTCCACAGTGGGTTGCGAACAAGCAGCTTCACCCGCCTGAGATGCACGTAACCATTTCTCCATTGGGCATACCTGATCCCAAAGCTGCCACGCCGGTTGACGAAGCAGCAGGACTGTACCACCAGTACAGCGGGGCTTACCTCGCGGCTCAGACTGCGCCGCTAAATACAAAGTCTCAAAGTTTGCCTGCAGTGAGGGGCCCACACAAGTAAGTTCAATAGCCACCTTCTTTAATGAAGAAACTGCATGACAAACAGCAAAGGTGCTTCGCCTTGATTCAATCCCGCCCGACGCGTTTCGTGCATGAGCACTTCCTCATGGGCTGCGGGCTTTCAGTTAGGTCTATGTCACGGCAGTTTTCACAGCATACTTTTGAAGTCAAATGTCTCCGCCCATGTGGGCGTGGCCATCCTGTGGCTTGATGGTTAATGTAGTGCCGTGGATTATACTCAAGTGAGTCTCCGTGGAAGGACCCTGGTTTTCAACAGTATTTCCACAGTGGGTTGCGAACAAGCAGCTTCACCCGCCTGAGATGCACGTAACCATTTCTCCATTGGGCATACCTGATCCCAAAGCTGCCACGCCGGTTGACGAAGCAGCAGGACTGTACCACCAGTACAGCGGGGCTTACCTCGCGGCTCAGACTGCGCCGCTAAATACAAAGTCTCAAAGTTTGCCTGCAGTGAGGGGCCCACACAGGTAAGTTCAATAGCGACCTTCTTTAATGAAGAAACTGCATGACAAACAGCAAAGGTGCTTCGCCTTGATTCAATCCCGCCCGACGCGTTTCGTGCATGAGCACTTCCTCATGGGCTGCGGGCTTTCAGTTAGGTCTATGTCACGGCAGTTTTCACAGCATACTTTTGAAGTCAAATGTCTCCGCCCATGTGGGCGTGGCCATCCTGTGGCTTGATGGTTAATGTAGTGCCGTGGATTATACTCAAGTGAGTCTCCGTGCAAGGACCCTGGTTTTCAACAGTATTTCCACAGTGGGTTGCGAACAAGCAGCTTCACCCACCTGAGATGCACGTAACCATTTCTCCATTGGGCATACCTGATCCCAAAGCTGCCACGCCGGTTGACGAAGCAGCAGGACTGTACCACCAGTACAGCGGGGCTTACCTCGCGGCTCAGACTGCGCCGCTAAATACAAAGTCTCAAAGTTTGCCTGCAGTGAGGGGCCCACACAGGTAAGTTCAATAGCCACCTTCTTTAATGAAGAAACTGCATGACAAACAGCAAAGGTGCTTCGCCTTGATTCAATCCCGCCCGACGCGTTTCGTGCATGAGCACTTCCTCATGGGCTGCGGGCTTTCAGTTAGGTCTATGTCACGGCAGTTTTCACAGCATACTTTTGAAGTCAAATGTCTCCGCCCATGTGGGCGTGGCCATCCTGTGGCTTGATGGTTAATGTAGTGCCGTGGATTATACTCAAGTGAGTCTCCGTGCAAGGACCCTGGTTTTCAACAGTATTTCCACAGTGGGTTGCGAACAAGCAGCTTCACCCGCCTGAGATGCACGTAACCATTTCTCCATTGGGCATACCTGATCCCAAAGCTGCCACGCCGGTTGACAAAGCAGCAGGACTGTACCACCAGTACAGCGGGGCTTACCTCGCGGCTCAGACTGCGCCGCTAAATACAAAGTCTCAAAGTTTGCCTGCAGTGAGGGGCCCACACAGGTAAGTTCAATAGCCACCTTCTTTAATGAAGAAACTGCATGACAAACAGCAAAGGTGCTTCGCCTTGATTCAATCCCGCCCGACGCGTTTCGTGCATGAGCACTTCCTCATGGGCTGCGGGCTTTCAGTTAGGTCTATGTCACGGCAGTTTTCACAGCATACTTTTGAAGTCAAATGTCTCCGCCCATGTGGGCGTGGCCATCCTGTGGCTTGATGGTTAATGTAGTGCCGTGGATTATACTCAAGTGAGTCTCCGTGCAAGGACCCTGGTTTTGTGTGTGTAGATCTTGGAATTAATGAATAGGTGTGTTGTAACTGGTATTGGTATGTCCATTGTTTTGAAAATGTTAGTTTGTATTTTTGAGTGTGTGTATCAAAGGTTATATTAGGGTGAGAGGAGGTCTGCCACTCTATCACAAGGATGATGTCATCAGTGATGTCATCAGTGATGTCATTTGAGATGTCATAAGTGATGTCATGAGTGATGTCACTGACCATGTCATGAGTGATGTAATATGTGACGTCATCAGCAGTGCATTGCGGGCGCTGCGAGTTATAGTTAGCTGAACTAACTATAACGGGGAATTTCTATGGTTTTGTACGAGTGAAATGTCCAACTAACTATAACGCCCCTGAAACCTATGGTTTTTTCAGTGAATTTCTAAGGTTTTTTAAATGCTAATTTCTAACTATAACGTGCCTGAAACCTATGGTTTTTTCAGTGAATTGCTAAGGTTTTTTAAATGCTAATTTCTAACTATAACGTGCTAGAAACCTATGGTTTTTTCAGTGAATATACATATATTTATTATACTATGTATACATGTGAAAATGTCTCGGTCCCCTGTTTGCCTCGGTGGCACGGAAAAAATGGGTGGAACTGACGTCAGCACGCCGATGAGGTCCTCTTATGGCTCCGATGATGTCATACGGTGTTGCGAGCGGAGCCGTGCTCGTTGACGTGGGAGAACTAGGAAAGAATTTCCGTGGAATGCTGGTGCAGGGGATATTCACCTAAGTGTTCAGGCTAGTCCTTTGGGAGCAACTGTTTATGTTGCCACTCCAGAAACCGAAACCAGTGATCCGAGGGCAGAGGCCCTGCAGATGGCACACGAGGTGGGGTGCCCTGTCGTGTGCACCGGCGGGGCAGCGAAGTGACAAGCACCACAACCCACAAAAAAGGTAACGAGGGCACTGAATAACACAGGATCTTCTCTTTGTATCTGGCAGGAACAACGAAGTTAAAATGCCCTAGTACCAAAATGTAGAATTAGTGCTACAACGGTCTTCAAGAGGACCTGTGATGCTTCTGCCTCCCGTACCCTGGAGGCGGCACATGGGTCACGCGGTACGGTCATACTGCGGTGGGACGCACACTCGTTGACCTCTCATGGCACTGCTCCACACTTCAGGGAGGACGCTTTCCATTAGCTATGTTTTCTGATGACATGTCGCGCCGGCCCCGTCCAACAACAGAACTCCTTTAGATCCAAACAGACTCTTCCACTCTCTCACCGGAAGTGAAACCAGGCCACGCGGACACTATCACAATACAACAGCCGGGAATGCACTTTTCGGTAAAAAACCACATTCCTTCCTCCTAATTAATCAAATAAATGTCTCACTGAAGAACAGGGGCTAGCTTCGATCGGTAAACAGCCGTTACAACGACTTTTTTACTTTCCGATACCATTACAACGCATGCATTACCACGCATGCGTTGTACATCACGAAGTCATTACTACGCATTTTTTTTAGAACGCATGGTCATTTACCACACATGCCTTTACAACGGATTTTGTTGTAAAGGTATGTATGGTAAATGACCATGCGTTCTAAAAAACATGTAGACGATCCATGTCGTTGTAAGGAAACAGAGGCTGTTCCGTTTCCTCACAACGAGGTGCACCGCCCCTCAGAGATGACGTGAAGTCTCTCCACGAGGAGAGAGGAACCATGAGGAGTGAGAGGTAAGGGGATTGGGCATGGGGTGGGGGTTTCTTTTCTAGGGTTTAGGGTAGTGCAGTGGTGTTTGGGTGGTGTAGGGGGTCATGTTGGGGGTAGTGTTTTAGGGTTTAGGGTAGTGCAGTGGTGTTTGGGTAGTGTAGGAGGTCGTGCTGGGGGTAGTGTTTTAGGGTTTAGAGTAGTGCAGTAGTGTAGGGGGTCGTGCTGGGGGTAGTGTTTTAGGGTTTAGGGTAGTGCAGTGGTGTATGGGTAGTGTAGGGGGTCATGCTGGTGGTAGTGTTTTAGGGTTTAGGGTAGTGCAGTGGTGTTTGTGTAGTGTAGGGGGTCATGCTGGGGGTAGTGTTTTATGGTTTAGGGTAGTGCAGTGGTGTTTGGGTAGTGTAGGGGGTCGTGCTGGGGATAGATTTAGGGTTTAGGGTAGTGCAGTGGTGTTTGGGTAGTGTAGGGAGTCGTGCTGGGGGAAGTGTTTTAGGGTTTAGGGTAGTGCAGTGGTGTTTGTGTAGTGTAGGGGGTTGTGCTGGGGGTAGTGTTTTAGGGTTTATGTTAGTGCAGTGGTGTTTGTGTAGTGAAGGGGTCATGCTGTGGGTAGTGTTTTAGGGTTTAGGGTAGTGCAGTCGTGTTTGTGTAGTGTAGGGGGTCGTGTTTTAGGGTATAGGGTAGTGCAGTGGTGTTTGGGTAGTGTAGGGGGTCATGCTGGGGTTAGTGTTTTAGGGTTTAGGGTAGTGCAGTGGTGTTTGGGTAGTGTAGGGGGTCGTGCTGGGGTAGTGTTTTAGGGTTTAGGGTAGTGCAGTGGTGTTTGTGTAGTGTGGGAGGTCGTGCTGGGGGTATATTTAGGGTTTAGTGTAGTGCAGTGGTGTTTGGGTAGTGTAGGGAGTCGTGCTGGGGGTAGTGTTTTAGGGTTTAGGGTAGTGCAGTGGTGTTTGGGTAGTGTAGGGAGTCGTGCTGGTGGTAGTGTTTTAGGGTTTAGGGTAGTGCAGTTATGTTTGGGTAGTGTAGGGTGTCGTGCTTGGGGTAGTGTTTTAGGGTTTAGGGTAGTGCGCCCAACCAGCCACAATATCCGTGGACAAAGGGGATCCTGACTCTTTGGAACGCTCCGTCAATTGAATAATTTGGGTCAAGGGCCCTACCACGTCCAAGACCTATCAATTCCTTTCTTGGGATCCCTCATATACTTGGAGAAAAAGGTACATAGTTTCTCATCAATTTCAGGCGTGTGTGCCACCTTCCCCTTCAGTGAGGGCCTGGGGCATTCTCCCTCATCCTATTCCTGACCTCCCTTTCAAGGGGTTGATGGATTTTCCCCACCACATACTCTGCCACTTTGGCGTCAGGTGTCCACTCTGCCGACCTAGGATGGTAAATTTGGGTAGGCTCGAACATGTCCGAGTGGACCCCGTCCCCAACCGGGGACTGAGAGGAGTGGGACTCTGGACGCCAGGGACGCCCCGAGTCCTTATCCTCATCGGAGGAGGACTCGTCCTCCGATACACCCTCTCCCTCTAAGGGAAACCCGCCGTCAAGGTCTACAATAGTGGTGACAGTGTCGCAATTTTCTCCGGGCCCCTCCTCCTCCCGGCAGGGTGCATGTTTTAGCGTTCGCGCACTCTTGAGGAAGGTCTCCGTAAGTTTATCAAATCCTTCCAAGTGCCCCGCGTTATACTTAACGGCCCTTTTATTCCCCATCTGGGAGCTACTTGGATCCGCCACCACCAGATCTGGGTCACTGAACACCCCAGGGATGCTTTTTTCCAGCTTATCAACCTGATCCCTAAGAGGAGCCAGCGCCCTAGAAATAGCCAGAGAGAGGGCTTGGTCCACTGCTGGAGGGAAAAGTTGGGGGGCCATTCCTCCTCCACTTCCTGGTAGGAGGAGTAAAAATGGTCTTCTGGAGAAGACATGATAGCAGAGGGTGTGAGCACAGAACAAATGCCCTTAAAATCCTTAAGACAGCCCCTCGCCGGTGCTCCAACAGCTGGGCTTTCCCCGAAGCTGTTATAAGAATAGACTGAGGCGCAATACCAATTACCACCACCAGGTGGCGCTGGTCACTAACGTGGCCGTGTGGGGAAATCACCGCGTAGCGGTGTCAAAATTAGGCGAGGGTTGGTCGGGAATCAAGCGGACACTAAAGGAGTGACCGGATTCCCAAACGCGCGTAAAGACCAGCGGGAGCGCTCGATGGAGCTGCCTCGCTCGGACCAGACGCGCCTGACAGGATCTCACCACGCGCAGAGCACACAGCGGGAGAAACTGCGAGGGGGAGAACGCGCTCGGGCAAGAGCCTGCTGTGCAGGGAATATGAAACAATACCAAGGCAATAACGCTAATAACGTGCACAAGAAACCGCTATACAAACAGCAACAACGTCAGATTAAGCCAAGAATGTAAGGAATGCACTTAACTGACGAGCAGTGAAGAAAGAGGAAGCGGAAAGGACGTCACAATATTATATACGATGGACTGTGATATGATTGGACTATAGTTGCCTTGGAGACTACCCCCCTAATGGTTCATGGGTTGTGTAGTCTTTTGTTTAATGATTGTTGTGTTACGTTTTCTTTGAACTGCTATGCAAATAAAGTGAGGAAAGATATGCATAATCCTCACCTCCGTCCTGCCATAGAATTAATTAAACTTTATTTGATCTGATTTATAAACATAGATCATAAAAGTGTACATAAAAACAGTAAATCCTCTTTCCTAATACAATACAGTGAGAATTAATTAAAACCAGTAGGTAAAAACGGGTGTTACAAAGCCCGGTTCAGAGCAACTTCAGGTTAACAGAATCGTAAAGTTCAATGTTTCGCAAGATCAGTCTCATGTACTTCGTGAAAATGCGCAATAAGGGGTCCAAGTAAGATGTAACGCTCCAATACCTGACCAGTTTGCACTATATAAAACTGCAGAAAAATAAAAATAAAAAGTGTTTTGCACACTTCTGTCATTGGGCTATATGTGGGCTACATCTGGGTGATATTTGTGCTACATTTGGGCACTTTTTTCTCTGGTGGCCATCTTGGGAGACTTATTTGTTATAAAGTTTCCTAATTTCGTCATTTACTGCAGTCTCCTCAGTAGGAAATGCTTTCAGTTTTTTACTTTGATTCCATCAAGAAGGTATTCAGATGTGTCACACATTTGCCATAAATTCAGAATGTTAGCACTCTAGTTGTTCATTAGATCACTGTAGTAAAGCTACTGCTCACCAGGGAGTTAACTGGAAGTCTACTGCTGGTATTGAAAGTGATTGTTTCAGTCTGCATGTCAGAATTTTCTAATGAAATAGAAGAGGATTTGAGATCTCACTTAAAACATGCCCTAAATTTTCTTTCTGCAGCACTAACCATAATTTCTATGGCAAAATGAACCCCCTCATTTTGTTCCTTTTTAAATTAAATGTTTTAAGTGTTACCAGTTTATTCCAATCAAGATGGCTTCAGGTGTGCCATACTTTTGTCATAAGTAAGACTGTTAGCGCTCTAGATGTTCTTTAGAACACTCTGGGAAGCTGCAGTAGAACACAAAGGCATCAACTGACAGGCTGCTCCTGTTGAAATATAACAGGAAGATATTTGAGATCTCACTTAAAACATGTCCTAATTTTTCTTTCTACAGCACTAACCATAATTTCTATGACAAAATGAACCCCCTCATTTTGTTCCTTTTTAAATTAAATGTTTTAAGAGTTACCAGTTTATTCCAATCAAGATGGCTTCAGGTGTGCCATAATTTTGTCATAAGTAAGACTGTTAGCGCTCTAGTTGTTCTTTAGAACACTCTGGGAAGCTGCAGTAGAACACAAAGGCATCAACTGACAGGCTGCTCCTGTTGAAATATAACAGGAAGATATTTGAGATCACACTTGAAACATGTCCTAATTTTTCTTTCTACAGCACTAACCACAATTTCTATGACAAAATGAACCCCATCATTTTGTTCCTTTTTAAATTAAATGTTTTAAGTGTTACCAGTTTATTCCAATCAAGATGGCTTCAGGTGTGCCATACTTTTGTCATAAGTAAGGCTGTTAGCACTCTAGTTGTTCTTTAGAACACTCTGGGAAGCTGCAGTAGAACACAAAGGCATCAACTGACAGGCTGCTCCTGTTGAAATATAACAAGAAGATATTTGAGATCTCACTTAAAACATGTCCTAATTTTTCTTTCTACAGCACTAACCATACTTTCTATGGCAAAATGAACCCCTCATTTTGTTCCTTTTTAAATTAAATGTTTTAAGTGTTACCAGTTTATTCCAATCAAGATGGCTTCAGGTGTGCCATACTTTTGTCATAAGTAAGACTGTTAGCTCTCTAGTTGTTCTTTAGAACACTCTGGGAAGCTGCAGTAGAACACAAAGGCATCAACTGACAGGCTGCTCCTGTTGAAATATAACAGGAAGATATTTGAGATCTCACTTAAAACATGTCCTAATTTTTCTTTCTACAGCACTAACCATAATTTCTATGACAAAATGAACCCCCTCATTTTGTTCCTTTTTAAATTAAATGTTTTAAAAGTTACCAGTTTATTCCAATCAAGATGGCTTCAGGTGTGCCATAATTTTGTCATAAGTAAGACTGTTAGCGCTCTAGTTGTTCTTTAGAACACTCTGGGAAGCTGCAGTAGAACACAAAGGCATCAACTGACAGGCTGCTCCTGTTGAAATATAACAGGAAGATATTTGAGATCACACTTGAAACATGTCCTAATTTTTCTTTCTACAGCACTAACCATAATTTCTATGACAAAATGAACCCCATCATTGTGTTCCCTTTTAAATTAAATGTTTTAAGTGTTACCAGTTTATTCCAATCAAGATGGCTTCTGGTGTGCCATACTTTTGTCATAAGTAAGGCTGTTAGCACTCTAGTTGTTCTTTAGAACACTCTGGGAAGCTGCAGTAGAACACAAAGGAATCAACTGACCGTCTCTGCCCTTGTTGGATGGACATGTTTTACTGAGAATGTCAGACTTCATTCTGACATGACTGAGAAAGATAATGTGAATTTACAGAAAATATGCTCTCATTTAGCTTCTGGAGCACCTTCCAAAACTGTATGGGACAAGCATGTGAAAATAGTTTTCTCTCAAACATGATTCATGATATCCCAGCAGAAGGTTTTTCACAGGGTAAAATCACCTTAGAACACACCACAATTCCTGAAATTAGTATGGTACCATCAACAAATGAATTCTAATGTAACTAAAGTCTGTTATCACCCTTTATAGTTCTCCTTTTGGTAACCCTCAAAATCTTCGATTCACTACAATGCATTTCAATGGGGTACTATCATTTATATTGGTCCCAAGATGGCTGCCAGCAATTCCAGGATGAAGTGCTGCCAGCCAATCAGATCTCACGATGACATGTGTGGTTAGGCTCCGCCCAGATATATATGTGTTTTCTTTTTCAAATTTCTCAGGAACTACTGAACGGATTTACACCATTTAACCAAAAGGCACGACTCTGAACCAAGGGCTACCTTTTTGCCAAATTTGGTGTAATTCCGTTCAGCAGTTCGGGCTGTAGCTGCGATGAAAGGTTCCTATGGAAAATTGCATGGGGAAAACACGTTTTGGGACCCCCCTTTTTTCTCGGCCCCCACTTGACGAATCACCCCAAGACTTTCAGGATAGGAGTGGACCGGAGCACCCCACGAGTTTTGAAAATTTCACGAAGATTCGTCAACCGGCGCCAAAGTTATTTCAAATAGAATGTTACGGATTTCCTATGGAAAATAGGTCCTAACTATAACTATCTACTGGCGACCGCCAGTAGATGATATATATATATATATTCACTGAAAAAACCATAGGTTTCAGACACGTTATAGTTACAAATTAGCATTTAAAAAACCTTTGAAATTCACTGAAAAAACCATAGGTTTTAGGGACAGTTATAGTTACTTGGACATTGCACTCGTACAAAACCCGTGAAATTCCCCCGTTATAGTTAGTTCAGCTAACTATAACTCGCGCCCCCGCAATGCACTGCTGATGACGTCACATATTACATCACTCATGACATGGTCAGTGACATCACTGATGACATCACTGATGACATCTCAAATGACATCACTGATGACATCATCCAGTGACTGTGTGTTTCTGTAAAGTTTAAATATTTTTAATATATATAGGAAAAGACGTATTGAAGAATGAGTGGGTGTGTAAGTGTCTGTATGGATGATTTAGTAGGTGCGTGACTGACTCTATAAGTGAGTGATTTAACGTATCTTACTGAATGCATGGGTTAGTGACTAAACTGGGTGAATGTCTGTATCCGTCTGTCTGTTGCTGTGTAAGTGGCTGCATGTGTTTGTGAATAGCTAAATGAGTGTCTATATGAGTTATTGAATGCTTGTCTGAGTATCTGTATGGGTGCCTGAGTGTTTTCTGTGGGAGGGGTGTGTGCAACTCTGTGCATAGATGTGTGAGTGGGTGATTCACTGGGTGGATGGTTTCAAGAGTGCATCTGTGATAGACTGTATGGGTGGGTAAGTGTGTGTAAGAGTGTGTTAGTGAGTGAATGTATGTCCCAGTGGTACATGTGTGAGTAACTACATATGTGAAAGGCAGTATATATGTGTGTTGGAGTATATAAATAGCTATAAGCAAGAGTGAGTGATTGTGATAGTGGCTGTATGGATGAGTGTGTGCTTGTATCAGTGATTGTATAAGAGCGTAACAATGTGCTACTATTTGTATGAGTAAGTGAGCTGGTGTGTGTATAACTGTATAGGTGAGTAAATGGCAGTGTGTTTAATTATTTGCATGACTGACTAGGTGTCTGAGTATCTCTATGGATGAGTGGCGTTGTTTGAGTGTCTATATAGGAGTAAGAGTGCATATGATAGTCCTGTACAGAGTGACCGTAAGTATGAGTGACTGTACGGGTGAGTGAGTGGATGTGTGTGTGTAGACCTAAGAATCAGTGAGTGGGTATGTAGTTATTGGTGTTGGAGTGTCTATGGTTTTGCGAATGGCAGTCTGTAATTTAGAGTGGGTGTATCAAAGATTATATTAGGGTGTGAGGAGGTGCATCAGATTATCACGTGGATGATGTCATCAGTGATGTCATTTGAGATGTCATCAGTGATGTCATCAGTGATGTCACTGACCATGTCATGAGTGATGTAATATGTGACGTCATCAGCAGTGCATTGCGAGGCGCGAGTTATAGTTAGCTGAACTAACTATAACGGGGGAATTTCACGGGTTTTGTACGAGTGCAATGTCCAAGTAACTATAACTGTCCCTAAAACCTATGGTTTTTTCAGTGAATTTCAAAGGATTTTTAAATGCTAATTTGTAACTATAACGTGTCTGAAACCTATGGTTTTTTCAGTGAATTTCAAAGGTTTTTTAAATGCTAATTTGTAACTATAACGTGTCTGAAACCTATGGTTTTTTCAGTGAATTTCAAAGGTTTTTTAAATGCTAATTTGTAACTATACCGTGCCTGAAACCTACGGTTTTTTCAGTGAATTTCAAAGGTTTTGTAAATGACAATTTTTAAATGTATTAATTGTTATATTAATTTTTTTCATACTGATTTACTACATTTTTAGAAACAATTTTTTTTTACAGATTTTATTTTTTAAATTACATTGTAATTACATTATACATTACATTACAAAAAATACTTTCTCAGAATGAATTACTTTAGTTTAAATACTTTGCACATAGGCAATAGACTTTTAAGTACAGTAGTTACAGTTGTTGCAATGGGCAACACATTTTCAAACACAATGCAACATTCAGCTCAATGTGAATTTCTAGTTAAATGCAATTAGTTACTTTATGGATTACTTTTCTAACCACAGGACTGGATCCTAGATTCAGTCCTGGTACATCTCCTGTAAACAGTTGAGTAAAAGCGTTTTGGTTACAGTCGTGATTTTTAAGGAATATTATTGTATTTTAAAAGTTGACACTTAGAAACTTTTTCTCATAGAATCACCAATGTTATCCTATGGAAGGAAATTCACTTAGCAGGTAAAAACTGTTATCGTTACTTTTTCTTACTCAGTGTTGGATCCTGGATCCAGCACTGGTGCATCTCCTGTAAACAGTTGAAAGAATGCGTTTAAGTCATACAGGTGATTTTTAAGGAATATTTGTAGTTTGTAAAAATCAACACTTTGAAACTTTTTGCTGAAAACCAGACAATGGATTCCTATGGAAGAAAATATAAGTTACTGGTAAGTACGGTTAAAATTACTTTTCAGGATTAGTACTGGGCTGAAAGATGCAGCACTGAGGTCTCTCCTGATAACAGGTGAGTAAATCGGAATTCGTATTTCGGCTGATTTTAGAGGAATATTTTAAAGTTCCAAAACTCCACACTTTGAAGAATTTCCAAGTGAAACCAGTCAATGTTAGCCTATGAAGGAAATTCAAGTTACCGGTAAGTACGGTTAAAATTACTTTTCAGGACCAGTACTGGGCTGAAAGATGCAGCACTGAGGTCTCGCCTGATAACAGGTGAGTAAATCGGAATTCGTATTTCGGCTGATTTTAGAGGAATATTTTAAAGTTCCAAAACTCCACACTTAGAAGAATTTCCAAGTGAAACCAGTCAATGTTAGCCTATGGAAGGAAATTCAAGTTACTGGTAAGTACGGTTAAAATTACTTTTCAGGACCAGTACTGGGCTGAAAGATACAGCACTGAGGTCTCTCCTTATAACAGGTGAGTAAATCGGAATTCGTATTTCGGCTGATTTGAGAGGAATATTTGTATGTTTCAAAAATCAACACTTAGAAACTTTTTCAGCAAAAAGCAGGCAATGATATCCTATGGAAGGAAATTCAAGTTACTGGTAAGTACGGTTAAAATTACTTTTGAGGATCAGTACTGGGCTGAAAGATGCAGCACTGAGGTCTCTCCTGATAACAGGTGAGTAAATCGGAATTCGTATTTCGGCTGATTTTAGAGGAATATTTTAAAGTTCCAAAACTCCACACTTAGAAGAATTTCCAAGTGAAACCAGTCAATGTTAGCCTATGGAAGGAAATTCAAGTTACTGGTAAGTACGGTTAAAATTACTTTTCAGGACCAGTACTGGGCTGAAAGATACAGCACTGAGGTCTCTCCTTATAACAGGTGAGTAAATCGGAATTCGTATTTCGGCTGATTTTAGAGGAATATTTGTATGTTTCAAAAATCAACACTTAGAAACTTTTTCAGCAAAAAGCAGGCAATGATATCCTATGGAAGGAAATTCAAGTTACTGGTAAGTACGGTTAAAATTACTTTTGAGGATCAGTACTGGGCTGAAAGATGCAGCACTGAGGTCTCTCCTGATAACAGGTGAGTAAATCGGAATTCGTATTTCGGCTGATTTTAGAGGAATATTTTAAAGTTCCAAAACTCCACACTTAGAAGAATTTCCAAGTGAAACCAGTCAATGTTAGCCTATGGAAGGAAATTCAAGTTACTGGTAAGTACAGTTAAAATTACTTTTCAGGACCAGTACTGGGCTGAAAGATACAGCACTGAGGTCTCTCCTTATAACAGGTGAGTAAATCGGAATTCGTATTTCGGCTGATTTTAGAGGAATATTTGTATGTTTCAAAAATCAACACTTAGAAACTTTTTCAGCAAAAAGCAGGCAATGATATCCTATGGAAGGAAATTCAAGTTACTGGTAAGTACGGTTAAAATTACTTTTGAGGATCAGTACTGGGCTGAAAGATGCAGCACTGAGGTCTCTCCTGATAACAGGTGAGTAAATCGGAATTCGTATTTCGGCTGATTTTAGAGGAATATTTTAAAGTTCCAAAACTCCACACTTAGAAGAATTTCCAAGTGAAACCAGTCAATGTTAGCCTATGAAGGAAATTCAAGTTACCGGTAAGTACGGTTAAAATTACTTTTCAGGACCAGTACTGGGCTGAAAGATGCAGCACTGAGGTCTCTCCTGATAACAGGTGAGTAAATCGGAATTCGTATTTCGGCTGATTTTAGAGGAATATTTTAAAGTTCCAAAACTCCACACTTAGAAGAATTTCCAAGTGAAACCAGTCAATGTTAGCCTATGGAAGGAAATTCAAGTTACTGGTAAGTACGGTTAAAATTACTTTTCAGGACCAGTACTGGGCTGAAAGATACAGCACTGAGGTCTCTCCTGATAACAGGTGAGTAAATCGGAATTCGTATTTCGGATGATTTTAGAAGAATATTTGCACAATGGTGAAGGGAGGGGCGGGGCCTGAGGTGACATCTGTGCAAACGCGCCCCGTGGCGCGTTTTAAGTTGGGGGATTAAGTCCCCTTGAATCCTGAGGGTCCCTAGGGGCCAACTAGCCCACCAGGAACCTCCAATATGCGCCAGGGGCTGCGTTGCAGAGACGTGCAGAGAGGCCACACCCCTTTTACACCTCTCTGCAACGCAGCTCTGTGGCGCTTTCTGGATGTACCTGTTGGGCTAGTTGGCCCCCAGGGACCCTCAGGATTGAAGGGGATTTAATTCCCCATCTTAAAACGCGCCACGGGGCCTGTTTGCACACATGTCACCTGAAGCCCCGCCCCCTTCCTTCACCACTGTGCAAACGCGCCCGTGGCGCGTTTTAAGCTGGGGGATTAAGTCCCCTTGAATCCTGAGGGTCCCCGGAGTCCAACTAGCCCACCATATACCTCCAAAAGCGCCACAGAGCTGCGTTGCAGAGAGGTGTAAAAGGGGTGTGGCCTCTCTACACGTCTCTGCAACGCAACCCCTGGCGCATATTGGAGGTTCCTGGTGGGCTAGTTGGCCCCCAGGGACCCCCAGTATTCAAGGGGAATTCGTTCCACCTCTGCAAACGCGCCAGGGGCGCGTTTGCAGAGTGGTGAAGGAAGGGGCGGGGCCTGCGGGCCCGATTGTTTAAAAAAATACATAAATTTTTGTCCCCTGAAGGGGGCTGTGTGGCCCCCTTCCTTTTTCCTGTTTTGGGCCCTGGGGACCCCATCCCCCAGGGCCTTACCCCTTTTTTTTAATTTAATGAAAAAAAAAACGGGAAGGGGGCCGCGTGGCCCCCCTTCTCTGGGCCTGTATTAGCCCCGGGGACCCCATCCCCCGGGGCATGGCCTTTTTTTATTTTCTTGGGAGGGGGCTGCGTGGCCCCCTCCTCAGGCCATTTAAGGCCCCGGGGACCCCATCCCCGGGGCCGGCCTTTCCATTTTTTTTATTTTTTTTTGGGAGGGGGGCCGCGTGGCCCCCCTCCTGGGCCACTTCTTGCCCCGGGGACCCCATCCCCCGGGGCTGGCCCTCTCTGTTGGGGACTGTGGGGGTCCCCAATCCCCCACAGTCCCGCCGGCTCCCCACGTCCCTTGGGAGCCGGCATTGCTAGTTCCACATGGGGAGCAGCTGACATGCTGCTCCCCATGTGGAAAAGCAATGTGCTTTGGATATTGGAAGAGAGCAGGTTTCCTGCTCTCTCTTCCAATATCCAAGCAGTTTGCTATGGCAGGACGGGAGCCGCGAGGCTCCCGTCCTGCCATAGCAAACTACAGTGTCCCGGGGTAGGCACCCCGGGATACTGCAGGAGCCGGCCCTGGGGGTGGCGGTCCCCAGGGCCATCAAGGGCTCCAGGAGGGGGCCGCGCGGCCCCCTCCCTACATCAGCACAGCCCCGGGAGGTGGTGGTCCCCGGGCTCGGGGTCCAAACGGACCCCCATTTTAATTTGTTAGTGCCCCGGGAGGTGGCGGTCCCCGGGCGTGTGGGGGCTGGAGCCCCCCACACAGGTTGTTCAATTCATTAAAAAAAAGCCCCAAGGAGGTGGTGGTCCCCGGGGCTGCGGGAGGGCTCAGAGCCCTCCCGCACCATTTTTTTAAAAAGCCCCAGGGGGTGGCGGTCCCCGGGGCTTGGGGGCCCTTGAGGCCCCCACACATAAAATTAAACCCCCACCATGCCCCCGGGACTTGGGCCACCCGGGGCAAAATACAATCGAAGCGCGGGAGACCGCGCTTTGTTTTTTTCGGCAGGATTCGCGCACCCTGAGCGCATCCTGCCGATTTTTAAAAAAAATTTTTTTTTTGCCCAGGGGGTCCTTGTGGGACCCCTAAGCAAGCCTAGGGGGTCAGGGTGTTTCTACCCTGCCCCCTTTGTGCGCTTTGCGCACTTGTTTCTGTCCCTCGGTTCTACCGAGGGACAAAATGGCTGCCAACATTTCCTGAATCGGAATGTTGACAGCCAGCTGACAGCCAATTAACATGCAGCTCGTGATCGGGAGGGTACGCGGACCCTACTCGGCCATAGATATCACTATCTTTTTACTTTTGATTTTCTCAGCAACTACTGAACGGATTTACACCATTTAACAAAAGGGTTCTTTCTGAACCAAGAACTACCTCTTTGCCAAATTTCGTGTAATTCCGTTCAGCAGTTCGGGCTGTAGCCGTGTCTAAAGTTTCCTATGGAAAATTGCATGGGGAAAACGCGTTTTGGGACCCCCTTTTTCTCGGCCCTCGCTTGACGAATCCCCCGAGACTTTCAGGGTAGGAGCGGACCGGAGCGGGCCACAAAGTTTGAAAATTTCGCGAAGATACGTCAACCGGCAAGAGAGTTATTTCAAATAGAATGTCACGGATTTCCTATGGATAATAGGTTGTAACTATAACTATCTACTGGCGACCGCCAGTAGATAATATATATATATATATCGACAGCAAAAACCCAACACGGTCCAAGGTACACGAACCAGAGTCTCCACGGCACAGAGGAAATCCACAACTAGGTACTTAAAGGTATTTTATTTTCTTTTTTCTTGATCACACCATTTGTGCAAACGTGCAAAGGACGGTCAACGCGTTTCGGCGAATGCCTTCAACTGGACCATAGAGTCCTGCCGTCTAAACTGTCCATTTAAAGTGACACTGTGCATAAATCCCTTGTTTGTTTCCATTAAAAACAGACTAGACAGTTAACCCCAGTTTATAAATATTCATGTCGGCTTTTAACTGTTTCCATCTTTCTTTCTGATTTCTTAATTATAATAATCATGATGAAGTATCTTAACTTAAATAAGAAGTTCCAATCAACAAGAATCCAATATAAACAACCACATCAAGGGAAGAGATGAAGATAATGTGAACAGGGAGTATAACAAAGGAAATATTGGGACGGACGGGAAGATTTCATCAGATTTGAAAGATAAAGGCATATATAAACACATCATAAAGTACATGTTAAAAGCACATTCAGTAAAATATGAACATTCTATTTCTGTAAAGTACATTTTTTTAAAAAAGGGAATGAACAAATTCAATATATTGAAAAACGAGGAAGAGTGGAGTTGATTAAAGATAAGGGAGATGCATTAAGACAATTAGAAAATCAGAATGTAAAAACCTCCACATATCTTATAAATATTTAAAAATATATATGAAAAAACCCCTGCAAGTCATGGTTCTGATGAATAAGGGAAAGTGACACGTGCATTGTGCAAAGTACAAAGTGCAAATACGCAATGTGCAAAAATTTGCAGTGCAAAGATTAAGTTTCAAACCATTTTCCTTCAAGAATCTTGATTCTTCTGAGATGAATCTCAGATTGAGGAAATAAAGTGACAAATGCATTTGTGCAAATTTACTTTAGAAAAAGGGAGGTCATTTTCCTAAAATTATATTCCCTGAACCATATCTATTAAGTAATTTGTGTCAATAAAATCACTACAGATTTCATGTCTCATGTGGGGTCTAATCAATAAATACTCCTATTCCTCTTATTGTAATCATACCAATACCATGCTTCCACATGTACCACATATATTCCAGTGTTTCCTTCATCTCTTCCGCTACTTGTTTCTAGTATCCCTCAATTACATCCCTTTTTCCCTCAATGGTACCATCTCACAATTATAACTCATTAGTTCATACTCCCATTATGTCTTCACTTGATGGTGCTCTATCATGTAGGTCTACATGGGTTCGTTGGTTAACTGATATAACTTATTCAGTTCCATAATCCAAAAAGTTATGCTGTTAATTCATCTTGCATCATTACAGATGGACATGTAACTCAGCATCCAAATTGTGCCCAAATGGACTCTCTGTTCCAAGTGCCAAGATGAACCTCGATTCTGCTCTTCTTAGGTCCAGGGTTCTGTCTCCTCCTCTTTCATTTTGTTTTATCATCTTGGCACCGAAATACTTTAATTCTGAGTTGTTATACATATTCACTGACAAAACCATAGGTTTTAGGGACAGTTATAGTTAGTTGGACATTGCACTCGTACAAAACCCGTGAAATTCCCCCGTTATAGTTAGTCCAGCTAACTATAACTCGCGCCCCCGCAATGCACTGCTGATGACGTCACATATTACATCACTCATGACATGGTCAGTGACATCACTGATGACATCACTGATGACATCTCAAATGACATCACTGATGACATCACTGATGACATCATCCAGTGACTGTGTGTTTCTGTAAAGTTTAAATATTTTTAATATATATAGGAAAAGACGTATTGAAGAATGAGTGGGTGTGTAAGTGTCTGTATGGATGATTTAGTAGGTGCGTGACTGACTGTATAAGTGAGTGATTTAACGTATCTTACTGAATGAATGGGTTAGTGACTAAACTGGGTGAATGTCTGTATCCGTCTGTCTGTTGCTGTGTAAGTGGCTGCATGTGTTTGTGAATAGCTACATGAGTGTCTATATGAGTTATTGAATGCTTGTCTGAGTATCTGTATGGGTGCCTGAGTGTTTGTGTGGGAGGGGTGTGTGCAACTCTGTGCATAGATGTGTGAGTGGGTGATTCACTGGGTGGATGGTTTCAAGAGTGCATCTGTGATAGACTGTATGGGTGGGTAAGTGTGTGTAAGAGTGTGTTAGTGAGTGAATGTATGTCCCAGTGGTACATGTGTGAGTAACTACATATGTGAAAGGCAGTATATATGTGTGTTGGAGTATATAAATAGCTATAAGCGAGAGTGAGTGATTGTGATAGTGGCTGTATGGATGAGTGTGTGCTTGTATCAGTGATTGTATAAGAGCGTAAGAATGTGCTAGTATTTGTATGAGTAAGTGAGCTGGTGTGTGTATAACTGTATAGGTGAGTAAATGGTAGTGTGTTTAATTATTTGCATGACTGACTAGGTGTGTGAGTACCTTTATGGATGAGTGGCGGTGTTTGAGTGTCTATATAGGAGTATGAGTGCATATGATAGTCCTGTACTGAGTGACCGTAAGTATGAGTGACTGTACGGGTGAGTGAGTGGATGTGTGCGTAGACCTAAGAATCAGTGAGCGGGTATGTAGTTATTGGTGTTGGAGTGTCTATGGTTTTGCGAATGGCAGTCTGTAATTTAGAGTGGGTGTATCAAAGGTTATATTAGGGTGTGAGAAGATGCATGAAATTATCACATGGATGATGTCATCAGTGATGTCATCAGTGATGTCATTTGAGATGTCATCAGTGATGTCATCAGTGATGTCACTGACCATGTCATGAGTGATGTAATATGTGACGTCATCAGCAGTGCATTGCGGGGCGCGAGTTATAGTTAGCTGGACTAACTATAACGGGGGAATTTCATGGGTTTTGTACGAGTGCAATGTCCAACTAACTATAACTGTCCCTAAAACCTATGGTTTTTTCAGTGAATTTCAAAGGTTTTTTAAATGCTAATTTGTAACTATAACGTCCCTGAAACCTATGGTTTTTTCAGTGAATTTCAAAGGTTTTTTAAATGCTAATTTGTAACTATAACATGTCTGAAACCTACGGTTTTTTCAGTGAATTTCAAAGGTTTTGTAAATGACAATTTTTAAATGTATTAATTGTTATATAAATTTTTTTCATACTGATTTACTACATTTTTAGAAACAATTTTTTTTTACATATTTTATTTTTTAAATTACATTGTAATTACATTATACATTACATTACAAAAAATACTTTCTCAGAATGAATTACTTTAGTTTAAATACTTTGCACATAGGCAATAGACTTTTAAGTACAGTAGTTACAGTTGTTGCAATGGGCAACACATTTTCAAACACAATGCAACATTCAGCTCAATGTGAATTTCTAGTTAAATGCAATTAGTTACTTTATGGATTACTTTTCTAGCCACAGGACTGGATCCTAGATTCAGTCCTGGGACATCTCCTGTAAACAGTTGAGTAAAAGCGTTTTGGTTACAGTCGTGATTTTTAAGGAATATTATTGTACTTTAAAAGTTGACACTTAGAAACTTTTTCTCATAGAATCACCAATGTTATCCTATGGAAGGAAATTCACTTAGAAGGTAAAAACTGTTATCGTTACTTTTTCTTACTCAGTGTTGGATCCTGGATCCAGCACTGGTGCATCTCCTGTAAACAGTTGAAAGAATGCGTTTAAGTCATACAGGCGATTTTTAGGAATATTTGTAGTTTGTGAAAATCGACACTTTGAAACTTTTCTGCTGAAAACCAGACAATGGATTCCTATGGAAGAAAATATAAGTTACTGGTAAGTACGGTTAAAATTACTTTTCAGGGTCAGTGCTGGGCTAAAAGATGCAGCACTGGGTTCTCTCCTGATAACAGGTGAGTAAATTGGAATTCGTACTTTCGTTGATTTTAGAGGAATATTATAAAGTTTCAAAACTCCACACTTAGAAGAATTTCCAAGTGAAACCAGTCAATGTTAGCCTATGAAGGAAATTCAAGTTACCGGTAAGTACGGTTAAAATTACTTTTCAGGACCAGTACTGGGCTGAAAGATGCAGCACTGAGGTCTCTCCTGATAACAGGTGAGTAAATCAGAATTCGGATTTCGGCTGATTTTAGAGGAATATTTGTATGTTTCAAAAATCAACACTTAGAAACTTTTTCAGCAAAAAGCAGGCAATGATATCCTATGGAAGGAAATTCAAGTTACTGGTAAGTACGGTTAAAATTACTTTTGAGGATCAGTACTGGGCTGAAAGATGCAGCACTGAGGTCTCTCCTGATAACAGGTGAGTAAATCGGAATTCGTATTTCGGCTGATTTTAGAGGAATATTTTAAAGTTCCAAAACTCCACACTTAGAAGAATTTCCAAGTGAAACCAGTCAATGTTAGCCTATGGAAGGAAATTCAAGTTACTGGTAAGTACGGTTAAAATTACTTTTCAGGACCAGTACTGGGCTGAAAGATACAGCACTGAGGTCTCGCCTTATAACAGGTGAGTAAATCGGAATTCGTATTTCGGCTGATTTTAGAGGAATATTTGTATGTTTCAAAAATCAACACTTAGAAACTTTTTCAGCAAAAAGCAGGCAATGATATCCTATGGAAGGAAATTCAAGTTACTGGTAAGTACGGTTAAAATTACTTTTAAGGACCAGTACTGGGCTGAAAGATGCAGCACTGAGGTCTCTCCTTATAACAGGTGAGTAAATCGGAATTCGTATTTCGGATGATTTTAGAAGAATATTTGCACAATGGTGAAGGGAGGGGGCGGGGCCTGAGGTGACATCTGTGCAAACGCGCCCCGTGGCGCGTTTTAAGTTGGGGGATTAAGTCCCCTTGAATCCTGAGGGTCCCTAGGGGCCAACTAGCCCACCAGGAACCTCCAATATGCGCCAGGGGCTGCGTTGCAGAGACGTGTAGAGAGGCCACACCCCTTTTACACCTCTCTGCAATGCAGCTCTGTGGCGCTTTCTGGATGTACCTGTTGGGCTAGTTGGCCCCCAGGGACCCTCAGGATTGAAGAGGATTTAATTCCCCATCTTAAAACGCGCCACGGGGCCTGTTTGCACACATGTCACCTGAAGCCCCGCCCCTCCCTTCACCACTGTGCAAACGCGCCCCGTGGTGCGTTTTAAGTTGGGGGATTAAGTCCCTTGAATCCTGAGGGTCCCCGGAGTCCAACTAGCCCACCATATACCTCCAAAGCGCCACAGAGCTGCGTTGCAGAGAGGTGTAAAAAGGGGCGTGGCCTCTGTACACCTCTCTGCAAGGCAGCCCCCTGGCGCATACTGGAGGTTCCTGGTGGGCTAGTTGGCCCCCAGGGACCCCCAGTATTCAAGGGGAATTCGTTCCCCCTCTGCAAACGCGCCAGGGGTCGCGTTTGCAGAGTGGTGAAGGAAGGGGGCGGGGCCTGCGGGCCCGATCGTTTTTTTTAAATTTATTTATTTTTTTGTCCCCTGAAGGGGGGCTGTGTGGCCCCCTTCCTTTTTCCTGTTTTGGGCCCTGGGGACCCCATCCCCCAGGGCCTTACCCCTTTTTAAAATTTGTATTTAAAAAAAAAACGGGAAGGGGGCCGCGTGGCCCCCCTTCCCTGGGCCTGTATTGGCCCCGGGGACCCCATCCCCGGGGCATGGCCTCGATTTTTGTTTTATTCTTTGGAGGGGGCTGCGTGGCCCCCCTCCTCTGGCCATTTAAGGCCCCGGGGACCCCATCCCCGGGGCCGGCCATACCCTTTTTATTTTTATTTTTTTTTAAACTTTGGGGAGGGGGGCCGCGTGGCCCCCCTCCCGAGCCACTACTTACCCCGGGGACCCCATCCCCCGGGGCCTGGCCTCTCGTTGGGGACTGTGGGGGGTCCCCAAGCCCCCACAGTCCCGCCGGCTCCCCGTGTCCTACGGGAGCCGGCATTGCTTTACACATGGGGAGCTGCTAAGATGCAGCTCCCCGTGTGGAAAAGCAATCAGCTTTGGATATTGGAAGAGAGAGCAGGTTTCCTGCTCTCTCTTCCAATATCCAAAGCAGTTTGCAATGACAGGACGGGAGCCGCGAGGCTCCCGTCCTGTCATGCAAACAGCAGTGTCCCGGGGGTAGGCACCCGGGACACTGCAGGAGCCGGCCCTGGGGGGTGGTGGTCCCCAGGGCCATCAAGGGCTCCAGGAGGGGGCCGCGCGGCCCCCTCCCATTCAGTTCACAGCCCCGGGGAGGTGGTGGTCCCCGGGGCTCTGGGGTCCGTAACGGACCCCCATATTTAAATGTTTAGTGCCCCGGGGAGGTGGCGGTCCCCGGGCGTGTGGGGGCTGGAGCCCCCCACACAGGTTTTTCAATTTATAAAAAAAAAGCCCGGGAGGTGGTGGTCAGAGCCCTCCCGCACCATTTTAAAAAAAAAGCCCCGGGGGTGGCGGTCCCCGGGGCTTGGGGGCCCTTTGAGGCCCCCCACACATTAAATTATCCCCCCACCATGCCCCCGGGACTTGGGCCACCCGGGGCAAAATACACCGTAAGCGCGGAGACCGCGCTTCGATTTTTTCGGCAGGATTCGCGCACCCTGAGCGCATCCTGCCGATTTTTAAAAAATTTTTTTTTTTTTTGCCCAGGGGTCCTTGTGGGACCCCTGAGCAAACCTAGGGGTCAGGGTGTTTCTACCCTGCCCCCTTTGTGCGCTTTGCGCACTTGTTTCTGTCCCTCGGTTCTACCGAGGGACAAAATAGCTGCCAACATTTCCTGAATCGGAATGTTGACAGCCAGCTGACAGCCAATTAACATGCAGCTCGTGATCGGGAGGGTACGAGGACCCTACTCGGCCATAGATATCACTATCTTTTTACTTTTGATTTTCTCAGCAACTACTGAACGGATTTACACCATTTAACAAAAGGGTTCTTTCTGAACCAAGAACTACCTCTTTGCCAAATTTCGTGTAATTCCGTCTCAGCAGTTCGGGCTGTAGCCGTGTCTAAAGTTTCCTATGGAAAATTGCATGGGGAAAACGCGTTTTGGGACCCCCTTTTTCTCGGCCCCCGCTTGACGAATCCCCCGAGACTTTCAGGGTAGGAGCGGACCGGAGCGGGCCACAAAGTTTGAAAATTTTGCGAAGATACGTCAACCGGCAAGAGAGTTATTTCAAATAGAATGTCGCGGATTTCCTATGGATAATAGGTTGTAACTATAACTATCTACTGGCGACCGCCAGTAGATAATATATAAAAAAAAAATGAAATTGCGAGTCTCTCTGCCTCTCACGGCGGGCTCAAGTGAGGTCGCGAACCTCTTTAAATGTCCATAATACTTTAGTCGATCAACAGAAAGTACTCGAGCCCAGATCCATAAAGCGTGGTTTATTCAAAACATGTGGCAAACAAACGCCCGACGCATTTCGGTGCAGCCGCACCTTGGTCACGGGTCAAGGACTGTTTGTGAAAGCATAAACATATCATAGGGTTCTTCCACATTCAAATCATCTGTTTTCGTCTTTAATGTATTTGCTCTATTAACTGTCATTATTTTTGTACATGCTTGATTAATAGTATACCATACGGTGAACTCTTGAGAGCTAAAAGAAACTGCAGCTCAGAACAGGCCTTCCAACAAGAAATGCTAAACATGAAGAATAGATTTCTGGAAAGAGGCTATTCCAGTAAAGTCATTAATCAAGCATGTTCAAAAATAATGACAGTTAATAGAGCAGATACATTAAAGACGAAAACAGATGATTTGAATGTGGAAGAACCCTAAGATTCATAACCTCGTACAATAACCAGTCATGGGAGGTCAGGAAATGTTTGAATAAATATTGACATGTTTTAAATACAGATTCAACATTAAAAAAACATGTTGGGGGCAACCTAAAATAACGTTTAGAAAATGCACTGCCTTAAATGACATTCTTTGCAGCAGTACACTGCTACAAGAACAGGATCCCAGTCCCATACAAGGTTTCTTTACATGCAATTCATGTAAGGCTTGTAAAAACAGTGTAAATCGCAAAAATATCAAGTTGTCCAAAGATCACAAACCCTTTATTATTCTTAAACATCTCACGTGTAAATCAGACTATTGTGTGTATGCACTAAGCTGTCCTTGTTCATTAAAATACATAGGTAGCACTATTCATCAAGTCAAGAAGTGCATTTTGGAGCACATGAGGGCTATTGCCAATGAGGATAGGCAATATCCGGTTGCCAGGCATTTTAAAGAGTTTCACGACAAGAATACCAGTCTCTTACGTTTCTGTGCCTTAGACAGAATTCCTAAATCTGAGAGAGGAGGTAACAGAGTAAGGGAACTGAGACGTCTGGAGTCCAAAATGATTATTAAATATGGTACAGTGCCCCCCATGGGATTGAATAAGGATGAAGAGATGTCTGTCCATTTGGGTAATTATTTTTAAGATTTCTTGGGTTGACCAGCCTTGTTCCATTATTTAATGATTTGTGTAAAATATACATCGTAAGCCATGTTTGTGTTTTTAATCCACACTATTTGATATTGATTGCACTGTTTTTATTTTTTGTAGGAGACGGAAATATCAGCATACCATGTTGAAGAAATGCAAAAGAGTCTCTGATATTGCATTTAGTTTAGATTTCAACTGAAATGATGTTTGGTGGACAGTGTGTGATTTGTTTTACCGCCCACTGGGGCAGGATTTAGAGATCTAATCATGTTGGAATAGAACTGAATAGGATTATATCCTTTTTAATCATGGCCCACAGGGGCAGGATTTTGAGATCAAATCTGGTCTGAATATAAATGCACAGGACTATATTCCTTTTTTGTAAAGGCCCACTGGGGCAGAATTGTGAATTATTGGATTTTCTGTGAATTTTCTGTGTACATTCAGTATTTCCTTTATTGATTTGATATTATTATTTAAATCACAAAGTATTTGGATGAAACATTTTTCAGTTGTGAGATAACATGCTATCCTATACATGAAAGTGAAAACTTTAAAATTGATGCAGTTTTTCTTGCCTTTCACCATGGTTTGTGATATGTAGTCCTACATCTATTTTGTGTAAGTGCACTATATGTTTATGCTTTCACAAACAGTCCTTGACCCGTGACCAAGGTGCGGCTGCACCGAAACGCGTCGGGCGTTTGTTTGCCACATGTTTTAAATAAACCACGCTTTATGGATCTGGGCTCGAGTACTTTCTGTTGATCGACTAAAGTATTATGGATATATATATATTCACTGAAAAAACCATAGGTTTTAGGGACAGTTATAGTTAGTTGGACATTTCACTCGTACAAAACCCATGAAATTCCCCCGTTATAGTTAGTTCAGCTAACTATAACTCGCGTCCCCGCAATGCACTGCTGATGACGTCACATATTACATCACTCATGACATGGTAAGTGACATCACTCATGACATCACTGATGACATCTCAAATGACATCACTGATGACATCATCCAGTGACTGTGTGTTTCTATAAAGTTTTAATATGTTTAATATATATGCCAAGGTGTATTGAAGAATGAGTGGGTGTATAAGTGTCTGGATGGATGATTTAGTAGTTGCGTGACTGACTCTATAAGTGAGTGATTAAACGTATCTTACTGAATGCATGGGTTAGTGACTAAACTGTGTGAATGTCTGTATCCGTCTGTCTGTTGGTGTGTAAGCGGCTGCATAGGTTTGCGAATAGCTACATGAGTGTCTACATGGGTTATTGATTGGTTGTCTGAGTATCTGTATGGGTGCCTGAGTGTTTGTGTGGGTGGGGTGTGTGTGACTGCGCATAGATGTGTGAATGGGTGATTCACTGGGTGCATGGTTTCAAGAGTGCATCTGTGATGGACTGTATGGGTGGGTGAGTGTGTGTATGGGTGTGTTAGTGAGTGAATGTATATCTTAGTGGTACATGTGTGAGTAACTAATATGTCAAAGGCAGTATATATGTGTGTTGGAGTATATAAATGGCTATAAGTGAGAGTGTGATTGTGAGAGTGGCTGTATGGATGAGTGTGTACTTGTATCACTGATTGTATAGACTAGAGTATTGGGCCTTAGAAAAAAATATTATTATTCCATGCCAGTTCATCTTTAGAAAAGGGAAAGGCACTGTGGATCAGTGTCTGAACCTCAGTCTAATTATAGCGAAATACACGGCTGCAAAAAGGACATCTCCATTTAGCCTTCATGGATCTGTCCGCAGCCTTTGACTGCGTGGCACAGCCTAGGCTGTGGCAGATCATGGAGGCAATGGGAATTGACTTGAATATTATTAATATCATCCGTGACCTGTATTCAGGTGCCTCAGCCTGTGTTCGCTATGGAAAGGATGGTGAGTGCACCAGATCCTTCAAAATTGCAAGAGGTGTGAGGCAGGGCTGTGTTCTTGCCCCTTTTTATTCGCACTCTATACCAACGGTGTAGAATCTGCACTCTTAGGTTGCACTCTGGATGTCCCTTATATTAATTCAGTGCAGGTGCCAATTTTATTATATGCGGACGACGCAGTGCTTTTAGCTCGTACTAGTAATGCACTGCGCCGCTTAGTCCTGGAATATACGCAATTTATGAATAATCTAGATATGAAAGTTAACTATTCAAAGTCTTTTATCCTAGTAGCAGGTACTAAACATTGAAATCATCCACAAATTATTACTGAAGGGGGAAAACTGGGAGTTGTCGATTCTTTTAACTATCTAGGGATTATGTTTGACCCCCAAACTAATTGGCAAAAAATGATCGCTAACAGAGGGTCCCAGATGGAAAAGAATATTGGTGCACTAACTAAATTTATTAAAAAAACTGGTTTAAAACCAATAGATGTAATTAAAACAGTGTATCAAGCTAAGACTGTATCTGCCGCCACCTATGGAGCAGCTGTTTGGGGAATGAGAGATTGTGCAAAACTACAGATTATTGAAGATAAGTTTTTAAAAAGGGTCCTTTCCTTACCAAAGTCATGTGCCAACTATAAGTGCCACATGGAATTGAGAGCACCTTACATTACTGATAAAATTGCAGTGGCTCCGATCCTAATGTGGCACTCATTATGGCAAAAGGAGACCCTTGCTTTAACAAGAGACATTATAAAGGATGTTCTGAAATTAGATGGGGTGGGTAACATTCCTTGGTTAACTTATGTTGAAACCACATTGAAAGCAGTTGGGCTACATCGTCTTTTTTGGATCCTAGTACCTGTTGTTCTATCTCTAAGGATGATTTAAAAGCGCAAATGCTTTCTAATAGACACATAAGAAGGGAGACTAAAAATATTAATCTGTCGACAGTAAAAAGATACTTGGCTTCCCCTAGTATAGTACAAATGGACATAAATACAATATATCTATCCTTCGTTACTAATTTACAGCACAGGTACATCTTGGTGAGATTTCGCTTAAATTATATTCCCCTTAAGTTGGGTTCTCCCCGTAACGTTTATGTTGCTTCTGATCTCCCATTTTGTTCCTGTGATCAGCGATCTGTACAGAATGATCTACATTTTTTGTTCTTCTGTAAATTTTATTGTGATGAAAGGAAACGATTTATTATCCCCATTTTACGTAAAATGAACTTCAAACAGTGTTGTGTAGCCCTTTATTACCTGCAATTATTACCTGACCCCTTTATCTGTTTTTCTTTGGCGTCCTTTTTGTTATCTGCTTTAAAAAAGAGGCGTACAATCTGCTAAAATTATATCCCGAACAATGATCGATTTTACTGTATTGTGTAAATAATTATAAACTTGTATTTTAATGCAATAATTTTTATACTTTTTATACATTTTAACCTTACTGTAATGCTGTGAAACGTTTTTTTCTTTTAACTGTAGTATACTTTTTATGCCTACATTGTGTTGGCGAAATAAAGTTATTCTGACTGACTGATTGTATAAGAGCGTAAGAATGTGCTAGTATTTGTATGAGTAAGTGAGCTGGTGTGTGTATAACTGTATAGGTGAGTAAATGGCAGTGTGATTAATTATTTGCATGACTGACTAGGTGAGTGAGTACCTCTATGGATGAGTGGCGGTGTGTGAGTGTCTACGTAGGTGTATAAGTGCATATGAAAGTCCTGTACTGAGTGACCGTAAGTATGAGTGACTGTAGAGGTGAGTGAGTGGATGTGTGTGTAGACCTAAGAATCAGTGAGTGTGTATGTAGTTATTGGTGTTGGAGTGTCTATGGTTTTGACAATGGCAGTCTGTAATTTACAGTGGGTGTATCAAAAGTTATATTAGGGTGTGAGAAGATGCATCAAATTATCACATGGATGATGTCATCAGTGATGTCATTTGAGATGTCATCTGTGATGTCATCAGTGATGTCACTGACCATGTCATGAGTGATGTAATATGTGACGTCATCAGCAGTGCATTGCGGGGGCGCGAGTTATAGTTAGCTGAACTAACTATAACGGGGGAATTTCACGGGTTTTGTACGAGTGAAATGTCCAACTAACTATAACTGTCCCTAAAACCTATGGTTTTTTCAGTGAATTTCAAAGGTTTTTTAAATGCTAATTACTAACTATAACGTGTCTGAAACCTATGGTTTTTTCAGTGAATTTCAAAGGTTTTTTAAATGCTAATTTCTAACTATAACGTGTCTGAAACCTATGGTTTTTTCAGTGAATTTCTAAGGTTTTTTAAATGCTAATTTCTAACTATAACGTGCCTGAAACCTATGGTTTATTCAGTGAATATATATATATTTATTATACTATGTATACATGTGAAAATGTCTCGGTCCCCTGTTTGCCTCGGTGGCAAGGAAAAAATGGGTGGAACTGACGTCAGCACGCTGACGAGGTCCTCTTATGGATCCGATGACGTCATACGGTGTCGCGAGCGGAGCCGTGCTCATTGACGTGGGAGAGCTAGGAAAGAATTTCCGTGGAATGCTGGTGCAGGGGATATTCACCTAAGTGTTCAGGCTAGTCCTTTGGGAGCAACTGTTTATGTTGCCACTCCAGAAACCGAAACCAGTGATCTGAGGGCAGAGGCCCTGCAGATGGCACACGAGGTGGGGTGCCCAGTCGTGTGCACCGGCGGGCAGCGAAGTGACAAGCACCACAACCCACAAAAAAGGTAACGAGGGCACTGAATAACACAGGATCTTCTCTTTGTATCTGGCAGGAACAACGAAGTTAAAATGCCCTAGTACCAAAATGTAGAATTAGTGCTACAACGGTCTTCAAGAGGACCTGCGATGCCGCTTCTGCCTCCCGTACCCTGGAGGCGGCACATGGGTCACGCGGTACGGTCATACTGCGGTGGGACGCACACTCGTTGACCTCTCATGTCACTGCTCCACACTTCAGGGAGGACGCTTTCCATTAGCTATGTTTTCTGATGACATGTCGCGCCGGCCCCGTCCAACAACAGAACTCCTTTGGATCTAAACAGACTCTTCCACTCTCTCACCGGAAGTGAAACCAGGCCACGCGGACACTTTCACAATACAACAGCCGGGAATGCACTTTTCGGTAAAAAAACCACATTCCTTCCTCCTAATTAATCAAATAAACGTCTCACTGAAGAACGGGGGCCAGCTTCGATCGGTAAACAGCCGTTACAACGACTTTTTTACTTTGCGATACCATTACAACGCATGCATTACCACGCATGCGTTGTACATCACGAAGTCATTACTACGCTTTTTTTAGAACGCATGGTCATTTACCACGCATGCCTTTACAACGAATTTTGTTGTAAAGGTATGTATGGTAAATGACCATGCGTTCTAAAAAACATGTAGACGATCCATGTCGTTGTAAGGAAACAGAGGCTGTTCCGTTTCCTCCAAACGACGTGCACCGCCCCTCAGAGATGACGTGAAGCAGGAACCACGAGGAGAGAGGAACCATGAGGAGTGAGAGGTAAGGGGGATTGGGCATGGGGTGGGGGTTTCTTTTCTAGGGTTTAGGGTAGTGCAGTGGTGTTTGGGTGGTGTAGGGTGTCGTGCTGGGGGTAGTGTTTTAGGGTTTAGGGTAGTGCAGTGGTGTTTGGGTAGTGTATGGGGTCATGCTGGGGGTAGTGTTTTAGGGTTAGGGTAGTGCAGTAGTGTAGGGGGTCGTGCTGGGGGTAGTGTTTTAGGGTTTAGGGTTTAGGGTAGTGCAGTGGTGTATGGGTAGTGTAGGGGGTCGTGCTGGGGTAGTGTTTTAGGGTTTAGGGTAGTGCAGTAGTGTAGGGGGTCATGCTGGTGGTAGTGTTTTAGGGTTTAGGGTAGTGCAGTGGTGTTTGTGTAGTGTAGGGGGTCATGCTGGGGGTAGTGTTTTATGGTTTAGGGTAGTGCAGTGGTGTTTGGTTAGTGTAGGGGGTCGTGCTGGGGGTAGATTTAGGGTTTAGGGTAGTGCAGTGGTGTTTGGGTAGTGTAGGGAGTCGTGCAGGGGGTAGTGTTTTAGGGTTTAGGGTAGTGCAGTGGTGTTTCTGTAGTGTAGGGGGTTGTGCTGGGGGTAGTGTTTTAGGGTTTATGTTAGTGCAGTGGTGTTTGGGTAGTGTAGGGGGTAGTGCTGGGGTAGTGTTTTAGGGTTTAGGGCAGGCAGTGGTGTTTGTGTAGTGAAGGGGGTCATGCTGTGGGTAGTGTTTTAGGGTTTAGGGTAGTGCAGTGGTGTTTGGGTAGTGGAGGGGGTAGTGTTTTAGGGTTTAGGGTAGTGCGCCCAACCAGCCACAATATCCATGGACAAAGGGCATCCTGACTCTTTGGAACGCTCCGTCAATTGAATAATTTGGGTCAAGGGCCCTACCACATCCAAGACCTATCAATTCCTTTCTTGGGATCCCTCATATACTTGGAGAAAAAGGTACATAGTTTCTCATCAATTTCAGGCGTGTGTGCCACCTTCCCCTTCAGTGAGGGCCTGGGGCATTCTCCCTCATCCTATTCCTGACCTCCCTTTCAAGGGGTTGATGGATTTTCCCCACCACATACTCTGCCACTTTGGCGTCAGGTGTCCACTCTGCCGACCTAGGATGGTAAATTTGGGTAGGCTCGAACATGTCCGAGTGGACCCCGTCCCCAACCGGGGACTGAGAGGAGTGGGACTCTGGACGCCAGGGACGCCCCGAGTCCTTATCCTCATCGGAGGAGAAATCATCCTCCGATACACCCTCTCCCTCTAAGGGAAACCCGCCGTCGGGGTCTACAATAGTGGTGACAGTGTCGCAATTTTCTCCGGGCCCCTCCTCATCCCGGCAGGGTGCATGTTTTAGTGTTCGCGCACTCTTGAGGAAGGTCTCCGTAAGTTTATCAAATCCTTCCAAGTGCCCCGCGTTATGCTTAACAGCCCTTTTATTCCCCATCTGGGAGCTACTTGGACCCGCCACCACCAGATCTGGGTCACTGAACACCCCAGGGATGCTTTTCGCCAGCTTATCAACCTGATTCCTAAGAGGAGCCAGCGCCCTAGAAATAACCAGAGAGAGGGCTTGGTCCACTGCTGGAGGGAGAAGTTGGGGGGCCATTCCTCCTCCACTTCCTGGTAGGAGGAGTAAAAATGGTCTTCTGGAGAAGACATGATAGCAGAGGGTGTGAGCACAGAACAAATGCCCTTAAAATCCTTAAGACAGCCCCCTCGCCGGTGCTCCAACAGCTGGGCTTTCCCCGAAGCTGTTATAAGAATAGACTGAGGCGCAATACCAATTACCACCACCAGGTGGCGCTGGTCACTAACGTGGCCGTGTGAGGAAATCACCGCGTAGCGGTGTCAAAATTAGGCGAGAGTTGGTCGGGAATCAAGCGGACACTAAAAGAGTGACCGGATTCCCAAACGCGCGTAAAGACCAGCGGGAGCGCTAGACGGAGCTGCCTCGCTCGGACCAGACGCGCCTGACAGGATCTCACCGCGCGCAGAGCACACAGCGGGAGAAACTGCGAGGGGGAGAACGCGCTCGGGCAAGAGCCTGCTGCGCAGGGAATATGAAACAATACCAAGGCAATAATGCTAATAACGTGCACAAGAAACCGCTATACAAACAGCAACAACGTCAGATTAAGCCAAGAATGTAAGGAATGCACTTAACTGACGAGCAGTGAAGAAAGAGGAAGCGGAAGGGATGTCACGATATTATATGCGATGGACTGTGATATGATTGGACTATAGTTGCCTTGGAGACTACCCCCTAATGGTTCATGGGTTGTGTAGTCTTTTGTTTAATGATTGTTGTGTTACGTTTTCTTTGAACTGCTATGCAAATAAAGTGAGGAAAGATATGCATAATCCTCGCCTCCGTCCTGCCATAGAATTCATTAAACTTTATTTGATCTGATTTAGAAACATAGATCATAAAAGTGTACATAAAAACAGTAAATCCTCTTTCCTAATACAATACAGTGAGAATTAATTAAAACCAGTAGGTAAAAACGGGTGTTACAAAGCCCGGTTCAGAGCAACTTCAGGTTAACAGAATCGTAAAGTTCAATGTTTCGCAAGATCAATCTCATGTACTTCGTGCAAAATACGCAATAAGGGGTCCAAGTAAGATGTAACGCTCCAATACCTAACCAGTTTGCACTATATAAAACTGCAGAAAAACTAAAAATAAAAAGTGTTTTGCACACTTCTGTCATTGGGCTATATGTGGGCTACATCTGGGTGATATTTGTGCTACATTTGGGCTCTTTTTTCTCTGGTGGCCATCTTGGGAGACTTATTTGTTATGAAGTTTCCTAATTTCGTCATTTACTGCAGTCTCCTCAGTAGGAAATGCTTTCAGTTTTTTACTTTGATTCCATCAAGAAGGCATTCAGATGTTGTTGTGACCTGTGGTAGAAAGTAGACGCTGGTAGCCACGTAAGTTCATAAGTACCTTTATTCCAGTTGTACAGCAGGATGGTAAGTAGGTACATCAGCTTGGTAGACCGGATAAACAGGCAGTAATGATGTAGGTTAGACCAGTAGTCAGCCCTTGGTCCTATGCCACAGCAAACCCCACCAGGAGCAGCCTGCCTGCTGCTCAGCCCATCTGTAACTCCCTACCTCACTCAGTCAGACACCCAACATTCCACGCATCACAGCATTACCAACATTCTACTCCAAACACACACAGTGGCTGAGCAGCAGGTGGACTGGTAAACTGCAAGGTATGAAAGTACTACGCAGGGCATAACACATCCCCCTCCTTTTAAAATGAAAAACGAAAGCGACGTTGGTACCAGGGAAAAGCAACAATGCAAAAGAGGAAACTATACACAAGACAAAGTACATTAGCAAGAAATGATTCAAAACTCAGGGATGCATAAAAGTGTTAAACATCACGAAAGAATCAGAAGCAATAAAAAGAATAGATTGAGACAATACGTAGAGTATAGCAAAGGGGAAACAAACCCCGCAACACTAGACCCAAACTATAAAACATTCTGTTGCATAATGCACAGATAACTAATTTTGCCAACAATAGCAAAATTACAAACGTAAGGAATGGTTCATAACCAGGGATCTGCAATTAAGAGAACATCACAAGAGATAAAGAACCATTCAAAGTAGAGAGAATGGATAATATACAACAACTGAAACATTGAGTAAAGTAACCCATCCTCTCCCAAAAAAACCAAAAAGAGAAAATGTCGTTGCATAAGGCAAAAGGTAAACACCCCGCCACTGTATTTGGGTCTAACTCCCATGTATGCACATCCTGTGTAGGAATGACCTTGTATAGCATAGATGGGTCCCAACCAATGCACACCAACCCTATGTAGGAGTTATGCGCAACATAATGGGAAAAGACCCATAACCTAAAGTAATGTAAATTGGCAGAAACCCAATAAACAAACCCCGCAAATTCAATCCCTACTGCAAGGGAACAAATGACATCACATAAAGAATCTTACAAACGTTGTGAAGATGGAGCTAAAAACCAATCTTTCACCCTCATATGAGGTACAAACACTTGGGAATGCGACCCATAAAGTCCACCCTCCTGTAAGGGTCTAAGATTTTAACTAAGTATATGGGACCATAAAACATGAAGATACACCCTGTATAGGGGAACCGTACCCATAAACCAAAACCAACCCAGTGAAAGAGTTGCATGCAATGTTAAATGGGGGAAACCCCATAACATACCCCGTGTAAGGGTTACCAAACAGAGAACTATTCATGGAAATCGTACCCTTGAACAAAACCAACCCAGTGAAAGGGTTACTATATTGAACACTGTAAGTGGGAAACACACTCACAAACCCGCCTCAATGAGGAGGCCGCGTGTAACGCTTTATGAGAACCATAACCAAAAAACCCACCCCTGTGTAGGGGTTGCGTTAACGCTTCATGGGAAGGAACTAGAACCAAACCCAAGCCCATCCCTAATATAAGGGATAATGTAGTACAGCTACCCACTAAAACAAGACTAAAAAACGTCCCTTTCGTAAAGGAGAATAACATGTGGAAGCTGAAACACGTATGCTAGAACATGACATTTTCCATTAGATAGCATCTAAGTAAACAAACTTTGCATACCTAATTAACTGACAGTAAATTAGTTCCAGGTGACAGCAAACAGGCTCTAAACGAAGAAGGTATAACTAAGCATTGCAAAAAAAATGCACACCCACAATAAAATGTACACAAGAAAATTCATAATTGCCACACACATATGGCATAGAAAGGCAATAAAAAAAACAAAGCTTCCAGTATCAGACTTGCTAACTCCAAGTACAGGAACAGAAAGATAGATGGTGTGGATAAACTTCACTCGGATGGAAAATATAAGAACATTTCAGTCAAAATCGAACTCGACACTAGTTGGCAGCGTAACACTGGGCAGTGAATACAAGAAAATCATAGCTGCGTGAAAACAATATTTCAACCCACAGTAATGAGCAATCCAAAGCTGCACTCGAGGAAACCACAAAAATGCTTTGAGCCACCCCGAAGAAAGAAGTGGCACTGTACATGACGTTAAAACATCGTCGCTCCGACAAACCTCACAATGGTGTTCAGTCAATTTCAGGAGTGTTAGCCTCGAGCACGCTACGGGTCATTAGTTGGTAAAACGAGTAAACTCCATGCGGCCATGAAAAAAAACAATGTAGAAAATCCCTCGTAGTCGACTCACCACCCGGCAGTTCCTAAACGAATTCGGCGTAGAGACTGGTGTATAACAGTCCTTGCGTGACGTGGTTGGCAAAAACATGTAAAGGAAGGCAATGCTGTATCGATGATGCCACCCGCAAGATGGCAGCACGTTAGGTGACGCCGTGCTGGGTGGTTGTAGGCGAGGATGTGCGCCCAACATTGCTGCTAGTAAGACTGAGACGAAGAAGAATTCCAAAGCATCACTGAAAGTCAGAGAATCCCCCAGAAGGTAAGAGTGCACGCTGAGCATGGCGCACATTGTTATTTTAAACTACAACAAGGCGGTTGAACTGCCAAATGTGGAGGAGACGGTTGGGGTTCAAAATATGAGTAAAAGTAAACTTACCCCAGAAGTCCACAAATGCAACCGCAACAAGAATGGTTGAAAGGCAAAAAAAAATACACCAAACAGTCACCACACGAGACTTGCTTCACTTGAAGTGCAGGGCCGTGTGTAGGAAACTCTGCGCCTGAAGTAGACATGCACCACACCGTAGATGAGAGGAAGCAGACAGAGACAATATGTAGGCACATTTCAACGTTGTGCCCAGATCTGGAAATAATACCTTGCGCAGCCTGTAGAAACCTGTATCTCACAAAGTCATTCTTCAAGCACCTTCAAAATAGCGCCAACACCTGGCAATGGACGGATTTGGAGCAGGGCAACTGTCCATGTAAATCTTGATGTGTGCTGCGCCCATGTAGCTTGTAGTCATGTGGAATGTCATTTCCAAGTAATAGACATTCCTCGCAGGTGCAGGACTTGTGGGTGTACGCACAACCACATGGTACAGCACACTGTTGTTGGGGCTGTCCGCTGTATAGGACACTGGTGGGGCTGCGGAGAGTGCTGTGAGTGCTGTACTTGTTTCTTTAGTTGCTAGTGAGTTCTTGAATTGCGATGGAACCTCTTGAGTCTCTTCATATGTTGCCTTTACTGTGCTTAAAGTTGCGTTGGTTTCATGCTGTCTGGGCAAGTTAGACCTGTGGCGTCTTCTCATCATGTAGGTACGTCTCCAACTCTCGCTCGTCGCCAAAATATGTTGTGACCTGTGGTAGAAAAAAGACGCTGGTAGCCACGTAAGTTCTTAAGTACCTTTATTCCAGTTGTACAGCAGGATGGTAAGTAGGTACATCAGCTTGGTAGACCGGATAAACAGGTAGTAATGATGTAGGTTAGACCAGTAGTCAGCCCTTGGTCCTATGCCACAGCAAACCCCACCAGGAGCAGCCTGCCTGCTGCTCAGCCCATCTGTAACTCCCTACCTCACTCAGTCAGACACCCAACATTCCACGCATCACAGCATTACCAACATTCTACTCCAAACACACACAGTGGCTGAGCAGCAGGTGGACTGGTAAACTTCAAGGTATGAAAGTACTACGCAGGGCATAACAGATGTGTCACACATTTGCCATAAATTCAGAATGTTAGCACTCTAGTTGTTCATTAGATCACTGTAGTAAAGCTACTGCTCACCAGGGAGTTAACTGGAAGTCTACTGCTGGTATTGAAAGTGATTGTTTCAGTCTGCATGTCAGAATTTTCTAATGAAATAGAAGAGGATTTGAGATCTCACTTAAAACATGCCCTAAATTTTCTTTCTGCAGCACTAACCATAATTTCTATGGCAAAATGAACCCCCTCATTTTGTTCCTTTTTAAATTAAATGTTTTAAGTGTTACCAGTTTATTCCAATAAAGATGGCTTCAGGTGTGCCATACTTTTGTCATAAGTAAGACTGTTAGCGCTCTAGTTGTTCTTTAGAACACTCTGGGAAGCTGCAGTAGAACACAAAGGCATCAACTGACAGGCTGCTCCTGTTGAAATATAACAGGAAGATATTTGAGATCTCACTTAAAACATGTCCTAATTTTTCTTTCTACAGCACTAACCATAATTTCTATGACAAAATGAACCCCCTCATTTTGTTCCTTTTTAAATTAAATGTTTTAAGAGTTACCAGTTTATTCCAATCAAGATGGCTTCAGGTGTGCCATCATTTTGTCATAAGTAAGACTGTTAGCGCTCTAGTTGTTCTTTAGAACACTCTGGGAAGCTGCAGTAGAACACAAAGGCATCAACTGACAGGCTGCTCCTGTTGAAATATAACAGGAAGATATTTGAGATCACACTTGAAACATGTCCTAATTTTTCTTTCTACAGCACTAACCATAATTTCTATGGCAAAATGAACCCCCTCATTTTGTTCCTTTTTAAATTAAATGTTTTAAGTGTTACCAGTTTATTCCAATCAAGATGGCTTCAGGTGTGCCATACTTTTGTCATAAGTAAGACTGTTAGCTCTCTAGTTGTTCTTTAGAACACTCTGGGAAGCTGCAGTAGAACACAAAGGCATCAACTGACAGGCTGCTCCTGTTGAAATATAACAGGAAGATATTTGAGATCTCACTTAAAACATGTCATAATTTTTCTTTCTACAGCACTAACCATAATTTCTATGACAAAATGAACCCCCTCATTTTGTTCCTTTTCAAATTAAATGTTTTAAGAGTTACCAGTTTATTCCAATAAAGATGGCTTCAGGTGTGCCATCATTTTGTCATAAGTAAGACTGTTAGCGCTCTAGTTGTTCTTTAGAACACTCTGGGAAGCTGCAGTAGAACACAAAGGCATCAACTGACAGGCTGCTCCTGTTGAAATATAACAGGAAGATATTTGAGATCACACTTGAAACATGTCCTAATTTTTCTTTCTACAGCACTAACCATAATTTCTATGACAAAATGAAACCCATCATTTTGTTCCTTTTTAAATTAAATGTTTTAAGTGTTACCAGTTTATTCCAATCAAGATGGCTTCAGGTGTGCCATACTTTTGTCATAAGTAAGGCTGTTAGCACTCTAGTTGTTCTTTAGAACACTCTGGGAAGCTGCAGTAGAACACAAAGGAATCAACTGACAGTCTCTGCCCTTGTTGGATGTACATGTTTTACTGAGAATGTCAGACTTCATTCTCACATGACTGAGAAAGATAATGTGAATTTACAGAAAATATGCTCTCATTTTAGCTTCTGGAGCACCTTCCAAAACTGTATGGGACAAGCATGTGAAAATAGTTTTCTCTCAAACATGATTCATGATATCCCAGCAGAAGGTTTTTCTACAGGGTAAAATCACCTTAGAACACACCACAATTCCTGAAATTAGTATGGTACCATCAACAAATGAATTCTAATGTAACTAAAGTCTGTTATCACCCTTTATAGTTCTTCTTCTGGTAACCCTCAAAATCTTCGATTCACTACAATGCATTTCAATGCGGTACTATCATTTATATTGGTCCCAAGATGGCTGCCAGCAATTCCAGGATGAAGTGCTGACAGCCAATCAGATCTCACGATGACATGTGTGGTTAGGCTCTGCCCAGATATATATGTGTTTTCTTTTTCAAATTTCTCAGGAACTACTGAACGGATTTACACCATTTAACCAAAAGGCACAACTCTGAACCAAGGGCTACCTTTTTGCCAAATTTGGTGTAATTCCGTTCAGCAGTTCAGGCTGTAGCTGCAACTAAAGGTTCCTATGGAAAATTGCATGGGGAAAACACGTTTTGGGACCCCCCTTTTTTCTCGGCCCCCACTTGACGAATGACCCCGAGACTTTCAGGTTAGGAGCGGACCGGAGCACCCCACGAGTTTTGCAAATTTCGCAAAGATTCATCAACCGGCGCCAAAGTTATTAGAAATAGAATGCTGTGAATTTCCTATGGAAAATAGGTCCTAACTATAACTACCTACTGGCAACCGCCAGTAGGTAATATATATATATGTACATATAAATATATATTCACTGAAAAAACAAAGGTTTCAGGGGCATTTTAGTTAGGATATAGAATAAAAAATACCTTAGAAATTCACTGAAAAAAACCAAACGTTACAGGGACGTTATAGTTAGGGTCAAATTTCACTTATACAGAACCAGTGAAATTCGCCAGTTATAGTTACGTAAGCTAACTATACTGTACGCCCCTACAATGCACTGCTTATGACCTCACATATTACATCATTCACAACATGGTCAGTGACATCACTGATGACATCTCAAATGACATCACTGATGACATCATCCACAGAACCACTCACACACCTACTCACACCCCCATAAAACCTCTTGTACGCCCACTCACACACCCATACAACAACTGACATACTCATTCACAGACCTATACCAGTACTCACACACACACTCACTCCTCCATAGAGCCACTCACACACCCACTCACTCACTCGTACAACCACTCATACAACCATTCACTCACCCATACAGCCACTCATACAATCAGTTACTCACCTATACAGCCAGCCACATAACCACACACTCACCTATAGAGCTAATCACACACCCACTTATTTGCCTACAGAGCCACACCCACTCACTCACCTAATCAGCCTCTCAACACAGCCACTCACTCACTCACTCATAGAAGCACTCATACACTCACTCACACAACCACTTACATACCCATTGACACATCCATACAAGCACTCACACATTCCTGTACTCACACATACAGCCATTCACACAGAGGCTCACTGTCCAATACAGTCACTCACACACAAAGTCAATAAATGAAACACCTACTCAAACAGCCACTCACTCACCCATACAGCCACTTACACACCCAATCACCTACTCATGCAGTCATTCAGACAGCCACTCACTCACCCACACAGTCACTACATAACCACTAACTCACTGATAGAGCCACTTACACCATCACTCACCCACCCATACATCCACTGGTACACATATTCACTCACCAATACAGCCACTCACAAAGCATCTCACTCACCCACACAGCTACTTATACAACCACTTATACAGCCACTCACACACCCATACGCGCAAGAATACATTTAGTCACACAGCCACTCACATGATATATATTAAAAGTAGTATCACTCATTAGTAGTACACCTAGTATACTACTTTTAGTTTTATAGTACATTAGGATATATGTTTAACAATCATAAACTCTTACAAAATACTTACACTCACTGGAATTTTTCATCAGTGATGTCATCAGTGATGTCATTTGAGATGTCATCAGTGATGTCACTGACCATGTCATGAGTGATGTAATATGTGATGTCATAAGCAGTGCATTGCAGGGGCGTAAGTTATAGTTAGCTCAGGTAACTATAACTGCTGAATTTCACTGGTTTTGTACAAGTGAAATCTGACCCTAACTATAACGTCCCTGTAACCTTTGGGTTTTTTTCAGTGAATTTCTAAGGGTTTTTCACTTCTATTTCCTAACTATGATGTCCCTGTATATTGATATTTATGCTGCTAACGATGGCAGAATTATGCCTTGAAAACAACTTTTTTCTGTTTGGGAGGGACACCTACAGGCGGTTAAGGGGTACAACCATGGGCACCTGCTTCGCCCCCAGCTATGCAAATCTTCACATGGGCCGTGGGAGGAGCAGGTGCTTAGGGTCGAATTTGCAACAGAGTGGGAGGAAAATATTGTGGTCTGGTGTCGTTTTATAGACGACTTGTTCATAATTTGCAGGGGTTCCCTGGAGAGGGCCAATGCCTTTGTTTCTGCTTTAAATATAAATCTGCTGAACTTGAAATTCACAAGTACCATCAGTGAATCTCAGGTGCACTTCTTGGATATGGAAGTTTTTATAAAGGAGGGCACGATGCACACACGCACATTCAGAAAACCCACTGCAGGGAATTCCATCTTACATTCAAACAGCTTCCATCCACAGAAACTGAAATATAGTATACCTTATGCAGAACACCTTCGCATGAAAAGGAACTGCAGTGAGCTGTCCTCTCTAAAAGAAACACAGACTGAACTGACACAAAGATTCAGAGAGAGGGGTTATAGCCAGCAGGTTTTAAATCAGGCCTTGAACAAAGTGGATGGACTCCCTAGAGAATCGATCCTTTTCAAAGACCGCACGGGAGATAGACAGACTGGAATGAAGAAGGAAGAAACTAGATTGATAACGGGATACAATGCCTATCATGCAAAAGTGAGAGATTTCATGAATAGGCACTGGCACCTAGTTAAATAAGATCCCATACTCAGCAACCTAGTCCCACATAGGCCTTTCATATCTTTTAGAAGGGCGAGATCTATGAGGCAACAACTGGTAGTAAATAGCCCAGAGGTGGTCGAGACAGAGGGGTGGCTGAAAGCCAATCTAGGCTTTAATAAGTGCCGGAAATGCAAGGCGTGCCAACACGGTATTAATAGAAAAGAAATTCAATCACCGTTGTTGAAGAAACCTTGGGAAATTCCTCATTTTTTCAATTGTAGGAGTGACCATGTGGTGTATATTCTTCAGTGCACTTGCCCCAAGGTATATGTGGGTAGCACGATCCACTTGGTACACGTTAGAATCCTCCAACACCTGAGGGCAGTAAAAAAACAAAGACAAAACTTATCCTGTGGCCAGGCACTTTAATGAGGTCCATGGAGGGAATCTGAATGAGCTCTCTTATTCGATAGATTCGGTCCCGAAAAATAGACGAGGGGGAAATCATGAGATAAAGCTCAGACAACTTGAATCACAATATATATTAATGCTTGACACTAACCCCCGAGGCCTGAATTCAGAGGAAGATCTGTTTGTCCATCTCTAATGAAGTAATTAGCGAGTATGACCAGTCTTCAGTCAGATAGGGGAAGAACTTATGAATTTAATCAATGCTTTTAAGGAATTTGTGAAATTGATAGACATATTTTATTTTGTTTTAAGTCTGTGCCCCCCCACCCTTGGCATTGTGTGGAGTAAAATCGATTGGAAGGGTAATCAAGAGAGAATATGAATGTTTATTGATGGGTCAGCGTCATTTGCCAAGACCACTAATGTGACTGGGTATTAATCAAAGTATCAAATTTTGTATTGTGTTGAAAAAAATAAATTGGCATTTGAAACATTTGCACTAATTTTTAGCACTTGCAGTTTAGATAACAAAAACGCTGGCACTTCATGATATCATCTAAAAGCCAGGAGAAAGGATTTTCTCCCTTTGTTGCAGAATCTTGAAGAGCACTAGCCGCAATGTAGTAGGAGTCATAACCTGTGTTTGTTATGTTTACATGAGAATATGAATAAGGCACTTGCACTTTCATATTCATGTGACATTGCACAATTGTACTTGCACTTTAGGCTTAGAGTTTACATGAGAATATGAATAAGGCACTTGCACTTTCGTATTCAAGCAATATTATACAATTGCACTTGCACTTTGGGCCCAGAGTTCGTATATTAGCATTTTATTATAATGGACTAAGATCTAAATAGAGCAAGAAAGGCTCATGCAATATTATACAATTGCACTTGCACTTTAGCAACAAAATAACAGCAATTGGATCATGTAATTATATCGCCCAGGGTGATGGCCAAGCATCAATGCACTTACACTTTAAGTAGCGCATCTTGCACTTTATTATAAGCCAGCGGGCAGACTTTCACTTGAACAGGCTAGTTGTAAAAACATTCTGTTCTCTCCTCTGGTGAGACTCCTGGTCTCTTGCACTATTGCTTAGATTGACATCCATGTCGGTAATTACTGTACATTTATGCAATGAGGTAGAAAGAGAAAAATTGGGGTGCAAATGCCAAAGTTACAGGAGATGGATTGATAACCAAGGGGCACAGCCTGGTTGCACTTAAGCAAATTTTATTTGGTGGAATATTGTGACAAATACGGGTTTAAATATATTGCACAGCACAAAATCACCCTTCACGTTCCGTACATAAAATAAAAAAATGAATTAGCTAAAAAAGAAAACTTGGAAAAAATATTCAAAAAAATCTCAATAAAGAAATGAACAAATTGAGAAAAGAAAAAGTGACATAATGTGAAAGATATTTGATTTTAACTTTAATGTTTTTATGATTATCATTCACGTTTTGGAAGGTGTTAAACACATGATTTTAAATCTGTAACATTCATGATGTTTGAACAAGGATGATTATGCAACAAATGTTGATTTGGAAAGTATGTCGTTTATGTTTATTGCATCATGTGACTGACCCTCCCAACAAAGGGAGAGGAACAGTGGAGCTCAGTGTGTGAGCAAAGCAGGGGATTCTGTCAAAATGCATTACAGCACGAAAATAAATAAATAACTCACTTGAAACTGAGTCTGCGGCGTCGGTGTCCTGTTTTTGAAGCAAGATACACTGGAGTTTGATGTGCATATATATATATATATTATCTACTGGCGGTCGCCAGTAGATAGTTATAGTTAGGACCTATTATCCATAGGAAATCCGCGACATTCTATTTGAAATAACTCTTGCGCCGGTTGACGAATCTTCGCGAAAGCTTCCAACTTGTTGGGGCGCTCCGCTCCGCTCCTACCCTGAAAGTCTCGGGTTGGTTCGTCAAGCGGGAGCCGAGAAAAAAGGGGGGTCCCAAAACGCGTTTTCCCCATTCATTTTTCCATAGGAACCTTTAGTCGCAGCTACAGCCCGAACTGCTGAACGGAATTACACCAAATTTGGCAAAGAGGTAGCCCTTGGTTCAGTGTCGTGCCTTTTGCTTAAATGGTGTAAATCCGTTCAGTAGTTCCTGAGAAAATCAAAAGTAAAGTCACATATATATCTATGGGCGAGTAGGGTCCGCGTATCCTGAGCGCACCCTGCGCGCACCGTCCCGATCACGAGCTGCATGCTAATTGGCTGTCAAGTGGCTGTCAACACTCCAAATCAGGAAGTGTTGGCAGCCATTTTGTCCCTCGGTAGAACCGAGGGACAGAAACAAGTGCGCAAAGCGCAAAAGGGGGCAGGGTAGAAACACCCTGACTCCCTAGGTCTGCTCAGGGGGTCCCACAAGGACCCCTGGGCAGAAAAAGCATTTTTTTTTTTTTAAACGGCGGGATGCGCTTAGGGTGCGCGGATCCCGCCGATTAAAAAAAAGCACTAAGAAACAAGTGCGCAAAACGCACAAAGGGGCAGGGTAGAATCACCCTGACCCCTAGGTCTACTCAGGGGTCCCACAAGGACCCCCTGGGCAGAAAAAGCATTTTTTTTCAAAATTGGCGGGATGCGCTTAGGGTGCGCGGATCCCACTGATTAAAAAAACACACAAGAAACAAGTGCGCAAATCGCACAAAGGGGGCAGGGTAGAAACACCCTGACCCCTAGGTCTGCTCAGGGGCCCCACAAGGACCCCCTGGGCAGAAAAAAGCAAAGAAAAAAAAAAGACCGGCATCGTGCCGAGGCCCCGCCCCCTCCCTGGAGCAGTCTGCAAACGCGCCCCCTGGCGCGTTTTAAGAAGGGGAAGTAATTCCCCTTGAATACTGGGGGTCCCTGGGGCCCAACTAGCCCACCCGGAACCTCCGGTATGCGCCCGGGGCTGCGTTGCAGAGAGGTGTACAGAGGCCACGCCCCTTTTTCACACCTCTCTGCAACGCAGCTCTGTGGCGCTTTTTGGAGGTACATGGTGGGCTAGTTGGACTCCAGGGACCCTCAGTATTCAAGGGGACTTAATCCCCCAACTTAAAACGCGCCACGGGGCACGTTTGCACAGTGGTGAAGGGAGGGGGCGGGGCTTCAGGTGACCTGTGTGCAAACAGGCCCCGTGGCGCATTTTAAGATGGGGAATGAAATCCCCTTCAATCCTGAGGGTCCCTGGGGGCAAACTAGCCCACCAGGTACGTCCAGAAGCGCCACAGAGCTGCGTTGCAGAGAGGTGCAAAAGGGGCGTGGCCTCTGAACACCTCTCTTCAACGCAGCTCCCTGGTGCATACTGGAGGTACAGGGTGGGCTAGTTGGACCCCAGGGACCCTCATGATTCAAGGGGACTTAATCCCCCAACTTAAACGCGCCACGGGGCGCGTTTGCACAGATGTCAGCTCAGTCCCCGCCCCCTCCCTTCACCATTGTGCAAATATTCCTCTAAAATCAGCCGAACTACGAATTCCGATTTACTCACCTGTTATCAGGAGAGACCTCAGTCCTGCATCGTTCAGCCCAGTACTGATCCTGAAAAGTAATTTTAACCGTACTTACCAGTAACTTGAATTTCCTTCCATAGGATATCATTGACTGGTTTCACTTGGAAATTCTTCTGTGTGTGGAGTTTTGGAACTTTATAATATTCCTCTAAAATCAGCCGAAATACGAATTCCGATTTACTCACCTGTTATCAGGAGAGACCTCAGTGCTGCATCTTTCAGCCCAGTACTGATCCTGAAAAGTAATTTTAACCGTACTTACCAGTAACTTGAATTTCCTTCCATAGGATATCATTGACTGGTTTCACTTGGAAATTCTTCTAAGTGTGGAGTTTTGGAACTTTATAATATTCCTCTAAAATCAGCCGAAATACGAATTCCGATTTACTCACCTGTTATCAGGAGAGACCTCAGTGCTGCATCTTTCAGCCCAGTACTGATCCTGAAAAGTAATTTTAACCGTACTTACCAGTAACTTATATTTCCTTCCGTAGGAATCCATTGTCTGGTTTTCAGCAGAAAAGTTTCAAAGTGTTGATTTTCACAAACTACAAATATTCCTTAAAAATCGCCTGTATGACTTAAACGCATTCTTTCAACTGTTTACAGGAGATGCACCAGTGCTGGATCCAGGATCCACCACTGAGTAAGAAAAGTAACGATAACACTACTTACCTGCTAAGTGAATTTCCTCCCATAGGATAACATTGGTGATTCTATGTGAAAAAGTTTCGAAGTGTCAACTTTTAAAATACAATAATATTCCTTAAAAATCACTACTGTAACCAAAACGCTTTTACTCAACTGTTTACAGGAGATGTCCCAGGACTGAATCTAGGATCCAGTCCTGTGGTTAGAAAAAGTAATCCATAAAGTAACTAATTGCATTTAGCTAGAAATTCACATTGAGCTCAATGTTGCATTGTGTTTGAAATTGTGTTGCCCATTGCAACAACTGTAACTACTGTACTTAAAAGTCTATTGCCTATTTGCAAAGTATTTAAACTAAAGTAATTCATTCTGAGAAAGTATATTTTGTAATGTAATGTATAATGTAATTACAATGTAATTTAAAAAGTAAAATATCTAAAAATAAATAGTTTAAAAAATGTAGTAAATCAGTATCAAAATAAATAAATATAACAATTAATACATTTAAAAATTGTCATTTACAAAACCTTTGAAATTCACTGAAAAAAACCATAGGTTTCAGACATGTTATAGTTAGGAATTAGCATTTAAAAAACCTTTGAAATTCACTGAAAAAACCATAGGTTTCAGGCTTGTTATAGTTAGGAATTAGCATTTTAAAAACCTTTGAAATTCACTGAAAAAACCATAGGTTTCAGGCCTGTTATAGTTAGGGTTTAGCATTTAAAAACCTTTGAAATTCACTGAAAAAACCATAGGTTTTAGGGAAAGTTATAGTTAGTTGGACATTGCACTCGTACAAAACCCGTGAAATTCCCCGTTATAGTTAGTTCAGCTAACTATAACTCGCGCCCCGCAATGCACTGCTGATGACGTCACATATTACATCACTCATGACATGGTCAGTGACATCACTGATGACATCACTGATGACATCTCAAATGACATCACTGATGACATCATCCATGTGAGAATTTAATGCATCTTCTCACACCCTAATATAACTTTTGATACACCCACTCTAAATTACAGACTGCCATTCTCAAAACCATACACACTCCAATACCAATAAGTACATACCCACTCACTGATTCTTAGGTCTACACACACACATCTACTCACTCACCCGTACAGTCACTCATACTTACAGTCACTCAGTACAGGACTATCATATGCACTCTTACACCTATATAAACACTCACACAACGCAACTCATCCATAGAGGTACTCACACACCTAGTCAGTCATGCAAATAATTAATCACACTCCAATTTACTCACCTATACAGTTATACACACCAGCTCACTTATTCATAAAAATACTAGCACATTCTTACGCTCCTATGCAATCACTGATGCAAGCACACACTCATCCATATAGCCACTCTCACAATCACACACTCTCACTTATAGCCATTTATATACTCCAACACACATATATACTGCCTTTCACATATGTAGTTACTCACACATGTACCACTGAGATATACATTCAATCACTAACACACCCATACACACACTCACCCACCCATACAGTCCATCACAGATGCACTGTTGAAACCATGCACCCAGTGAATCACCCACTCACACATCTATGCACAGAGTCACACACACCCCACCCACACAAACACTGAGGCACCCATATAGATACTCAGAGAACTAATCCATAACCCATATAGACACTCATTTAGCTAGTCAGAAACCCATGCAGCTGCTTACACAACAACAGACAGACGGATACAGACATTCACACAGTTTAGTCACTCACCCATGCATCCAGTAAGATACATTTAATCACTCACTTATAGACTCAGTCACGCACCTACTAAATCATCCATTCAGACGCTTATACATCCACTCATTCTTCAATACGCCTTTCCCTATATATATTAAACATATTTAAACTTTACAGAAACACACAGTCACTGGATGATGTCAGTGATGTCATCAGTGATGTCACTGACCATGTCATGAGTGATGTAATATGTGACGTCATCAGCAGTGCATTGCGGGGCTCGAGTTATAGTTAGCTGAACTAACTATAACGGGGGAATTTCACGGGTTTTGTACGAGTGCAATGTCCAACTAACTATAACTTTCCCTAAAACCTATGGTTTTTTCAGTGAATATATATATATATATTATCTACTGGCGGTCCTGCCGAAAAAGAAAAAAAAACGAAGGGCGGTCTCCCGCGCTTCGATGCAAATTTGCCCCCGGGTGGCCCAAGTCCTGGGGGCATGCGGGGGGTGGGTTTATTGTTTATATGGGGGGCCTCTAAGGCCCCCCAAGCCCCGGGGACCACCACCCCCCCGGGGCTTAATAAAAAAAAATGGTGCGGGAGGGCTCTCCTGCCCTCCCGCAGCCCCGGGGACCGCCACCCCCCTGGGGCTTCTTTTTAAAATGGTAAATTACGTGTGGGGGGCTCCAGCCCCCCCACACGCCCCGGGGACCACCACCTCCCTGGGGCACATAGAAAATAAATGTGGGGGTCCGTTACGGACCACCAGAGCCCCGGGGACCACCACCTCCCCGGGGCTGTGCAATTCAAGGGAGGGGGCCGCGCGGCCCCCTCCTGGAGCCCTTGATGGCCCTAGGGACCACCACCCCCAGGGCCGGCTCCTGCAGTGTCCCGGGTGCCTACCCCGGGACACTGTAGTTTGCTATGACAGGACGGGAGCCTCGCGGCTCCCGTCCTGTCATAGCAAACTGCTTTGGATATTGGAAGAGAGAGCAGGGAAACCTGCTCTCGCTCCAATATCCAGCAAATTGCTTTCCACACGGGGAGCTGCATGTTAGCAGCTCCCCATGTGGAAAAGCAATGCCGGCTCCCAAGGGACGCGGGGAGCCGGCGGGACTGTGGGGGATTGGGGACCCCCACAGTCCCCAACAGAGAGGGCCAGCCCCGGGGATGGGGTCCCCGGGGAAAGTAGTGGCCCAGGAGGGGGCCACGCGGCCCCTCCCCAAAAATAAAAACAAACATTTTGGGAAAAAAAAGAGAAAAGGCCGGCCCCGGGGGATGGGGTCCCCGGGGCCTTAAATGGCCTGAGGAGGGGGGCCACGCAGCCCCCCTCCAAATAATAAAAAATTAAAAAAGAGGGCATGCCCCGTGGGATGGGGTCCCGGGGCCAATATAGGCCCAGGGAAGGGGGCCACGCGGCCCCCTTCCCGTTTTATTTTAATTTAAAAAATAAATGAAAATCCTTATGCCCCGGGGGATGGGGTCCCCGAGGCCAAAAGAGGCCAAGGGAAGGGGGGCCATGCACCCCCCTCCCATACAATTTATTAAAAAAAAAAAAACGGCATCGTGCCGGAGGCCCCGCCCCCACCATGCAGCAGTCTGCAAACGCGCCCCCTGGCACGTTTGCAGATGGGGAACGAATTCCCCTTGAATACTGGGGGTCCCTGGGGGCCAACTAGCCCACCAGGAACCTCCAGTATGCGCCAGGGGCTGCGTTGCAGAGAGGTGTACAGAGGCCACGCCCCTTTACACCTCTCTGCAACGCAGCTCTGTGGTGCTTTTTGGAGGTACATGGTGGGCTAGTTGGACTCCAGGGACCCTCAGGATTCAAGGGACTTAATCCCCCAACTTAAAATGCGCCACGGGCGCGTTTGCACTGTGGTGAAGGAGAGGGCGGGGCTTCAGGTGACATGTGTGCAAACAGGCCCCGTGGCGCATTTTAAGATGGGGAATTAAATCCTCTTCAATCCTGAGGGTCCCTGGGGCCAACTAGCCCACCAGGTACCTCCAGTAAGCACCACGGAGCTGCGTTGCAGAGTGTTGTAAAAGGGGCGTGGCCTCTGTACACCTCTCTGCAACGCAGCCCCCTGGCGCATACTTGAGGTTCCTGGTGGGCTAGTTGGCCCCTAGGGACCCTCAGGATTGAGGAGGAATTAATTCTCCAACTTAAAACGCGCCACAGGGCGTGTTTGCAGACATGTCACCTCAGGCCCCACCCCCTTCCTTCACCATTGTGCAAATATTCCTCTAAAATCAACCGAACTACGAATTCCGATTTACTCACCTGTTATCAGGAGAGAACCCAGTGCTGCATCTTTTAGCCCAGCACTGATCTTGAAAAGTAATTCTAACCGTACTTACCTGTAACTTGAATTTCCTTCCATAGGCTAACATTGACTGGTTTCACTTGGAAATTCTTCTAAGTGTGGAGTTTTGGAACTTTATAATATTCCTCTAAAATCAGCCGAACTACGAATTCCGATTTACTCACTGGTTATCAGGAGAGACCTCAGTGCTGCATCTTTTAGCCCAGCACTGACCCTGAAAAGTAATTCTAACCGTACTTACCAGTAACTTGAATTTCCTTCCATAGGCTAACATTGACTGGTTTCACTTGGAAATTCTTCTAAGTGTGGAGTTTTGGAACTTTATAATATTTCTCTAAAATCAGCCGAACTATGAATTCCGATTTACTCACCTGTTATCAGGAGAGAACCCAGTGCTGCATCTTTTAGCCCAGCACTGACCCTGAAAAGTAATTCTAACCGTACTTACCAGTAACTTGTATTTCCTTCCGTTGGAATCCATTGTCTGGTTTTCAGCAGAAAAGTTTCAAAGTGTCGATTTTCACAAACTACAAATATTCCTTAAAAATCGCCTGTATGACTTAAACGCATTCTTTCAACTGTTTACAGGAGATGCACCAGTGCTGGATCCAGGATCCACCACTGAGTAAGAAAAAGTAACGATAACACTACTTACCTGCTAAGTGAATTTCCTCCCATAGGATAACATTGGTGATTCTATGTGAAAAAGTTTCTAAGTGTCAACTTTTAAAATACAATAATATTCCTAAAAAATCACTACTGTAACCAAAACGCTTTTACTCAACTGTTTACAGGAGATGTCCCAGGACTGAATCTAGGATCCAGTCCTGTGGTTAGAAAAGTAATCCATAAAGTAACTAATTGCATTTAACTAGAAATTCACATTGAGCTCAATGTTGCATTGTGTTTGAAATTGTGTTGCCCATTGCAACAACTGTAACTACTGTACTTAAAAGTCTATTGCCTATTTGCAAAGTATTTAAACTAAAGTAATTCATTCTGAGAAAGTATATTTTGTAATGTAATGTATAATGTAATTACAATGTAATTTAAAAAATAAAATATGTAAAAATAAATAATTTAAAAAAATGTAGTAAATCAGTATCAAAAAATAAATATAACAATTAATACATTTAAAAATTGTCATTTACAAAACCTTTGAAATTCACTGAAAAAAACCATAGGATTCAGACATGTTATAGTTAGGCATTAGCATTTAAAAAACCTTACAAATTCACTGAAAAAACCATAGGTTTTAGGGACAGTTATAGTTAGTTGGACATTGCACTCGTACAAAACCCGTGAAATTTCCCCGTTATAGTGAGTTCAGGTAACTATAACTCGCGCCCCCACAATACACTGCTGATGACGTCACATATTACATCACTCATGACATGGTCAGTGACATCACTGATGACATCACTGAAAAATGTGCTAGTGTTTGTATGAGTAAGTGAGTTGGTGTGTATATAACTGTAAAGGTGAGTAAATGGGTGTGTGCTTAATTTTTTGCATGACTGACTAGGTGTGTGAGTACCTCTATGGATGAGTGGCGGTGTGTGAGTGTTTATATAGGTGTATGAGTGCATATAATAGTCCTGTACTGAGTGACTATAAGTATGAGTGACTGTATGGGTGAGTGAGTAGATGTGTGTGTGTAGACCTAAGAATCAGTGAGTGTGTATATAGTAATTGGTGTTGGAGTGTCTATTGTTTTGACAATGGCAGTCTGTAATTTACAGTGGGTGTATCAAAAGTTATATTAGGGTGTGAGAAGATGCATCAAATTATCACATGGATGATGTCATCAGTGATGTCATCAGTGATGTCATTTGAGATGTCATCAGTGATGTCATCAGTGATGTCACTGACCATGTCATGAGTGATGTAATATGTGACGTCATCAGCAGTGCATTGCGGGGCGCGAGTTATAGTTACCTGAACTAACTAAAACGGGGAATTTCACGGGTTTTGTACGAGTGCAATGTCCAACTAACTATAACTGTCCCTAAAACCTATGGTTTTTTCAGTGAATATATATATATATATATATATATATATATATATATATATATACCTACTGGCGGTCGCCAGTAGGTAGTTATAGTTAGGACCTATTTTCCATAGGAAATTCACAACATTCTATTCCCAATAACTTTGGCGCCGGTCGACGAATCTTCGCGAAATTTTCAAAACTCGTGGGGCGCTCCGGTCCGCTCCTATCTTGAAAGTTTCGGGGTGATTTGGCAAGGGGGGCCGAGAAAAAATGGGGTCCCACAACGTGTTTTCTCCATGTTATTTTCCATAGGAAACTTTAGACAAAGCTACAGACTGAACTGCTGAATGGAATTACACCAAATTTTGCAAAAAGGTAGCCCTTGGTTCAGAAAGAGCCCTTTTTGTTAAATGGTGTAAATACGTTCAGTAGTTGCTGAGAAATTCAAAAAATAAGAGTCAAAAAATCAATTTCCCATAGGGAACTTTGTGCAAGGCTACAGCGGAAACTACTGAATGGATTTACCCCAAATTTGGCATAAAGGTACTGCTTGGCTCAGAAAGCGACCTTTTCAAAAATGGTGTAAATCCGTTCTGTAGTTTTTTAAATATTAAAGGAAAAAGAACTTTATATATCTGGGCGGAGCCTAAACACACATGTCATCGTGAGATCTGATTGGCTGTCAGCACTTCATCCAAGAAGTGTTGGCAGCCATCTTGGGACAAATATACATGATAGCACCCCAATGAAATGCATTGTAGTGAATAGAAGATTTTGAGGGTCACCAAAAGGAGAACTATAAAGGGTGATAACAGACTTTAGTTACATTAGAATTCATTTGTTGATGGTACCATACTAATTTTAGGAATTGTGGTGTGTTCTAGGGTGATTTTACCCTGTGAAAAACCTTCTGCTGGGATTTTATGAATCATGATTGAGAGAAAACAATTTTCTCATGCTTGTCCCACAGAGGTTTGGAAGGTGCTCCAGAAGCTAAAATGAGAGCATATTTTCTGAAAATTCACATTATCTTTCTCAGTCATGTGAGAATGAAGTCTGACATTCTCAGTAAAACATGTAAATCCAACAAGGGCAGAGACTGTCAGTTGATTCCTTTGTGTTCTACTGCAGCTTCCCAGAGTGTTCTTAAGAACAACTAGAGCGCTAACAGCCTTACCTATCACAAAAGTATGGCACACCTGAAGCCATCTTGATTGGAATAAACTGGTAACACTTAAAACATTTAATTTAAAAAGGAACAAAATGATGGGGTTCATTTTGTCATAGAAATTATGGTTAGTGCTGTAGAAAGAAAAATGTGGACATGTTTTAAGTGAGATCTCAATTATCTTCCTGTTATATTTCAACAGGAGCAGCCTGCCAGTTGATTCCTTTGTGTTCTACTGCAGCTTCCCAGAGTGTTCTAAAGAACAACTAGAGCGCTAACAGTCTTACTTATGAAAAAATTATGGCACACCTGAAGCCATCTTGATTGGAATAAACCGGTAACACTTAAAACATTTAATTTAAAAAGGAACAAAATGAGGGGTTCATTTTGTCATAGAAATTATGGTTAGTGCTGTAGAAAGAAAAATTAGGACATGTTTTAAGTGAGATTACAAATATCTTCCTGTTATATTTCAATAGGAGCAGCCTGTCAGTTGATTCCTTTGTGTTCTACTGCAGCTTCCCAGAGTGTTCTAAAGAACAACTAGAGCGCTAACAGTCTTACTTATGACAAAATTATGGCACACCTGAAGCCATCTTGATTGGAATAAACTGGTAACACTTAAAATATTTAATTTAAAAAGGAAAAAAATGAGGGGGTTCATTTTGCCATAGAAATTATGGTTAGTTCTGCAGAAAGAAAAATTAGGGCATGTTTTAAGTGAGATCTAAAATCCTCTTCTATTTCATTAGAAAATTCTGACATGCAGACTGAAACAATCACTTTCAATACCAGCAGTAGACTTCCAGTTAACTCCCTGGTGAGCAGTAGCTTTACTACAGTGATCTAATGAGCGACTAGAGTGCTAACATTCTGAATTTATTGCAAATGTGTGACACATCTGAATGCCTTCTTGATGGAATCAAAGTAAAAACTGAAAGCATTTCCTACTGAGGAGACTGCAGTAAATGAGGAAATTAGGAAACTTCATAACAAATAAGTATCCCAAGATGGCCACCAGAGAAAAAAAGAGCCCAAATATAGCACAAATATCACCCACATGTAGCCCACATATAGCCCAATGACAGAAGTGTGGAAAACACTTTTTATTTTTAGTTTTTTTGCAGTTTTATATAGTGCAGACTGGTCAGGTATTGGAGCGTTGCATCTTACTTGGACCCCTTATTGCGTATTTTGCACCGAAGTACATGAGATTGATCTTGCGAAACATTGAACTTTACTATTCTGTTAACCTGAAGTTGCTCTGAACCGGGCTTTGTAACACCCGTTTTTACCTACTGGTTTTAATTAATTTTCACTGTATTGTATTAAGAAAGAGGATTTACTGTTTTTATGTACACTTTTATGATCTATGTTTCTAAATCAAATCGAATAAAGTTTAATGAATGTAATTGAAGTCTCCCAAGATGGCCACCAGAGAAAAATGAGCCCAAATGCAGCACAAATATCACCCAGATGTAGCCCAGGTATAGCCCAATGACAGAAGTGTGGAAAACACGTTTTATCCTTTGTTTTTTTGCAGTTTTATATAGTGCAGGCTGGTCAGATATTGGAGTGCTTTACATGAGCATTGGTTACATCATACAAGGACAAACTCATTTTGGTTGTAGGCATGGGGAGATTAAGTGATTTGACCAGAATCACAGAATCACAGAATGACGAGCTGAAGCAGAAACTCCAACTTGGTAACACCACATTTTCTCCCCTAAGCGTAACATTTAAGCAAGTGGTCAACTGGATAAAAAAACATAGAGATAACAAATAATTCAAAAGTGCTTTGTCGCTATTTGAGAACTCCTTGGCTCAGAAAGCGACCTTTTTAAAAATGGTGTAAATCCGTTCGGTAGTTGCTGAGAAATTGTAAAAAAACAAATATCGATATCTAGAGGCGCGGTGGATCCGCGAACCCTCCCGACCACGAGCTTCATTTAATTGGCTGCCAGCACTCCAAACCAGGAAGTGTTGGCAGCCATCTTGTGACTCGGTAGAACCAAGTCACAAGAAAACAGGGAAACAAAGGTGAAAAAGAAGAAAAGGGGGCAGGGTAGAAACACCCTGACCCCCTAGGCCTGCTCAGGGCAAAAAAAAAGCATTTTTTTTAAAAACAATTGGCGAAATTCGCGCTCGGGTCGCGAATCCCACCGAAATGTACCACGCTTCATTTAATTGAGACCCCCGGGTGGGCCAGGTCCCGGGGGCATTGCCAACAAATATATGCAGGGCCCGCCGGGGCCCCCGCAGCCCCGGGGACCGCCACCTCCCGGTGCTTGTTTTTTTAATGTTTGGGGGGCCTCCAAGGCCCCCCCAAGCCCCGGGGAGCGCCACCGCCAGGGCTTTAATCAAATAGGGACCCTCAGGATTCAAGGGGAATTAATCCTCCAACTTACCCTGAGCACTACTGATGCAGTCCAGCCATCGCCCTGTCACTACCCATGCACTCCTCCAATCAACCAGTGAGCACCATGTACTTATCCAATCACTCCGCCAAAACACAAGCACTTATAAATTCATCATCCACTCTCCTTGCAGTACTCTAATCATCCAGTCAGTACCCATGTACTCATCCAATGACCCAGGCACTAACTCATGGCAAATACAGAGGAGGTCATGCTAATCACAGGGGTACCCTAACGCATAGTGTTCCCTAGTGTATGTAGGTGTTTTCACTGTATTCTAAGTGTCTTTTACCACCAGAGACAGAGTCAGTTACCACCAGTACCCATCAGCAAAAAGTTGGGGGCACAGGAGTACTTTCTACTCCTCTGTTGGTTCTTTCTGCACATCTCTTCCTTCTTCTTGCACTTTTCTTCGTCTTTCTGGACTTCTGTTGCCTCTTTCTGCATTTGTCTTCCTTCTTTCTGCGCTTTTCTTCTTCTTTCTTCACATGTCCTACCTCTGTAGGCATAGTTAGAAACTAGCATTTAAAAAACCTTTGAAATTCACTTAAAAAACCATAGGTTTCAGGCATGTTATAGTTAGAAATTAGCATTTAAAAACCTTTGAAATTCACTGAAAAAACCATAGGTTTCAGGCACGTTATTGGTAGAAATTAGCATTTAAAAAACCTTAGAAATTCACTGAAAAACCATAGGTTTTAGGGAAAGTTATAGTTAGTTGGACATTTCACTCGTACAAAACCAGAGAAATTCCCCGTTATAGTTAGTTCAGCTAACTATAACTCGCGCCCCGCAATGCACTGCTGATGACGTCACATATGACATCACTCATGACATGGTCAGTGACATCACTCATGACATCACTGATGACATCTCAAATGACATCACTGATGACATCACTGATGACATCATCCATGTGATAATTTGATGCATCTTCTCACACCCTAATGTAACCTTTGATAAACCAACTCTAAATAACAGACTGCCATTCTCAAAACCATAGACACTCCAGCAGCAATAAATACATACCCACTCAATGATTCTTAGGTCTACACACATATCCACTCACTCACCCATACAGTCACTCATACTTACAATCACTCAGTACAGGACTATCATATGCACTCATACGCCTATATAGACACTCACACACCACCACTCATCCATAGAGGTACTCACACACCTAGTCAGTCATGCAAATAATTAATCACACTCCCAGTTACTCACCTATACAGTTATACACACACCAGCTCACTTACTCATACCAATACTAAAACATTCTTACGCTCTTATACAATCACTGATACAAGCACACACTCATCCATACAGTCACTCTCATAATCACACACTCTCACTTATAGCTATTTATATATTCCAACACACATATATACTGCCTTTCACATATGTAGTTACTCACACATGTACCACTGAGATATACATTCACTCACTAACACACCCATACACACACTCACACACCCATACAGTCCATCACAGATGCACTCTTGAAACCATGCACCCAGTGAATCACCACTCACACATCTATGCACAGAGTCACACACACCCCACCCATACAAACACTCAGGCATCCATACAGATACTCAGACAACCAATCAATAACCCATATAGACACTCATGTAGCTATTCACAAACCCATGCAGCCGCTTACACACCAACAGACAGACAGATACAGACATTCACACAGTTTAGTCACTAACCCGTGCATTCAGTAAGATACATTTAATCACTCACTTATAGAGTCAGTCACACACCTACTAAAACATCCACTCAGACACTTATACACCCACTCATTCTTCAATACGCTTTTCCCTATATATATTAAACATATTTAAACTTTACAGAAACACACAGTCACTAGATGATGTCATCAGTGATGTCATCAGTGATGTCATTTGAGATGTCATCAGTGATGTCATTTGAGATGTCATCAGTGATGTCATCAGTGATGTCACTGACCATGTCATGAGTGATGTCATATGTGACGTCATCAGCAGTGCATTGCGGGGGCGTGAGTTATAGTTTGCTGAACTAACTATAACGGGGGAATTTCTCTGGTTTTGTATGAGTGAAATGTCCAACTAACTATAACTTTCCCTAAAACCTATGTTTTTTTTAGTGAATATATATATATATATATATATATATATATTCACTGAAAAATCCATAGGTTTTAGGGACAGTTATAGTTAGTTGGACATTGCACTCGTACAAAACCCGTGAAATTCCCCCGTTATAGTTAGTTCAGCTAATTATAACTCGCACCCCCGCAATGCACTGCTGATGACGTCACATATTACATCACTCATGACATGGTCAGTGACATCACTGATGACATCACTGATGACATCTCAAATGACATCACTGATGACATCATCCAGTGACTGTGTGTTTCTGTAAAGTTTAAATATTTTTAATATATTTAGGGAAAGGCGTATTGAAGAATGAGTGGGTGTATAAGTGTCTGTATGGATGATTTAGTAGGTGCGTGACTAACTCTATAAGTGAGTGATTAAACGTATCTTACTGAATGCATGGGTTAGTGACTAAACTGGGTGAATGTCTGTATCCGTCTGTCTGTTGCTGTGTAAGTGGCTGCATGGGTTTGTGAATAGCTACATGAGTGTCTATATGAGTTATTGATTGGTTGTCTGAGTATCTGTATGGGTGCCTGAGTGTTTGTGTGGGTGGGGTGTGTGCGACTCTGTGCATAGATGTGTGAGTGGGTGATTCACTGGGTGGATGGTTTCAAGAGTGCATCTGTGATAGACTGTATGGGTGGGTAAATGTGTGTAAGAGTGTGTTAGTGAGTGAATGTATGTCCCAGTGGTACATGTGTGAGTAACTACATATGTGAAAGGCAGTATATATGTGTGTTGGAGTATATAAATATCTATAAGCGAGAGTGTGTGCTTGTATCAGTGATTGTATAAGAGCGTAAGAATGTGCTAGTATTTGTAAGAGTAAGTGAGCTGGTGTGTGTATAACTGTATAGGTGAGTAAATGGCAGTGTGTTTAATTATTTGCATGACTGACTAGGTGTGTGAGTACCTCTATGGATGAGTGGCGGTGTTTGAGTGTCTATATAGGAGTATGAGTGCATATGATAGTCCTGTACTGAGTGACCGTAAGTATGAGTGACTGTACGGGTGAGTGAGTGGATGTGTGTGTAGACCTAAGAATCAGTGAGTGGGTATGTAGTTATTGGTGTTGGAGTGTCTGTGGTTTTGCGAATGGCAGTCTGTAATTTAGAGTGGGTGTATCAAAGGTTATATTAGGGTGTGAGGAGGTGCATCAGATTATCACATGGATGATGTCATCAGTGATGTCATCAGTGATGTAATTTGAGATGTCATCAGCGATGTCATCAGTGATGTCACTGACCATGTCATGAGTGATGTAATATGTGACATCATCAGCAGTGCATTGCGGGGGCGCGAGTTATAGTTAGCTGAACTAACTATAATGGGGAATTTCCACGGGTTTTGTACGAGTGCAATGTCCAACTAACTATAACTGTCCCTAAAACCTATGGTTTTTTCAGTGAATTTGTAAGGTTTTTTAAATGCTAATTTCTAACTATAACGTGCCTGAAACCTATGGTTTTTTCAGTGAATTTCAAAGCTTTTTTAAATGCTAATTCCTAACTATAACATGTCTGAAACCTATGGTTTTTTTCAGTGAATTTCAAAGGTTTTGTAAATGACAATTTTTAAATGTATTAATTGTTATATTTATTTTTTTGATACTGATTTACTACATTTTTTAAACTATTTATTTTTAGATATTTTATTTTTTAAATTACATTGTAATTACATTATACATTACATTACAAAATATACTTTCTCAGAATGAATTACTTTAGTTTAAATACTTTGCAAATAGGCAATAGACTTTCAAGTACAGTAGTTACAGTTGTTGCAATGGGCAACACAATTTCAAACACAATGCAACATTGAGCTCAATGTGAATTTCTAGTTAAATGCAATTAGTTACTTTATGGATTACTTTTCTAACCACAGGACTGGATCCTAGATTCAGTCCTGGGACATCTCCTGTAAACAGTTGAGTAAAAGCGTTTTGGTTACAGTAGTGATTTTTTAGGAATATTATTGTATTTTAAAAGTTGACACTTAGAAACTTTTTCACATAGAATCACCAATGTTATCCTATGGGAGGAAATTCACTTAGCAGGTAAGTAGTGTTATCGTTACTTTTTCTTACTCAGTGGTGGATCCTGGATGCAGCACTGGTGCATCTCCTGTAAACAGTTGAAAGAATGCGTTTAAGTCATACAGGCGATTTTTAAGGAATATTTGTAGTTTGGGAAAATCGACACTTTGAAACTTTTCTGCTGAAAACCAGACAATGGATTCCTATGGAAGGAAATACAAGTTACTGGTAAGTACGGTTAGAATTACTTTTCAGGGTCAGTGCTGGGCTAAAAGATGCAGCACTGGGTTCTCTCCTGATAACAGGTGAGTAAATCGGAATTCGTAGTTCTGCTGATTTTAGAGGAATATTTGTATGTTTCAAAAATCGACACTTAGAAACTTTTTCAGCAAAAAGCAGGCAATGATATCCTATGGAAGGAAATTCAAGTTACTGGTAAGTACGGTTAAAATTACTTTTCAGGATCAGTACTGGGCTCAAAGATGCAGCACTGAGGTCTCTCCTGATAACAGGTGAGTAAATCGGAATTCGTAGTTCTGCTGATTTTAGAGGAATATTATAAAGTTCCAAAACTCCACACTTAGAAGAATTTCCAAGTGAAACCAGTCAATGTTAGCCTATGGAAGGAAATTCAAGTTACTGGTAAGTACGGTTAGAATTACTTTTCAGGATCAGTACTGGGCTCAAAGATGCAGCACTGAGGTCTCTCCTGATAACAGGTGAGTAAATCGGAATTCGTAGTTCTGCTGATTTTAGAGGAATATTTGTATGTTTCAAAAATCGACACAGAAACTTTTTCAGCAAAAAGCAGGCAATGATATCCTATGGAAGGAAATTCAAGTTACTGGTAAGTACAGTTAAAATTACTTTTCAGGATCAGTACTGGGCTCAAAGATGCAGCACTGAGGTCTCTCCTGATAACAGGTGAGTAAATCGGAAATCGTAGTTCGGCTGATTTTAGAGGAATATTTGCACAATGGTGAAGGAAGGGGGTGGGGCCTGAGGTGAAATGTCTGCAAACACGCCCTGTGGAGCGTTTTAAGTTGGAGAATTAATTCCTCCTCAATCCCGAGGGTCCCTAGGGGCCAACTAGCCCACCAGATACCTCCAGTATGCGCCAGAGAGCTGCGTTGCAGAGAGGTGTTCAGAGGCCACGCCCCTTGTTACAACACTCTGCAACGCAGCTCCGTAGCGCTTACTGGAGGTACCTGGTGAGCTAGTTGGCCCCAGGGACCCTCAGGATTGAAGGGAATTTAATTCCCCATCTTAAAACGCGCCACGGGGCCTGTTTGCACACATGTCACCTGAAGCCCCGCCCCCTCCCTTCACCACTGTGCAAACGCGCCCCATGGCGCGTTTTAATTTGGGGGATTAAGTCCCCTTGAATCCTGAGGGTCCCTGGAGTCCAACTAGCCCACCATGTACCTCCAAAAAGCACCACAGAGCTGCGTTGCAGAGAGGTGTAAAAGGGGGCGTGGCCTCTGTACACCTCTCTGCAACGCAGCCCCTGGCGCATACTGGAGATTCCTGGTGGGCTAGTTGGCCCCAGGGACCCCAGTATTCAAGGGGAATTACTTCCCTTCTTAAAACGTGCCAGGGGCGCATTTGCAGACTGCTGCAGGGAGGGGCGGGGCCTCCGGCACGATGCCGGTCTTTTTAAAAAAAAAAAATAATAATTGGATGGGAGGGGGGCTGCGTGGCCCCCCTTCCCTCGGCCACTTTTGGCCCCGGGGACCCCATCCCCCGGGGCCTGAGGATTTTCTTTTTTTTTAAATAAAAAAACGGGAAGGGGGCCACGTGGCCCCCTTCCCTGGGCCTCTATTGGCCCCGGGACCCCATCCCCGGGGCATGCCCTCTTTTTTAAAATTAAAATCTTTGGAGGGGGCTGCGTGGCCCCCTCCTCAGGCCATTTAATGCCCCGGGGACCCCATCCCCCGGGGCCGGCCTTGCCCTTTTTAATTTTTTTAAAAAATTTTGGGTGAGGGGGGCTGCGTGGCCACCCTCCTGGGCTACTAATGGCCCCGGGGACCCCATCCCCCAGGGCCTGGCAACTCATTGGGGACCGTGGGGGGGTCCCCAATCCCCGCACTGTCCCGCCGGCTCCCCGCGTCCTGCGGGAGCCGGCATTGCTTTTCCATAGGGGAGCTGCTGACATGCAGCTCCCCTTATGGAAAAGCAATCTGCTTTGCTTCATTGAAGCGAGAGCAGGTTTCCTGCTCTCGCTTCAATGAAGCAGCAAGTTTGCAATGACAGGACGGGAGCCGCGAGGCTCCCGTCCTGCCATTGCAAACAGCAGTGTCCCGGGCGTAGGCACCCCGGGACACTGCAGGAGCTGGCCCTGGGGGGTGGCGGTCCCCAGGGCCACCACAGGCTCCAGGATGGGGGCCACGCAGCCCCCCTCCCTTCAATTGCACAGCCCCGGGGAGGTGGTGGTCCCCGGGGCTTCGGGGGTCCGAAACGGACCCCCAAATTTCTTTTTTAAGTGCCCCGGGGAGGTGGCGGTCCCCGGGTCGTGTGTGGGGTTGGAACCCCCCCACACAGGTTATTAAAATTTTAAAAAAGAAGCCCCGGGGGGTGGCGGTCCCCGGGGCTGCGGGAGGGCGGAGAGCCCTCCCGCACCATTTTTTATTTAAAGCCCCGGGGGTGGTGGTCCCCGGGGCTTGGGCGGCCTTAGAGGCCCCCCTATAAACTATAAACCCACCCCCCGCATGCCCCCGGGACTTGGCCCACCCGGGGGCAAAATAGCATCGAAGCGCGGAAGACCGCGCTTTGATTTTTTTTTTACGGCATGAGCCGCGCACCCTAAGCGCATCCCGCCAATTAAAAAAAAAAATGCTTTTTTCTGCCCAGGGGGTCCTTGTGGGACCCCCTGAGCAGACCTAGGGGGTCAGGGTGTTTCTACCCTGCCCCCTTTGTGCGTTTTGCACACTTGTTTCTGTGCCTCGGTTCTATCGAGGCATAAAATGGCTGCCAACACTTCCTGATTTGGAGTGTTGACAGCCACTTGACAGCCAATTAGCATGCAGCTCGTGATCGGGAGGGTACACGGACCCTACTCGGCCATAGATATATATGTGATTTTACTTGTGATTTTCTCAGGAACTACTGAACAGATTTACACCATTTAAGCAAAAGGCACGAGTCTGAACCAAAGGCTACCTCTTTGCCAAATTTGGTGTAATTCCGTTCAGCAGTTCGGGCTGTAGCCGCGATGAACGGTCCCTATGGAAAAATGAATGGGGAAAACACGTTTTGGGACCCCCCTTTTTTCTCGGCCCCCGCTTGACGAATCACTTTCAGGATAGAAGCGGACCGGAGCGCCCCAAGAAGTTGGAAAATTTCGCGAAGATTCGTCAACCGACGCCAACGTTATTTCAAATAGAATGTTGTGGATTTCCTATGGAAAATAGGTCCTAACTATAACTATCTACTGGCGACCGCCAGTAGATAATATATACATATATATCGCAGCTCCAAAATGCATATATATATATATATATTGTAATAGCACCTGTGTCATTCTTGTTATGGATAGGAAAGACTTTCCGTTGCCAAACTTTTTTTGCTAATGACTTTATTTCTGTTCACCAAATTCGTATAAAACTTTTAACCAAACAATCTACGATGGGTTCTACATGGCAAGATTCAGACAGATCCATCAATCGGGGGTGACATTCAACATTGTAACTCCCGTATAATTCTTTACCCCTTGATACAGAAAAAAACAGCTCAATGCAATAGACCAAAGTATAAGTAAGTACAACTTTATTCTGGGAAGTGCCTTGATGTAAATCTGTTTAGTAGTTTATGAGAAATCAATGTTTAATAAGTGTTTCCGTCTTGGCATTAAGAGTTTACATTTTTATCTGAACTGTTAATCTGCAGATTCTCCTGTAGTGTCTTATGTATTATAGAGCGCAGCACCCCTATGGTCCCTAACAGACTTCATAGTCTAGTGGAGTAAGTAATTTGGTGTGGTTAATAAATTAATGGTGCAGCTCGTGTCAGTTAATGGTTACACTCTAGAGAATCAAGACGTGTAATACCAAGCTTTGTGTGTGGAGTAATTAAGTTACATGCTACCAGGCTGGGAAGGATGCTACATCGGGCGACCAGATAGCAGATACGTAAACCCCAGAACCCGAAGAGTTGAGTGTGCTCTCCCAGAGAGTTTGCCGAGGTCCAGCAAACTGCTTGTGTGCCACGTGTGCCTCAGTTGCAGTGAAGAATCGACAATTGGCATATGTGGAGTCCAAGCACAACTCTAGCCAGTACAAGACCTTCAAAGAAAGTGAAGGCCTCACAGAAAGTTTCATTTATTGTTGGTCAGAAATTGCTACTATGACTGAGACAAAAAGAGCAATGCCACAACCTAACACAGAGTCGGCATTCATCCAGCTCGAAAACGTCAAAGGCAGTATCAACCAGGTACAGAAAGTGCAACAAGTGTTGACAGTCAGATGCATGAGAACACTGTGAGGGGAAGCATATCAAGGTAAAAGAAGGCTAAAGGCAGAGAAAACCAGCTACAATGCAGAAGGTTGAGAGTCGTGAACACCAAAAGCAAGAGACAAAACCGCTACTCACCTTCAAAGAAGAAGATGGTGCCTCACCCCCTCCGGTTGGGCACGACGGTCCAAGCACTAGTCAGTGGGCTGATGCTTGCAGAGGTGACACCGGACCAGAAGACGCTGTAGGTCAAGTGCGGCCAGAACCGCATATAATCCTAGCAGCAGCTGAAGGAACCAGCACAAAGTGTGATGCCGCCGTTTTCTTTAAGTTGCCATCTTCATTTGATACCGCCAAAAAGCAGATTCTTGGCACCTGATGGAATGCTTGGATCGAAACCTTTGATGATTTCATTGATGCGCTAGAAATAACCGATGACAAAAAGATCATCCAATATCTTAAGAACTTAGGAGGAGAAGAAGTAAAGGAAGTGATAAAGAAGATGCCACAGGTGGACATACTATCTTACCAGGATGTCAAGGTGGCACTGAACATCAAGTTCAATCCGATGCCGAACGTTGACTATGAAAGGTACATCTTCAGTCAGGAGAAACAGAGAGATGGTGAAATAATGGATGAATTTGTTGAAATATTTGAAATGCTTATCAAACACTGTAAGTGACCTTGACTGGTAGGTCGCTCCCCCACCACACAGCTCCGTCTGTGTGCCCTGCTGCTGCCCCTGATTGTGATCGTTTTTTCCTTTCTGTGCCCCCTTGCTGCCCCTGATTGTGATCGTTTTTTCCTTTCTGTGCCCCCTTGCTGCCCCTGATTGTGATCGTTTTTCCTTTCTGTGCCCCCTTGCTGCCCCTGATTGTGCTCGTTTTTCCTTTCTGTGCCCCCTTGCTGCCCCTGATTGTGCTCGTTTTTCCTTTCTGTGCCCCTTGCTGCCCCTGATTGTGCTCGTTTTCCTTTCTGTGCCCCCTTGCTGCCCCTGATTGTGCTCGTTTTTTCCTTTCTGTGCCCCCTTGCTGCCCCTGATTGTGATCGTTTTTTCCTTTCTGTGCCCCCTTGCTGCCCCTGATTGTGATCGTTTTTCCTTTCTGTGCCCCCTTGCTGCCCCTGATTGTGATCGTTTTTTTCCTTTCTGTGCCCCCTTGCTGCCCCTGATTGTGATCGTTTTTCCTTTCTGTGCCCCCTTGCTGCCCCTGATTGTGATCGTTTTTCCTTTCTGTGCCCCCTTGCTGCCCCTGATTGTGATCGTTTTTTCCTTTCTGTGCCTGTTTCCCGCCGCTGCGCCCCTGCGGCCCCGCCCCCTCACTGCCCATTCGCTGCCCCATTCCCTGCTCCTCCCTCCCACCTCCCCATTTATGGCGGCTGTAGGAAGGTGGAATCTGACTATATGGTTGCCCCCACTTTTTTTATGGTGTTTTGCTGGTTTATGACTTAGTTGGACTGGGATCCTGCTATTCAGGGCCCCAGTCTATCTGCTTTCTCTGTAAAATGGATTCCATGTGCCTTAGGCACATCTCTGATTGGGATCTGGAGTGCCCTTGTAAGTCCCTAGTATATGGTATACTATGTACCAAGGGCATAGGTACCTCAGAGGCCTGCCAGGGGCTGCAGCATGTATTATGCCACCCCTGGTAGGCCATCCAAACTGACACCACAGGTCTGCTACTGCAGCCTGGGTAAGGTGGTGCATGCACCCCTTGCTGTGGTATAGGTTACCTATATCACTAAATGCATACACACATATAAACCTATAAGTCACTCCTAAGGCAGGCCTTATCAATCCTAAAGGCAGAGTGCATGGTTCCTATGTGAGAGGGTGCCCCTGCATGAGCAGGGCCCCTCTGCAGCGTTCGGAGACCATCTCTGATGCTGTTTGTAGTGCAGCCTGACCATATACTCTTAAGCGCATTATATCCTTGCGGTAAAATGCTAACTATGGAATGGCTGCACCTAAACATGTCGTGTTTGGTGTCAAACATCTTGGAATACTACCCCCCGCCAATCCTGGCGGCGGGGGTAGCATTCCACCCTTCTAGAGGGAAAGACATGTTAACTCTGACGCAGTCCGGTAACTTCTTTCCAGAAGCCCTGGCATCACAAAATGGATGCTGCTGCCACAGACACAAGTCTGGCCTCCTGCTGCTGGACGAAACTCCGGCAGGGGAGGCCTGGACAATAGGTTTCCTGTTGCAGGGAGGTGTGACCACCTCCCCAGACAGGATAATGTGTATTGGGGCTGGGTGGGTGCACTCTTAGAGTGCTTTGAAGTCCTGCACTGGGGGAGCAAAGGCTCCTCTGTGCATATGCCAGTTCAAACCAGCTCAGGGGCTACCTGCCCCTGCTCTGGCGTGAAACTGGACAAAGGGAAGTAGGTGTAGCCACCCCCTCCCTTGACCCTCCCATAGGTGGGGTCATAGAGTTAGTCCCTCCCTGTTTTACTAGTTAAAATGGGGAACCCTTGCCACAGCAAGATTAGATATCCCTGGACTAAACTTTGAAACTGAATCCTGGACCTTCGACGCTCTACATCACGATTAGAGGACTGAAGAATCTCCCTTGGGGTCAAGGAGTGACTCCCCTGCTTGGCAGGCACCAAAAACGATAACAACGGTCGCAAACTATGCTGCTCCCGCCGGAGTCCGAAGTCCCTACAGCCCAAGAAGTAGATTTCCTGACTTCTCCAAGGCCATCGTGAGTCCCCAGCGAAGCTGAGGCAAGTGGACCCCACGAGTGACGAGGAACCGCGACCCCTGGGTACCGTGCACTATTGTCAAGTGCAACCCCTTCACAACGTTCTACGAACCTGTGCTTTGGACCACGTGTGGTCCCAACCTCCAACAGGAATCCCGCCGAAGATCAGAGGCCTATACCATCCTGAGTGACCGTGGGCCCCTGTTGAGTGATTCCGCCCGAGGTGTCTTCGCGATCCCTTGCCAGCCAGCTCGTGGGTCCCCAGAAGACTTTCTAAAGAAACCAAAGGGCTCCCCTGGTTGCTCAAGGCCTGCCCTGACTTACCGTCGCTGGGTGAGTTCCCCAGACCTTGCTGGTCTGCACCATCGACGATCTTCAGCTACATCGAGACTTGCCGTTGCCAAGGCTTGTTGGGTCCAATCCGGTCGCCGACACCGCAGCACTCGACAGACATCGTGTACCAGCCCGAATCCTGCTCCTGGTTGCCGACAACACCTCCTGGACCTCGTGGCTGCAGAAACGAGACGACCGTCAACGCACCTGAAGCACTCGACATCGGTGGGCATCTGTCCATCGCCTTCCTGGTCACTGGCTAGTGACCCAGACTCTGTCCCCTCTGCTTTCAGGTTCACCAGAACTCCGATCCACCCGGACACTTTTCTCTTGGCCGCCAGCAGCACTTTGCAGCAGATCGCCATTCGAAACGACGACGAAACCCGACCCCGAAAGGCACCTATGCACCCGGCTTCCCTGGGTGAGGTAACACGAGTACTCCGGTGCTCCCGTGGGTAGAGACTCTTCAAAGTCCTAGATCTCAAAGGGTTTTGTCCTAGTCCTCTTTAAAGTGTCCCTTTCCTCTATTTTCCCGATCCCGACTTTCTCCATAGAAGTTAACGGCGTATCGCGGTTGTGTATTTACACTGCACGCGTCTCCCGTGGGTCCCCTGTGTCACTACCTTGGGTGGTTCCTTGTGGTCCAAGCACTTCTAGAGGCTCTAGGCCTAGTGTCTAGTTCAGTCGTGGTTCGCATACCACTTTATTGGTATATGGTTTGGTACGCCCCTAGGGCCCAAACGTGTATTTGTGCTATTACTGTGAATTAAGATCTTATAACCTATGTACTTGAACTCTAGCCTCATAAAGAGACTAGAGGGGTGTGTTTAGTAATAAATACATATATTTTGAATATATACCTGGTGTGGTGCTCTTTCATTTGGTCACTCAAGAGATTATAGACTGGTAAAACAAGCTGCTTTACATTCCTTCAAGACTTAGCCTGAAGGCTGCTCTCCACAGCTACCACTAGGATAGCTTTCAATAAGGTTGTCTTTAACCTACCTACCATAAGAGTCGATTTGGACTGGTGCAAGGTGCCCACTATAATTAGTGGACAGCATATGCCAGGCCAACTTCTCACATTGGTGTGCAGCGTGTGGGATTTACCAGATAATCTCAATTGAATTGATCAACTGAAAACCACTAAAGGTACCTAAGGTACATATAATTTAAGCTTAGAATAACAGTAAGTTCTACTGAACTTAGAGTTGTGTGTTAAGGGATAGCACAACCCTTTCTACAACTCAAGAGAGTTTAGTAGGCCACACTAGAGTAGGTAGTGCATACACCACACCACACTAGTAATGTCTTTAAAAGCAGGATCTAGAGATGCCCTGCAGGAAGCCATTGAGCTTCCCCCTCCAAGTATGACACACTCCCATTCTTGGAACTGAGAGCTTTGTGTAACGTGAGGAAATTAAGGACAGGCCAAAGTCCCACCACCCAACACCTCCAGGAGTTGTTGGTGGCTTATGATCTTAGTAAGTCCTCAGAGACTGAAGGGGTAGGAGCAGAGGGTGGGCCAGCAGATGAGGAAGGGGCCAGGGGTACTACTACCCCCAGCCCCCCTCTGAAACTGACCAGGAGGGTGACAATGACCCTGACCTGGAAAACCCAATCCCTTCTGGGGAAGATGAAGATGAGGATCTAGAGAACCACACCTTTGTCCCCCAGGAAGGATTATGAGTGTGCTCAGAAAGTCTAGGTCTCCTTCTCAGGAGTCTAACCACTCTGGCACCTCAATAGGGAGCTCTGTTTCTTCTCACAGGAGGGAATCCTCTCATGAGAGAAGAAAGAGACTGGTCCAGTATGAGGAAACTCAACTAGAGATCAGGAAGAAGCAATTGGCTTTAGATAGAGAATCCCTAGATCTCCTTAGAGAGAGAAGAAAGTTGGGACTAGAGTCCCATGGTGGCAACAATATCCTAGAGATAGGGACAGGTCTTATGACCATAGAAACCTAAACAAGATTGTCCCTCCCTACCAGAGTGGGGATGACATCCACAAATGGATAACTGCACTGGAGAGGGCCTGTAAAGTTCAGAAGGTCCCCCAGAGGCAGTGGGCAGCAATCTTGTGGCTCTCCTTTGCAGACAAAGGTAGAGACAAGCTCCTCACTGTAAGAGAAGAGGATGCTGACAATTACACAGTCTTGAAGAGTGCTCTGATAGATGGGTTTGGCCTAACCACTGAACAGTATAGGTTGAAGTTCAGAGACACCCAAAAGCTCAGACTCAAGACTGGGTTGATTTTGTAGATTGTGCTACAAAGGCTCTGGAAGGTTGGATACATGGCAACAAAGTGCATGACTTTTTAGGATTGTACAATTTGATTATGAGGGAGCAGATCCTTAATAATTGTCAAAATCAGCTTTTGCACCAGTATCTGGTGGACTCTGATCTGACCTCTCCCCAAGAATTGGGAAAGAAGGCAGACAAATGGGTCAGAACCAGAGTAAAAACTAGAAATCAGGGTGGTGACCAGAAGAAAGATTCTACTAAGTCCCAAGAGAAAGGTGGGGATAAATCTAAGGATAAGTCCCCTACAGGGCCCCAAAATTCCTCTTCTGGGGGTGGGTCCCAAACTCCTTCCTCTCCTGAAAAGAAACCATATTGCCATGTCTGTAAAAGCCTGGGCACTGGAAAACTGATCCCAGTTGCCCCAGGATTGGCAATAAAGAAAATGTTCCTCCCACAACTACTACCACCCCTCCTGGTACTACCAGTAGTAATCCTCCAGTTGGGAGTAGTGCACCCAAAAGTTGGGTGCTTTTGCAAGAGGAACAGAGGTGGGCCCCTAGTTTAGACAGGGACCCCTCAACAGACTCCTCTGACTCTGATGGTGGTATAGGATTTGCCACCTTTACCATGGGTCCCATAGCATTGGGCAGGTACAGACTGGAGCCAATGATTAATGGTCAGAAAGCTGTGGCATTTAGGGACACAGGGGCTAGTGTCACCATGGTGGCAGGAAACTAGTCCCCCTCACCAGCTTTTACCTGAGTTTAAATACCAGGTGACCAACATTGATGGTGTCAGAACAGATCACCCCATGGCCATAGTCAATCTCAGCTGGGAGGGGTCACAGGCCCAAAAGAGTGGCAGTGTCCCCAACCCTACCTGTAGATTGCCTGATGGGCAATGATTTGGAAATTTCAGCCTGGGCTGAAGTTGAACACCAAACCCATCTTAGGATGTTGGGCGTCCCTGCAAAGGTTAGTGGGGCTGTGATGGCCACAGCCCCAGCCCAAGACTTTGGAGAGATGGAGCCTGAAAGAATGGCCCACTCTCCCCCAAAAGAGAGCAAAAGGGTTGAAGAAAAGTCTTCTTCCCCCAGACAGTAGGTAAGGGTCAGCCTCCTCAGGGAACTGACCCTACCCCTAGTGAAGGAACTGCCACAGAGGTAGTCAGGCCTGGCCTGGCCACACCCCTGATGGCAGAGGACCCTTCCACGGTGGTACCCAGTCTGGAGCAGGTAACCTGCCCCTCTCTACCCTGCCTCAGTCAGCCCAGGGCTGCAGAGGTCAGGGAGGTCAGTGGACCCCCGGGCCCCCTGTCCAGAGGAAGCCCCCATCAGCAGATTAGGGGCAGCCAGTCTAGTAGCCCTAGCCAGGTGAAAATTCCTCTACACACTGAGGGATCCCCCATACCTTTATGTAGGGACCTCCCCCAGAAGGACTCTGGTAGGCAAGGGCAAACCTGGGACCAGAAGGTTCCAAACCTGCCATGTCCCTCCAGTGTTCCATCCAAAGGGACCCAACCCCCAGCTGTAGGCAGCCAAAGGTTGACCCTTAGAGCAAAGTGCAACTCAGTCATGGAAAGACAGGCATACATGGTGACCAGTGATCTGAGGAAACTGAGGCCAACATTCCTAGGGCCTCACTTCCCTACTCAGACACCTCACCAGCCTTGTACTTTACCTAAGCACACCAGAGGTAGTGATTCCCCATGGTGGAGACCCTCTCATACCCTTAGGGTGAGGGATTGCTTAGTGGACCATAACATAGGGGGCAACCATGCTAGTGCAGGTGCTTCCTTATATGGCCACTTAGTCAATATAGGCTCAACTGGCCAAGGTTAGCCTTATCTCCTTTCGTTTGGGGGGTTATGTAGGAAGGTGGAATCTGACTATATGGTTGCCCCCACTTTTTTTATGGTATTTTGCTGGTTTATGACTTAGTTGGACTGGGATCCTGCTATTCAGGGCCCCAGTCTATCTGCTTTCTCTGTAAAATGGATTCCATGTGCCTTAGGCACATCTCTGATTGGGATCTGGAGTGCCCTTATAAGTCCCTAGTATATGGTATACTATGTACCAAGGGCATAGGTACCTCAGAGGCCTGCCAGGGGCTGCAGCATGTATTATGCCACCCCTGGAAGGCCATCCAAACTGACACCACAGGTCTGCTACTGCAGCCTGGGTAAGGTGGTGCATGCACCCCTTGCTGTGGTATAGGTTACCTATATCACTAAATGCATACACACATATAAACCTATAAGTCACTCCTAAGGCAGGCCTTATCAATCCTAAAGGCAGAGTGCATGGTTCCTATGTGAGAGGGTGCCCCTGCATGAGCAGGGCCCCTCTGCAGCGTTCGGAGACCATCTCTGATGCTGTTTGTAGTGCAGCCTGACCATATACTCTTAAACGCATTATATCCTTGCGGTAAAATGCTAACTATGGAATGGCTGCACCTAAACATGTCGTGTTTGGTGTCAAACATCTTGGAATACTACCCCCGCCAATCCTGGCGGCGGGGTAGCATTCCACCCTTCTAGAGGAAAGGCATGTTAACTCTGGCGAGTCCGGTAACTTCTTTCCAGAGCCCTGGCATCACAAAATGGATGCTGCTGCCACAGACACAAGTCTGGCCTCCTGCTGCTGGACGAAACTCCGGCAGGGGAGGCCTGGACAATAGGTTTCCTGTTGCAGGGAGGTGTGACCACCTCCCCAGACAGGATAATGTGTATTGGGGCTGGGTGGGTGCACTCTTAGAGTGCTTTGAAGTCCTGCACTGGGGGAGCAAAAGGCTCCTCTGTGCATATGCCAGTTCAAACCAGCTCAGGGGCTACCTGCCCCAGCTCTGGCGCGAAACTGGACAAAGGGAAGTGGGTGTAGCCACCCCTCCCTTGACCCTCCCATAGGTGGGGTCATAGAGTTAGTCCCTCCCTGTTTTACTAGTTAAAATGGGGAACCCTTGCCACAGCAAGATTAGATATCCCTGGACTAAACTTTGAAACTGAATCCTGGACCTTCGACGCTCTACATCACGATTAGAGGACTGAAGAATCTCCCTTGGGGTCAAGGAGTGACTCCCCTGCTTGGCAGGCACCAAAAATGATAACAACGGTCGCAAACTACGCCGCTCCCGCCAGAGTCCGAAGTCCCTGCAGCCCAAGAAGTGGATTTCCTGACTTCTCCAAGGCCATCGTGAGTCCCCAGCGAAGCTGAGGCAAGTGGACCCCACGAGTGACGAGGAACCGCGACCCCTGGGTACCGTGCACTATTGTCAAGTGCAACCCCTTCACAACGTTCTACGAACCTGTGCTTTGGACCACGTGTGGTCCCAACCTCCAACAGGAATCCCTCCGAAGATCAGAGGCCTACACCATCCTGAGTGACCGTGGGCCCCTGTTGAGTGATTCCGCCCAAGGTGTCTTCGCGATCCCTTGCCAGCCAGCTCGTGGGTCCCCAGAAGACTTTCTAAAGAAACCAAAGCGCTCCTCTGGTTGCTCCAGGCCTGCCCTGACTTACCCTCGCTGGGTGAGTTCCCCAGACCTTGCTGGTCTGCACCATCGACGATCTTCAGCTACATCGAGACTTGCCGTTGCCAAGGCTTGTTGGGTCCAATCCGGTCGCTGACACCGCAGCACTCGACAGACATCGGGTACCAGCCCGAATCCTGCTCCTGGTTGCCGACAACGCCTCCTGGACCTCGTGACTGCAGAAACGAGACGACCGTCAACGCACCTGAAGCACTCGACATCGGTGGGCATCTGTCCATCGCCTTCCTGGTCACTGGCTAGTGACCCAGACTCTGTCCCCTCTGCTTTCAGGTTCACCAGAACTCCGATCCACTCTTGGATCCACCCGGACACTTTTCTCTTGGCCGCCAGCAGCACTTTGCAGCAGATCGCCATTCGAAACGACGACGAAACCCGACCCCGAAAGGCACCTATGCACCCGGCTTCCCTGGGTGAGGTAACACGAGTACTCCGGTGCTCCCGTGGGTAGAGACTCTTCAAAGTCCTAGATCTCAAAGGGTTTTGTCCTAGTCCTCTTTAAAGTGTCCCTTTCCTCTATTTTCCCGATCCCGACTTTCTCCATAGAAGTTAACGGCGTATCGCGGTTGTGTATTTACACTGCACGCGTCTCCCGTGGGTCCCCTGTGTCACTACCTTGGGTGGTTCCTTGTGGTCCAAGCACTTCTAGAGGCTCTAGGCCTGAGTGTCTAGTTCAGTCGTGGTTCGCATACCACTTTATTGGTATATGGTTTGAGTACGCCCCTAGGGCCCAAACGTGTATTTGTGCTATTACTGTGAATTAAGATCTTATAACCTATGTACTTGAACTCTAGCCTCATAAAGAGACTAGAGGGGTGTGTTTAGTAATAAATACATATATTTTGAATATATACCTGGTGTGGTGCTCTTTCATTTGGTCACTCAAGAGATTATAGACTGGTAAAACAAGCTGCTTTACATTCCTTCAAGACTTAGCCTGAAGGCTGCTCTCCACAGCTACCACTAGGATAGCTTTCAATAAGGTTGTCTTTAACCTACCTACCATAAGAGTCGATTTGGACTGGTGCAAGGTGCCCACTATAATTAGTGGACAGCATATGCCAGGCCAACTTCTCACAGCGGCCGCTGCGCGGCCGCACCGCTGGCGCGCCGAAGGCGTGCCTAAGGCAAGCCCGTCTGCGCCCGTCCGCGCTGTGGCCGCGCCCAGCGCCAGACCCCCTGGTCCGGGCATCCCCGCACCCGCCACATCAACAGACGCCGATACGACGCCAGCACCCTCCACGCACTCAACCCCGGAAAAGATCACGCCTGCTACCAGGCCACCCCGAAGCGCACCCAAGGGCCCTTCACCTGCCGGAACTGCAGCTTCGCCAGCACCCGCCCCGCCAAACCACCGCCCAGGAAAGAACCCAACTACCTCAGATGCATCCTCCTCAACACCCGCTCCGCCCGCAAACACGCCATCGAACTCTGGGACCTTCTCGACTCAACCTCCCCAGACGTCGCATTCCTGACGGAGACCTGGCTGAATCCCGCTTCAGCCCCCGACATCGCCATTGCCATCCCGGACGGATACAAGATCACCCGCAGGGATCGCACCAACGGAGTCGGAGGAGGCATCGCCATCGTCCACAGGAACACCCTCAGAGTCTCAACCAACACCGACGACACCCTCAGCACCGCCGAACACATGCACTTCCAGATCCACACTGATCCCAACACCACCCTCAGAGGAACCCTCATCTACAGACCCCCGGACCCCGACCACAGTTCAAGCGATTCCATCGCTGACTCCGTCAGCACACACGCCATCGCCTCCACGGACTACATCCTCCCTCGGGGACCTGAACTTCCACCTCGAGAACAACAAGGACACCAACTCCACCACCCTGATCGACAACCTCGCCACCCTCCGACCCAGACAGCTCGTGACTACACCCACCCACGCCGCCGGCCACACGCTAGACTCCATCTTTTCCGCAAGCCCACACGTCTCCTTCAACCACACCTCCGAACCCCACTGGACTGACCACCACTGCATCCACTTCACCTACAGGAAGCCCACCGCGCACCACCGCACCGAACAAATGCCTCGCCGCTGCTGGAGCAGAGTCACGGAAGACCAGCTAACCACAACCCTCGCCCTGAGCCCACCCGCCGAACCCTCCGACCCCGACACCGCCGCCCGCAACCTCAGACAGTGGATCGACGACTGCGCCAACACCCTCGCCCCGCTCAAGAATCCGCCCAACAGCCACACCAGCAAGAAAGCCACCTGGTTCACCGAAGACCTCCAGGCCTCCAAGCGAACATGCCGAAAACTGGAGAAGATCTGGCTCCACGAACGGACAGCGGACAGCTACGACGCCCACAAGAGCGTCACCCGCAATCACCATCACCTCATCAGATCCGCCAAAAGGGCCTCACTCAAAGACCGCCTAGACAACAACGCACACAACAGCAAAGAGCTCTTCAACATCGTGAAGGAACTCTCCAACCCCAGCTCCAACACCAATGACATCCAGCCGTCGCAAGACCTGTGCGACTCACTGGCCACCTCCTTCCACCGCAAAATCGCCGACATCCACGACAGCTTCAACACCACGACCGCCCCGGCAACCACCGAGACCACTGCCCCCACAACCACCAACCGCCTGCTCTCCTGGACCAACATCAACGACGAGGACACCAGCGAGATCATGAACACCATCCACTCCGGTTCACCGCTAGACCCGTGCCCTCACCACATCTTCAACAAAGCCAGTACAGCCATCGCGCCCCATCTCCGGAAAATAATCAACATCTCCTTCGAGACAGCAACCTTCCCGGAAAGCTGGAAGCACGCCGAGATCACCGCCTTACTCAAGAAACCCAAGGCAGACCCCAAGGACCTCAAGAACTTCCGACCCATCTCTCTGCTCCCGTTCCCCGCGAAGGTCACCGAGAAAATCGTCAACAAACAACTGACCCGCTACCTCGAGGAGAACAACATCCTGGACCCTTCCCAGTCTGGCTTCCGCAGCAACCACAGCACCGAAACCGCCCTCATCGCCGCCACCGATGACATCAGGACCCTGCTAGACAACGGAGAAACAGCAGCCCTCATCCTCCTGGACCTATGAGCCGCCTTCGACACGGTCTGCCACCACACACTACGAACACGCCTTCACGACGCCGGGATCCAAGAGAAGGCCCTGGACTGGACCACATCCTTCCTTTCCGGCAGAACCCAAAGCGTCCGCCTCGCCCCTTCCGATCCAAGGCCACCAAGATCATCTGCAGGCGTACCCCAAGGCTCCTCCCTCAGCCCAACGCTGTTCAACATCTACATGGCACCCCTCGCCCACGTCGCCCGACAGCACAACCTCAACATCATCTCCTACGCCGACGACACCCAGCTGATCCTCTCCCTCACCAAAGACCCTCACACCGCCAAAGCCCACCTCCACGAAGGAATGAAGGCCGTCGCCGAATGGATGAGGACCAGCCGCCTGAAGCTGAACTCGGACAAGACGGAGGTCCTCATCCTTGGTTCCAACCCTTCAGCCTGGGACGACTCCTGGTGGCCAACATCACTGGGAACAGCCCCGCCACCCACCGACCACGTACGCAACCTAGGGGTCATCCTCGACCCCACCCTCTCCATGACTAAGCAGGTCAACGCCGTTTCCTCATCCTGCTTCAACATCCTCCGAATGCTCCGCAGGGATCTTCAAGTGGATCCCCACCGAAACAAGAAAAACAGTCACCCAGGCCCTCGTCACCAGCAGGCTGGACTACGGAAACGCCCTCTACGCAGGAACGACGGCTAAGCTCCTGAGACGGCTGCAACGCATCCAGAACGCCTCTGCACGTCTTATCCTCGACATCCCCCGACGCAGCCACATTACACCCCACCTGAGAGACCTGCACTGGCTCCCTGTCAACAAGAGGATAACCTTCAAGCTCCTCACCCACGCACACAAAGCACTCCACAACTCCGGACCAGCCTACCTCAACAGACGACTCAGCTTCTACACCCCCACCCGCCAGCTCCGCTCGACCAGCCTCGCCCTCGCCACAGTCCCCCGCATCCGGAAAACGACCGCCGGCGGCAGATCCTTCTCCCACCTCGCCGCCAAGACCTGGAACACCCTCCCCACCAACCTCCGACAGACCCAAGACCTACTGGCCTTCAGAAGACTCCTCAAGACCTGGCTCTTCGATCAGTAGCAGCACCACCCCCCTCTTCCCCCAGCGCCTTGAGACCCTCGCGGGTATGTAGTGCACTTTATAAGTGACATGATTGATTGATTGATTGATAAGTTCAATGAATTAAATGACGAAGAAGCCATTCATCTAAAAGTCATAGATTTTTGCCTGTCCGATTCCTTCAGATGCCAAATGCTCAGAAAAACACTCTGGGGTCGATTCCGATCTCGGCCGGTAGGGCACCTAACAGTATTCGTCCGGAAAAAATACAAGCCGAATGCGTGTTTCCCGACCGATTCATACACTCGTCCGGACGAACAAGTACGATGCGTATAACAACCCAGTTTCCGAGCGAGCCGTACTCACCCAATCCAGCTCCTGTTCCCCGCCCGAGCCGGATCCGTGAACGCCGAATCGAGCCGCACGGAAGCAAATACACAGCACCTTCTGGCCGGACTAGTACGATGCGCAATCCGTACGCGCCGAACCCGTCGCTACGTCCGGCACGTTTGAGCATCCGGGCGAGCCCTACATAATCTCCGTTTCGAGCCACAAGACGATCCACGGCTACGAGACGAACAAGCCAGCGACGAGTACGAGTCGAAGACACGAGAAACCCGAACGAGACGATCCAAGCATGAATCCCATTGCGCAGGTCCTACCTATACTCTACATGTAATAATAGTAATAGTAATAATAATCTTTATTGCTTGATTACTTAAAATCATTGCAATCACTACAAATTCACATCACATACTTTAAAACATAATCGATCATTAAAAAATCCATTGAAAGCAAAACATGTTCCCAACACATAGAATAAAAAACTGACCTGTATATACAAATATAAAACGTGTCAATAAAATCAGGTCTATTCACATAGCATCGATAATGAGCGATTAATACGGCGACCATCATATCAGAGCAATAATAAAGTGCATTACTATAAAGTGCTAATATGCGATTATTGCAACAATCTTCGTATTAAAACAGATAAAGTGCATTAGTTTATGGTAATAGTGTCACATCTATTTTGACATATCTAATTGTCACCTTCGCAACATGATTATCAATTAATAAGAGTTATAAGCCAAATAATACTATTAGGTAACACAACCATAGAAATACTGGAGGTCTACCTTATTATATCAAAACATTTTTCAGCTGCCAATAAAAATTTTACCAAATGACACAATAGAGGAATCGATTCACCAGATAATGACATAATTAAAGCCTGACGAGCAGATCTCACCCCGCTCTTCAAGAAACATGGTCTTAAGAATGTTCGTCGAATATTAATCAACTTTGGGCATACACACACTATATGGACTAAAGTTTCCTGTGACCGTCCACAAAGTCTACAATCAGGGTCCGGCCACTGCTTAATCCACAAATTTGTGCCCTCCTTTGTTGGATTTAATCCCATTCGTAACCTCAGAAACGTATTTTTAAATTTTGCTGAGAAAAAAGCATTCAAATACGGCTGTATACGCAAGGTTTGGTATGAATTAATCACATACCATGCGTAATTTTTTCCTGCTAATTCAGCCTTATCCAATTTAAGCGATTCGGTTTTAATACGCTTTTTTAACATTAGCTTGTAATTGGATATGTTCAAATCTTGCAATGCCGTTTGCAGGCCTATCTCTCTTAAAGAAGTTAAAATATAGGATCTCCATTTAGCCGCATAAAACGACTTATCTATTTCTTGCCAACAAATGTTCCCTAAAGATGCTGGTGCTGATGTTGACAATGCAACCATACATTTTAGAAAAGCTCCTTTTGATACCAGGCTCTGTCTCTGGAGACCAAACTCCAATCTTATACCTGCTTGACACACTGATTTGGCAATCCCAAAGGTTGCTTTGAAGACCTTGACAACCAATAGGTCGAGTACCTTTGCATCTTTCCCTCTAATAATGGGAGAACCATATATGAGGGTTGGTTGTAGTTTGGCTTTAATTACTTTAAGTATAAAGTCATATGATTGGCAGTTCAATGATTTTTTTAGACATTTAAAAGCGTGGATCAAGGTCACAGCCTTGGCCCTTAGATCCTTAAAATGAAATTTAAAAGACACACGGTTGTCAAACACCACCCCTAGGTATCTATACGTCTTAACAATATCGATTGTACCTGCTCTAGTCTTCCAAGAGTTAAACTTCTGTTTAGCTACACCAATTTTCATCACTTTGGTTTTCTTAACATTCAATTCAAGGCCATTCTGTTGAATATAATCATCAAAGGCGGTAATAAGTCTTTGTAGGCCGATTGGAGTATGACTCACAAGGATGGTGTCATCGGCATACTGAAGGTAACTAATTTTCTCCCCCCAACCTAGGAACATGGCCATTAACGACATCCAGGTGCTGGGAGAGATCTGATAAGAATAAATTAAATAGACAGGGGGCAAGGACACAACCCTGCTTGAGGCCGTTATACGTTCTTATCTTCTTTGATAAGGAATTACCGTCACCCAACTTAACTTGTACCCAGGTGTCGGTATATAGAAGAACGATAGCCTTCAACAATTTCCTTGAAATATACTCTACATCTATTACCGGGACCGGCACGGACGCGTACGGCGCAGACGGTAAGTCAAACACCAACAATACAAACAAACTACACGTACCCGAAATAGGTCACACACACATAGGGATGCACAAATAACATACACTAGCAACAGCAGAACCATAGGGGTGGGATGGCCAACACCAATGCCATACACACCCATAGGGGGATGGATGCCTACCACCAACACCACCCTACCACCACCCCTACTCATGGGGGGCTAGATGCCTGCCACCACCACCACCCCTACTCAGGGGGGGCTGGATGCCTGTCACTACTACCATCCCCACCCTTAGGGGGCTGGATGCCTGTCACTACTACCATCCCCACTCATGGGGTGATGGATGCCTACCACTACCACCACCACTACTAATGGGTGCCTGGATGCCTGTCACTACTACCATCCCCACCCTTAGGGGCTGGATGCCTGTCACTACTACCATCCCCACTCATGGGGTGATGGATGCCTACCACTACCACCACCACTACTAATGGGTGCCTGGATGCCTGTCACTACTACCATCCCCACTCATGGGGGGATGGATGCATACCACAACCACCATCACTACTCAGGGGGGGCTGGATGCCTACCACTACCACCACCCCAACTCAGGGGGGGCTGGATGCCTGTCACTACTACCATCCCCACTCATGGGTGGATGGATGCCTACCACTACCACCACCACCACCACTCAGGGGGGCTAGATGCCTGCCACCACCACCACCCCTACTCAGGGGGGCCTGGATGCCTGTCACTACTACCATCCCCACTCATGGGAGGATGGATGCCTACCACTACCACCACCACTACTCATGGGGGCCTGGATGCCTGTCACTACTACCATCCCCACTCATGGGGGGATGGCTGCCTACCACTACCACCACCACTACTCATGGGTGCCTGGATGCCTGCCATCACTACCATCCCCACTCTTGGGGGGATGGCTGCCTACCACTACCACCACCACTACTCATGGGGGCCTGGATGCCTGTCACTACTACCATCCCCACTCATGGGGGGATGGATGCCTTCCACTACCACCACCACTACTCATGGGGGCCTGGATGCCTGTCACTACTACCATCCCCACTCATGGGGGGATGGCTGCCTACCACTACCACCACCACTACTCATGGGTGCCTGGATGCCTGCCACCACTACCATCCCCACTCATGGGGGGATGGCTGCCTACCACTACCACCACCACTACTCATGGGGGCCTGGATGCCTGTCACTACTACCATCCCCACTCATGGGGGGATGGATGCCTACCACTAACACCACCCCCACTCAGGGGGGGCTGGATGCCTGCCACCACCACCACCCCTACTCAGGGAGGGGGCTGGATGCCTGTCACTACTACCATCCCCACTCATGGGGGGATGGATGCCTACCACTACCACCACCCCCACTCAGGGGGGGCTAGATGCCTGCCACCACCACCCCCCCTACTCAGGGGGGCCTGGATGCCTGTCACTACTACCATCCCCACTCATGGGGGGATGGCTGCCTACCACTACCACCACCACTACTCATGGGGGCCTGGATGCCTGTCACTACTACCATCCTCACTCATGGGGGGATGGCTGCCTACCACTACCACCACCACTACTCATGGGTGCCTGGATGCCTGCCACCACTACCATCCCCACCCTTAGGGTTATGGATGCCTACCACTACCACCACCCCACTCAGGGGGGGCTAGATGCCTGCCACCACCACCACCCCTACTCAGGGGGGCTGGATGCCTGTCACTACTACCATCCCCACTCATGGGGGGATGGATGCCTGCCACCACCACCACCCCTACTCAGGGGGGGCTGGATGCCTGTCACTACTACCATCCCCACTCAGGGGGGGCTAGATGCCTGCCACCACCACCACCCCTACTCAGGGGGGGCTGGATGCCTGTGACTACTACCATCCCCACTCATGGGGGGATGGATGCCTACCACTAACACCACCCCTACTCATAGGACGGGTAATGCATGACACAACTAGCATACTCCCACATAAGGAATGACAGAAAATTACATCCCCCCCAACACCATGACAAGTGTGTGTAGTCTGTGTCAAATGCCTACAACACTGAACATGACATTGAACATACAATGTGACCCCCTAGCACATGTGTCACACATAAATGTGTGTGGCCTCCACAATGCAAGCAGACCATGGCCACTGTGGCAATGGGCTCGAACACCCCATCACCACAGTGACCAAAAGGGAAGTGTGGTGTCCATAGCTGATGCACATTTTGAACAGTGTGGCAATGTGGCCCAAAGCCCCATCACCACAGTGACCAAAAGGGAAATGTGGTGTCCATAGCTGATGCACATTTTGAACAGTGTGGCAATGGGGCCTAAAGCCCCATCACCACAGTGACCAAAAGGTAAGTGTGGTATCCATAGTTGATGCACATTTTGAACAGTGTGGCAATGGGGCCTAAAGCCCCATCACCACAGTGACCAAAAGGGAAGTGTGGTATCCATAGCTGATGCACATTTTGAACAGTGTGGCAATGTGGCCTAAAGCCCCATCACCACAGTGACCAAAAGGTAAGTGTGGTGTCCATAGCTGATGCACATTTTGAACAGTGTGGCAATGGGGCCTAAAGCCCCATCACCACAGTGACCAAAAGGGAAGTGTAGTCATGGTAAAAGCTGCCAAAGCCAAACTGCATGGATGAATCCTGGTCACACAACAACAAACACATCAGTGGCATAGTAGTGCTTGTGTCCCATAGCAACATAGATTGGTCGAGGCAAACAGTGCAGTGTCACTGAAACATCGTTTTGGCCATGTGCATACAAACATCACCCATGGGGGCCCACATTGTCAACATTCACAAATAACCCAATGACAGAAGTGACCATCATAATGCTGACCCACATATCTGCACCAATGGACACACAAATGTAGATATCCTGTGGAGACTGTAGATGTCAGGTGAACAAATACCATACCATGGCATCAATGGGACATACAAACCATGATTATTGTGCTGACTGATGACCTAGGAGTCCCAGGGACAGCAGGGGAAAGCCACCAAACAACATACAGCCAATGGCACACTCAAGATATGCCAATGCAGTGGTGCAAAGGCACAAACACAAACAGGCAGACTCACACTGCATATCAAACACAACAGGTGATGGGGGGGTGTGCCAGTGTCCCCAGGCAACCACACAACACATGAGGAGGCCTGAATTCCAACCACACAGATGTGTATACAGTGCCATACAAAAGTTACTCATGGATCGGATACCCCTATGTGGGCAATCAGGCATTGTTAGATGAGAGGGAGCCCAAATTACACATGTCACACAAGCTTGTAGGAACAGCAACTAACACAGCAAGAGACAGACCCACCACAGCACTACCCCCAGGGACCCCACATTGTGCTGACACTAGCCTGCATGATAATCCCACTGTGATGACAAAGGTAGATGTCGTTCACACTGTGAACCACAGCCATGTGTCCTGAGCAACAAACTACCATCACACCTACACAAGCTCCAATCAATCAGCACGGCCTGCCAGCCAAGGCCAATATGGAGGTAGGGGTCTAGCCGTGCAACAACTCACTTTTGCACACACTCAACACCACACACCCTGATCTCCACCAATGTGCAGCAGTGAAGCTCACATGGACTGGTGACATTGGACATGCACCCATGACAATACCAGGGGTGGTGGTGGGAACTAAGGTGCAGAAACCCATCACACATGGCCAGTCAACAAGACTCGTGAATGTCTGACACACAGCACAGTATGCCGTACATGGGCATGATGTGAAATCCACCACAATCAATGGGATCCTGGCCATAGTCACACACCAACGAAGAAGCCAAGGTGACACACGAAGAACACACGTACACAACTTCCAACATTGCAGCTCTGACCCTGAGGAGTGGCAGCAGTCACACACACAACGTGTCACAATCACTGAAAGCTACCACAAACTGAAAATCACATGACTTGTGTAAACAACAAGTGCCAAGGGGAATCCTGAATGTGTCCCATCTGCGTTTGCCCACATCCCCAGCCCTGACAACAAAGACAACCTGGTATGACAACCTCATGAACATTAGTTTGCCATGCACCCACATCATGGAGAAACCAGGTCCAAGATGCTGGATGAACACAGAACAACTCAGCAAGCATCACAAACAGGAACATCCCTAGGGACACAGCCTGTGTAGGAAAAGGGAAGGGAACACGCACAGACATGCTTACACAACACACAACACAGGCCCACGCAATGTCACGGGATTACACACTGCCATGAGGGCACTCCACTCCTGTGGAAGGTCCGCTGTGCCAAACCTTGTCTGTGCACGACCCAAACATGTCAGCAGAACACTCCGTCAGTGAGTCAACAACCACAACACACAGAAGCCTCTGCTCACATCAGCCTGGGTACGGGAGTGTCACGTCAGTCATCTGCATACACACAAAACACGTGTCAAGCAAGTTGCACTGTATACACAGATGAGTCCTTCGACATTGATGTGCAAAACTGCATGTCCAGTGGAGCTGGGCACACAGTCAGGGAAATCGGAACATTGAACAGTGGTAAGCCCACCAGATGTGCATCAGTGTAAGACAAAGATGTTCATTTACAAATGCAAAATGTACATCCCTGTGTCAAATGCAGAACATTACACCCTCAGACTGCAGCAAAGGATGCCATAGATCCAGACTACAACAGGACACATATCCCATGGACCACATGGAGTCCATCACAGCAACACTTCATTTTCCTGATATGAACACTATTACAACTGCAAATGCAGGATGCTACTCATCCACATCATGTACATCAAAAGAAAAGCCACAATTAAACAAAAAGAGGCTTTATTCAGCAAATGGCAAGGAAAACTCTGAAGTCCAAAAGAAACTAAGGCCAATGGCCAGTCCAAAATCACAGTCCCAACAGGGTGATAAGTGACAACTGGTCACCCATTGCTTGCCTGCACTTGTACGGACAGGGGACATCCCCCTTGGAGGGGCATACAAGGGGCAGGCCAGGCACCGCAGGGACAGGATCAGGGGATGGCAGAAGGAGGCAGTGAAGGGGTGGTGGGTGCAGGAGTGTCACCGGCAACTGCAGTGGAGGTGTCTGACTCAGGGGGGCCGGCACCACTGTGGTACACAAGTCAGTTGGTGTGGGTGCTGCAACCACTGCAGTGGGCTGGTCTGATGTAGTGGACTGGGTCCCCACTGCAGTGCCCGAGTCAGACGGGGTGGTTGTGGACTCCACTGCAGTGCATGACTCCAAGGGAGTGGAAGGGGGGCAGATGAGGTGGGCAGGACAGAGGGGGGACCCGGTCTCCACACCAGTGGCACTAACAGGCAGAGCGTCTGGGTTGGGGGTGGAAGAGCAAGTGGCAGGGGGGAGGGCCTAAGCAGTCTGGGGATGCGGTATCGGTGTGTGGGGGAACCTGGGGCAGGGTGTGGCGGGGGAACCTGTGGAGTGGTGGCCTGGGGGATGGAGGAGAGAGACTGGGTGGTGGAGCTGCGTGGTGGTGGTGGTGGGGTCTTGCTCTTCCTGGTCCGGGGGGACTTCCGAATGGGGTCCTGTGTCTGCCTGCGCCTGGGGGAGGGTGTCCGGGGGCGAGGGGCACTCCCCTCTGTGTGGGTGGACTTCCTCTTCCCCCGGTATGCTGGATCAGCAGGATTGGAGGGGAAGAGGCCGAGGTCACACAGGAAGATCTGCTGTGTAGGTGGGGTAGCAGGTGAGGCAAGGGAAGGGGTCTTGGAGGGAGAGGATTTGGAGGACTGCGGAGTGACTGTGGATGCCTGTGTGTGTGTCTGTTCCCCATCCCCTGTGTGTGTGGTATCAGTCCCCTGAGGATGCTTGTGTGCACGTCTTGCCTTTCTCTTGGGTGTGTCTGTGCTGCTCGTGTCTGTGTGCTTGGGTGATTGTGCAGGTGTGCATGTGCTTTGGACAGGTAGGGTGGCAGGAAGTGTGGATGGGGCAGAGGTGGGAGGGGTGAGGGACTGTTGGAGGAGGGACACTGCTGCCGTCAGGGAGGAGTCCATGGACTTATTGCTCCTCTGTAGGGCAGACATACCCGTCGAGATGCCCTCCATGAACGACACCAGCTGTGTCAACAGAGTGGTGTGTGCATGGAGGACACTCAGCATTGCTGTCTGCCCTACATGGAGCTGCCGAAGGAGGTACACAGACTCCTCACTCAGGGCAGCAGGGGACACAGGGGCAGGGGGTGCGGTGCCTGGCACGAAGGAGACACGCTCCCGGGCACGGGAGCCTCCACGGACCTCAGGAATGGGAGCCAATGGGAGGGCGGTGGTGGTGGTGGTGGCGGGGCCAGACAGACTAGCTGGCCTTTGGTGGCTGCTGAGACCCGCCTCCACAAGGGAGTCATCCTCCGAGCTGCTGTGGTCCTCAGCTGAGGTGGATGGTGCTGAGGACTCCTCGGTGTGGCTCCCCTCGCCCTCCGTGCCACTGGGTCCCTCTGACCACTCGTCGGATGCTGACCCAGTCTGGCTCCGCTGCTCCTCCTGGTCCGTGGAGCTGTCCCCTCCTGTGGCCGTGGATGTATCTGCAAACAATTAGGGAAACAGACAAACATCAGTCACCTGCACTGACCGCACACACCACAGTAAGTACAGCACATCACAGAGCAAGCCCTTGCATCCTTAGTTGAACATTGCCTAAAGTCCTCACACAGATTCAGGGAAGCCAATTGTCAGTCTGATGGTCAACCATGGGACTCACACCCCTCCTGCCCTTGCACCCATCTGTCTGGTGCCTGTCTGATGCTAAGACCCCAGTGTGGACACATGCAACACCTACACAGTTGTTGGACATTGCAGGGAACACGGTGAAGTATGTGAACATGCACACATCACATCTCTTGCCACTGAGTCAGTGCAGGTGTCCGGATGAAAGGGATGGCCAGAGTCTAAATAGAAATGCATGTGATGCATACCAGCACCAGACACCATGATGCACCCATGTCCGGATAGTCAATGCCACAATGGGGTGCATGTTGCACATGTCACTCCCCTGCAGGATCAGTCTCAGGAAGTTTAATGCCATGACACAGGAATGCGTGCAAAGTCATACATTACTGTCTCCAGTCACATGGCCATGGCAGCCAGCCAACAACAGTCTGCACTGTGTCACAATCCGAGGGCATGGGGAATGCAAGTTATGTGACTGACAAGTGCACATGTCCATCCCCCATAAACCACATCATCTGTACTACTATTTGTCCACGTCATACCAACTGGACATATGGGGGACATGAAACACAACTCTCTGAACATGAGCACCTCACAGTGTGCTGTGAATGAAAAACAGCTGCCTGAAAGTCACAGTCGCAAACACCTGTGTGCACAGTCAAGTGATCAGACACCTATAAGTCACAGAAGTATCGTCTATCATGGTCACATCTCCGATGGCATGCTGAGCCCTAACCGATAAACATACCAGTAGTCCTGACAACGAAGACACAGCACAATGAGACAGAGGCAGACACCTGAGGGTACATTTCACTGATCACAACATGCCAGATGATACACGGGAGTGGGAGTACAGAGTGTATTGTATGCCCTGGAGTAGGCATGACTGTCCAGCTCCACCTGTAAGAGGGATGAGTCCTGGACAGTAGGCAGGTGGCTAAGCATGTGTGACACACTTGATACACATACTCCTGAGGCCCAAACATTGTTCCCACCAGCAGCATGGGTGTGTGCCAAATTCCACAGGGACATGTGGTGATTCAGATCAGCAAGTGGACCACATATCACAGTTACACCCAGATTACATGTCAGAACTTAGGCATTGTGTAAGCAATTGACCCACCCATGAGTCGCACAACATAGTCACGGGAACAAATGCTGTCCCCCACCTTGAGCAAAGCTAAATGCAATGACACAGTCCCCAAATGACACAATTTCCTGACTATAAGGGCCACACATATGCGTATCAGAGGAGAAGTGGGCATGTCACAAATGAGGGACATGGGTCCTGGACCACATGACTGATGTACTGTGGAAGTTTAACCAGGCCAGAGGAGGGCACATAGCATGTCAGACAAAGTGCACAGTGCAGTCATGGACTCACCCCCTCCTTGCTGCTGTCTGCCCTTCAGCTGCCCATCCAGGTCAGGGAAGACCACCGCCAGGATCCGGAGCATGTGGGGGGTCAGGGTCCGGTGTCCGCCCCTCCTGCGAGGAGGCGACAGCTTCAGCTGGACCCTTGCGATCCTCCGGGTCCAGCCCCGAAGGTCCTGCCACCTCTTCTGGCAGTTGCGGATCCTGCGCCTGTAGACCCCCACGGATCTTACTTCCCGGGCGATGGTCAGCCAGATTTCCTGCTTCTGGTGGGCATCAACCTGTGAGGATGACAAAGTGAAAAGGCCATTACTACACATGCAACATATACGTGCATCACACAGTTGGATATACATGTCTCAATCACAGGGGCATATGATGTACACAGGCAGTGCAACAATGGCTATGAACAGTTTGCCAGCAGTCACTACATGGTATCATTGCATGGGAAGTAAACCTAGTTGGAATGCACTGTTACTGCACTGTACCAGTTCAGTGCATGTAACTACACACTTTGGGGTGTGACAACTACTCAGTGAGCATGCTAGCCAGTGGTGTGCACACTGTAAGTCCTGCTAGTCAGACAACATGCACAATTAGTAAGGCAGTGGACAGCACACTCACCTGCTCCCCTGGTTTCCCATACAGCTTGCTGTACTGTGGAAGGAGGCTGTCCAGCAGGGCCTGGTTCTCCTCAAGGCTGAAGGCTGGGGCTCTCTCCACAGTACGTGCCATTGCAGTAGCCAGAGGATGCAGAAACAGCAGCAGTGTTGGTGGCAGATGTCGTCCTGGAGCATGTAGTGCAGGCAAGTGAGCTCTCAGGGGAACAGCCAGCATTATATGTGTGCTGCAGAGGCAGATACTGTCCCATGTGTCCAAAGTGATAGGTCCAAGTCGTTTGCATCTTCTGAATCTGACCAATCCATGGAATAGCAGCACTAATACACGCCCACAGCATCCTTCAAATCTTCAACTTCATGACACCCATGATTTTGCAACATTGTTGTGGCTGGCCAACTGAATTCACTGCATCAGACTCGTTGGAGCTTCGAAAACGCGTCCGTTGCCATGCCAGGCCCCAGCCAATGTGTGCACACCGATCAGTCCATTGCTGTACAACGCGTATTTCGGGATACAACGCGTACCCGCTCCCAACACATGCAATGGGCCGGCTGGGCACACCGATCGGTCCATTGCTGTACAACGCGTATCCGCTCCCAACAGATGCAATGGGCCGGCCGGGCACACCGATCGGTCCATTGCTGTACAACGCGTACCCGCTCCCAACACATGCAATGGGCCGGCCGGGCACACCGATCGGTCCATTGCTGTACAATGCGTACCCGCTCCCAACACATGCAATGGGCCGGCCGGGCACACCGATCGGTCCATTGCTGTACATCGCGTATTTCGGGATACAACGCGTACCCGCTCCCAACAGATGCAATGGGCCGGCCGGGCACACCGATCGGTCCATTGCTGTACAACGCGTACCCGCTCACAACACATGCAATGGGCCGGCCGGGCACACCGATCGGTCCATTGCTGTACAACGCGTCCCTGTACAGGTCAGTCGCATATGTCACCATGCTTGTCACTGGTGAATGTATGCCAGCCACATATACCTGCCAGAGACCCAGGGGCACACCTACAACACCACACCCAGTCCACACTGTTTCCTAAGGCATGTAAGGCTGCATTTACTTCTCTGTGTATGGGGGTTAACATGTGGTTTCTGTGGTGGCACTTGTGGGCAGCCACACCCAGGCTGTGCATGTGTTCATGGGCACAGGGTCCTTTGTGTGTTGTGCACATGACCACTGTGATGTGCAACAGTTCATTTTGGAGCATGTGGCATGGTCACATTTCCAGGTTGTGTATGTGTATGACATGTCACATACCCCCAGGGTCCCATGTGGGAAGGCATGTACGTCACAGGATGACCCATTGCCACAATAGTGATGTCCCTCCACAGTCTATGTGCATGTTGTGTTTCCGATGTCTCTGATTCCATGTGCACGATGGGAGACAGTCTCCACATCAATGTTGTTTGTGCATGGACTTTGATGTTGTGCATCACTGGCGTCCATGTCTGTCCTGCGGATGCGACAGGGGCCACTACCTGTGGGAGTCATGTTTCATTTTCTGACGTGTACATGATACGCCATGTCATGCCAGTGTCCATGTGGCAAGACAGGGTCACTGGGAATCTACCTGTCAATGAGCTGTGATGCCTGTGGCGCATCTGTCCAGACATGTCACTGTGGTGTGTGTGTGGAACGTGACAGCAGTAAATGGGTACTGTGACACAGCCTAATGGTTTCCCATAGCACAACCTGGTACCTGTTGTGCACACATGTTGTACTGAGAAGTTAGATGATGGCCATGTAGGTGCGAGTTATGTCCGACAGAACGGCACACACATCAAGTACTTGTGTCACGTAATGATGTTTCATGTGAAATTGTGTATGGTGAATGACACATATGTGGGGTGACTGACAATCTTTTTTCCTTCAACCTATGCACTGCAGGGCTCCAGCTGTCCATAGACCATTCCCTGACCTGGCAACGATGGTGGAACGTGACAGCATCCGACGGTACCACTTCACCAGGCAGCTGATTGAGGATTTGGCAGTGCGCTTGGCACCACATTTGCAACCTGGCCGGACGTACTCTACGGCGCTGACCCTCAAGGTGAAGGTAATGGCAGCTCTACACTTCTTTGCCACCGGTACCTTTCAACACACTGTTGCGACTGCTGACCCCCAAGGTGAAGGTAATGGCAGCCCTACACTTCTTTGCCATCGGTACCTTTCAACGCGTATTTCGGGATACAACGCGTACCCGCTCCCAACACATGCAATGGGCCGGCCGGGCACACCGATCGGTCCATTGCTGTACAACGCGTATCCGCTCCCAACAGATGCAATGGGCCGGCCGGGCACACCGATCGGTCCATTGCTGTACAACGCGTACCCGCTCCCAACACATGCAATGGGCCGGCCGGGCACACCGATCGGTCCATTGCTGTACAACGCGTACCCGCTCCCAACACATGCAATGGGCCGGCCGGGCACACCGATCGGTCCATTGCTGTACATCGCGTATTTCGGGATACAACGCGTACCCGCTCCCAACAGATGCAATGGGCCGGCCGGGCACACCGATCGGTCCATTGCTGTACAACGCGTACCCGCTCACAACACATGCAATGGGCCGGGCGGGCACACCGATCGGTCCATTGCTGTACAACGCGTCCCTGTACAGGTCAGTCGCATATGTCACCATGCTTGTCACTGGTGAATGTATGCCAGCCACATATACCTGCCATAGACCCAGGGGCACACCTACAACACCACACCCAGTCCACACTGTTTCCTAAGGCATGTAAGGCTGCATTTACTTCTCTGTGTATGGGGGTTAACATGTGGTTTCTGTGGTGGCACTTGTGGGCAGCCACACCCAGGCTGTGCATGTGTTCATGGGCACAGGGTCCTTTGTGTGTTGTGCACATGACCACTGTGATGTGCAACAGTTCATTTTGGAGCATGTGGCATGGTCACATTTCCAGGTTGTGTATGTGTATGACATGTCACATACCCCCAGGGTCCCATGTGGGAAGGCATGTACGTCACAGGATGACCCATTGCCACAATAGTGATGTCCCTCCGCAGTCTGTGTGCATGTTGTGTTTCCGATGTCTCTGATTCCATGTGCATGATGGGAGACAGTCTCCACATCAACGTTGTTTGTGCATGGACTTTGATGTTGTGCATCACTGGCGTCCATGTCTGTCCTGCGGATGCGACAGGGGCCACTACCTGTGGGAGTCATGTTTCATTTTCTGACGTGTACATGATACGCCATGTCATGCCAGTGTCCATGTGGCAAGACAGGGTCACTGGGAATCTACCTGTCAATGAGCTGTGATGCCTGTGGCGCATCTGTCCAGACATGTCACTGTGGTGTGTGTGTGGAACGTGACAGCAGTAAATGGGTACTGTGACACAGCCTAATGGTTTCCCATAGCACAACCTGGTACCTGTTGTGCACACATGTTGTACTGAGAAGTTAGATGATGGCCATGTAGGTGCGAGTTATGTCCGACAGAACGGCACACACATCAAGTACTTGTGTCACGTAATGATGTTTCATGTGAAATTGTGTATGGTGAATGGCACATATGTGGGGTGACTGACAATCTTTTTTCCTTCAACCTATGCACTGCAGGGCTCCAGCTGTCCATAGACCATTCCCTGACCTGGCAACGATGGTGGAACGTGACAGCATCCGACGGTACCACTTCACCAGGCAGCTGATTGAGGATTTGGCAGTGCGCTTGGCACCACATTTGCAACCTGGCCGGACGTACCCTACGGCGCTGACCCCCAAGGTGAAGGTAATGGCAGCCCTACACTTCTTTGCCACCGGTACCTTTCAACACACTGTTGCGACTGCTGACCCCCAAGGTGAAGGTAATGGCAGCCCTACACTTCTTTGCCACCGGTACCTTTCAACACACTGTTGCGACTGCCGGTGGGATGTCACAGACTATGTTCAGCCGTGTGCTACGCGATGTTTTGGAGGCAATGTTGAGATGCCTGAACCAGTACATCTATTTCCCTGCACGTCAACAACTCACTGACGTCAAGAGTGACTTCTATGCCCTGGGGAGGATGCCACATGTCATTGGCTCCATTGATGGGACACATGTGGCTTTGATACCACCACAGGCACATGAGCAGGCATACCGGAACCGTAAACATTACCATTCGATCAATGCTCTGGTGGTATGTTTAGCAGATATGAGCATCACACATGTGTGTGCCCGTTTCCCTGGTTCAGCACACAATGCCTACGTGATGAGGAGTAGTCGCATCCCGAGGATGATGGCACAGATGCAGAACCAGCGTGTCTGGCTTGTCGGTGTGTACTGACTTTGTACCATTGTGTGTGTTCTGATCTGTAGTATTCCACCCACTTTTCCAAATCAGCTAATGTGCACTTGTCTGTCCGTAGGTGACTCCGGATACCCCAACATGCCGTGGTTGCTGACACCCCTCAGGAACCCTGTGACACCAGCCCAGATGCACTACAATGAGGCACATGGTCGGACCAGGAGAGTGATAGAGCGGACCTTTGGTCTCCTGAAGAGCCGCTTCCGCTGCCTGGACAAGACAGGAGGGGCCCTCCCATATGCCCCAGCAAAGGTGTGCAAGATTGTCATTGTCTGCTGCATGCTACACAACCTGGCAGTGCGGAAGGAGTTGCCTCTCATCCTGGATGACGATGACCAACGTCCGCCACCTGTGGAGGATCCTGGCCTGGACCACGATGCCAGTGATGATGATGATGATGATGGTGATGTCCGCACACAGCTCATCACCAACTTCTTCAGCTGAATGTGAGTATCAAGGGAGATGTAATATGAATGATGTGAGTTTGCATGATATGTGTGGGTGGTGCTCTGGTGCTGTTTGAGTGTGGCCATGTGCTACTTGAGTGGATGCGTGCAGCAATGTGTCCTTCCAGGTAGTCTGAACTCCCCAACAGTTCTGACATGCTAACTTGGTTTTGTGTAGTTGTCTTGTGACATGTATTGGGCATGAGTATTGCAGTACTGTCCTGTTCTACAGTGATTTTAACTGTGTGTCATGTCTGTCCTTCACAGGGTGCTTACTGTGTACTTTGGTCAACTTGGATCCCCCGACACCATGATTCAGCTTTCAGGGTGGCAGCAGTAGTTTCCCTACAAGTGATGTGCCACACACCCCTGGACTTCATATCTTCTGCACTTGTTGACTGTGTGGCCACTGCCACGTGGGTAAACCTTGCATTTGTAGTGGAAACAACATGTTGCTAATGTGAAATAAACCTGTGCTTCACTTTGGGATGTGCGTTGTCTGTGGTCACACATCTGACTGACATTTGCTTACTGCACCTGTGGGCTAGTTGACACAGACTCTGAATAGGTGTGGTGTCTGTGCATTCCACTGTATTTCCTGGCAACATCACTGTGGGCGATGAGTCCTATGGCCCTGGTGTCTGTGTTGTGTAGCCCTAGTGGTGTGTCTCCCTCATATGTGTCACGTCACCATGACTCACACAACGGTGTTGTACTTGCTGTAGCAGTTAGCATACACAGTGTAATTTGGCAGAACATCATCACCATAACAGTATGCACATTTGAATAACAACAGTGGCAAGTATGGTGTACTAGTGATTTTATTTATAGAAATGTGTGTGTGTATAGTGCACAGGATGGTGGGTGCTGTACATTGGGATTGTGATCCAAAGTTCACAGATGAGTTGGAAGTCTTGGTAGCATAAATGTCCTGAGTGAAGTCCACAGTCATATGATACATTAGTCCAACTTGAACTCCCCATGTCATGTGGGAAAGTACTGTTGCATTCGACAGGGTGAAACGTTTGCACACAAAGGATAATTTCCGGAACAGGTGTTGGCTTCCTGGAGGATGTACGTGGCTCTCAGTTTTCCTTCCTCGGACGACCCCTCTTCTTTGGGGGGGACCCTCACGTGCAGGCTGCTGCGGCGCAGGGGAGTCTCCGCCAGAGTCCTCCTCCCTCCCTGTGGCGGTGTCAGTTGATGCAGCACCAGATGTTGTGGGCACACAGGGAGGTGTGGCCATGTTGGTGCTAGTCTGGCAGAGGCATGTCAATATGTCCCTATGCACCGCTGTGAGTTCTTGCAATGTGTCCCACTTGGACTCCATGCGAGACATGTGTGTCTCCACACGGGACATGTGGGAGTCCAAGCGGGCATGAAGGGCAGCCTGCTGCTGTTGTATGTCCTTGAGGATCCCCACTACCTGTCTGACCTCTCCGGTGCTATCCTGGTACGCATCAGCGATGCGTGCCAGTTGTGGGTCATCATGCAGTCCAGACCCCTCTGCAAGCAGCGACCTATGTCTACCACCCCTCCCACCACCCCTGGTGACACGTGCAGGACCTGCGGTGGCACGCACAGGTGACCCGAGGCCCACTTGGGGGTTGTTAGTGGTGTTGTCATCCGTTGCTCCACGGTGGGCCTGGGGCCCTGTGCTGTTGTCAGCGGTGGTCCTTGGTCTGTCCGTGTCGGCGGGGGTGGTCTGTATGTTGGCAGTTGTTGGATGGGTGGGTGCAGGGGGTGCAGATGTTGGTCCAGCTGGTGCTGCATGATGACTCACACCGGAGGTGCCAGGTAGGTCTTCGCCATCCGAGGAGGGCAGAGGCTGTTCCACACCAGTGAGCTCTGTGTCCCCCGGAGCCTGGGACAGGGACTCCTCCTCGCCTGCTGCTGTGTCCCCATCATAATCACCTGTATTTGGAAGAGACACACATTGTATGTAATGTTTCTACAGGCATCAATGGTTCACACACCTGACAGTTGTGACTGTACCTCTGGATGCGGGCATGTACATTGCATTGTCCTAAGTTGTCACAGTAAGAGGTTGATATTGGTGTAGCACATTGTCATGCATACCTGGGGCATTTCAATATGAATGTTGAGGTGTGTGCATGGCCAGCATTGGTTGTATTTGGTGGACATCCGGCCATCCTTCTCCACCTGGCCCAGTTATCCCACCATGAAGCATGCCACCCTTGCAGTGGGTTCAGGTTGACTCTCAGGATGTCATTCAGTGGTGTTGTGCTGTTTGTTGGTGCACAGTTCCCAGCAGGGCCTTGTGCTCCCCACAGCAGTAGCCAGTGTCAGCCATCTTGTCAGTCCTTATCCACTTCCTGTGATGTGAGCATGGTTCAGAGTGGTGTTGATGGGCCAATTGTGAGGGTGAGCAGTATCTGTGATTCCAACTCCCATCATGCAATTGCCTACACCCCCCTTCCCAGCATGCCCGTACTTCCTTCCTTTTGACTCTGCTTCCCTGTGGGGTAGTGTGCCTGTGCTGACAGGAAGGCTGACAGTGTTGTCCTTGCGTTAGTTTGGCTACAAGTCCCAGGTGTGTCCCTGTGCTTCACACAGCATTACCCAGGGTGGTGGTTCTTTGTGGGATCTTCATTTGGTATGTGAGGCATTGCATTCTCCCAGGTGGGTTATGTGGAGTTTGTGTTGAGGGGGTGTGTGAGGTGAGCTGCTTGTAACTATGGTCAGTGCTGTGAGTCCTCCTTCCCACCCAGCCAGATATCCCACCATGCAACGTGCTTGCATTGCAGAGAGTGCAAGTTGGCTTTCAGGATGTCAGGCAGTGGTGTTGTGCTGTTTGTTGGTGCACAGTTCCCAGCAGGGCCTTGTGCTCCCCACAGCAGTAGCCAGTGTCAGCCATCTTGTCAGTCCTTATCCACTTCCTGTGATGTGAGCATGGTTCAGAGTGGTGTTGATGGGCCAATTGTGAGGGTGAGCAGTATCTGTGACTACAACTCCCATCATGCTATTGGCTACACTGACTTCACCAGCATACACAGAATTCCTTCCTTTAAGTGAGCTTCCCTGTGAGGTGGTGCTCTAGTGGTGGCAAAATATCAGGCAGTGTTTGTTGGTTATATTTGTGCCACTGCCTTGCTCTATTTGTTGTTAGGTTTGTACATGTCATGACACAGTTACATATCACTATGAGATGGCATGTATTGTGTTTATCTAACTGACATACACATCTTGGGATGATTATCTTTTGGTTGCTGTTGATTTACTAGGGGTGGATGGTTTGACTGTCCCCTTGACAGTGATGTGTGTGTATTGGCACACAATATTGTGTATATTAGTTGTGTACTCACCAGGCTCTGGGATGTCTGTTAGTCCATATACGCTCACTGGTGGTAGGATGGCCCGCACCTTCTCCTCCCAGGGCCTGAGGTATATTGGTTTTGCAGGAGGGCCACTGCCGGTGTGCTGGCTCAGGAGGTAATCCTTCTTGAGTAGGTCTCTGACCCTCCTGCGCACATCATACCACCTGTTCTGGATGTCTTCCTTTGTGCGCAAACATGGTGATTGTGCGTTCACCCTGTCGACGATCCTCGCCCACATCTTGGTTTTCTGCGACATGGGGGTCTGTTGGACCAATGTGCCAAACAACTGTGGCTCTACCCTCAGGATCTCATCTACCATGACTTCCAATTCACTATCTAGGAACTTTGGATTCTTCTTTAGGGGCATGGTGATGGGTGGTGGTGGTGGTGATTGATGTGTGTGTGTGTGCAAGTGAGTGTGTGTGTGTAGGTTTTGCTGGGTGTGTGTGAGGGTGCTATTTGTTGAGGTGCTAATGGTGTGTGGCTTTTGTGTTGGATGAGCTGTGTGTGTGTCTGTGTTTGCTGTGTGATGGTGTTCTGTGCTGGCAGGTCAGTGGAATTTGCAAAGGATCATGGTAGGGATTTGTGGGCTATATGTAGGTGGAGCTGGGGGTGTGTCCTTGTTCCATTTTTTTCACCCCCTGTATTTATTGGCTTTGTCATTGATTGTTTGGCCCTTTTTTTTGTATTTTTTCATTTGTGATTATTGTGCATGTAGGAGTCGTTCTTCTGACCGAGTAGGATGTTGCAGTTGTCTCGTGCGCGCCTCTCCGAGTCGTTCCCGCTGTGTTTCAGCTCAGTTTCATATGCGGCGTACGCGTCGGTCGCGGAGTATTGTGTTTGTTCGGCTGGGTTTTGTATGCGTGTCGGTCGTACGGCTTCGGCTCCGTACGAATCGGTCTGAATTTGCACCCATTGCATCGTACTGCGCGGGTCGGAGTTCGCGGGTACGTTTCGTTCGGGTTATTTCCTGATGCGTGTCGGTCGGTTCGATTCGTGTGGTTTCCCGGCCGGATAGCTTGTTTCCGTCCGGGTCGGTCGTTCGCCTTGTGTTCCGTACGAGTCGGTCGTGATTCCCATGCATTTCATCGTTCTACCCGGGTCGCACGGCGCCGGTACGTGTCGGTCGGACTAAATTCCAGTACCGAGTCGGTCGGTATTTTTTCCGGCCCGAATCGGAATCGGCCCCTCAGTCTGGAGCATGTGCTCATGGCGGCTAGAGCTGAAGAACGTGCCGACAAACAAGCCACTGACATGGAGGACGGAGGAGCCCAGAGTGAATCAGCATTGAGTATGAAAAGCAAGAAAAAACACAGGGTAGAAGGCCACAGAGTGATGTCTCTGAAGAAGAAGAAGCAGTGTTTTAGATATGGATTTTCCTTTCCACATGAAGGTAAATGTCCTGCCATTGGGCAGATATGTAAAGGCTGTGGTAACAAGAACCATTTTGTAACAGCTTACAGAGCGAGTGAAAAATTGAGTGCGTCAAGTTGTGAAAACAAAATTGCTGCCAGTGCGTCATGTCGAAATATAAGATGGCTGCCACAAAGTTCCAGAAGCATTCCAGTCATGCCCACCAAAGTAAACGGAAACATCAGTTGAGGCAACTAGAAATGGAAAGAGACCAATTTTCATCTGATTCCTCGTTGAAAGGTTCTTTGACATCACTGTCGAGCGACAGTGAAGAAGATTGGTGTGCGATGTCGATGCTGACTACTGAAAGATGTGCGCATGTAGGTCTGGTTTCTTGCAATAAAGAATACAAGTCAGAAAATAATCCACTAGTGAAATCACAACATTCATTTGGACATTGTCCCAAAACCAAATTGAAGTTTAATGGTTGCTATATACCCTTTACCATAGACAGTGGTGCGTCGATAAATATCATGCCAGCTGAGGAATACCATGAACTGTCTCCGGTGCCCCGTTTCACACTATCGAAACCAAAGTATACACGTGGGCAGCCTCAACATCACCTCAAAGTCAAGGTTCATTTATGGTGACTATGAAACATAAAAAGACGAAGGCGCAAGCCCCAATACATGTCCTTCAGGGCACTTCGTTGAGTGCATGTTTGCTCAGCTTCAGCAGTGCTGCTGACATGGGACTAATTTCTGTGAATTACAATGTCAATGTTCATCACGACATAGTGAATCAGTTTCTGTCATTGTTTCATGGATTAGGAAAACTTAAGACAATGAAAGTGCAGCTCCAAATTAATGAGGCCATTCGTCCTGATGCTCAGTGACATCATCAAATTGCCTTTCATCTACAAGAGGCTGTTGAAAAAGAGTGATGCCACAACCTAACACAGAGTCGTCATTCATACGGCTGGAAAACGTCAAAGGCAGGTTCAACCAGGTACAGAAAGTGCAACAAGTGTTGACAGTCAGATGCATGAGGACACTGTGAGGGAAAGCATATAAATGTAAAGGAAGGCTAAAGGCAGAAAAAAACAGCTACAATGCAGAAGGTTGAGAGTAGTGAATAACAAAAGCAAGAGACAAAACCGCTACTCACCTTCAAAGAAGAAGATGGTGCCTCACCACCTCCGGTTGGGCATGTCGGTCCAAGCACTAGTCAGGGCGCTGATGCCTGCAGAGGTGACACCGAACCAGAAGATGCTGTAGGTCAAGTGCGGCCAGAACATCATATAATCCTGGCAGCAGCTGAAGGAACCAGCACAAAGTGTGATGCCGACATTTTCTTTAAGTCGCCATCTTCATTTGATACCGCCAAAAAGCAGAGTCCTGGCACCTGATGGAATGATTGGGTCGAAACCTTTGATGATTTCATTGATGTGCTAGAAATAACTGATGACAAAAAGATCATCAAATATCTTAAGAACTTAGGAGGAGAAGGAGTAAATGAAGTGATCAAGAAGATACCACAGGGGGACAGACTATCTTACCAGGATGGCAAGGTGGTACTGAACGTCAAGTTCAATCCGATGCCGAACGTTGACTATGAAAGGTACATCTTCAGTCAGGAGAAACAGAGAGATGGTGAAACAATGGATGGATTTGTTGAAATATTTGAAATGCTTATCAAACACTGTAAGTTCAATGAATAAAATGACGAAGAAGCCATTTGTCTAAGAGTCATAGATAGTTGCCTGTCCGATTCCTTCAGATGCCAAATGCTCAGAGATTCCTCGTTGAAAGGTTCTTCGACATCACTGTCGAGCGAGAGTGAAGAAGATGGGTGTGCGATGTCCGATTCCTTCAGATGCCAAATGCTCAGAGATTCCTCGTTGAAAGGTTCTTCGACATCACTGTCGAGTAAGAGTGAAGAAGATGGGTGTGCTATGTCGATGCTGACTACTGAAAGATGTGCGCATGTAGGTCTGGTTTCTTGCTATAAAGAATACAAGTCAGCAAATAATCCACTAATGAAATCACGACATTCATTTGGACATTGTCTCAAAACCAAATTGAAGGTTAATGGTTGCTATATACTCTTTATCATAGACAGTGGTGCGTCGGAAAATATCATGCCAGCTGAAAAGTACCATGAACTGTCTCTGGTGCCCCGTCTCACACTATCGAAACCAAAGTATACACGTGGGCAGCCTTAACACCACCTCAAAGTCAAGGTTCATTTATGGTGACTATAAAACATAAAAAGACGAAGGCACAAGCCCCAATCCATGTCCTTTAGGGCACTTCGTCGAGTGCATGTTTGCTCAGCTTCAGCAGTGCTGCTGACATGGGACTGATTTCTGTGAATTACAATGTCAATGTTCATCACGACATAGTGAATCAGTTTCTGTCATTGTTTCATGGATTAGGAAAACTTAAGACAATGAAAGTGCAGCTCCACATTAATGAGGACATTCGTCCTGTTGCTCAATGACATCATCGAATTGCCTTTCATCTACAAGAGGCTGTTGAAAAAGAAATTAGAATTTTGCTAAAACATGATATCATTAAGCGCTCTAATGGTCCGTTGCCATAGGTGTTGCCAATAGTGATGGTACCTAAAAAGGACAGTGGAGGGTCTGTGCGAATCTTTGTTGACATGCATCATCCAACAAGGCAATCGAAAGAGAACGACACCCAGGTTTGCAGATTGCTGATATGATTACCCAGTTGAATGGTGTCAAAGTCTTTTCGCACCTTGATCTGAACAAAGGACATCATCATCTCCAATTGGAAGACAATTGCAGGTACATTACCACCTTTTCAACTCATGTTGGTTTGTTCAGATACAAACAATTGAGTTTTGGAGTGTCTTTAGCTGCTGAACTTTTCCAAGATATCATTTGATGCATTATACAGCCTGTCATGCATGCTTTCAATGACAGTGATGATATACTAGTATTTGGGGCCACACAAAAGGAACATGATAGAGCTCTTACACAAGTGTGCCAGTTACTTGCTGATGCAGGTCTTACATTCAATGATGAAAATTTCAAATTTCACAAAACAAAGCTAAAATTCTCAGAAGGGGGATGACTCCAGTTACAGCCAAGGTTCAGGGTTTGTCACCTACCTCTCCTGCACAAGATTTAACCATACTGCTTTCTTTTCTTGGCATAGCCAGCCACTTTTCCAGGTACATCCATGATTTGCCACTGTGAGTGCCCCATTGAGAGAGTTAACGAAACAGAATGTTTAATTTCAGTGGTCACGGGAGTGTGATCAAAGTTTCAAGACGATTAAGCATACAATTGAAAATGCTACTGAGATGGCTTAGCTTGATCCGAAATTGCATACAGAGATTGTTTGGGCACGATTCCTGCCCAACATAGTGGACCTGTAAACGCACCAAGGGGTATTGTATCTTATACTAGCCAAAGTCTGTCACAGACTGAACGAGTTTACACGTAACCTGAGAAAGAAAGCCTGGCTGTTGTGTGGGCTTGTGAACACTTTCATGTGTTTTTGTATGGGAAACGTTTTACGCTTGTTTCTGAACACCCCGGAAACCGGTCCCAGGATGCTTGTCTCTGGTCCAGGGAGGACCTGGCTTGGCAATTCGGTCTGGACTGTTCCCCTGAGGCACAGGGTCAAGACTGATTTGCATATGGCTGGGTCTAAACTGGGGTGGCATGGTGAGCAAAAGAACAATGGATTTAACCCAGATCTATTGACTGGAGCGAATGTTTGATTTGCTCTGCATTCCGTCCATCATCTGTGTATCTTTTGTTTCTGATTACCAAGCATTGCTTGCTATCTTTAGCAATCTGAAAATCAAGATGCCCCCTTGCATTGAGAGGTGGGGGCTGAGACTGTAAGAGTATGAGTACCCCATTGTGCACTGGCCAGGAAAAGATCAAAACCCTGCTGACTACTTTTCTCGAGTGCCACTGCTGGTGCCAGGGTACCCTTTCCAAAATTGCTGAGGCCTGCCTTAATTTTATTGTGAGATCTAGCACTCCTGCAGCTGTGTACGTGGAACAAATAAGTGCTGCTACCAATGCAGACAGGAATATGCTCATTCTCAAAGACATTATTATACATCAGTCCTGGAGAACACATGCTTGACCTCTTGATAATGACAGTGAAAATCAGAAATCCAAGAATGTGCGTGATGAACTGCCTGTTACACAAAAAGGGATTATCTTGCAAAGGTCGAGAATTGTCATTCTTTAAAGTCTATGACAGTAAGTCACTGAAGTGGCAAATGAGGGCCATCGTGGAAGTGTTGCCACAAAGCGAGCCCTCCGAGACCTTGTTTAGTTCCCTCATCTTGATGAGCGAATTGAGAGAGATCTCCAGGCTTGTCGTTTGTGCAACTGTTTATCTCTCCAAAACAACACAGCATCCTTAGAACATGTTGGATATTCCAAGACACGTCTTGGAGAAAATTGCAATTGACCTCTTAGGGCCCCTTGAAAATTACTATTACCTTATGGTAATTGTAGATGAGTAGTCCTGGTTTCCTCTGGTGGAAGACCTCTCTCAATCACTGATGATTGAGTAATTGAAAGACTAGAAGGCATATTTGCAACTATGGGTGTTCCTTCAGTTCTAAAATCTGACAATGGTCCACCATTCAATCGCTGGGAATTCAAAGAATTTCTTACTCACTTGAATATCAAGCATCAGAAAAGTACACCTCTATGGCCACAGGCTAATGGTGATGTTGAACGTTTTATGAGCACTCTTAAGAAGGCTGTCCAGCAAGATGTGCTAGAAGGACTTGAGCTCAAGTCAATTCTTCATTCTACTCTTCATGCCTACAGATCTACCCTTCATTCGACAATGACAAAAGCCCAGCCACCCTGATGTTCAGGAGAGCCATGGGTACCAAGCTGCTCCAGTGGACCACTGAAAGAACAATTTATGCTCAGAAAGTTCGACTTACTGATTCATCTCACAAGTCCATAATGAAGACTTATGTAGACAAGTGCTGATGTGCTTGGGGCAGTATGTTTCAGAAAGGAGACCATGTCCTTGTCAAACAGAGGTGGAAATGCAAATCTGATACTCCATTCGAGCCCGATCCATCTCAAGTCATGACTAGTAAGGGACACACAGTGACTGCTCACCATCCTGTAAAGTCCATTACGAGTGATTCCTCAAATTTCAAGCACCTGTCTTGTAGTCTGTCGGCTCCAGACATCCGGAGTGAGACTTTGTCATCAGAGGGCCAGGAGAGCCCCAGAACTGCATCAATGTTGAGATCACCAGTGCCTGCTGTGGTTGTTTCTCCTGTCTTTCCTCATCCTCACACCACGAGATCTGGAACAGTGGTCCGAGCGCCTTGACGACTCATTGAGGAACTATGACATATATATATGTATTTTTGTTTGTTTGTACTATTTGTTTAACAAAGGGGGAGATGTAGTGTCCTGTGTATTATAGAGTGTGGGACCCCTATGGTCCCTAATGGACTCTAATCTAGTGATGTAAGTGATTGGGTGTGGTTAATAAATTCATGATGCAGTACGTCAGTTAATGGTTACACTTTAGACAATAAAGACATGTAATACCGAGTTCTGTGTGTGGCATAGTTCATTTACATGCGCTGGGGAAGAGGCTACACCTCCATGGATCCACAGATCCACAGAGGATGCACAAATACAATTACAAAATAAAAGCTCATCATTGGACTATGGATCTTTATTTTTCAGTCACCCACATGAGATTTGCCTGGCTTCACAAATCCACTGTGCTCTGATTGCCTGGCCAACAGAAAACTTTTCGCCGTTATCCAACTCAGCAACATGTTGGGAAAAGAAAAAAAAAGGGTATAAGAGGGAACAGTGAGCTTAACCTGAACTCCAGGCTCATGTTGGGATGCGGGGGAGGGTGTGAAATAATACCATGGCATTAAACTAACAAGAAAACTATGGGGCATATTAACAAGCCCCTATCGCCATAAGAGCGTCACTTTTTACGACGTCCCTGTGGTGATAGGGGCTTCGCCTTATTTACAAGGCAGCGTTAAGCCACTTAACATGGCTTAACGCCGCCTTGTAAATAAGGCACTCTTTCATACTATACTTAGCGTGAAAGGGGTGTGTAATGGGTGTTGCAGTGGGCGTTCCATCGCAACACCCATTGATTTTGACATGGCCCCATATTTACAAGGGTGTCATAAATATGGGGCAGTGCCAAAATTAAGACCAGGGAAAACCTGGTCTTAACAGGGCAAAACGAGGAGACATGCTTAATTTCTCTTTGTTTTTGCTGTTTCAATGTGTGCTGCATTGTGCAGCACACATAGAAACAGCAAAACACCATGAATGATTGTTTATGCGCAGGAATGTGTCCCTTCCTGCACATAAACAATCATTAACAAAATGATAATTTGCAACTTCTATGTGTGCTGCACAATGCAGCACACATAGGAGTTAGAAATACGCCACTTGTGATTGTTTATGTGCAGGAAGGGGCACCTTCCTGCACATAAACAATCATTCCCACCAAGGCAGGCACTCTTGCACTATGGTGCAAGGGTGCCTGCGTTGGCGCTAGGCAGCTTAATTTAGCACCAGCGCTAGGGGAAACGTAGGGATGAACCATATCCTTGTAAATATGGTGCATCCCTGCGTTTTCAGAATGGCAGAGCATGGCGTTAGCAAGTTTTGCTTAACGCCACGCTCCATCATTCTGTTGTACATATGCCCCAATATTTTATCACAGGATTCATGAATCTTGTGCCAGATTTGCAAACCTTTATCCTTCTCTAAGTCCTGAAGACCTTCCTGGAGTCTCAGGATTCGCAAATCCAACACAGGATTCACCAATCCAGAAAAATACATTTGAACAAAAAAAGTTTGCTGCACTACATCTGTGCTTGGCAAACCTCTACTGCCCATAGCCTTCAGCAGGTTACAGCATGAGTTGGCTTACCATGGTGGGTTGGGTGCTAGGCCTGACAATAGGCCAGCCTGGGAGGCCAACCCCTGCTGAGCACAGTCTAAGTCCATGCGCAGTGGGTTTGGGCACCTGCAATGGGTTGAGTGCATAGACTGGCAGAACACTAGGCCCTGCTATCTGCTCCCTCTATGCACAGTCAAGGCCATGTGCAGCAGGGATTGGGAATCCATGGTGGGCTAGGCACAGTCCCTGGCAAAATGGCAGGCTCTGCTCCCAACCTCTGTTGCACACTTCCAAAAGCTGTGGCCAGCAGGTATTGGCCACCTGCAGTGGGTTAGGAGTCGGGCCTGTGGCCAACCCTCACTGTTCCCAGGCGAAAGTAATCTGTTGTGGAGGATGATGCAAGGCTGCAGGACTGGCACTTTGACAAATGCATTCCTGCAGCAGAGAAAAATGTCAGCCTTATCGTCAAGATAATTTGGAATCGGCAAGGATAAAGAGGGGAGAATTTGTCTACCATCCCCACTGTCCATCTCAGCCAGGCTTGTGTTTTCCAACTTGCTTCACTTTGTAACATACAAAAGTGAATTTCTGGGAAACAGACTGAAGGGGAGCAGTCAGATTAATGTTATGTGGCTTTAAATTCCTCTACGTGGAAAGATTACTTTACTAGCTGCATGAACCTTTCAAATTGCCACACAAGTGGGGTAATATTTTTATTGGGAGAAGATTGGTAATACTAGGTGGTATGAAGTTTGTAGATCCCCACAGATACAGAACTTTCTTTTACAGAAATGTGAGGTAAATTAGTGATTTTTCTTTTTCATAACTCTTTTATTGAGTCAACAGATATAGTAATTGCAGGAATTACAAAATTGTCATAGCATACAAAGATCCATATATTAATTACTGAACCGGTGAATATTATATTATTAGTAAAAAACAAAAAATCGAACCATTCGGGCCCGTAAATGACAGCCCTAAACATTTCAAAACTGTGTCATATACTGCAAAACTATATCCCGGTCATGCCCCTCAAGCCCATCCCCCCGCATCATATCTAGCTGTGCATCCTTAGTGCCCTGTGCTACGTCTCTATACATTGTCGATATCAGCAGGATGTGGCGGAGGTGGTTCCCGTAAAAGGCCCCTATAGTCCGCCCATCGTTTCCATATTTTAAAGTGCTTCTGAGGGCATCCTCGTGCTTTAAAAATAGGTTGTTCCAGCCCCATACACCAGTCCAGACCCGCCCTCCAGGCACTCAATTTGGGTGGAGACGGATCCTTCCATGCTTTTGCAATATCCCTCTTAGCTAGGGTAAGACCCAAGAACAATAAATGTCTTTTATAGATGTTGCCTCCTATTTCATCCATAATATGCAGAAGGGCTAGCCTAGGCGAGTGAGATATAACCCAACCCAACACCTCAAATAAACAACGAATAACCCCCCTCCAAAACCGACCCAGTGAATCACAGCTCCAGACAGTATGCAGTAGACTACCCTCCTCACCATCACATCTTAGGCACCTGGGGGAGTCGATCAGCCCCGCCCTCCATAGCCGGTATCTAGTGAAATAGGTGCGGTGTAAATATCTGAATTGAATAAGCCTAAGACGGGATGCAATTGCTGCGTATCTCGGGGACTCCAGAGCTTATCACCAGTCGTCACTGTCCAGGGGGCCCAAGTCCGTCTGCCATTTCTCACGGAGGGGGTCTAGTGTCGTGGAGAGGTTTGTCACTAGCGTTTGGTAGATCTTTGCGGTTTTATGATCCCCCAAACCCCCCATAAAAACTTTAGCCTCGATAGGGTTGAATTCGGGAAGGGTGTCTAGGTTAGCAATGTATGGGGATAAGGCATGTCTCAGCTGCAGATATTTGTAGAATTGAGCATGTGGCATGTCGTATTCATGTCTGAGGTCCTGAAAAGATTTCATTGTGACACCATGCATAACGTCTCCCAGGGTAGATATACCTATAGCATCCCATTGTTTAAATCCTACCAGCGCGGATACCTGTGGCATGAGGCCACTCTGCCAGAGAGGGTCTCCCCCATCAATCGTCGCTGCCACCCCACCCGACGCAACGAGTCAGTCCACACACCAAAGACATCTTGAGTTGCAGCCGGCAGCTTGCATTGCTCTCTCTGCGTGTAGAGCAACCGGTGTGGCATCATGTCCCCCATCAACCATTTCTCTACCCGATATGCCGGATCATTACTAATACCATACCACCAGTCGTTTAAGACTAGAAGATGGGAGGCTGCATGGTATGATTGGATATCAGGGGTCGCGATACCCCCACAATAGGTTGATTGAAAGCACGTCTTAAGTGCCACCCTAGCAGCTTGGCCGTGCCACAAAAAGTGGCTGAGCCTGGAGTTCAGCTGTCGAAACCAGGAGGGCACTACCTGAAAAGGGTGGTTCTGTAGTTGGTAAAGGAGCCGAGGAAGGGATACCATTTTAAAAATGGCTGATCTGCCCAGTATGGAGAGGGGCATACGCGACCACGACTCCATCTCAGCCTGGGTGCGCGACCAAATGGGGGCAATGTTCTTTTCCCATGAGATCGATTGAGTGTCAGAGATGTACACCCCAAGGTACTTCAGGCCCGTGGTAGCCACCGGCACCTCCGTCGTCCAGGTGCCCATATCCGGGCCCCCATGTATCAGCCACAGTATAGATTTCTTAGTATTCATATACAAGCCAGTATGCTGGCCGAATATCTGCATTATGCGGAGAATACGCGGTCCCGTCCGATGCGGCTCCATAAGAAAAAATAGGACATTGTCGGCATAGAGAGCGATCCGATCTGAGAACGCCCCAGGCCATTCAAAGCCCTTAACCTGGGCATCGATACAAACCCATGCGGCTAGCGGATCCATAGCTAAGGCAAATAAATATGGGGAGAGGGGGCAGCCTTGACTGGTACCGCGCCCTATAGGGAAAGGGGCAGATACTGCCCCAGCTATTCGGACAGAGGCTGAAAGGTCCGTATAGAGGAGTTTAATATAAGACAGAAGACGGGGGCCAAAGTTTAAGCGTTGCAGGAGAGCAATCCCAGCGAGTCGAATGCTCTGTCGATATCTGCTAGAAACAGGGCCGCCGGGCCCTCTAGGCAATCAATGGCCGCAATCGCATTGTGCACTCGTCGGATATTGTGACGGGTAGCCCGCTGGGGCATAAAGCCGGCCTGGTCCGGGTGAACCAGTTCAGGCATATACGGGAGAATACGGTTGGCCAATGCTTTGGCCAACAGTTTTGCCTCGATATTTAACAATGAAATAGGGCGATACGAGGAGTATTGGTCTGGGGGCCGGCCCGGCTTGGGGAAGACTGTTATTTCAGCATGCCGCCAATCCGGAGGAAGTTTCCCGTCGTCAAGGGCCACATGTATTGCTCTCAAGTAGTGAGGGAGGAATTGAGTCTGAAATGATTTAAAGAATTCACATGGGAAACCGTTTGGGCCCGGTGCCTTCCCGGTGCGTAAGTCGACCAACGCCGCACTCAACTCGTCCACCGTCAGTGGGGCATCCAAATCCCCCCTCACAGCGTCGGAAATGGCCTTGGAAGGCAAGTCATCGAGGTATTGCCTAATCAAGGGTTCTGGGAGAGCGTCTCTGGGCGTATAGAGCTCCGTATAGTATGCCGCAAAACTAGCAGCAATTAGCGTTGGGTCAATAAGTGTCCAGCCATCCCCATCGAGAATCCCCGGTATACTCACTGGGCGGAGAGCGCACTGGCACAAGCGGTGGAGAAGAGAGCTGGATTTGTCACCCCTTTGATAGATTCTACTGCGGGACGCCAGCCAAGCCGGTCTGGCCTCATCGCGCAGCGTGTCAGCATAGGTTTGTTGAAGCAGAAGTATTTGGTGGCGGCTGGGCCCACCGTGTTCGCCTCTACAGGTCTGTTCTAATTGCACGATCTGGGCCTCAGTCTGGAGCAAGGCCTCCCAGTGTTTCTTTCGTTGAGCGGCCTGATGGTGGGCTTCATAGCCTCCCAGAGCATAGCCGGAGAGTCCACAGTACCCAAGTTTTCAGTGAAATATGTCGTGAGAGCCTGATGTAAGTGTGACGTGTATTGTGGGTCCTGGAGATGCCACGGCGACAGGCGCCATCATAAAGGAGGGCGCGCCACCTCTAAGCACAGTGTTAAGGCCACTGAAGAGTGGTCAGATAGACCTCTAGGTAGGATATCAGTAGCTGCAATTCGGGAATATTAGGAGTGTGGTATGAATATATAATCGAGTCTGGAGAAAGAGTCATGGACGGCCGAATAGTACGTGTAGCCATATGTGCCTGGATGCAGGTGCCTCCATGTGTCCAACCACCTCATATCACCCACTAGTGTATGTAGACGCATAAACCTAGGGACCTCGGGCGCCGTGCGTGACCTCCACCTGTCCTGCGCCACATTTGCCACATCGTTCCAGTCTCCCCCTATGATAGAGAGGCCTACAGGCATATCTAATAGTATTGTTCTCAGTTGCTCTACCAACAAGTCTGAGAGTGGAGGGGTGCATAAACGCTGCCCAGGAGAATGGCCTCCCTGTGCACTGTCCCCGACACAAAAATATATCGACCCTGGGGGTCAGTCCACGTTTTAGAGTGAATATAGGGAACTCGGCGGTGTATAAGAATGGCCACCCCTCTGGAGCCCCTAGTAAAACCAGTGTGGTAAACTTGTATATAGCCAAAGCGAGCAAGGCACAACGCCTTAGTGCCCATAAGGTGGGTCTCCTGTAGGAGGAGAACATCGTCCGAGGCACGCTTGGCCTGCCGTAGGACCGCACCCCGTTTAATCTTGTTTAGCGCCCCCGTACATTCCAACTAACCACCTGGAGCCTACCTGCCGGGTCCATTACAGCGATACAAAAGGGGATGATGGACGGAACGTTTGAGCCAATCAAACACTCACCCCCAGTCAACTGATCTGGGTTTAATCCATCATCATTCTTTAGCTCACTCCACCACCCCAGTTCAGACATGGCCATATGCAAATCAGTCTGACCCTGTGCCTCATGGGAACAGTCCAGCCCGAACTGCCAAGCCATGTCTTCCCTGGACCGGAAACAAGCATCCTAGGACCGGTTTCTGGCATTTCAGCCATCATCAGCCAGGCTTGCTTGAATCCAGTGGCAAAGTGAGCAAGGGACCCACGTCTGGGCATACCCCCGCCAACTTAGGGCGACCAAGCGATACAAAAGGGGATGATGGACGGAACGCTTGAGCCAATCAAACACTCACCCCCAGTCAACTGATCTGGGTTTAATCCATCATCATTCTTTAGCTCACTCCACCACCCCAGTTCAGACATGGCCATATGCAAATCAGTCTGACCCTGTGCCTCATGGGAACAGTCCAGCCCGAACTGCCAAGCCATGTCTTCCCTGGACCGGAAACAAGCATCCTAGGACCGGTTTCTGGCATTTCAGCCGTCATCAGCCAGGCTTGCTTGAATCCAGTGGCAAAGTGAGCAAGGGACCCACGTCTGGGCATACCCCCGCCAACTTAGGGGCGACCAAAGCGATACAAAGGGGATGATGGACGGAACGTTTGAGCCAATCAAACACTCACCCCCAGTCAACTGATCTGGGTTTAATCCATCATCATTCTTTAGCTCACTCCACCACCCCAGTTCAGACATGGCCATATGCAAATCAGTCTGACCCTGTGCCTCATGGGAACAGTCCAGCCCGAACTGCCAAGCCATGTCTTCCCTGGACCGGGAAACAAGCATCCTAGGACCGGTTTCTGGCATTTCAGCCGTCATCAGCCAGGCTTGCTTGAATCCAGTGGCAAAGTGAGCAAGGGACCCACGTCTGGGCATACCCCCGCCAACTTAGGGCGACCAAAGCGATACAAAAGGGGATGATGGACGGAACGTTTAAGCCAATCAAACACTCACCCCCAGTCAACTGATCTGGGTTTAATCCATCATCATTCTTTAGCTTACTCCACCACCCCAGTTCAGACATGGCCATATGCAAATCAGTCTGACCCTGTGCCTCATGGGAACAGTCCAGCCCGAACTGCCAAGCCATGTCTTCCCTGGACCGGAAACAAGCATCCTAGGACCGGTTTCTGGCATTTCAGCCGTCATCAGCCAGGCTTGCTTGAATCCAGTGGCAAAGTGAGCAAGGGACCCACGTCTGGGCATACCCCCGCCAACTTAGGGCAACAAAGCGATACAAAGGGGATGATGGACGGAACGTTTGAGCCAATCAAACACTCACCCCCAGTCAACTGATCTGGGTTTAATCCATCATCATTCTTTAGCTCACTCCACCACCCCAGTTCAGACATGGCCATATGCAAATCAGTCTGACCCTGTGCCTCATGGGAACTGTCCAGCCCGAACTGCCAAGCCATGTCTTCCCTGGACCGGAAACAAGCATCCTAGGACCGGTTTCTGGCATTTCAGCCGTCATCAGCCAGGCTTGCTTGAATCCAGTGGCAAAGTGAGCAAGGGACCCACGTCTGGGCATACCCCCGCCAACTTAGGGCGACCAAAGCGATACAAAAGGGGATGATGGACGGAACGTTTGAGCCAATCAAACACTCACCCCAGTCAACTGATCTGGGTTTAATCCATCATCATTCTTTAGCTCACTCCACCACCCCAGTTCAGACATGGCCATATGCAAATCAGTCTGACCCTGTGCCTCTGAACTGGGGTGGTGGAGTGAGCTAAAGAATGATGATGGATTAAACCCAGATCAGTTGACTGGGGGTGAGTGTTTGATTGGCTCAAACGTTCCGTCCATCATCCCCTTTTGGGTCCATTACAGGGCAAGACATCTACTGAAAGGGGAGAATTTCGGGCCGGCGCGGGGCATACAGACCACAATAAGAAGCGAGCAAGACACAGTGTAATCAACAACATTGAACAAACCCAACCCCTCCCCCACCCACCGAATACCTCATAACAGCTGAAGCATCTGTCGCGGTATGTGTCGCGCCGCTGCCACAATGGGAGGAGGGCCCAGCCCCATACCAAGAAGTCCCAAAAGAATTGTCCCCAAACATAAATATAGTTCTCAAATACTGAGAGAAAAGTTATGGGGGTAGGTCTCATGTAGGCCCGAGATAAGGCAAAAGTCATCCGTACTGCAACCATTACGATGAAAGTTCTTCAGCCTCCAGTCATGTTGGTGACGGGGTTCGCCGATTCTCCGCTATTCTTGATTCAGAAGCGCTTCGCGATTTGGAGCTGCGTCGCGATCGTGATCTGTGAATGGGTTTTGTCTTAGGCTTGACCGACTGCCGCGTGGTTTCTCTGGACGATGATTCGGAGTCAAATCGCAGTGGAGTATGCGCCTAGTGGCTCTGTTTCTCATCTGTCCAGGCGAAGACCTCCTCCGGAGTATCGAAAAAATGAGTGCGTGACTTGTAAATGACTCTCAACCTCGAAGGGAAAAGCAAAGCATATTGGATCTTTAGGTCCCGCAATCTGGCTTTAGCAGCAGTAAAAGACTGGCGTCGCTGCTGCACCAGGCGGGTGTAGTCCGGAAAGATTAGGATATGAGGAGACTCGAAGTGAAGTTTGCCAGCCAACCTGGACTGTGCAAGGACAGCATCGCGATCATGAAAGTTCAAAAGTCTCGCAATGACGGGCCGCGGCCGGGCCCCCGGCGTTGGTTTTTGCATCAGGGCATGATGCGCACGCTCAATAATGAAGCACTGCGACAATGCTGTCTGGGGGATCCAGCTCGCGATCCATTCCGCAAGGAACTGCTCCATGTTGTTGCCTTCGCAACCCTCCGGAAAACCTACAAATTGAAGGTTGTTTCTTCTTGCCCTGCCCTCGGCATCCTCCGCCCTTATCGCCAGTCCCTTCGTGATGGATTCCAGCGAGGTCACTCGTGCCTGGAGGGAAGCAGTTGTATCCTCCACAGTGGATATGTGTGTTTCGGCCTCGGTAATCCTATCCACCGCTTTACGCCGGTCCTGACGGATAAGGGCAACATCTGAACCCACCTCTCCAATCTTGGCCTCAAGTGCCTCGGGGGGCTGGGTTATCATCACCAGCAAGGGAGCATTGTCTGGGGTCTGGCTCGACATCTCCGGAGTGCGTGTCCCAGGGCCCACATAGCGATCTAGGGTGCTCTGCTTCGATACTTTGTTCCTGGTCATTGTAGGGCCAGTGAGTGGGTGTAGGCCCGACGATGTAGAGTATGGCGCCACTGAGTATGTTAAGCCACAAGTCCCCAGCCCCGGCAGATACGCAACAGGCCGTCCGATCTCTCGTTCCGTATCCATTAGGTGGGAAGACCGGCCCAGAGGCAATCTGCACCCAAGCCGCACCAGGCCTAGCCCGGCCGCTTCCGCGCACAGGTGCCCCCGCGCCCCCCTAACGGGTGTCACCCATCCGCCCAGTCTTCACGTAGGTCCCACGTGGAGTGTCCGCCACCGCGTCCTAGGGAATGTTACACTGACCCTCTCGCACGAGAGCCCCTCAGCAGTGCCACCGGAGATCTTCAGCCCAGCAGGTGGACACTCTCATCAAGCACAGTCCCGGATCTCCTACAAGGGAGGGGGAGCCCACCCAAGGAACTCTATCGCAGTCACAAACAGCAATGCAGCTACACCCCCTCGCTGCACAATGTCTGCACAGAGGGTCCAATGGTAAGTGTTCACGGGGGGTAAGAGGGAGCTTCCACCCCTGTCGCTGCTCCGAGCGGGCTTCAAACCCACCCCACTCGCAACTGATATCTCCAGGGAGCCTGGCGCACTCACCACCTCATTGTCAGAGGTCCGCACCAACATCAGCCACCAATCTGCCTCCACAGCAGGGTCTCTGCCCCCGTCATATGGGGTCTGTACAGCGATCAGTGCCCCTTGATGCAGCCAGCCGATCACAAGATCACTGATACAAAAGGGGGACCCAGCGTTGGTCTCGGCTAGGTCCCCGTGGTACAGCTTCACCGCCGCGGGCCACAGCGTGCTCCCGGCGCTTCCAAAATGGCTGCCAGACCGAGGGGTCGTGAAAGGCCAGATCCCGGCGCCGCGGGATATCCCGATCGCGGGACACCACCAGCGACAATCCAGCCAGCCAACGCAGCAGAGACACTCCTATGGGGCGCCTGGGATCCCCACGCCACTCACTGCGATCTCCAGAGGCGGCGGGCGGGTCCCGGCATCAACGTGTCTTGGAGCCGCAGCGGCCCAGCAGCAGGCGACGCAAGGATGTCGATCCCCGGGTCTCCGGTCGCGATCGCCGCGTCACTGAACTCCTGCCGCACCTCGGCGGATCCGGTAGGCAATGGGAGGGCTGGAGATGGCAATACGACGAGTGGATGACCAGGATTATTGGAGGATAATGTACGAGCCCGTGGAGCTCGTCTACGATGCGTCCGCCATGTCGGACCTCTTGGCCACGCGCCCCCTAAATTAGTGATTTTAGACAAAGTTTGAGGCTTGTTGGGCATCATGGGGCAGAAAAGTTAGTGGGATCCACACAAGTCACACTACCTGAACTTTCCTTGGTATCTTGTTTTTAGAAAATGTTTTGGTTTGGTATGATTCCCTGGGTGGAGGTCCAGCCCAGGCCCAAATTCCACAGCTTCCCACATTGCCAAAATGAGTCATTTTTCGTTTCTCATGGTGACAATTTAATGGCTCCTTATTGCATTTAGGGTCTTTTCTGTCGCTGGTGATAGTCCCCGTCACACAAGTGGGGTGCCCATTTCATTGGTAAAAGTGTGGGAATGCCAGAAATTTTGCAGAACCCCACAGACTCCAATTTTGTCCTCACAGAAATGTGAGATTTTAGCCAAAGTTTGAGGTTTTGAGGGCTTTCTGGGTAAGAAAATGTACCAAGATCCATGCAAGCCACAAAACACTGCACTCCTCTGTGTGTCTAGATTTCAAAACATCTAGGTTTGTTAGGTTTCCCTAGCTGGATGCCAAGCCTGGGACTACATTCCACAGCTAAACACATCGCCAAACTGGGTAATTTTTCATGGTGCAAATTTGATGTCTCCAGGTTTCATTTAAGAGTCTTTCCTGTATCAGTCAATATGCTTAGAAACACAAGTGGTTACTGTTTTTATTTGGAGAAGTGTAGGAATACAGAGAATAGAACATTTGTTATTATCAACTGAATTTCTCTCTATTGTTGCCTTCCAAATGGAAGCCAGGGTGCACAAAACAACACATTTTGCAAAAAGCCCTCTGAATCATGATAGTATGGGTAACCTCAAATACATAGATGTACAAAGAACCACTATTCCTAAACTCAGTAACTTGAGCACATTTACAAATGCATAGGTTTTCTTCATACCCGCCTTTCATTCATTAGCTTCTATTGTATCAATTTCTACCTAGTTTGTACACAATAAGAAACCATTATAAACTAAAACTCAGCTGTTGACTTTGGGCATCACAAACACTAAGGGCCTAATTACAGTGTCATTCGGAAAGCCTCCGACATCTGGTCGGAGGCTTTCTGAACGACATTGTAGGTTTAAAGTCTGACCACCGTATTATGATGATGGTGGTCGCAGTTTAAACCGGCCGGGGAATCCGATATGATTCTGATGGGCTCAAGGAGCCCATTGGCCAGTCAGAAAGGCCTCACAATCCCTTAAGGACGGTGTTTCTGCATCACAATTATGATGACGGTTTCCGACAGCCAATCCATGTTGGCCTTTCCGACATGGATTGGCTGCCGGTAACTGCCTTTGGGGGCCCCTAGCAGGGCCCCCTTCCCCCGTGGCCCTCTGCATTTGGCCCTGGGGTGCACTTATGTTGCTCCCCTAAACAGCCCTGCACCGTGTGGCAGGCACCATGAGGTGCCTGTCACACGGTACAGGGCTGTTTGGAAACATTCATTTTTCAATGGGAGCTTATGCTGCGGGCGTTTTCCGTCCACCGCACAAGATCAAGCTCCTAAAGAAAAATGGATGTTTCAGACTGCAATGTGTGCGGTCGCATCCAAATGATACAGTCGGAACCGCCAACCTAAGGTCAGTCGGTTCCCATTACGCAACGGTGTAATCAGGGCCTTAATATCCCTGTGACCAGAAGAGTTTAATACTGGTACATTACTTTTGGAAATGGGGTATTAAGTTAAAAAGTGATAGATGCAAATATTATCACCAATTCTTTTTTTCTACTTATTTTCATTATTATTTTTTTTTATTTCAACAATTTGTTTCGCTAGCGTGGAAATCTCAAAACAATTTATAAATGTGTGGCAATCTTTCAATTACCATCACTCAAAGGATCAGGACCTTTTCCCATGCCAATATCTACTCTCTTAGGTGATTAATCTTTGCCACCGTATTTTGATCAAAAGAGCTACTTTATCATCAAAAGCAATTTTAAATGCAATTCTAAATTTCAGTCAGTAATGAGAGTTATGAATTGTTTAGAGGGTGTTATTTTCTAATTAATGTTAAGGAATTCTGAGTCTTTATTTGTTAGTCAAATATCAATCAGGTTACAAAACTGATAATAGAAAATTATAGTTAGAAGAAATCATTTTTAAAATAATGCATTCAGCGTGTTTCATAAAGGAATGAATACCCTATTCTATGAAAGGAGGCACAAATAATGTCAGTCAGAACCCATGAAGACTTCAAAAGTAAAGGCAAGAGTGAGATTAGCATGAAGCTAAAAATCAATAATTAATAATTGCAGAATTTTCCATAAGGAGAAATAAAGCATAAAACAATTAAGCCTTGGCAAAAGCCAATTAGTTAGGTAAGCATAAGGCTTGGGCAATTTCAAAAGGACTCAGCCTGTCTCTATCTGCCTCCCATTTCCTCTGCTGTCCAGCTATCCTCTGCTCTGTGAACCCATCTGATCTCATCCCAGTTGGTCTCTGCTCTGTGAACCCATCCAATCTCGACTCCTCTGAATCTGAACTCCTAAACTGGAAACACGCTTTTAAGGACAGTATTTTATGTTGCAAAAACATGTGGCCTGTTCTTGTCTCCATCCAATGAGGATTCACCATTCTCCAAAGGCAAATTTCTCTCCTCAGTTTCCACACATCATCCGTCATCCGAGCTGGATATCTTCTTTGTTGCAAAAATAAATCTCCATGGCACTTTCCTTAACTCAAGTCTTTATTTAAAATGACTTCACTTCCCTAACCTTCTAATAAAGCAAACATGTATTTTAACTAAACAATTAATCTGTGTAAAAACATTGCACCAGCTGCAAGAAAAGATTATTAAGCAGGAAATTCATTCATTTTAAATATATATTGTTAAAAGATGCATTTTGTTTAATATGTGTGTTTTCTCAGCAAGTGGTCAATTGTGAATGGTGCTCTGTGTCAGCAAACGAAAGGCATCATTCCAATGTTATCTTGAAGACTAAGCTGTGGTCAGCTTTTTGAAATGTTCACGTCCTTGCATTTTCTCTAGTCTAGCCATTATTTTAGTAAGCTGTCACTGTGTATTCTGCACTTTTAAATGTTGTGTTAATTTAATACAAACTATACGTTAGTTCTGCATACATGTTTTACTTTTAAGTTTAATAAAAAGCACATTTCTACAAGTATGACAAAATCTTAAGGCAGTCACATTTAATATATTTGTGCAGGATTCAGTATTTCCTAAAGCATTTATTCATTAAGGGGAAAATGTCTAGTTATGACTGGCATTGAACATGAAAGCCTTGTGTTTTCAACACCAAATATCTGCGTGCCATTTTAAATTGCATGTTTCATGTTTGCAGCCCAAGGCAGATCATCATTAGTAGTGACTAATTTTTATAGGACATTTTTTAAATTCCTCAGTTTCTTTGGAAAAACTATGAGCAATCTCCATAAATGACCCATGGATGAATTTGGAATTCTGTCAACTTCACGGAAATGTATAGCTTTCTGGATTCACCCATGGGGGTTTCACACCTGTATCAACCACAAACTGTAGGTAGAAATCACATAATAGGAAAAAATACTACCACTGTGGTAAAAAAAAGATTTTTCATCTCTGCTTGTTCCGGAAATCTGGATAGACAGTGATCTTAGCATAGCAAACCTTCTGTTGATACTATTTTTTTTAAAACTCCCCACACATTTGCTATATTTTGGCCCTTTTCTTGTTTCCCTCAGGGAATCCACAAAAGCTGGGTACCTTTAGAATCCTCAATATGTGGGAAAAAAGAGATACATTTGGGCTGTATACCGTTTGTGAAAAAAGTAATGAAGGCTTAAACACGAAGTACCTCAAACTTTAAAAAAACAGGCTCTACACTGGGGATGGAGGGAAGAGCCCGTGCAACCAAGGGTTTAAAAAGATTGTAACATACAGATCATTCACCGTGAAGCACCAATCACATGGACAATCGATTATTGAACCAGAAACAAATTTTGCTCACAGAGATCTTATATCATGATTAGGCTTTCCTGTTTTCAATTTCCATTTTTGGTAAATTCTGGTGGGGTTTTTTCAGTGTTTTCAAGTGATTTCAATACCTTAAAAAAACTGTGGCTATCAGTGATTGCACAAGTTCGCGCCTTTGAAAACAACAGAAACAGTGCTTTTCCAGTGTTTATGGAATGTTTTGCTTTTATTGTTGCTTGCTCTCTGCACTGATAGTGCATGGCATATAGACAGTGTACATACAGTGTATACGAGGTCCAAATACATTTTTACAAATCAAACTTACTGTAGTACACCATACAATACTTCTTTTTTTAAGTTCAAAAGTAAGTTTATTAAGAAAACAAGTTATAAAGTACATTACAATATCGGGGGGTAAAGGGACAGAAAAGGGAAACATAAAAGTTAAAAGTATCATGTAAACATATCAAGGTTGGAATGAAAATGCATTAAAAACATCAACATCAACATCAATATTAAATGCATTAAAAACATCAATATTGACCACAATATTAGAACATATTATAAAATATTAATATCTAAAATATGGAATGTCATGGAGGCCGAGCAACCTCTTGTTGAGCAGGAGTTAAAGAAAAAGAGCGTTTAGCACTGCAATCAATGAACGATGTAATAGGTGACCATACATAGAGCGCTTCATGGCTAGATGGATGGGATGAACACAAGCTGTATCCAATCTGTGGTGATAACACACTGCATAGCACCAAGCTTGGAAAGATACATTTGTAAAATCTTTTCAATTTTTAGTGATCTGTTGAAAGGCAATTGCCAACAATACGTCTATGATCTTGTTGCTGGAGGCATGATTCTCCCAGATAGGAGATAAGCTACCTAAAAATAGATGTGTAATAGAGAAAGGGAAATTGGAATTAAAGATAGATTTAATTTGACCCCAAACAGAAGTCCAGAAGTTAAGTAGGTGAGGGCAAGTGAAAAGCAGATGTTTTAAATCAGCTAGTGGAGAGGAGCAGGACCAACAAGTGTCAGGTACTGTAACATGCCATTTATGTAATGCGACCGGGTGTATCAAAAGCCTGTTATAGATAAAAAAATATTTTTTGCCTAACATTTGCTTCTCTAGAAGTTTTCCTAATTTGTGACCATATTTTGTTCCACAGAGAAGAAGGCCAGTCAACTCCAAGATCCTCCTCCCAAGACAGTTAGACTTTAGTCTTTGATCTAACGAGCTGCGAGGATCGTATATGGGTATAAATATTGGAAGCTTTAGGAAATGAAAGAAGAAAGGCCAATAAATTATTAACCGTGGGAGTTGTTGGGTGTATTTGAATTTGAGTATATCTGTTAAGAGGGCCAGAGAAATTAAGTTATATTTGGACTGGAAGGAAGGGGGTAAATGAAAAAGACGACTAGCCTCAGAAAAAGAAAAGGTCTTATTTTGAGAAAACAATTGATGTGTCCAAATCAAACCTCTGTTTCTCCAGGATTTCCAATAAATAGGTTTCCCCCCCAATTAAAATAGATGTGTTATGCCATAAAGAGGAGTTAAGAAAGGAGTCTCAATCGGTTGAAGATGGGGATGGAGAAAAACCCAGAAGTTTGCAAGTATATTTAAGAATAGGAGTAGATAAAGATGGTGGTCTACGGGTAAAGGAAAGAAATTCCTTAAAAGAGAAAGGAGAGAGAAAGGAACGTTCGAGTACTACCCACAAAGGACATTGCAGTGATGAATCAGAGAGCCATCTTGAAGCTTGGCAAAGTAGGAAAGATCTATAATAAGTGGGGAAATCAGGGTAGTTAACTCCACCCTCTGCTTTAGTTCTTGTTAAACGCAACAGGGACATGCGAGGTGGTTTTTGTTCCATAGAAAAGATGATAAGATAGAGTTAATTTTTGTAAAGAATTTTAAAGGAATGGGGACAGGGATATTGGAAATGGTGAATAAAACTAGTGGAGCCAGCATCATCTTGATGGTATCTAGACGACCCCACCAAGAGAGATATAGCGGGTGCCATTTAGTGGTTAGAGAGGAGATTTTGTGTAAACATTTCTCCATGCAGAGAGATAGCGTTGTTGAAATTAGAGGAGTAAAGTAAAGACCCAAATATTTAATGTGATGTGAGTTCCAAGCAAAGTTAGAGGAGCTAAAATCATCTTTGAATGTATATTTAGTAAGAGACAGTATTTCGCATTTATCGCGATTAAGTTTATAGCCAGAAATAGAGGCAAAAAGTTCCACTTCTTGTAAGAAAGCAGGGACAGAAGATTGAGGATCAGAGAGAAATAATAAGATGTCATCAGCATAAGCTGCTAACTTAAATTGAGTGTCTTTGGTTTCAAAACCCTTTATGTCAACATTTTGACGAATCCGGGACAAAAAAGGTTCCAGAGCTAGATTAAAAAGGAACGGAGATAATGGGCAACCCTGACGTACCCCTCTTTTTAACTCAAAATAGGGAGATGAAGTACCATTCACAAAAACGGCTGCTCTTGGATTAGAATATACTCTGCATCCAATGCTATTGCAGCTAAAGAATGGGGTAAGTGTGGGGCTTTTGATAAAATATCGAAGAACAATCGGGTATTATCAGATAGGAGGCGGCCTTTAACAAAACCAGACTGTTCTGCACCTAATAATTGGGGGAGAAATGATTCAAGACGAATAGCCAGGGCTTTGGAAAACATTTTATAATCAATATTGACGAGAGAAATGGGTCTATAGTTTTTGCAATATTTCAACTCTTTCCCATATAAGAGCTTCTAAAAAGGAACCTGAAGATCCTCCAGACTGTGTAAAAAGACTTAAGAGATTGAGTAGTTTGGGAAGAAGGATAGGAACGAAGTGAGTAAAAAATTCAACTGTAAATCCATCAGGTCCCGGCTCTTTGTCCTTCTTAAGTGTTTGTAAAGAGGAAAGAAGTTCTTGCTGTGACAGGTCAGCTTCTAAGGGGGTAAAATCTATTTGAGTGTTAAAGGATGTATGGATACCTGAGAGAAATTGTGTAATATCAGAGTCGGAGGGTGTAATCTCAGGAGAGTATAATGATTTATAGAAAAGAAGAAATTCGTGTAATATTTCTGGGTCTTTAGTTCGCAGTGTGTTGTGTTCATCAAAAATAGCATCAATATCAAACTTGTTATGTTTAACTTTTAAGTAATTCGCCAAGAGTTTGCCAGCCTTATTCTGACCACCATAGTACTTTGCGCTTGACTTTAACAGATATAACGAGGCATTGTCGGTTGATTCCTTATTAAATTGTAATTTTGCCTAAATAAGTTGTGAGAGACAATTCTTGGATTTTGAGGAGTAATAGGAGTGTTCTAGCCTCTTTATCTCAGCCAGAAGATCACTGGTAACCTTACGGGCATTTCTACGTTTCTTGGAAACAAAACCAATGATGAAGTCTCTAGCAGCTGCATTGAATGCATCCCAAACAACGGTAAAATGAAGATTATCCGTTTGATTAAAAGAAAAATATTCATTAAAAAAGGAAACAAAAGAGGAGTGAAAAATTTTGTCAAGAAGAAGTGAGTTATTAAATCTCCATCTTCTGGGTAAGTTAGAATGTAAAACTATATCCAATTGAACGGAAATAGCAGCATGGTCCGATATCAGAATAGAGCCAATGTCAGCGCTTTTTAAAGTTTCGGATATATTGTGTGAAACAAAAAAATAATCCAATCTGGATTGAGTTTGATGGGCTGGGAGAAAAACGTAACTTCTCTAGTGGTGGGGTTACAAATTCTCCAAGCATCAATGAGTTTATATTGCTGAATAGTTTGAATGAATAATTTATGTGCTTTATGAGGTTTAAAAGAAACCAGTGAACTTCGATCTGTGAAGGGATCCATCACTTGGTTGCAATCACCAGCGAGGATAAAGTTGTCATCAATACAAGAGGAAATTTGCTGAGATAAAGAAGACCAAAACAGAGGATCTCCATTAGTGGGCGCATAAACATTAAACAAAGATATCGGAGCACCTCTCACTTGTATTTTACTAAATAACCATCTACCCTCCTCATCAGACTGTTGAGAAAGCAGATTAGCATTTAACGATTTGTGACAAAGGGTAATAACTCCATTACGTTTACCATCACCTGGAGAAAAAGAGACATTCCCAACCCATCCCTTCTTCAACTTGAAAGATTCTGCAGCATTTAAATGAGATTCCTGCAGGCAAACAATATCTGCTCCTAACTTGGATAAATGCGTTATGACACGTTGTTGTTTGTTGGGAGAGTTCAGACCTCTGACATTCCATGAAATGATTTTCAAAGACATAAAAGCAACAATAAAATAACAAGAAAAATAAGGCCCACAAAGACATTCGAGGCACAGAAGGAAAAATTTATAACATTCCAACTATAAAAACATAAATTGTATTGATAAAGAAAAATTGAGAACGATGAATAAAAAAATGAGCAAGGGAAAAGAAGCCAAGAAAAATAGGAAGGGAAAGACTTAGATAAAAAAGTGAAATACGACAAGAAGAGTAAGGAAGAAGAAGAGAAAAAAGGAGAGGGAAAAAGGCCATGAAAGTAGGAAAGACAATAGAGAGAGTGAAGATGTGAATAACAATAGAAAAGGAAAACGGAGCAAAGTAGAAATGCATGTGGGCACATATCATTGAGCCGAAAGAAGGAGAAAGAGAAAAAAAGGAAAAAAATAATACAGGGAAAGAAAACGAGAGAAAAAGAAGGAGGGAAAAAAGCGAACGACAATGAAAAAGATACAACATACCTAATTTAAAAGACATCACAAAGGAGTGGGGGAAGGTGAAGCCACGAATGGCGAATGGCGTATCCAGACCCAACGAAACGGGGGAACGAGAACAAACCACAGGAATTCATATAGGGTGAGGGAACAAAGCAAATGCGGACCTCAAGGAACCTGTAAAGAAGGGAGGAAGAGAAAAAAGACAAAAATATTCATCATAACAAGGAAACAGAACAAACAAAATATGGCGACAGAACAGCAAACAAATAGTGTAAATTGAAGTATTAGACAATAAAACCTAGGAACAATAAAACCAGAAAAAAAAAACCATTGCATTATACGAAAGAACCAGTTTAAGCAATGCGGGAGGATGAAGCTCCAGACAAGTCCATAGAGTCAGTTTTATTAAAATTGATGAAACTTTGCAATTTGACAGGGTCCTCAAAGGTCGTTGTTTTGTTGTTGTAAGTAACCTTGAAAAGGCAGGGGTGAAAAAGGCCATATCTAGCACCCATATCGCGCAGAGCAGGTCTAATGTTCATGAATTCCTTACGCTTATCTGCTGTAGACTTAGCATAATCTTGAGCGAAGAATAATGTAGAACCAGACCAAGAAATACGTTGGATGGATTTAGCTGCTGACAACACCTTGAGAAGATCTGTGTATTCGAGGAAATACATGATGACCCCTCTTGGTCTCTGAGAAGAGGAGGTATCCGTGCGTTGATGACCAAGTCTATGGGCACGTTGGATATTGAGTGTAGTTCCTTCAGGTAGGTGTAACAGCTTAGGAAGAAAATATTTGAAGAAAGACAGGGGGTCCGACCCCCCTGAACCTTCCGGTAGACCATAAATGCGAAGATTGTTTCTTCTATTTCTATTTTCCAAATCTTCGACCTGTCGCTGCAGCGATGTAATTTGAGACTGAAGAATATTAACCTTCTCCTGTGTGTGAGTGAAGGAAGAGACACTTTGCTCCACCGTAGTAAGTCGCTCATTCATCTGGGACCAATTCTCTGTTAAGAAATGCAACTTGGTAGAAGTGTCTTCCATAAAGGGGCGAAGAGCCCTAATCTCTTCCAATAATACTTCCAAAGATACAGGTGAGGAAGCTTTTGAAGGAGAAGGCGGGTCTTTTTTCAGCCTTTTAGTAGTGACTTTGCCAGCTGTAGAAGTACCTGCATTAAGAGAAGAGGAAGTCTTGGAAACAGATGCCAACGAGTCTTCCATCTTGGAAAATTCAGAGAAGATTCTGGAATTTTTGATAAACGTTTGCGTGGTACGTGGTGCAGAGGAAAGTAGTTTTTTCAATCTTCCCATAAGAGAGATACAGGGATGAAACGTTAAGGCTCAGTATTACAATATACCAGTGAAACCAAAATCACATTTTGTGAGGAGGAATTTATGAGAGAATAGTGTTAGAAGTCAGCTCCAGTAACGCCAACAGTGGAAGAATGACAGAAAATGAGGAGGTATCTGTAAATAAGCTGTCACAATTGCTTCCAACACGCAGGAGACTAAAGCAGGGACTCCTCTATTGATGAACGTCAGTATTTAAAGCATATCTGCTTGAAGTGAATAACTTCTTGCTAATAATATGCCTAATACTGTTAGACGTCTGCGCTGAAAATTTCACCAAATATATGTTGTGTTTATCAAAGTATAGAGAGCCATCAAGGGATCTGAAAACAAAGCAGGTGCGCAAACTACGCCTCAGGCTTTCACCAAAACCATTATTTCTCTCAGGCACAGCAACAAGAGTATGAAGCAAAAAATAAACATTGTCCAGCTAAAAGGTGCCGCAGGAAACATTATCTCCAAGCCCAAAGGTTTTAGGTAATCCGGTTTCTATTGCAGGTTGCCAGCTAGAATACATTCTGACAGAAAAAGGATGGTAAATAACGATATGCAGCAGTTTAAACAAAGTCATATGCAAATAGTGGTCACCTGATGCTTCCCCAAGCACTGAGATCTCATTATAGAGGGTGCTTCAGATACCAAAACGAAGGAGATGCCATGGGCAAAAGCGTGCCATAAAATTGTCACCGGAGTGTCTCCTCACACGTGAAGCAGTGCAGCCAAAATGGCGGTCGCGCTCAGCATTTCTGAGGCGCCGAGCGCGACACGCTGAATTCACCTTAAATTAAGCAGCAGGGAGTCACGGAGAACAAACAGCTCCGGTCTGCATAACTTCCGACGGCAGATATCCCTCACCAGCTTCAGACTGCGGGCTGCAAAGGGTGGAAGTCTCGGACCGTTCCGCGGAGCTCTACGGGACCGCTGCCATTCGTATCGGGCGTCAAGCCACGCCCCCCATACAATACTTCTTCAGTGAATCTTTGGTCATGCATGCTCGCTCTTTCCTTCCCATGTAAACTTTTATCTGTGAAAAGGCCCTCTCAACATTGGCACTTGAGACAGGCAATGCTTAAAAAGCCAGTACACAATTTGCTAACTCTGGCCACTGACATAGCTTTCCATGCCAATACTGGTGCACCTGAAGATTGCGACTCTCTGCGACAGGTTCTTCAACCTATGCATTGAACTGGGTGCATATGCCCTCAGAGTTATTGAAGTGGTCAAAAATAAAGCAGCACTTTTGAAACTCCGGAGAAAACTTCCCTTTACGGAAGGGATCTAAGACTTGTACAGAGTACCACAGTGAGGCTTCATTGACTTCAAATGCCATGGTTGGTGAAGGGCTATTTCTCATACATTGAAAAATAAAAGTTCCTGAATTGCTCCTCAACATTTCTTTGCTTACCAAGTGGCAAGCACTCTAACATGGAACATGTTGCAGTGCCAAAGTCACTAAAAGTGTCTCCCAGCCTACTCTCAAGGAGATGTTTCACATCTACACAAATTATGCTGAATATATGATAGACAAGGGTATTTACAGATTCTAGTTTTTTTTATTATGTCCACTACAGCAGTCATGTTTTCCTGTAAAAATCTAAGAATGCAGTAGAGTGTATTTTATTTCAAATCACTATCACTATGTGACCAAAGATCCTCACATTTCTTGCCTTTGGCATCATCACTCAGCAAAAATTCTGTAAACTGTTGCCACATGGATAATTTAGCATTCATGGCCTCTAGGACTGAGAACCACCAGCTAAGTGACACAGTTGGGATGACTCTTTTTGATGCCACACAAAGCACAAAATGAGAAATATTTGCGTTTTAGTTGCCGCGCATAACAAAACAGTGCACCAGAATGGACTAAAAAGTCAATTGCATTCTTTATTAACTCTGAAGATTGTAAAGATGCTTTCAGCATACCATCTAACAAGCGGCAAGGATTGCTTACAGGGAAGCACTTCAGCTAAGGTATCAATTTTGACAGGTCATCGCACAACTTTTTCATATACGTAGCTGAATCACTGCAAATGCAAACAATATCACTCCAATCTTTGTTGAACTCGGTAAGAACTTTTTGCAGCAGCATTCCAAGCAACATTGCGTTCCATGTTTTCCAAAAGTCTGGTGTCATGTTTTCACCAGCATCCCAGATGCTTGGTGACAGCACTCTTTTCACATATACCTGTCACTACACCTTGCATTGAATGTTTAAAGCCTGGGGTGTTTGGCAATTCACCTACTATCAATTCTGACTCACTAGAAAAGGGGGCTGATGTATCAAGAGTTTTTACCCATTCACTGTGGGTAAATGTGATGGTACATATTGGGAAAGATTCTTATGAAACCAGCCATTTTTCCTATCAGTGAAAGACTCAAATGTAGCCAAAAAAATCAAATATGATTTTGATATTCCCTGAATCTCTACAGTTTATAAAATAATTAAACAAGACCTAAAACATGCTTCTAACGCTTGTATCTTTCAATCAATCAATCAATCAATAAATCAATCAATCAATCAGGGAATTGTGAAGCGCGTTACTCACCCGTGAGGGTCTCAAGTCGCTGGGGGGGTGCAACTCTGAGTCAGCCAAAAAGCAAGGTCTTGAGGCTCTTTCTGAAGGTGTGTAGAGTAGGGGAGCATCTGATGTTGACCGGGAGCTCGTTCCAGGCCTTGGCCGCCACGAAGGAGAACGCTCTTCCACCCGCTCTGGTTCAGTGGATGCGCGGGGTTTCTGCCATGGCGAGGTCGGAAGAGCGGAGGGTTCATTTGGGTACGTGGAAGGAGACTCTTTTGTTGAGGTATTTGGGTCCGGTGTTGTGGAGAGATTTGTGGATGTGGGTGAGTAGATTGAAGGTTACTTTCTTTTCGACAGGGAGCCAGTGGAGATCTCGCAGGTGTTGGGTGATGTGCTCATGTCGTGGGATGTTAAGGACGAGTCTGGCCGGAGTGTGCTGGATGGTCTGGAGTTTGTGTAGCAGGGATTTGTTGATTCCAGCATAGAGGGCATTTCCATAGTCCAGTCTGCTCGTTATTAGTGTGTGGGTGATGGTCCTTCTGGCTTCGGGGGGGATCCACTTAAAGATCTTGCGAAGGATGCGGAGGGTGTTGAAGGAGGTGGAGGCGACAGCGTTGATCTGGCGGCTCATGCTGAGGGAGGAGTCGAGTATGATGCAGAGGTTCCGGGCGTGGTCCGTGGGGGGATTGCCAAGGGCGGTGAGCCACAGGTGTTGTCCCACGCTGAGGGGGTGGGTCCGAGGACTTCTGTCTTCTCTGAGTTGAGCTTCAGGCAGCTGCTGCTCATCCAGGCTACAACTTCTTTCATTCCTTCCTGTAAGCTGAGTCTTGTGGCTTCGGGGTCCTTCGTGAGGGAGAGGATGAGCTGGGTGTCGTCTGCGTAGGATTCTATGCTGAGTCCATGCTGTCTGACGATGGCGGCGAGGGGGACCATGTAGATGTTGAAGAGAGTGGGACTGAGTTACGATCCTTGTGGTACTCCACAGTTGACCTCTGTGGGCTAGAAGAGGAAAGGCAGGAGTCTGATCCTTTGTGTTCTGTCGGCATGGAAGTAGTGGAGCCAGACGAGGGCGGTTCGCTGTATACCGGCTTCGTAGAGTCTGAGAGCGAGAGTGCGATGGGAGACAGTGGGAGACAGTGTCGAAGGCTGCGGAGAGGTCTAGTAGGATGAGGGCCGTGGTGTGGCCTTGGTCAAGGAGTGTGCGGATGTCATCTATGGCAGCGAGGAGGGCGGTCTCGGTGCTGTGGTTACTGCCGAATCCGGATTGGGAAGAGTCGAGGATGGCGTTCTCTTCGATGAAGTTTGTCAGCTGGGCGTTGATCTTTAGACCAAAGATCACAAAACGGCAAAAAGCAAAAGGAAGAAGAAACAATATTTTAGTGACATCCCTAAACAGCAAAACTCAAGCAGAATCATGTTAGCCCAGTCTTTCTTACTGCTACCTTATATAACAAAGTTACATTGTATTGGCCCCTTCAGGAAGAAATAAAAATGACTCTTTCACTCTCCTTTTCCTTTCTTTGAATGGCTTTTAGTTTGTGGTTGTGCATGGGTTTCTTCAGTGTTTATATGTTTACACTGGTGAGGGCTATTTCCTTTCCGGCTGGGTTTTATCAGTTATTATAGGTTTAAACCTAAAACAGGACAGCCTAATCATGATACATCAACTAAACTATCAGTTTTCCTCTGTGCCTTCTGAGCTAAAATGCTAAGGAACAAGTGTTACTGCTGCAGGTAAGCATCACCACTCATTTTGAGCATTCAGATGGTGTTTATAACACTTACTTGGAAGGTGAGTACTCACTCAATCAACATTCTGTCATATGAAGACGTTCATTTCTTCAACTACTAGTAGGAGCTTATGAGGCTTTATGAGACTTAACGGTAGATACATAATCTATGTGACAAATTCCAGCATCCTATGGAATATAGGAACAAGGTACTGTTGCAAACACACTGAATTGCTAAGTACCTTTTCCGAAGGCTTTGAATTTCAGAGTGCATTTTTAATAACTTTTTTGATTTAGCAATTTGATTTTATGTAATGGCGTGTACAAAGCCCGAGAGCGTCAGAGTGCTTTATAATAATATCAGCATAAGACAAAACCAGTAAGAGTGAACAACAAAATAGAACACAATACAGCGGCAGTCATATTAAATGAAAATCATATTTATTGATAAAGGTCAACCAAAGCTAGTTACAAAAAATCATGGGTCAACCAAAGCTAGTTAAAAAAATCATGGGTCAACCAAAGCTAGTTTAAAAAAATCATGCTCTTTTACAGTAGAACAGCTGGTACTTTCAACCACATAAACAGCACTACAAGTCGTGAAGACTAGTGGAAGGTGGATGGAAATCAAAGTTGGAAATACATTGTTTTGGTTATTTTTGGAATGCAGTAAGAAAAGGGTTAATGAGGGTGGTAGGTGGGACAAAAATTCATACTTTGGGTGCACAGCCTAAGAAATACTGGGTCAAGGTATGTTTTTATTGAAGACAGGGGTTTCTTAGAATCGAATTGTGGAGTGGGATGTTGCCTTCTGAATTATGTACCTTGTGGGCCTAGTTGTGGAAGTGATCAGAGTATGAGTTTGTTCAGTAAACATGCACGTTAGTATAAGTATCTGCTCTCAAGTGGGATGCCAACTCAAAAAGAAGGTAGTGAAAACAAGGCCTACTCTTGGAGGGTGGTGTTGGGTACATCTCCGGTTCAGGTAGGACAAAAAGTCCTCACAACGAATATAATGTCCAAGTAATGTTTTTCTTTAAAAAAAAAAGGTACAACATGATTCAAACTAAGATAATATGCTTAGAAACAATATATTTTATGGCACAATTATCGATTGCACATATAGCTACGCAGTAATCTATTTTATGCTCCTTAGGGCAGGCATTCACCCTCTTATTCAAGGATACATTTACAGTGATGATTGTGTGAATATCCAGTGTGACATCGGGACATGAGTGGCTTCATGAAGACATCTTGATAACTGATTCTGTTTTCTTACGGTTCCTGTTCATATGGCTTTCCCTGGCCGTTTGTTCGGACCGCACTGCCAAGCACCAACAGGGCTGCACAATTTATTGCCTGCCAGCGGAGGAAAAAAATTGGCAGTCACAGTTTTCTGGCGACTTCTCTTTCAAGCAGAATAAAACAAAGGATGTGGGGAATGGGCAGAAAGTACTCCTCTTTGTAATACGTGCAGGCTTTGCCATGCCTTTGGCAATGTTCATCATTTAGATGCTGCTCTTGACAGGCCTGCTGCAACTGGCTTGATCCAGGCCAAGTGAGAGTTCAAGCCATATAACTGGACGTTTCTTTTTTAAAGGAATCAGAAGAGCAGCACTGACAACCAGTGGCGTAATGAATCTTGAGGGGGGTACCCTACAAAGTACCTGGAGGGGGGCCCCCATGCTTCTACCCAGTTAGGAGCTCTCAGGTCAGGGGCTGTCCGCGCACAGTGTCGGAGGGGGCCCCCCACGCTCCGGACCCAGTCAGGAGCTCTCAGGTAAGCGGTCCACCATCGATGCACAGTGTCAGAGGGGGAGCTCTGGAGCCCCTCTCGCACCTCAGGGGATAATGTTACGCCACTGCTGACAACCATCCTTGAAACTTAGGGGGTACCTACTTTCAGAGTATTCCACCTCTTATGTATCCAGGCACTCTAATGCACACTATATGAAATCAGAGAGAATCAGTGAGTCCAGTAACAATACACTACACAGATTTACCAGGAAGAGCCAGTAAGCACTTCTAGAATCTGCTGACACCAAACTTTAATAATGTCTGGTCATGAGGCGTCTAGGCATCCGTATTCAAAGGAGTACTGTGTGATTATACTCCTATCGCTCCACTGAATCTGTTGATGAGCAGCATTTGACAGTCATGCAGAGCACTTGTCAGAAGTCTTGTGACATGACTCTCACGCATTAGGAAACACACCGGATTAGTCAGAATGAATGGTAACACCAGGAACAGTTTCTTACATGAATACAGTTGCCAAGGATTTTCAGCTACATGCCATCCTAATCAGCCCTCCAATCTTGTCACAAAAATTTGTCGTGGCAGCCTCACTTTGTTATGAATTTTGCAGTTTTGAAAATATCATATCAGTACTTGAAGGAAAGCTGTTCATTGACTCTAAAAGTCTGAACAAAATTTTGCAGAAATTTTGAAAAATCATCGTAACATTTGTTAACTTCCAGAGGTTACAGAGTCTGGGTGGATATCAAAGTCTTTATGATAGATGGTTTTGAAACAGATGACTTAGATCTCCAGAAAGAGCTGCAACTTGTTCCTCAAGATCCAGGGTCTGTTAGGCAAAACCAAAAGAGGCCAAGCAAAATCTAAGTAAACTTTGCACTGCTGGGTACAAGAGAGATAACTTTAGAGCTTTCCAGGATATCGATTAAGCTGAATGATTTTGAAATCTTTATTTGGCAGATGTGACCCAGCAAATGAACCAGAGAAGGTGGGTTCACAGGCCACTTTTAGACAAGTTTAAAACTGCATGGACCACAATGATTTTGCAACATTCTGGAACACTTTAAAACATGTACTTTCCTTTGGAGGCAAATTTGGATCCAGACCAACTCATTTTAGAACGTTTGCAGGGCAAGAGATAAAATATTTGGAGGTAAACTTTAGGTCTTTCCTGAATTTCAACTAATTTCAATATATTTTTCACTCTTTAAAATAGTTATGATCTGGTTAGGATGTTTTATAAATAAAAGTATTCTAAGGGTTTAAGTTGATATTACCCACTATTAAAACATAAGAAGAATATACTATTAAAATAAAATAAAAAACCTATATATACCGGTATTTGTCTATCCCATTAATAGGGCAGAAACACAAATATAGCACCAAAATGATTCACCTTTAGGAAGAATAATTACAGTGAGAGGCCCTTTTCAGACAGGGGCTACCCTCATAGGGTCAGTCTAGGTGTTTGGGTTGCGGGGTTTAATAAAGAAACATAATTCAAACAGGGTAAGATGGGGTCATTCAACAAGTGTAACAGAATTCATTGTTCTCTAAACATTTTTATCACTTTTCCCATTATTGTCAGTTTAGCTGATTAAGGCATTTTTGTCTTTTTCTAACATTTTATGTTTTAAATCATGCCTTTGTACAAAAAGAATGTATGTGGTAAAAAGAAGAGGCAATATTCCAGTCTCAAAGGGAAGAAAATATTACTGTTTCACTACTTCAGCAAACACACACCTTTCTTAAGTAGGGAAAAGACTGATGGATCAGAAGTGGCTGTGTTATCTGATTGTGTGTTAAAAGAAGTTAAATCCAGATTAATTAAATGAGATCTGAAGGGGAGATGGACGATCTCGAAATTTATCTATATGGGCTGTATTGAAATTGGCTCCTATTTCCTGAACAAATTCAGAAGATTCTTCTGTTTTCAGCAGTTGCTGTTAAAGCTAATATAGAAACGAGAGCACTATATTATCACACATAACTGGAACATCCCTCTTTTCTGTAATGATAAATTGTCCCAATTTAGTGTAAACCATCTTCCTAGGTTAAAACCAGCTTATTTTAGCTGTTCAGGGCGTACATAAGATGGTTGCTACATGCAGAAGATTATATCTGATCATTTCACCATTTCTTTTTTTTCTTCAAGGCACAGGTGATTGGCTCAGTCGGGATATTTCCTTTTTTCTGATGTTTTTCTTCCTTGATTTAAAACATTTTCTTGTCTCTTTGTTTTGTATACCATGGTGTAGTTACACTACAACAATACTAGTCCTGAGCAAGGATCTTGTCCGCATGCATTGGGTAGACCTTTGACAGAACACTTTTTATTGATATTCCATTAATCAGTTAAATTAAATAATTAAGGTGTGAATATTTTATTATCTGTAGATACTCTTCAAGTGATCATATCCATGCTCCCTAGATTATTTCAATTTATCAAGGAGACAGGTTTAAATTGTTCTTCCTAAAGGAAGTCAACTGTGTTAGACCTGGCATCCTTGGCGTGGTCTCCCCTAACTTTTTGCCTTCAACCCTCCGGTTTTGCTGACATTTTTTGCTGGCTTTAAGACTCTGCGCACTTTAACACTGCTAACCAGTGCTGCAGTGCTTGTGCTCTCTCCTGTAAACATGGTACAATTGACTTACACCAAATTGGCATATTTAATTTACTTTAAAGTCCCTAGCAAAGTGGTACTACATGTACCCAGGGCTTGTAAATTAAATGCTACTATTGGGCCTGCAGCACTGATGGTGCAACCCAATTAAGTAGCCCTTTAAACATGCCTCAAGTCTGCCATTGCACCCTGTGTGTGCAGATTTTAAACTGCCATTTTGACCTGGCAAAATAAAACTGTTCCCAGGCCCAAGCCTTCATTTTTAATACATATAAGTCACCCCTAGGGTAGGCCCTGAACAACCCAGAGGGCAGGGTGCTGTGTATTTAAAAAACTTTTAAGTTTTACATGTTCTGATAGATAAAAACTCTTAATTTCATTTTTCATTACTGCAAGGCCTACCTCTCCCATAAGATAACATTAGAGTTACCTTATTGCATTTACTAAGGTGTAACTTCCAATTGGGAGCAGGTAGAGAAGTTGAGTTTAGTGTCTTTTAGAAAGTTGTCATTTTCTTGTCTTAACCATTTGGTGCCTGGAGACTGATCCTGGGTCACATCACTAGGTGTACGTGGCAGCTGGTCATTGTAGATTGCTCCCAGACAGTGAGACAAAGTGAAGCTAGGTATTGGCAAGATGAGCAACTCTAAGTTATCAAGGGTAGGAGCTGTCACCTGCCACACTTGCACATAGCACAGGCTCTGCCTAAGCACTCTCACAAAGGGTTTGACACTGGTCTTTTGTGACCCCCGACAAGCTGGGGGCAAAATAGGGAGAAAGTAGATGCCTAACACCTCAGGGGGTTGGAAACTTCTAGAAGCTTCCTCTACTTCAAAGTGGGCACCAGGTAAAAATATTGGACCATTAGATCCAAATCTTAAGTACACTTCTGGACCTGTGGACTCTGCAAGGAAGAAGGACTGCTGTGCTCCCGAAAGAACTGCCACTCTGCTGGACTGCTGCCCTGAAGGACTGCTGCCCTGCTGTGCTAACCTGCTGCTCTGTTGCCCTTTTGCCTGGGCGAGAAGGACTGGTCCTTCATCTCTAAACCCAGGGGCCCAGAGTGACTGCAAGGGCTAGTTGGCTGTCCTCCTGATCAGAAGCATCAGAGACAGAACATGCTTCCAACAACCTTGAACCCAGCACCTGGACTCTGCCATCACAGTCCTGGACCATTGGAAGTGGGCCTAAAGGTGCTCTGAAAGCCCATCTGTGGATTCAGCATAGCCGACGCATCTCCTCCGCAGCTTGGGGCATCTCCTGCAGAACCGGCACTTCGCCTCTGCTGCTCGACAAATCGCCCTCAGACTCAACACTTCACCCCTGCTGTGCGGACTTCCTTGATGCAAGGACTTCGCATTGGTCATTGCAGCCCATTGGAATCACTGCTGCACAATTTCTACATATTTCCACGCAAGGACATCGCCTAGCCCAACGCAGTCCATCGGAACTGCTGCTGCACAACGCATCTCCAGGCAAGGACATTGCACTTCGCAGCTCCCCGGACCCACTGTGGCGTGACACATCTCCTCGCCCAGATCTCACATTGCCTCTGCTGCACAATGCATCCTCAACGCGGGACTCCGCATCTCTTCGCAACCAAGATTAAGGTACTGTGTTCAGCAAGCCTAAGTGGGTACATGTAGGCAGCCCATGCTCCATTGCGGTCGGCCTGAACATGTGACTTTGTCCCGGTCTAGCACGACCAGATAGCCACAGTTGGCGTTTTGTGTTTTTGGCGCTATTTTTATTGAAAACTTTAAACTTGCATTTTTCCAGTTCTACTGATTGGATTTTTGTCATTTGGTCTTGAATTGTTTATTAGAATTCACTCTGTTTTTCTAATGTGGTGTGGGATTCTTCTTCTGTTGGGTTTTCACATTATTACTGTTTGAAGAATTGCACAAATACTTTACACATTGCCTCTAAATTAAGTCTGACTGCTCTGTGTCAAGCTACCAGAGGGTTGAGCACAGGTTAATTTGGGATTTGCTTGTTACTTCACCTTGACAAAAATTATGGTGCTGCTTGAGTAGGCTTTCACCACCCTCAATCAGTGAGCCAATTTTACTTTGTACTTATTTCTGGCATCTCACTCTTTTTAATTCCCTACTCAATACATATTTTGAATGAATTAGCAAACAGGCTGAATGCACGTCTTTTATTTTTGATAAACTCTACTCAGCAGACTTTTTAAAGCTGTTTTTATCTTATGAGCTGAACCAAAATGAAGTCTTTTCTGCTTTGAATATTGCCCTCTGATCTATTTAGAACTTCTGGCCCTCTCAGCAATGACTTTCTCAGGGTGTCATTCTGGTTCATAGCCTTTAGAGGTTGCTTTTGAAAGTCACTCAGTCACTTTAGAACGAGTCGACAGCTAGGATCTATTGATCTTAAAGTGTGTCCTTCTGCCTCCATAGTCTCTATAAAGTAGGTGTCTTCAATTCAATTTCAATGTATTTATTATGATTTGGCGCTCCAAGGAGTTCCACATAAAAATATACACGGACAACTCCAGTATACCAAATCGACCGGCACTTAAAAACAAGCTAAAATAATACATAAGACATCACAATTACAGTTTTCATAAGACAATACAGAATTCATAGTTGCAAAGAGAAAAAAATCTGGATTGCGATTGAAAAATCAGTTTCACAGATCCTTTAGAGTACAAAACTAACTAGGCCAGTGCAAAACGAGTTGTGCTATTAGATTCTTTGACGCATTTTGCTCAACGATGGTTATGTTACAAAGAGGTTTAATAATTCTAGATTTCGTTGTACAGTACACGGGAAATAGCAGCATAAAAGATGACGAAAGTGCAAGTGCTCAAGCATGATAACAAATTCAAAAATCCTTAAGAAATTCTGATTATAGCGAGGAGTACATTTGGCCCTAAATGAGCATTATTCAGATTACATACAAAAGGCCTAACAGATACATATTTCCTTGACTAATACGTATTCCATTGTACGTGACAAAATTCATAGCAGCATACAAGGTGTTGAAAGTGCAAGAGCGCAATTACAGTACCGATTTTATAAACCCTTTAAGGTACCACCATGACTTAGTCAGTGCAAAACATATCATACCTTTAAATACTCTAACAATTTCAGCTATATGATAAAAGAACCCAAAAATTCTACTTATAAAATGCATTGGATTTTACCCAGAGGAGCCCTATTCAACCAACTACAGCTAAGCAGAACAACATAATCCTTCTCTAAAATATATTTTAAAATTGTTTAAAAAAACAAAAGATTTTGAAGCAAACTGGTTCGGGGGGGGGCAAAAGACAATTTCGGGCCTCCTCAGCTGTAGCAATATTGTATTTTAGGAACAGCGGTCTCAAAAAACAACGTTGTGAGGGTTGTAGCAGGGGTCTTCAATCTGGCAGGGCAGGCCGCCCTAGGGGGACCTCAAGTGATCCCAGGGTGGGAGCCATGCTCTGGTCAAAAGCAGCATTATGCTTACAACAGTGCTTTGTTTTCAGTGGGGAAAAAATGAGCCGCTCTGTAATGGGCCATCACTAACATCTTTTGTCATTGTTAGAAATGGGATCTCTAGTTGGCAAGGGCTTGCACCTTTGTCCAAGTAGGGACCCTTCTTCCTAGTCAGGGTAAGGGTTGTTACACTCGTGAAGTAACCCCTGCTCACCCTCGTGGTAGCTAGCACGAGCAGTCAGGCTTAATTCAGAGGCAGTGTGTAAAGCATTTGCACATAACCAACAGTAATACAGTGTAAGCACTACAAACGGACACCACACCAGTTTAGAAAAATAACCAATATTTTATATACTCAAGACAAGACCAATTACGACAAAAATCCACAATACTGTACTTTGAAAATGAATGCTTGATACGATAACTTCTTCTTTGCAAGAATAGCACAAAAGCAAAGTTCGTGCGAGTCGGTAGCTCCGTCCGAGCCTACCGTGATGCTGAAAACCACAGAGTCTAACAGTTCCAGCCGACCGCGTCGATACGGGCCAGCAGAGTCATGAACAGACTCGGTCACAGTACCTTTTCTCGTTGTGGCTGGTACGGGGTGTACGAGCCGGTCGGCGTTCGTCGCGGTTGCGGTGCAAGACGGAGCGATGCAAGGTGCGGTGTCCCTCGATGCGGTGCAGGCAGCGGCTCGATGAGCGTCGGGCAGACGGAGTCGGTGAGTCCAAGGCGTGCGATGCAGGGCGAGACGATGCTCGATGCGGTGCTGACAGGTTGCGATGCAGGCGACCTAGCCGGAGTGCGGGAGCTGGCGTCGGACAGCGGTGCGAGTCGGAGCGGTGCGTCGCAGACGTGCGGCGGTGCCCCAAATGCGGTGCGGTCTCGACTCTTGAGCCAGTTGCAGCGACAGTGTCGGTCTGGTCCGGCTGGCCCAGTGAAGCGATGCGATGCGAACTGCGGTGCCCACAGGTCACGGTGCAAGCAGCGGCTCGATGTTGGCGGCGTCGGACGTCGCCTACGGTGAGACCAGGGTTGCGATGCGAAGCGGGGCGATGCGGTCTGCGGTGCAAACAGGTCACCGGCCAGGGATGGATTCGGTTGACGGAGTCGGTTGCAGTTCCCTTCCTCTGTGGCAACTGAAACAGCGTTCCAGAAGCGGTACCCAGAGGCTTGTGAAGTCTTTGCAGTCCCTGAGACTTCTTAACAGGAGGCCAGCTCGGTTTCTGGCCCTTGGAGATACTCAGCACAAGTTTGGAGAAAGTTCAGTCCAGTCCTTTCCCTGCCCAAGGCAGAAGCAGCAGCTGCAGGCCAACCCAACAAAGCAACAACACAGCAAAGGGGCAGTACTCCTCCTGGCAGCTCTTCCAGCTCTTCGTCTTGGCAGGTTCCTTGATTCCAGCGAGATCTAAATTCATGGGGTCAGGGCCCCAATATTTATATCCCAAATTCCTTTGTTCTCTGAAGGCAGAGAGGCCTTTGCCTAGTCCAAACCAGTTCTGGAGCACTTTGTTGACAAGTCTCCGTCCCTTCTTTCAGTGAGTAGGCCAGGGACATCAGACGCACCACAGGAGGTGGAGCCAGCATTGTGGAGGGAAGGCACTGTCCTATTCAGGGCCCAGGTGCGACCCCTCCCACCCATCTACAGGTCGATCTGGCTATTCAGCCCTGCGCTGACTCACCCTGTCTCCTGGCATCCCCCAGCCCCTGTCACTCACATTCCAGACACGGAATACACAATCTTGCAGAGGCAGGCTTGGATAGTTAGGCAAGAAAATACCCACTTTCTAAAAGTGGTATTTTCAAACCCAGAATGGTAAAACCAACCTTACTAAAAGCTGCATTTTATCATTCTGAGTCCAGGCATACTAAACTCGAATTTCTACCATGTTCCCGGGGTAAGTTAGGATTATAAGCTGTAATAATCAAAACCGCCCGTTCTGGCCTAGGGGAACAGGTAGCCTTGCAATAGTGAAAAACGAACTAGGCTGTAATTCACTATCAGGACATGCCGCACACACCCGGGCATGTCCTACCTTTCGCGTACAACGCACCCTGCCCACAGGGGTACCTTGGGCCTACCTTAGGGGTGACTAACATGTAGCAAAGGGAAGGTTTAGGGACTTGCAAGTGTGTGCACTTGCCAAGTCGACTATGGCAGCCTCAGGCTGCGCACAGGCTCTGCGATGGCAGGCCCGAGTTACACTTACGGGCTGTTTGCGTGGGTGGCACAATCCAGTGCTGCAGCCCACCAACAGCATTTGGTCTATAGGCCCTGGCACTCGCAGTGCACTTTACAAGGGACTGACACATAAACCAAATAGGCCAATCATGGAAACACCAATCCATAACACATTTTATACAGGAGCACTTGCACTTTCCCACTGGACCGCAGTGAGGAAAGTGCGCAGAATCATCACACCAGCAAAAACAGAGTCAAAACCGGGAGGTCAGAAAGCAAAAGTCAGGGGAAACAGGCCAAAAGATGCCAAGTCTAACACATGTCCCCTCCAGCTGAAAGTAGGGAGAACTACCCAACCCCATGGGAGTTCTCTTCACTAAGGCGGAAGAACCTGGACAGACCATCTGCGTTGGCGTGTTCTGTACCAGGACGGTGTTCCACCGTAAAGTCCATTCCCTGTAGGGAGATGGACCACCTCAGCAGTTTTGGATTCTCGCCCCTCATTTGCATCAACCATCTGAGGGGCCTGTGGTCTGTCTGAACCCGGAAGTGAGTCCCAAACAGGTATGGTCTCAACTTCTTCAGCGCCCAGACCACAGCAAAAGCTTCCCTTTCTATGGCACTCCACCTCTGTTCCCTGGGAAGTAGTCTCCTGCTAAGGAAGACTACAGGCTGATCCAGGCCCTCTTCGTTCAGTTGTGAGAGCACCGCTCCCACACCTTGCTCTGAAGCGTCAGTCTGCACGACGAATTCCTTGGAGAAGTCAGGTGCCTTGAGCACGGGCGCCGTGCACATGGCTGCCTTCAGGGCATCAAAAGCTTTCTGGCAGGACTCAGTCCAGATCACTTTCCTGGGCTGCCTCTTAGAGGTCAGCTCTGTTAAGGGGCAACGATGGTGCCATAGCCCTTAACAAATCTCCTATAATAGCCGGTGAGACCTAAGAAGGCTCTCACCTCTGTCTGGGTCTTGGGGGCTCCCAAGCCAGAATGGTGTCAATCTTGGGTTGTAGGGCGCCACCTGGCCGCTTCCTACCTGGTGTCCCAAGTACACCACAGAACCCTGCCCGATCTGGCACTTACTGGCCTTGATCGTGAGGCCTGCACCTTGCAGAGCCCTCAACACTTTCTCAAGGTGCTGTAAATGTTCTTCCCAGCTGGAACTGAACACAGCAATGTCATCCAGGTAGGCGGCACTGAAATCCTCCAGCCCAGCCAACACCTGATTGACCAACCTCTGAAAGGTGGCAGGGGCATTCTTCAACCCAAAGGGCATCACCCGGAGTGGTAATGACCTTCTGGGGTTGAGAATGCGGATCTCTCCTTGGCCCCATCGGTTAAGGCAATCTGCCAGTACCCAGACGTCAAATCAAACGTGCTGAGGAACCGGGCAGCTCCCAGCCGATCAATGAGCTCATCAGCTCTGGGGATGGGGTGCGCGTCAGTCCTGGTGACGGCATTGAGCCCACGGTAGTCCACACAAAACCGGAGTTCTGGAGTGGCACCGGGCGCCGCAGCCTTTGGGACCAAGACCACTGGGCTGGCCCAAGGACTGTGGGAGGGCTCAATCACCCCTAACGCCAACATCTTAGAGACCTCCTCCTTGATGCTGGCTCTGACCCGGTCAGTCAACCGGTAAATCTTGTGCTTCACCGGATGGCTGTCACCAGTGTCCACGTCATGGGTACACCAGTGAGTAACACCGGGGGTCAGAGAGAACAGTGGGGCGAACTGTCCCAACAACTGGCGACAGTCCCCCTGCTGCTCCTGAGTCAGAGTAGGGGAGAGGATCACACCCTCTACTGACCCATCATGCTCCTTGGTAGACAGGAGGTCAGGGAGAGGCTCGCTCTCCTCTTCCACCCCATCATCTGTCGCCAAGAGCATACTCACTTCGGACCTCTCGAAGTGGGGCTTGAGGCGGTTCACGTGAAGGACCCTCAAAGGGTTCCTTGGAGCCTGCAAATCCACCAGGTAGGTGACGTCACTTTTGCGCTCCTTTACCTCATATGGCCCAGTCCACTTGTCCTGCAAGGCACAAGGTGCCAATGGGGCCATTACCCACACTTTCTGCCCAGGTTGAAATTCGACCAGAGTGGCGTTCTGGTCATACCATCTCTTCATTTCTTCCTGGCTTGCTTCTAGGTTCGCCTGAGCGAGTTTCCTGAAGCGGGCAGTTTGGTTTCTAAAGGCCAGCATGTAGCTAAATACATCCTGGGGAGTTTTCCTGGGAGCTGCCTCCCAGCCTTCCTTTACCAAACTCAGAGGTCCTCTGACAGGGTGGCCATACAGGAGCTCAAAGGGGCTGTACCCAAGAGACTTCTGAGGCACCTCCCTGTATGCGAAGAGTAGGCATGGCAAGAGGACGTCCCACTTACGCCTCATGGATTCTGTTAGACCCTTGATCATGCCTTTCAAGGTCTGGTTGAATCTCTCCACCAGACCGTTTCCTTGTGGGTGGTAAGGAGTGGTGAACTTGTAGGTTACACCACACTCCTTCCACAGGGATGTCATATACTTCGATATGAAATTGGTCCCCCTATCGGAAACCACCTCTCTGGGGAATCCCACACGGGAAAAGATCCCCATTAACGCCCGGCCCACCACTGGCGCCGTCGTTGTCCTGAGAGGGATTGCCTCCGGGTGCCAGGTGGCATGGTCCACCAAGACTAGGATGTACCTGTAGCCCATGGCTGTCTTGGGATCCAGTGGCCCCACAATATCCATCCCTACCCTTTCAAAGGGTGTTCCAACAACCGGAAAAGGTTGGAGAGGAGCTTTGACCTTCCTCCCACTCTTACCACTTGCCTGGCAAGTTTGGCAAGACCTGCAGTGTGCATCTGACTGCCTTCGCATTTGGGGCCAAAGAAGTGGGTGACAAGCCCGTCAAAGGTCTTGTCCTGCCCCAAATGTCCTGCCAAAGGCACGTCATGAGCCAGACCCAGTAGGAAGGTCCTGAAGCGCTGGGGTACCACCAGCACACGGGCTGACCCAGGCTCAGCAACCTTAGGCTCACTGTATAGGAGACCACTCTCCCAGTAGATCAGATGTGACCCGGACTGATTACCAGCTGCCTGGTCTGCAGCCTGCCGCCGCAGACCCTCCAGAGTAGGGCACTCGTTCTGCTCCCTGCAGAACTCCTCCCTGGTGGGACCCCCTTCTTGCTGCCAATGGGTCAGCTCAGAGATGTCTCCCAGTTCGGCTACTTGCTCCCCTGTAGGCACCGGGGCGTCCCCTCGAGGTCCGCCTCCTCCCGGTCCGTGGGAACTTCGGGGGCCGGTTTCCCGCGCCCCCTGCCCTTTCTCTTGGCAGGGACTTGGGCCACTGTTTCAGGCTCCAAGTCCTCTTGATCACCCTTTCTGGCCGCCATTGACCGAGTAGACACGCATGCCCACTCTGGCAACCCAAGCATCTCCAAGTGGGACCTGAGCTCAACCTCCTTCCATGAGGACTGCTCCAGGTCGTTTCCTAGCAGACAATCTACAGGCATGGTAGGGCTCACAACCACCCTTAAGGGACCTGAGACCCCCCATTCAAAGGGAACCTGCGCCACCATACATTGGCGCTCTGAGTTGTCGACAGCAACTACTTGGTGGAATGCTCCTGGGACTACTTGCTTCTCAGACACCAGGTGACACCGGACTGAGGTCACACTGGCTCCAGTATCTCTGAGAGCCTCTACCCTGTTCCCATTAATGGTCACCCAGGTGCTATATTTCTTTGTGTTAGGGGGCACCTGGTTTCCTGGGACCATCTCACTGTCCCCGAGTGAGACAAGGGTCATTTCTGCGGGATCCCCACCCTCCTGTGGGCACCCCTCCTCCCCAAGCGCTACACTAGCCAACACTTTGGACTGTCCACCGGTGGGTGGCTGTGTCCCCTTCGGGCACTTGGGGTCCCCCTTAAAGTGACCTACCTGGTCACATGCATAACACTTGCGGGGGCCGGTCTCAGCAGGCTTCCCTGTAGAGACCCCTTTCTTCTTATCACCGGGGGCTGGGAACCTTTACCCTGGGTACTAGTTTGGGGCCCTTTAGAGAACTCCTGTGCTTTACCCTTGTCCCCCCCACCTTTCTGCTGGGGACCCTGCCCACCTTTGGCTGAGTCTCCCCCAAACGCTTTCTTGTGGACCCTGGTACTCACCCAGCGGTCCGCTTAAATAGCAAGCTTCCTGGGGTCAGTTAGCTTACTATCAACTAGGTGCTGGCGCAGATCTGCAAAACATAGACTAGACAAGTGCTCCCATGCAATCAAGTTGTAGAGCCCCTGAAAATCTGTTACACTACTGCCCTTCACCCAACCATCCAGAGACCTGCAGAACACATCCACACATTCCAACCAAGTGTTGACATCAGACTTCTTACTGGACCTGAACTGATCCCTGTACTTTTCAGGAGTAAGACCATACTTCGTGAGAAGGGCATCCTTCATGTCAGCATAGGTGAGGTGATACCCCTTACCCAAAGCTATCAGAGCATCCCTTGCTTCTTCCGGGAAAAGTGGCCACAATCCTGCTCCCCAATTCTCCTCAGGGACCCCATTCATGTGTATGGCTGCCTCATAACCCTGGAACCACCTTTGTATGTCATCCCCCTTCTTGAACTCCTTGCCTACGTTCTTGGGAATGTGCACAATCCTGTCTGCTTTTCTGGACGAATTGCTGCCACCATCTGAGCCTGACTTACTCCTAAGTTCTAGCTCCTTCAGTTCTCTCTCATGCTCTAAGAGCATCTTCCTCTCCTCTATGGCCAATCTCTTCTCCTCCCGCTCACTCTCCAGCCTGAGCTTCTGCAGCTCGAACTGCCTTGCCTCCCGCCTGTCCTCCAGCTCCTCTGGGGACAGACTGCTGCTGCCCGACCTGGCGGGTTCCCCCCTACCCAAAAGCACATCCACCCTGGATTGAGGCTCCAGTCTCTTCGGAGGCGTGGGTTCGAATCCCACCGCTGCCACCAATGTTAGAAATGGGATCTCTAGTTGGCAAGGGCTTGCACCTTTGTCCAAGTAGGGACCCTTCTTCCTAGTCAGGGTAAGGGTTGTTACACTCGTGAAGTAACCCCTGCTCACCCTCGTGGTAGCTTGGCACGAGCAGTCAGGCTTAATTCAGAGGCAGTGTGTAAAGCATTTGCACATAACCAACAGTAATACAGTGTAAGCACTACAAACGGACACCACACCAGTTTAGAAAAATAACCAATATTTTATATACTCAAGACAAGACCAATTACGACAAAAATCCACAATACTGTACTTTGAAAATGAATGCTTGATACGATAACTTCTTCTTTGCAAGAATAGCACAAAAGCAAAGTTCGTACGAGTCGGTAGCTCCGTCCGAGCCTACCGTGATGCTGAAAACCACAGAGTCTAACAGTTCCAGCCGACCGCGTCGATACGGGCCAGCAGAGTCATGAACAGACTCGGTCACAGTACCTTTTCTCGTTGTGGCTGGTACGGGGTGTACGAGCCGGTCGGCGTTCGTCGCGGTTGCGGTGCAAGACGGAGCGATGCAAGGTGCGGTGTCCCTCGATGCGGTGCAGGCAGCGGCTCGATGAGCGTCGGGCAGACGGAGTCGGTGAGTCCAAGGCGTGCGATGCAGGGCGAGACGATGCTCGATGCGGTGCTGACAGGTTGCGATGCAGGCGACCTAGCCGGAGTGCGGGAGCTGGCGTCGGACAGCGGTGCGAGTCGGAGCGGTGCGTCGCAGACGTGCGGCGGTGCCCCAAATGCGGTGCGGTCTCGACTCTTGAGCCAGTTGCAGCGACAGTGTCGGTCTGGTCCGGCTGGCCCAGTGAAGCGATGCGATGCGAACTGCGGTGCCCACAGGTCACGGTGCAAGCAGCGGCTCGATGTTGGCGGCGTCGGACGTCGCCTACGGTGAGACCAGGGTTGCGATGCGAAGCGGGGCGATGCGGTCTGCGGTGCAAACAGGTCACCGGCCAGGGATGGATTCGGTTGACGGAGTCGGTTGCAGTTCCCTTCCTCTGTGGCAACTGAAACAGCGTTCCAGAAGCGGTACCCAGAGGCTTGTGAAGTCTTTGCAGTCCCTGAGACTTCTTAACAGGAGGCCAGCTCGGTTTCTGGCCCTTGGAGATACTCAGCACAAGTTTGGAGAAAGTTCAGTCCAGTCCTTTCCCTGCCCAAGGCAGAAGCAGCAGCTGCAGGCCAACCCAACAAAGCAACAACACAGCAAAGGGGCAGTACTCCTCCTGGCAGCTCTTCCAGCTCTTCGTCTTGGCAGGTTCCTTGATTCCAGCGAGATCTAAATTCATGGGGTCAGGGCCCCAATATTTATATCCCAAATTCCTTTGTTCTCTGAAGGCAGAGAGGCCTTTGCCTAGTCCAAACCAGTTCTGGAGCACTTTGTTGACAAGTCTCCGTCCCTTCTTTCAGTGAGTAGGCCAGGGACATCAGACGCACCACAGGAGGTGGAGCCAGCATTGTGGAGGGAAAGCACTGTCCTATTCAGGGCCCAGGTGCGACCCCTCCCACCCATCTACAGGTCGATCTGGCTATTCAGCCCTGCGCTGACTCACCCTGTCTCCTGGCATCCCCCAGCCCCTGTCACTCACATTCCAGACACGGAATACACAATCTTGCAGAGGCAGGCTTGGATGGTTAGGCAAGAAAATACCCACTTTCTAAAAGTGGTATTTTCAAACCCAGAATGGTAAAACCAACCTTACTAAAAGCTGCATTTTATCATTCTGAGTCCAGGCATACTAAACTCGAATTTCTACCATGTTCCCGGGGTCAGTTAGGATTATAAGCTGTAATAATCAAAACCGCCCGTTCTGGCCTAGGGGAACAGGTAGCCTTGCAATAGTGAAAAACGAACTAGGCTGTAATTCACTATCAGGACATGCCGCACACACCCGGGCATGTCCTACCTTTCGCGTACAACGCACCCTGCCCACAGGGGTACCTTGGGCCTACCTTAGGGGTGACTAACATGTAGCAAAGGGAAGGTTTAGGGACTTGCAAGTGTGTGCACTTGCCAAGTCGACTATGGCAGCCTCAGGCTGCGCACAGGCTCTGCGATGGCAGGCCCGAGTTACACTTTACGGGCTGTTTGCGTGGGTGGCACAATCCAGTGCTGCAGCCCACCAACAGCATTTGGTCTATAGGCCCTGGCACTCGCAGTGCACTTTACAAGGGACTGACACATAAACCAAATAGGCCAATCATGGAAACACCAATCCATAACACATTTTATACAGGAGCACTTGCACTTTCCCACTGGACCGCAGTGAGGAAAGTGCGCAGAATCATCACACCAGCAAAAACAGAGTCAAAACCGGGAGGTCAGAAAGCAAAAAGTCAGGGGAAACACGCCAAAAGATGCCAAGTCTAACAGTCATTTATATCCTGGCTGCGAGAAGGTGTCAAAAGGGAAGGGACTAGAAATATTTTTCAAACCCCCCACCCCCATTTCTAATAATCACACTGTGGATACTTTTACACTTTTACCTGCCTGACCAGACTAGTATGTTTGGAAATTATGTATTTGATTGCATTTTTAAAACGGTACAAAACTTACATGTAATGTTTATATAACTCAAGGCATATTTAAACATTGCCAGTTTAATAGAATAATTCAGAAAAATTTTGAGGGAGGGCCCGAATGATTTTTTATCATTAAAAAGTCATTAAAAAGTTTGAAGACCACTGCTATAAAGGTAGTTGTCCTATTTTCTAAATATACTCTCTATAACTAGCTACTCCAGAGACTTCAAATATTTGCCAAGAATCAGTGTAGATTTTTGGTATCTCTTTAACATGGGCAAAACAGAGGCACTGTCTTGAATTAGTAGTAATTCTGATGGATAAACTGTTGCCATTGAGATGAATATTCAGGTGTTCGTATGCCAAAGTTGATGGAGGATATCTACAGGACTAACATTGCATGCCTCCTCATGGAATTATGTTGGCGTTTGGCCTCAAATCAAGCCCTCACTTTAACAATTAACAGCGGATAAATTAAATAAAGATGGGTTTTTATAAAGGTTTTTAAACTGACTTTTGTACAGTAACAAGAAAAGAAATAAACAAAAACAGAAAGCTTCCCCTGTGACAGATATGATTGGCATAGGTTTCTCAAATAAAATACTACTATTGTCTTTCCGTTCATGTAGCATTGTCTTTTTTTTTTCCTCATATGACCTCCATAGCTATAGCAACCTTTCGACCTGATCCACCTCTGGTGCTTATAACTTAGTAGTTTCAATCTCAGCTGGTGTTCTTACGGGGACCACCCGTTGTGCACAACCTGAGCTGACCCAGAGGTTTAAATCATTGGAACTTATCCTATACCTTGATCTAATCTAGTCTAGTCGAAAGATAAGTCATCCAACAAGTTCCAAAATAGCCCAGTATCTGGCCTTTCCGTATATACATTTACCCTCTGATCTAAAGCTCTAAAATATCTTACAGAGTTCCACCAGACATTCCAGGTAGGGGGTACCACCTGACGCCACAATTTACAAATCTCTCTCCTGGCCAACAGGATCAAATAAAACACCAATTTGTTTTGCAACCCCATCGGGCCTAGCACGCCCCCAGGCACAGATACAATACCAAATAAAATAAGAGATGGGCTTACCTCCACAACGGTACCCAGGACACTGGAAATAGTATTACCCACACTTTTCCAAAATTCTTGTATCTTGGGGCAAGAGGCGAATACATGGACATCATCTGCATTCTGGAAACCACATCTCAGACATCTAGCTTCTCCACCGCCCTTTATTCTGGATACTTTAAGAGGGGACCAGTATATCCTGTGGAGTGTGAAAAAGTGGTTTCTCCTGAGTGCAGCAGATTTAATTAGTGGGTAAAGAATGTCTAGAGATACTTGCCAGAAATCTTTCAGCTCCTCACTCGGCAAGTAGTTCTCCCAGACCCGGTATGCCTTTTCCATCTTTCTGTCTACTGCGGCCAGGAGATAGTTGTACCAATGAGCCACTTCTTTCTTCCTCGGGGCCAAATCTTGTTGTTCATTTTCCATGGGATTATCTTCCATAAAGGACCAGCGATGACTCTTACACCAGGATGCGATCTGGTAAAACTTAAACCTAGACAGAGCACCTCTCGTAGTGTGGCTCCAGAATTCCCACGGAAGACATTTATTACCCACTACGATGTCCTTCCAGTGTAAGACTCCGACCTCTTTTAATGGCTGGGCTAGAGCATCCAAAAGACACTCCGGTGTTCCAGGGGAACCCCACACTGGGGCCCAATCACTATAATAGGAAAGTCCCAAACAGTCTCGGCAGTCCGACCATAGCTTGGCCGCCATACGCAGCGTCTTCAAACGGACTTTTAAATTTTTTTTAGAGGAGCCGAACTTATACATGATATAAGTGTAATGTTGACATTTGAGGATAATAATATTAAGTCATCTGCATATAGGGCTAGTTTCCTCACAAACCCATTTACTGCAAAAGGAGCAATCTTCTTATTCTGTCTTAAACTCTGGGCTAAAGGCTCGATATATAAATCGAAAAGAATAGGGGACAATGGGCAGCCCTACCTAGTGCCACGCCCTATTTTAACAACAGGAGAAAGGCTACCATTGACCAGGATCCGAGCCCGGGGGACCGAAGCCAAAAACCTTCAAGGTTCTATCCAAGAAGTGCCAGTTCACATAGCATTGTATTTTAAAGCAACTGCAACATACTCAGTCATCTCCCATAATATGTTCTGTTGAAAATGGTCTAACCAAGGCCCCCATAGTTTTTGTGTTTATCCGGTCATCCTTTGAACAAGAAACAGGGGGCCTCATTTATGAAAACTGTCGCAGCGATGTAACAGTTTTCACTGCACCCTTCTTGCGACAGGATGGATGCGCTGTATTTAATGTACGGTGCTCCATATCATAAGGAGTTATAGATACGTCAGTATTTCTGACGTATCTGTAGGCGCAAAAGTGGTGCATTGCTGGGGTGTGTCTGAAAACAGACGCAACTCCAGCAATGCGTCCTTTCACATGGGGCAAGCCCCATGTGAAAGGGCCTGCGTCAGTCTTACGCCTGCTGTGAGGCAGGGGTAAGATATTGACGCAGTAGCCTCCTAGAAGTGGCGCACTGAAATCTTATGGATTTCAATGCGCCACTTCTATGATGCTTTTTGCGGGGTAACGCTCACTCTGCATACATTATACCTGGCGCAGGTATAATGTGGCGCAGGGGTTTACAAAGTGACGCATCTGCCTAGATACATCACTTTGTAATTAGGGCACAACATGGTGCATTTTTTACGCCGCAGGTGTGTCATAAAAAGTGATGCAATGGCGGCGCATAAGTGTCGCAAGGCCTCATAAATAAGGCCCAGGCTCCTCAATTTCTGAGCACCAGTCCAGGCATGAGGGCTGTCTCAGACTTCCAGTATCTGGTATATATCTCTTTGCAAGCAATGTGCCTGCCCCACCAAAGTCTGTTTGCTCCTCTGGACACCAATCTTCTCCATGATCCCCAACAAAATCATCTTTAGGTGAAAAATCAATTGGTCTCATCAGCACAGTGGACAATGTATGAATATGTTTTTTGCCAGTAAGCTTTGATTAGTGGATATGTCCATTTCATATGAAGAAAGTCACCCATTGCCTCGTGGCATTTTGTGCAATTCAAGAATTGTACCTTTACCCATTTTCCAGGCCAACGTGCAGGTGAAATAAACCTTATGTAAAAATTTCAATGTACCAGTCTCAGCCCACCTGATATTGGCAACTCTCAGGGGCGTGTAATGCGTCTCTCCAATCTGACTGGTCTAGTTAGCCCATATAGTCCTTCCAATGTGACCTCGGGGCCAACAGATCGGTTGGTGAGTTAGCAGTAAGGAAATATTATAATTTCGAGATTCCACCTCATCAATTTTTTCCATGGTTAGTTGTGCTTCAAGGGGACATAATTCCAGATGTTTTGACAACTGGGGTTGGTGAGGTTCTAATGCGGGTCTCAGTTGGAATTGTGATTTGTGAAGCTTGTGTTCCTTTAATAGGGTTGCAATAGATCTCATTCAGTTTCCCGCCCTTAATTTGCCTGAGAAGTCCAAATATGGTTCTGTGACCTAAAACCTGCTAATTGTACTGTGTGTGTAAAGTATTTTTGTGCCAGGGCGGTGTTTGTTGCTTGAGCACACCGCCCCATCGTGTCCAACGACTAGCTCTCTGCCCACATTCTATTCCAATCCGACTTCATAGGGGAGGAACTTCGGGACCCAAGACCCATAGAGAAGATTCAGAATGCCAATTTTCTCTAGGAATTTTCATTCTGCACGAAATGCAAGGTCTCACATGTTCCAAAAATGTGATGCACAGAGCATGTGAGTAAAGCAAAGCAACATCTCTCAAATCTCTACCTTGGTATTCACTAGGATTTCCAAATTGCAGTAGGTTTCAACGTGGGGACACTCACTACTGGCTTTATTTTTTAATGAGTCTTTTTTGCTTCGTTAAAATTGTCCTTGCGGGGTCACTTGAGAGAACAAGCGGACTTAGGCAGTTGTTGGAAGATAACGGTTACCCTCCAAAGATGCATCCATTTTTATATCGCACAAGTTATCTGGCAGTGGAAAGGGTCCCACCTAATGGCAAGAAAGGCAGCAAAGCAGGCACACTTGCTGAAGTGGGTGAAAATTCTTAATAAACCCTGTAGCTGACATTGCTTGGATGGTGATTGTTGCAATACAGCAGCCAAAAGATTGTTTGCATAGGGCAGTTTTAAACTTTTCCCAGAGCAACAGTAGTTTAGTTGTTGTCGCACACACTGGAAAAAGTTGCTCCAAAGCAGTAGCTCTTGAAAAGTTAGGGTCACCCCCCATCATGTCATTCTCGACTGAATATGATGTAGCCGAAGGTAGCTATGTGCCTGATCTCAGGTTTTTGGTTTCTGCATGGCCTGGCACAACTTTCTGTACATGACCTAGGACTCCGGCCTAGATGACATTGTGCAAAGGGCACGGCACCTTATACTTTGAACACTGAAAGTCATGGCATGTTTTTCAAGATCAAATGCATCTTGACCATCGCATCGTACAATCTCTCTAGTTTTTGGATTTGATGGATGGACAGAAGGACATACAGAGTGACAGAAAGATACACAGGCCCAGATTTACAAAAAAGTAACAAAACGCAGCGCAGCAGCCAAAAATGCCGGATTGCATTGCGTGACAGGGAGGAGCAGGGCAGTGCCATATCTACAGAGATATGGCTCTCTCTTCTCCTCTCCCCAGCACCTGTTCCAGGGGCGGCTCCTCCGCTAAGGCTGAAGGAGCATCGCCCCACAAGAAAAATAAAATGACAATAACAATGATTTATCATTTTATTTTTCATTATTGGCTATGTAAAGGTGCAGGTGGGGCGGGGCTGCGCTTCACACAGAGCAGGGAGAGGAGTGGTGGCACCCTCCTAAGTGTACATGAATGTTTGGCCGGCCGTCTTGGGCCAGCCAAACCGTCATGCGCACTTGGCATGTTCTCCACCGGGCTGTGCTGTACAGCCCAGTGGAGAACATGCACAGACTCCCAGTCCCTCTCTGAGCACCGAACCACGGTGCTCAGACATATCACAACACTGCTGTAAGGCAGCATTGTGATTGGTCAGGGGAGTCGGAAGCCTGGGTGCTTCCTGTTTCGTGGACTAAAGAGGATGAGGACAGAGGAAAGGCGGCCGCTGGGAAGGTAAGTGATTTTCTTTTCTTTTCTTTTTCCCCTTTCTTTTTTTTAAGCCCCCCTACCTCCCCCAGCCCCACCACTACTGCCCAATAGCAGCCGCTCCTGACCAGTGCTGATTTCAGCTGCCGTGCGCCAGGCACACACCTTGGCGCAATAGTGGTAGGGTGCATGCCTGAGTCTAGCATAGGTTTTTCCTGTACAAAATACTATACATGGACACACGTTATAACTTTTCCTACTGTGCATGTGTGCTGCACAGTACAGCACGCATGCCGAAGTTGGAAAAGAAAGGAGAAATACATACTTTTTTCCTCCCAACGCCTCCTTTGAAATGGCAGTAAATATTGCCGCTAAACCCTGCCTACAATTGTTTGTAGATAGGGTTTCGCGAACGCCCTTGTACCACCTATGTAACGCCCCCTTTGGAGCTAAGTAACACAAATCAGTGCTTCGTGCTGCTTTGCGTTATTTTCAGGGTACTTTCCAGCGCAAAACATGTTTTGCACTGGATAGTAAATTAGGAAAAAACATTTTGTGCTGGTTAATGTCACTTTTGTGATGTCTATGTCAAGAGTATGGCATTGCATGGTTCGTTCACGATGAGAAGAATAAGAATTTCTGTCTAATGTTCAGGAAATGGAAAGTCTGCTTCACAGGGAGTGTACCTTTTCCACACATTCTGTGATATTTACTTGATTTCCATCTTCGCCTTCATCCTATAGGGTGTTAGCATCCACATACACCCGGAAGTGAAAGTGCAGACAGACTAGAATAGAGGGCACGAATGAACAGTGAATAAAAGGGGCAACAGGTAGGATCCACGAGGCACCCCTACATTTTGTCCAAAAATGTTGCACGCATCTTTAGATTTCCTAGTCTGGTTTTATTTCAGGGGAATCAAGTTAATCATATCACCTAGAAGGGCAATTGACTTAAAAGGGCGTGGGCACTGCACCAAGGCTGTTCCATTAATAATGACACATGGAATTTAAAGCAAAAACAAATATAAACATTTTATTTCAACATTTCTGATGTTAAATCACGAGTGCTTCGCTTCGTCTTGAACATACCTTTGCATAACAAATATCACAGAACATACTACAGAACCCTAATACCTATATGAATGATGGCTGCAAAAGAACACATTTTCGTCTCTGTTCTGTCACTTTCAGTCAAGAACAACTGATGAATGATCACATGTAGCTAGAAGATGACTGTTCGGTTTCCTATGTGGAGTGGAGTTGTGCTTTCAGTTACATCTGTTTAGGCTCACCGATGAACGCATTACATTTAAAGTAATGGAAATAGAAGTGTTGAAGACATCAAAGTAAAATAAAAGTGTTTAAAAATTCTCAATAATTGTCATACAGCATTTTCTTGAATGGAGTCCCTGGGGATAATGCAATAAATTAGTGTGCTGGTGTTTTTTATGGCTCGTGAAATTAATATGGCAGATGCCATTTTACAGGATTTATTGTAGAGCTGGACATGGAGCCAAATATTACCTAATGGTATGAAGCTTCATGAAGCATAGTACTGTTGGCCTTGGATGTAGGTGTGAGATGTCTGGCCAGCGTTTTCTGGATTTTTTCCTTTCCCAGCTTCCCATCTTCCCATTCCGCAGCACAGTACAAAGAGGAATATGCCTCTAAAGATAGTTTTTGTGCAAAAAGAATCCCTACCACAATGCAAGCCCCTTTGCACCATGGTACAAGAGTGCCTACGATGAATGCTAGGCTGTCACGTGTGCGCCGGTGCAAGGAGAGAGCAGAAATGTGCCATATCTTAATAAATATGGCACATTCTGCTCTCTCCCTTTCAGGCAATGCAGCGCAGCAAGTTCCCTTGCATTGTTGTGTGAAAGATTAGCACATCTGGGTGTTAGTGTCTCAGTATCTGTACCCATGTAATTCAAATAGGGCCCGGAAGAGAAACTACTGGGCCGTGACGAATTATGTGGGACACAGAAACACGGAGGATCTGGACATTTGAGCTGCTGAAAGCAGCCAAAAGATCTGGGTGAAACCCAGAGGGAAAATGAGGTATTAATGAGGGCGTCAGGTGCAGTATTTCCAACACTGCTGCCCTTTTCCGAGCGTCCCCTCAGGGCAGGGGCGGTGCGTCCATTGGGGCGTTGCCCCCCCGCCCGCAGCTGCTCCCTCGGCGTCTCTGAACTTAAGTAAACTCTCAGTTTACTTAAGTTCAGAAACGCCGAGAAACTGACAATCATGTCAGTCAGCATGACGTCGGACCGCCCACCCCCTTCAGAGTCTGAAGGGGTGGGCGATCCGTGTCATGTTGACTGACATGATTGTCAGACCAGGGGCAGCAGCACAAGTGCGCATGAGTGGGGAAGGTCAGCGAATTTTTCGCCCGTGCCCAGTCATGCGCACTGGTGTCTGCTGTGGCTGGCGCATGCCCATTAGGAGAGCAAGGGTTGAGCAAAGACTCAAACCTCGCTCTCCTAATGGGCAGGCGGGCAGAGAGTAACCATGCCCTCAGTCAATCCTGGCGCTGCCAGCAGCGCCAGGATTGGCTGACAGGGGTTTGCCACTTGCCAGAAGTGATGCGGCTGTTCCTAGGCGCCAGAACGGACCCAAGGTGGCGCGGACCTTGTCAGGTAGGAATAGGATTTTTATTTTAAAACTACCACCCCTCACCCCTGCGCGACCCCCCCGTGACACCCCACCCCCCGCGGGCCGCGACTGCTCACCATATGTTGGCACACCAGCTGTGTACAGGTGTAATCCGGTAAATTAAGCCCGTCGGTATTGGAAGAGGACTTGCCAGTCCGGGGAAGCTATAGAGGCTTTGCATAGCGAAATTAATCATTTTGTTTAGGGGAGTGAATCTTTACAGGCTGAATAGAAGGATTTAAAATGAACTAAAAAATGTGAATGTAAATGTTTGTTGTAAAGTGTATTTAAAATATACAATACATACAGCAGTAAAATTAACAATTGAAGTAGAGTAGCCAGTCTTATCTTGATTGATATAACCCATCTGCTTTATTAGAAATGTAATCACCAGAATCCTTCATCCTGGCCTAAAAGAAAAGAAATAAAACCGACATTATAGCGTCACGCCTTAATTGGACCTCGATATAAAACGATGATAATAAAAGTCTATACTTGAAGTTACAATCAGATCAGTGGTCATTTTGCTCGTATGGCTCAGGCTCTTTTGCCTTAAGGTGTGAGAGGAGCAGCGCCTATGATTTTAACAAGGCGTGTGGTTATTTGGAGATTCTCCCGTTTTGTACATGTTTCAGGGCATCTTTCACAGAACAACACCCTTTTTTAATTGAAAAGCGCTCTTTGCCATCTACGGCGTCTGGGTTGGAAAGCCAGGCAAGTGCAAACAATGTGCATCAGTGATTCTGTTTTGTATTTCCACGAACGTCAACGTTTTGAGTAGCCCTTGTATGTTGACCACTGTTGCCTGAACTCCATTAGAGGGATGCATCAATGCAGATGCAGATAAAACGTCTCCCTCTTTTGGCCACAGGACAAGAAAGGTAGTTCATTCTTGCCAGAGACGCTCTCGCTGTGGAGTCAGCATTTCTCCTTGACTCAAGCTCTCAATACCCTATGCAACGGAAAGAATTTTTGACTGCTTTTTTTTTTTAAAGTCTGCAGCTGTTTATTTACTTACAATATACGAAATGAAATGGGCTGCTTGCTTCACAAACTCCGGGACCACCCTGAATAGGCATTAAGGCATAGGCCAAGACAGGAACACTCAGGGTCACAACACGGCAGAGGGACCATGTAACCCTCACTTTACCGGATGTTCCCAAAGCGCGCGCAGGCCGTTCCATGTAATGCTTTGCACATGCAGCTGTGTCCCAGTATAACGTTGTATATTGACATGTGGTTTACGGTTTTACATGGCGTCCTATTGCAGTGGTGAACTTATAAAGCCGGTTCCCTCTGTGAAACTGATGCATGTACACAGCTGCGCTCTGTTCGTGTACTGTTGTAGGGGCACATCTCTGTCTTGTACATTGTAGGGTTAGAGCTGCATTCTTGTGCGGTATTGGTTTAGAGTCCTTCAGGTGCACCATGTACTGATAAAGAAGTTTCCTCCTGATGTATGGCATTAAAACTGGCCCTGTGTACATGCCCCTAAGTTAACACTGATGCCAAAAACATAGATTGAGTTGCAAACAATGAATGTTAAAAACGTCGAGGAATGCATTTTAGCGAGTTAGTTTCTCTCTTATTTTACATGTTTACTTAATCTTGCATTCCCCACGAGTTAGCTATTTTATAATGTTGTTGTTTATCTGTATTTTTTTCTGTGCATACTTTGAGGCTTGAGCCATGTTTATGAGGGACTTTGATTGAGCATGCAGGCGCTAAGGCTAAAGCCAAACAAAGTGCCTGTCAGTGGGTTGGCCTCTCTGCAGAGCACACAGAACAGTGTTTGTGTATTCCATTTGCAACTGAAATTCTGTGGAAATGTGTGTGAAGGGGGTACACTGATGTTAAAATATTTGCAAGGCAAAAGTAAGAGAAATTAAGGTGCTTATATTTGAGGGAGTGCAGTGCATGTTGGGGGCGGTGAAGTGACAGATGTGAGGAAGGGCATTCGGGGAAGAGTGAAAAGAGGATGCTGAAGAGGAAAGAGAGGGTTTGAAGATGTGCAGATGGACAAGATATGGAGAGAAAAAGAGGATACATATCTAACATAAAGCAAACATAATTGAAGGCCAAAACTCCTTCCACAGGCCTCAATGCTATTTAATTCACGGACTCACTATTTCAGAATTTAAACATTTTCAATGTTAATTATTTATAAGAAATCATTGTTGTTACTCATTTATCTTAAACAGCTAACACCCAGTGACAAAGCCAATCATACTGACAGGCTTTAGGCGTATGTCAGTTGCTGTGCCATTTATCTGGATAAAATTACATCTCAGAGAGAAACCAAAATACCGGTCTGATGGCACACTATGGGAATCACAGAAATGTATTTGGCATGTTCCTTTATAGGGAGCACCCACTTTTTTCATCTCACTTAAAGACCTGTCTGCACATATTTCTATATGACTGGTTACAGCCAGCAGCTGTGGGTGCTTCCCGAAGTCTGATTAGAGCATATTTTTCCAAAGTTAATGTTGCATGCAGTGCAAGACACTGGGCAAGCTAAGCATACATTTTAAAGGGCTAAAGTTGTCATGCAGAACAATTTACATATTACAGTAACTGTTGAACAAATTAATGCAAGAAGATACGGGGTAGTTTTTAATGTGTTTAATATTTCAAGACTATACGTTCCCACTGCTTAATAAGCCTTGCTTTATCGCTGCATTCATTTGCTTTAAAATGCACCATTTGCCAATCTTTTTTAAATTTCTTTCTCAGGATAGGGACTCTCCCTAGACCCCAGGTTTGTCCATTGAACTTGTTCACATCGCTAACGCTAACTAGTGTCTTCTATTAGAAAGGGTAGAGCCAAAGCAGTCTTGCTTAGTACCCTAGCCCTCTTCAGAAGTCAGACTTGCTTGGCAACCCAGAAATTCTCAGAAATAATGTTTGAGTTTTCATTTATGAATGCCTAGAACTACTGAAATTTTAGTCCATTTATCACAGATATAGTGCTGAAAATCGCACCAAAAAGATGCCAATTTTTTAAAAAATTCTTCACGGGGGAGAACCCCCCCGAACCCCACTTATTGCCGTCGGGCTCGCTGCGCTCGCTCGCATGCGTTGATTTGCTCTGCATACGCCCACCAGTTTCAAATTCCACCAGCCGCCCCTGCCTCAGGGTACACCTCATAATCCTTGGGTACACCTTGTTGGAGTACTAATGACCCTGGTGTTGGTAAATCTGGAGGGTGGATATTGGGATAAACACTGAGAACTAATGAGACCCATAGAGGGGTGAGACTGTGGTAGGAAGTGAAATGAAACCATTGGACTCTATGCTTACCTAGTTTTTTCTTGTCTGTGTTACTGTATGGGTAAAGGTGAATATATAAAACAGTCTGACTAAGATAGGGATGATTTCAATTTGAACAAACATATTAATTCATTTTTATTTATTTGTTGTTACCCGTGTGAATTTGGCCAAGAGGCATCAGAGTATCTACACAACAAAAGCATGTTTGATACAGCATACAACATGGCCAAACACTGGACTGAGTCTTCAATGCGATGAAGTTAGTCTGTTATTCCTGTCTGAGGAAGGTCTTCTCGGAAGATGTTATAGTATGTTCTGAGGAACGAAGGGATTATTTGGGAGATCCTCATAGGTTCCAGTGAAGAACTACAAGTTTTCTGGTAAATAAGAGAAGCTGTGGCTTTCAGTTGTTGACGTTTCTTTCACTTTTGCCATTTCCAAGGGCTGTGTTAATTTGATTCTGGTGTTAGGCTTGTCAACCATGCTTTTTCAAAGAAAAAATGCAGTTTAGTAAGAATTTCTGCTTTGCAGTTGATACATCAGATTCTGAGGTTAAAACTCTGGCTCATAAAGGGAGCTAGTGCAAGTTCATCAAGTGAGGAGGGATTTCTTTATATTTCTTAGCTCTGATGACAATTCAAGCTGCTCTATGTAATGCGGATTAAAGTAAAGCTAGTGCTGGTTTGAATAAAAGTACCAGAATTATATTCCTCTGTCTAGGTATGATAGTACCAATGTCTCTGTATTTGTTCTACTGTTTGGAAGTTTTGACACATCATTTTGTAGACTGATACAAGAGTCGATAATAAAAGTCAAGGATCTGGTTGCGGGGACCACACTAGAAATATTTCCACTCTTAAATGGATCCATCCAGGATGGTATGTTAGAGGGTTTTGTTCCCAGCAAGTAGAAAGAAAAACTCTGTCTTGGTCAGATTGCACTTCAGATAGAAGATGGACATTGACAATTTCAGTTTAGTGAGGAATTATATTAGCTTAAAAATGTGTGCTAAGGAACACCTTCCTGCACATAAACAATCTATCCGTGTGTGCTGTAGAATGCAGCACATGTGGAAAGAGCAATATACGAGGAGAAATGAAACATTTCTCCTCGTATTACCTGTTTAAGACCAGTTATTTCTGGTCTTATTTTTGGGCTGCCCCATACCTTGTAAATATGGGGAAGCATCAAAAAGCAATGGGTGTTGTGGCGGAATGCCCACAGCAACACCCATTTCACATCCCTTTCACGGTAAGTGCGCATGAATAGGTGCATTATTTACAAGGTGGATTTAAGCCACCTTAAGTGGCTTAACGCCTCCTTGTAAATAAGGCAAAGGACTAAATGACATAGAACTTTGGAAAAAGTGAGTTCTGGTGGCGTTAACTTCTTGTAAATATGCCCCTTAGTGTACTTAGGTACCGGCCCCTGCACACCTATCTGTGGGATGACGGTAAGTTTTGGGAGCCCTGATGGCACGATTCAAGTCCTGGCACAGGAGGGCCTGTGCACTTGCTAGGCGTTATAAGGTAGCTCAAACTGACCTGCACAAGCAGGACTGAATGTGGCAAAGGAGATGAGTTGCCCAGAAACTAAAACGCCCGCGTCCTCTCTGCAGCATGGGAATTCTGAACTGCCATAGATACTTGAAGCGCTGAAGACACATAGGGTGTCTGTAAGAATCCTGGTGCTTGGACTCAGCTGCCTGCAAGTTTGCGGCGCAGCTGCAGGGGAGCAGTACCTGTCGTGTCAGCGGGAACCCATCTCTCTGGGGACTTCCTGCTGGCACGAGAAGCGCTCACAGACCTCCCCGGTCAGAGCAGGCGGTTATACAGGAATCCGCTACCCCCTCAGGCAGCAGACTCCTTCTTCCAATGCAGCCCCTCCTCACAAGGGGGTGGCTCTGCCCCAAGGGACGCTTGTGAAGTGCCGGCGCGGCCTCTTTCTAGGCTTCTCTAACCACCCACTATGTCGGCGGGCCTCAGGAGCTGGGCCAGCGGGATTCCAAGGACAGACTTTCCCTCGGGGCAGGCAGAACACAACAAAGCGTTCACCCTGGGATGAAAAATAAAAGCACTCACCACTCTGCTGTTATCAGCGTCACGGTCGAGGCACTCACAGCGAGCCCACAGTGCTCACCATGCGCTGAGCTGAACCAACGAGGGGAAAAATAACAGTGTTTCCCATACTCTAGTGGTTTCACGAAAAGGGGTGGGCAGCACTCCTCACATGCTGGAGAGCAGGAAGCATGGGGCACTCAAGCAGACAGTGGGGCAGGCAGGCCAGCACAACAAAAACCATGGTGATCTCTCCTTCCAGCACCACAGTACTTTCTTGGCAGAACAGTGTTAGGGAGTTGTTGGCAGCAGGTAAACAAGCAGAAAAGCAATCCAGTGAGTCCTTTGGCCACCCAACCATTAGCAGGCATCAAGGCAACAACTGAAGAACAGTCCAGATGAGTCCTTTGTGAGAGCAGCAATCCTTTTGACAGAGGTTCAGTCCCAGTTCCAAAAGTGCTCTACAAATGTGGAGTCAGAGCCCCTGTGCTTATACCCTGGTGCCTTGCTTCTAGAAGGTAGGAGAAGTTTCTAGCAAGGCCTGTGAAGTTCCAGGAGTTTCCCTTCTCCCCTGCCTTGGATCCAAACATCAGTAGGGGGTAAACAAGCCCTTTGTGTCAGGGCAGAATACAGACTATACAAATGTAATTGCGTCCTTTTCTTCCTCTCTCCCAGCCCAGGAAGACTATCAGTATACCGATGCACCCAGCCCCTCCTGTGTGATGGCTGTCTGGAAAGTATGCACAAACCCAGCCGTCACTCTGCCCTAGACATGGATTGGAGTCGGGCTGTAAGGCACAAAGAGTTATAAGCACAGAGAAATGCACACTTTCTAAAAGTGGGATTTCTAAAATAGGAATAAAAAATCCACCTTCACCAGTAAGCATGATTTTTCACTACCATTCTAAACATATCAAACATGGCAACACTACTCCTTTTAGATCAGAAATAACAACTGAAAAACGTATCAGAGAATTCTCAATGCAAACCTATGAAAGGAGCAGGCCTGACAGCAGTGAGAAACCAAATAGGCTGTTTGTCACTATCAGGACAAGCCACACAATAAAGGCACATGTCCTTTGTTTTACTTACACAGCACCCTGCCCATAGGGCTACCTAGGGTCTGCCTTAGGGGTAGCCTATATGTAGTAAAAGGGGAGTTTAATGCTTGGCAAGTAGTATTACGTGCAAGTCAATGTGGCTGTAAACTGCACACGCAGGCCCTGCAGTGGCCGGTCTGAGACAGGTTTGAAAGGCTACTTCTGTGGTTGGCACAAGCAGTGCTGCAGACCCACTAGTAGTGTTTCATTTACAGGCCCTGGGTATATGGGATACCACTGTACAAGGGACTTACATGTAAATTAAATATGCCAAACAAGTGTAAACCAATCATATCATGTTTAAGGGAGAGAGCACATGCACTTTAGCACTGATTAGCAGTTGTAAAGTGCCCAGAGTCGTAAAGCTAACAAAAAGAGGGCCAGAAAAATAGGAGGAGAAAGGCAAAAAGTTTGGGGGAAACCATGCAAGAAGGGCCAGGTCCAACAATGGTAGTGCTGGGAACTGAGCCACTCCACAGATCCTGAGCAAAGTAAGGCATCTGGGGAGCTAATGGGCACAATCAGCCTTCTAATTGGTAGAAGCGAGGCAAACTAATTCAATACAATGCCATTTGTTTCCATATGACAGAGAACCTAGTACTACCACATGTTCAATGGTATCAAAAACAATAATATTACTAGTTCGTAACACCCCTTATCTAGTAAAAGCAATGCTTTACTCCAGATTTGAAGAACTACAATGTCATGGCTGAATTGTGGTGAAAAGACCTTGTACAAGCAGAGTACGTTATTTGTAAAGATGTAATCACGAAGTTGTGTTAGTATTAGGCCTGGGTGAAATTTAAATTATGCTAGCGTAATTTCGGTAATTTCACATTATGCTTGTTATGCGAAATTCCAGAGAATCGGCCAACATGCCACCTTCACCTAAGTACGCACCATTTTTGGGTATAAATCTAATGCAAATAATGTGATTCATGGTACAAATTTACCAAAAACACAGAGGGACCACAGGAATAACAGAACTCGAGTGGCTGTTGTTCATGGTGGATTATATTTTTTGCATGAAATGCATCTTTAAGTCAAAAATTGACACAGGGACACATTTTGTGCTAAAATGTAGCAAAAAATGTTGCATTTTGCATAATTATGTGTAAGTGCAAGCAATATTTGCTCAAAATCACACAATTAGGCAACTTCGCACACCCCTAGACAGTACCCTTTCTTTTTTAATCTCACTCAGATAAGAAATTTAGATACTGTTACATCTGGAAAGAAAACTTTCTGGAAGTAGTAGGGTATTGGCTGGGCTTTATGTCGCTGGAACAGAAGACAGTGCATCTTTGGTCTTCACACTCAGAGTGTAATGAGATGTCTTTCTCCGTGACACTCCTGTTGATTTGACATTTATGTGGAAATGCCAATTGAACAGAGTGGTATGTTGTCTGAGAGGGGTGGTCTGCGATTTTCTAGGAGTTTTGGCACTAGGATGGCAGCGGACAGTGCATTGAAGCAAAAAAGGAAAAGAAGGTTGTCAAACATAGGGTTTTTTTCACATGCTTGAAAGACACCATTCCTCAGTGGTAGGAATTGCTAGCCTCAGGTTTACTCCTGTCCAGGATAGTTCCAAGTGTTTGTGGGCTAATGTTCCCAAACTAAAATCGTGCTAACCTTTTTCCTGTAATGTCATCTCCTGTTCTGAACATTTATAAGGAGGCTTGGCCCGTAGCTAGATACATCACAAAACATATGTTTCCTTTTCCATTTTTAGGTCTCAACTGCGAAAGCACTGCATGCTCTCTTGCTTGTGAAAGATTTTGTATACAACATGTGGCTATGAGCCCGCCCATTCTTTAATATCCCTTGGCTTCATTGTCACTCTTATTTGCTGCCTTCTAATTGGCTAGCTAATTCTGGCTTCATTTCTTGTTCTTTAGGCTGGAGCATGGACCAAGTACTGATTGCTTCAGCTTGATTGTCCTTCCGCTAATCGAGCTGTGATTAAGGGACTACTGTTATTTTTTTCTTCCCTGTCATCCTTGTTGAACCTCTTGCCATTTGTAACTATGTTTTACTATGCCACATGCGCTTCAAAGAAGCCCTTTTCTCCTTTGAAATAGATGTTTATTGTGACAACAGATGTTATCTGCTTCCAAATGTATTTTCTCTATGACGTGGACATGAGCACAATTGCTTTCTTTATATGATAAGATTTACTGCCAAATGCCATATTTTTTCTTTTTCACGCATGGGGAGATTAACTGATTTCCTCAGAATCACATGCTTGTTGTGCTGAGACCTAGCAAAGTATCTCTTTTGAGACTATTAGCTATGATTTGTAGCCATACTGTGTAGCAGCATGGCTGTTGTGCAACATAGCTACAAATAATATTAAAAAAATTACTGTGATGCATCCAGCGCTAATGTAGTTTTAAAATAAACAGCACATTAGCCCTGACTGCAACATAACTCTTTTTAAATTAGTGTTGGCCACACTGCAAAGCATGCACACTGCTGTGCAACATGGCTACAAAGTATTGCTAAAGCAAATAGCTCTCATACTTTTTAGCTGGATTTCTGCCTAGAATATCTATTTCTGCAAGATTTATTCTAGACTCTTCATCAAACCTAATCAAGGGAGGTTTTGATGCCTTGACTTTCAAATGCTGTATCATTAATCTTCTTCAATCAAGAATTATCCAAATTGCCATGGAGGTTTTTCACTCTTTGTGACTTTTTACTTCTAACTGGGACCCTCTGAAGGGGACATCTAATACTTTTCACTTGTATATTAAGTGCACAATGGCACCATGACTATCGAGAGGAGCAACCCTTCCTTGTATAGTCAAGAGGAAAACTTGAGAGACCTTGACAGCATGCAGTTTTTGACAAATGCTTGTCTAAGGTTTTGATGTTCTTTTGGGTCCCAATTAAGTTTTATTTAGAAATTTGTGAGAAATTTGTGCTGAGAGGCAATTACAAGTTTTGGTGCGTTTTGGTTGTTTTGAAGACATAGGAATATTTGCAAAAGAAGTAAGCCTCATAGAAGATGTCAAGTTCTTTGTAAGTGGAGTGAGTTCCGCATCTTTATTTGTGACCTGTTAGAAATTGGGCTAGGTGGAATGACATTTGGTTGAAGTGAGTCTATGGATGATAATGGTGTTAACATTTGTTCATTGAGGGGAGGGACATGATTGTTCAAAATAAGAGTAGAGGTCTTGGATAACCAGCATTCTTTGCATGCTCTGGGTTGAAACAGATATATACTATGTATCTCTCTAGTATGCCCTACTGGTTTTAATACACTGGCATTCATTACTCGACCACAGCTCGCTATTTTTTCATGTATGAACAGACATAATGGTACTTATGAATAGTAGTCATGGGAGGCTTTAGAAAAAAGTTTTTAAAAGGACATTGTGAGCCTCTCTCTTGTAAGCTCCTCAAAACAATCCAAGATGCGCCCCTCCTGCTGCCTTATATTTTCAACTTGACACCCCCCCCCGAAAAAGGCAAGAGATTTGTTTTTAAAAATGCGTTTAAAATGTCACTTGAAGGAACATTTATTTTATGGCTTAAACCCTAAAGAACCCTGAAGTTTACAGGATATGCTGAGTATGACAACCATATCCTGTCCCCCCAATGCACTGCTCATGACTGCACACATGATGCCATAGGTGACATGACGAATTACATAATTATTTACAACATGTCACCTCACCATTTCCAATATTAATGAAATCATTAGTGAATGTTATAGCCAATGGAGCGGCCATACCAGATACATGGAAGGGTGCAGAGATTCTGCCAATATTTTAAAAGGGCGATCGCTCTTGCCCAGGTAATTACAGACCCATTAGCCTCATAGATGCCATTCAAAAGATTATGGGCAGAATGGTATTAAATAGGATACTAGAGTGGACCGTTGACCAGGATATATTAACCCCTTTACAAGCGGGTTTCCGTACAAATGTGAGCACGATAGACCAGGTTTTTCGGTTTGTTTTGATTTACTGGCGTGTTGTTGTGCTGGCTGGTGGTACCATCTACGCAGCCTTTGTAGACTTGAAATCCGCCTTTGACCTGGTTTGCCGTAGTAAATTGTGGAGGGTGTGTAAGGATTTGGGTATGCCTGCAGAATTGTTATCTGTGGTGGAGCGCCTGCATGCTGGAAACTACGCCCAGGTGCGTTGGGACACCCAGGGTCACAAAACTAACCCATTTCCAGTAACTAGAGGGGTGCACCAAGGGTGTGTTCTGGCACCAACGCTATTTTCATTGTTTATCAATGGGGTTATAGATTATTTTTCAAATTTCCCGACCGACGCTCCGTCCCTTGCAGGTGTCAAAATCCCCCTACTCATGTTTGCGGATGACACCTTAATTATTTCTAAGACACAAGGTGGACTGCAGAGGGCACTAACAAGATTTGAGGGGTTCTGTTACGATCGAGGGTTGGTGATTAATGCAGACAAAACTAAATTTCTGGTCCTCCATAAACATAGAGTAATCAAGGGTAGGGTGTCCCTGAATGGCGAACTTCTGGGCCAAACAGATGTTTTTAGCTATCTGGGGATCACGTTGGGTAACAAACTGAATTGGTCCGCCCAGATAGACACTTTGGCCCTAAAGCATAGCCATCTAGGTGTTGCTCTACTGAAGGAGTTCAAGACCTCACATACCCAACCCATGTACCCCCTGCTTAAAATCTATAACACGAAAGTTATACCATTGGTAATATATGGTGCAGAATTATGGGGTTTCTGTGATTTAAAATCACTGACCTTAGCGCAGAATAAGTTTGTCAGAAGCATCGTAGGCTTACCACAGAGCACCCCATTAAAGCCAGTTAATCTTGACCTAGGTCTTGATAGATTGGATGAGTTGGCCAGATTCCGCCCTATTGCGTACTGGCGAAGACTGTGGAACACTCCCGAGTTGGAACAGTATGCAGCTGCTCTAAAAGACGTATGGGGTATGGATACCTCTTGTAAGATTAAGTGGTTGCAAAATATAAAAATCATATTGGTTAGTATGGGCTTGCGCCACTTGTGGGAGGAGCCCGAGAGGCAGCAATTCACCCCGAAAAAAGAGCTGAAAAGGCTCTACTGGTCTATGGTGGCAAATAATAACATACTGACCATAGCGCCAGCTACGTTGACGGGTAAATTTATGGAGTTCAAGTCCTGTCCAAAATATGAACATTACTGGGACGTTATTACAAAACCCAGGGACAGACGTCTTTTCTTCCAACTTCGAGTTGGATCACTACCAATTAATGCATTCACACATAAATGGCATAATGGAAATGATAGTATGTGTAAGTCGTTGCCTGAGTATGAGGAAATATATTCGCATATTTTTTTTGTCTGCCCGGCTTATCAGGCTCCACGGAAAAAATGGCTGCGCCCATTTTGTAAGAACATTGGTGTGAGGAGTGGTGTTACTGCTATGAGAATACTGTTGACGGACACTAATGTACCATGTGTAATAACAGTCACCAAATTTTTGAGTTGGGCGTGGGCAATTAGAGAAAGAATAACGACCCAGGTAGCATAGAATATTCAAGACTACATGCTCGAATTAGACGGCCGTATGGTCAAAAGGTGGAACGTTGCCCATCATCCATATTTTAGCCTTAGTATTATGGTACATTGGGCAAACCAGGCATTTGACCCCTTGTCCGTCCTATGGTTGTGGATCCCAACGCTAGTTTTAGTTTTATGTTTAGAAATACCGATTGTGTCAAAACCTGTTTTTTATTCATTCTTGTTATTAATGAGTTTTTTAAGTTTTAGTAATTTAAAAAAAAAGAAAAATATACAGTTTTTTTTAATCTTTATAATTCATAGGATGACTAAATATTGATTGCACCAACTCGCTCTTTTTTATGTTTGTAAACAATTTTATGGTGGGGATGAGTGCTTTTTATGTAAATTGTCTTTTATGATCTTAATTGATCGGAATAAAGATTGATTGAAAGATATCATTATGGATGTCAAGGACTGTGTAACTCCTGACCAACAAAACCAAACTTTGATATTAAACACAACATCTTTGAGCATGGCTAATTTGAATATAAGCAGGCCCGACACTGAAAGTGGAACAGTTATGAAACTAAAAATCATTATTTAGGCAACCAATAGACAAAGAATGCAACATTTGTTTTTCAACTTGCTATTGGGGAAGGAGGAAAGTAAAGCTCATGTAAAAGTCTATTTTGCTAATATCTGCCTGGGGCATGGTTCGATCTAGTGGCTGGCTACAGGGCCTCAACAAAGGCCTTGCTGAGCACTGGTCGAGAGTTGTGTCTAGTGGGTTAGATCTATACCTGGGCTGGGCACAGGGCCTGAGTGATGGTCAAACCCGGAGCCCTACCACTGCTGTGCACAGGTAAGGCTGTGCACAGTACAGTATGCCCACACTATGACTAGGCACAGGACGTGACTAAAGGCCAGGCCTTGCGCTGAGCCCACAATGAGCACACCCTTATGCTATGCATTATGTACACTGGGGGGCTGGGTGCAGAGCCTTATCAAAAGTAAAGTGACATGTGAAGTCACCAGTGATGTCATATGTACTTTCATCAATTTCATTATGTATGAGGTCATAAACATTACCTTTGGGGAAAAGTTATGATGGTGTTGCTAACCATTACATAGGCATTTCCGTTGAATTTTTATGTATCCAATTTAACGTCCCTTAATGTATGTGTGTGTTTTTTTTCCAATTATTTTAGTGTTTTACATCTCTTGAAAATTCTTCAATATACAATGACCACCACATTATTCCAAAAGGTCTGAAAAACATATTATGTGTTTCATGAATTATTGATAATAGAAATTACTCTAATTTTGTCGTAGGTCTATGGACCCGATTTGTGGTCCACAGACAAGAGGGGATTACGAGGAATTTTACCCAGGTCTAGTGATTACAATCATTAATTGTTAAATAAAACAGTCTGTAGGGCAATTAGTGTTATGTTTTGTAGGGTACGCCAATATAGGCTTGAGTAGTCATAACCCTTCACCTGCATTTACCGTACCATTGCACTACATAACAGGTTTTGGTATTTACTTTTTACCTAGATAAGCGCTGCATAAATGTCGTGTGGTTTCCCCCGAAAACTAGCCTCATTAATTATGCATGAGGATTCTCAGAATCACAGCAGGATCACCATCTTCTGCATAATAGCTATGTATAAGGGTCATCCCCTCCATCATCCTCGGTGGACATGACACAGCAAGGTTGAATCCCCTGAGGGTACCTTTTGGGTATATATACACCACATCTTTGCCGGGGCAGGCAGAGGCGAAAGACTTCCATGCTGACACACTGACGTGAGACGCTGAGGTTCCTGCACGCAGACACTCCAGCACGCAGTGGTCTGAAATCCCTTGCGGGGTGTCCATCTCGAGACCAAGACGGGGTCCTTCATTCTCTCGCACCAGGTAATGGGGTTGACCTCATCCTAGGGGGTTTTGTGGCTATACACCTACATACATGCTAGGTACACTTAGGTACATCTAGTTAGGGTTGCATCGTAGGAGTACGCATTATTACTGTCATGTATTTATATGCTTGCATATATTTCATTGTTTTAGCACTATGGTAGAAATCTACCATCCATTTACTCTGTTAGTGCTTAATATTGTTTATATCTGTTTCTGTCTTATGGTTGTTTCAGCACACCTATTTTACACTAGAAAGACGCTGGTTCAATAAATTCTTATTGAAAAAGTCCCCATCGTTTATTCTGTGTATCTCTCTGAGACAAAGTGAGAACGAGTGACTGAGCGAAAAGTACTGTACTGTTTCCATGATCCCTGATGGGACAGAGTTGTCATGTTCGATAGTTGCCAAGAACTATTCTCTCCTTGGTAAGAGGAGTTTATAGTGGCACTGTGAGCTAGCTGGTATACAGGCGAACATATCCGGTGGAGGTGTCATGAATCAGTCTGGACACCAATCCCACATTTTATGTTGTCTAAAAGTGCAGATCCTGTATAGATTTATAGGAACTACACGACAGTAGTGATTTCTAGTGCAGTTTATAAGGGGAATGAAAGCATTTTCCATCCTTGAGTGTAGCTTCATCCCACCTAGGACTAACGTACTAGCTTGATGGCACCACAGTGCCACAAATAATTTTCTTGATCAATGGGGTCTTCAAACCATTTTCAGACCATGTAATAGTGGCTGTTACACAGTGGGCCTGGTGGCAAGGGAAAGGAATGCAGTGCACAGAAAAAAAACATACACTCAGCATCTGTGTTTGGTAAAACAAATCATGTTGTAAGTAGAAGGGCTATAATTAAAAGCACCCACACACTACCGAGCAGAGCTGGCAACTGCTCCTAACATAGTTACAACATAGGATGCTGTTTAAACAACAATGCATAAAAAACAAATCCTGACAGGATACAACTATGCTATGCAGGTACTTTAACTAAGAAAAGGCTTACTTGTACATTTGTACACACTTTCCTCCTTATAAAAAACAAAACAACACGTCAGAAACAAAAAACACAATTGATACCATCAATACAAAAACAATAATAGTACATTATGAAATTATCATTTTTTAGCATTTTAACACTCCTTGAACTTTTTGTTTTTGTTCTTGCTTCATTTGGGAAGATTTCAATGAGGGTGACAATCAAAAACTTAAACCAGACAAAAATGTCAAATTGTCATTTGAAATGTTGAGAAGAGATACTGTGCTAGAACCAGAAGGAACAAAATTCTACTCAAATGACTTGTTAAATCATCCATACTGGAAAACAAATCAATATTGTCTCTTGCCAATCTGGAACAACTCCACCTCAACCATTATTGGTAACACTGAAGTCTTTTCAACTTTCATAACCTTCCCTGCTTTAGTGAATTTTGAACTTCCTTTAGGAATATGCTATGGAAGTTTAATTTTATTCCAATCACCTTCCTGCACAACATTTTAACTTTATTGATTAGTCTTTTATAACAGTTGTATGATGGAATAATGCAGCAGGTCTTTTAGTATGAAGTTTGTTTTTGGTATGATTGTAGATGCATTAATGTATGAAGGAGAGATGCATTTCCGCAGTAGTGGTTACACAATCATTACATGGTGCAAATGAGTAGACTATTAGTTTAATAATGAATGTATCATTAGTTATAATCATATTAAAAGGTAACATACATGTTAAATATTTACTTAACATATTTCCTAATGCAAAGTGAACAAAGTAATACCCTTGGGTGATATCATCAGTGATGTAATTTGAGAAGTAATCATTGATGTCATGAGCAGCATGTGACAGACATAAGTTATTTTTACTTTGGCTAATTATAACTGATTATTTTCAGTGGTTTTGTTTAATAACCATAACTTCATTTTAAATGTGTTATTTTTGAGTGAATTTCAGTAGTTTGTTTTTAAATGTAAGTTATAATCATTTATTTCTAACCAAAACTTCACTTTAACAGTTTTTTCCAGTGAATTATATAGTTAACAAAAAATAGAAGTTATAATATTGAATAATGTTACTGTTTTTTCCAGTCAATTTCTGATTTTTTTTGTAATGCAAGTTGTAATATTTCATGAGTTGTAATGTAACTTTACTACAATGGTTTTTTAAAAGTTAATTGTTGAGTGTTTTTTTAAAGGTAAGTTACAATATCTTGCAATAGTCTTGTGGTGAATATATTTTACAATTGAAATCCATTTTTGAATAGCTAACAACTTGTCCACCTTTTGAAGAATCTGCACGCAATTCTTCCTGACCGCAACGTCACCAGCCTTGCTGTGGGCCTCACTGTATTGGCGCTCTGTTTCTTAGTAACATTGACGCTTCGATGTGCATGTCACCAGACTCACTGTGGGCCTCACTGTGGCTACACTCTGTTCCCTAGCAACATCGACGGCAGCCTCAGGATGCATCAGCGCGTTACACATTGACACTCTTGAAACGTTGACCGAAGCCTCAGCACCTGTTGGTGACTGCGCGCCAAGTCTTGTGTTTATTACAAATCTTGAGTTGGTGTGGTGGTTGTGTGCCTGCCCTTCGCTCGTGCCTGCTCTTCACCGGTAAGGTGAATGCGCAACGCTGCTCCACAATTATACCAGCTGAGTTTGCCGCTGCCTGCTCCTCGCCAGTAAGGTGCCTGTGCGGTGCTGCTTCCTGAATATGTTGGCTGAGGTAAACGAGCTCTGGCAGCTGCGCTCCTCACAGCAAATTATTCATCCTCCTCACAGCAGCATTTTCTCTACTTATTAAGCAGCGCTGAACATAGAATGTCGTTGTAGATGCACTGTCTTTGCACTGAAGGTCAGGAAGTGTTTGAACACCTACCTGACCTATCGCATTGTGACTCTGATAACCTTAATGAATATGAGATCTGTTTAAAAAAAATTGTAACTGCATTATCTACCCAAATTGAGCACTGTGCCTGAGCGCTATCAATTTGGTAAGAAAATGCAACGTATGGGAGAGTCAATTGAGAAAGATATAAAAGAACTGCGCAGGTTAGCTACGACCTGTGGCTTTGGTGGTACCAGTGCGGAGTGACCACAAGATCAGTTTATGCTGGGGTGTTGGTTTTTAAAGGCTAAAGAGAACATGTGGCAGAAGGACAATCCTTCCTTACATGAAGTGCTCACCATAGCAAAAACACATAAGCATGCCAAAGCATGTGTGTAGGTTATTCGTAGTAGTACTGTTATTACAGAAAAAGCAGAAAATGTAGCGGTTCAATTAGTGCAAGACAATTCTACTAGGGGCAAAGTTATGCAGAAAAAGGCAGGTGCTAAGTTTACAAAAAAGTGTCCTATAAATGTTTCCGGTGTGGGAATTTAGGCCACAGGGCCAATTAAAAAGATTGCCCTGGTTGGAAGGTTGTGTGCAACAATTGTGAAAGGAAGGGTCACTTTCTGAAGAATTGCAAATTCACAAACAATGCTAAAAAAGTGGGAGAGATTGAGTATGATGATGATAATGTTGATGAAAATGGTAGATTAGTTGGAGATGTCACAATACTGCAAACTAACAGAGGTTCCTCTGAAGGTCCCTTTGATATGATTTAAGTTAATGGTGAATCAATCAGGATTTTAATTTGATTCAGGTGCTAAAATAACGCTGATTCCCAAGATGTTCTATGAACAAAAGTTGAAAACAAAAGTGAAACTGTTGAAACCGGATGTAAAACTCAAAGAGTATGGTGGGAAGCTGATCAAACTGTTATTTCTGTGGAGCCATTGAGTTCAAGTATTGCATAATACCTGAAAAGATATATGGCTCGATCAAAGGGGATTCCCTCATTAGTTGGTTCCACCAACGTGACTTGAGTGTTTATCTGGACCCAAATGAGTATCGTCCTGTCAGGATTAAGGATATTCCCACGGTTCAAAGTATCTTAGGGAAATGTGATGTATGGTTGAGCAATTTTCTTGATGTGTTCAGGAAGAGTCTGGTTTGTCTCAAAGACTACATGCCAGGCTCAAATCTAATGCCCGACCCAAAGTTGCAAAAGTGAGGGGTGTCCCGTTGTTGGTGAGAGAAAGCATGATGAAGGAATTGGACAAGCTGATTCACAATGGGATTATCCTGGAAGTGGAAGCTTCAGAGTGGTTCGCACCAGTTGTGATGGCACGCAAGGCCAATGGGGAGGTCAGGCTCTGTGTTAACCTTAGGGAACTCAACAAGTTTGTGGTGGCGGACCATTATCCATTTCTCAATATCTATGTGATGTTATGTTCCCTTAATGGTGCTAAATGCAAAAACAACAATTGATGGACAGAATGCACAACAATGTCGTACATTCACCCCAGTACAGAGATCTGGGCCTAAATCCATCATTTTTTTGCTCACCATGCCATTCCAGTTTGAACCCAGCCATATGCAAATCAGTTATGACCCTGTGCCCAATGGGAACAGTCCAGCCCGAACTGCCAGGCCAGGTCCTCCCTGGACTGGAAACAAGCATCCTAGGACCGGTTTCGGGGTTTCACCCCTCTTAGCCAGAATTGCTTGACTCCAGTGGCATGGAGAGCACGGGACCCACGTCTGGGCATACCCGTCCCACTCGGGGTGACAAATGCAAAAACAACAATTGATGGACAGAATGCAGAACAATGTCGTACATTCACCCCAGTACAGAGATCTGGGCCTAAATCCATCATTTTTTTGCTCACCATGCCATTCCAGTTTGAACCCACTCATATGCAAATCAGTCTGGACCCTGTGCCCAATGGGAACAGTCCAGCCCGAACTGCCAGGCCAGGTCCTCCCTGGACTGGAAACAAGCATCCTAGGACCGGTTTCGGGGTTTCACCCCTCTTCAACCAGGATAGCTTGACTCCAGTGGCATGGAGAGCACGGGACCCACGTCTGGGCATACCCGTCCCACTCGGGGTGACAAATGCAAAAACAACAATTGATGGACAGAATGCAGAACAATGTCGTACATTCACCCCAGTACAGAGATCTGGGCCTAAATTCATCATTTTTTTGCTCACCATGCCATTCCAGTTTGAACCCAGCCATATGCAAATCAGTCTTGACCCTGTGCCCAATGGGAACAGTCCAGCCCGAACTGCCGGGCCAGGTCAGGTCCTCCCTGGACTGAAAATAAGTATCCTAGCACTAGTTTCGTGAAACCCCGAAACCGGTCCTAGGATGCTTGATTCCGGTCCAGGGAGGACCTGGCTTAGCATTTCGGGCTGGACTGTTCCCATGAGGCACAGGGTCAAGACTGATTTGCATATGGCCAGGTCTAAACTGGGGTGGCATGGTGAGCAAAAGAATGATGAATTTAACCCAGATCTCTTGACTGAGGGTGAATGTTTTGATTTGTTCTGCATTCCGTCCATCAATTGTGTGTCTTTGCTTCCTCGCCTTAAGTGCGCAGGGTATGCCCAGACGTGGGTCCCGGGCTCACTGTGCCACTGGATTCAAGCTATCCTGGCTGAAGAGGGTGAAACCCCGAAACTGGTCCTAAGATGCTTGTTTCCGGTCCAGGGAGGACCTAGCTAGCAGTTCGGGCTGGACTGTTCCCATGAGGCACAGGGTCAAGACTGATTCGCATATGGCCAGGTCTAATCTGGGGTGGCATGGTGAGCAAAAGAATGATGGATTTAACCCAGATCTCTTGACTGGGGGTGAATGTTTTGATTTGTTCTGCATTCCGTCCATCAATTGTGTGTCTTTTGCTTCCTCGCCCTAAGTGCGCCGGGTATGCCCAGACGTGGGTCCCGGGCTCACTGTGCCACTGGATTCAAGCTATCCTGGCTGAAGAGGAGTGAAACCCCGAAGCCGGTCCTAGGATGCTTGTTTCCGGTCCAGGGAGGACCTGGCTTAGCAGTTCGGGCTGGACTGTTCCCATGAGGCACAGGGTCAAGACTGATTTGCATATGGTCAGGTCTAAACTGGGGTGGCATGGTGAGCAAAAGAATGATGAATTTAACCCAGATCTCTTGACTGGGGGTGAATGTTTTGATTTGTTCTGCATTCCGTCCATCAATTGTGTGTCTTTTGCTTCCTCACCCTAAGTGCGCCGGGCATGCCCAGACGTGGGTCCCGGGCTCACTGTGCCACTGGATTCAAGCTATCCTGGCTGAAGATTGGTGAAACCCCGAAACCGGTCCTAGGAGGCTTGTTTCCGGTCCAGGGAGGACCTGGCTTAGCAGTTCGGGCTGGACTGTTCCCATGAAGCACAGGGTCAAGACTGATTTGCATATGGTCAGGTCTAAACTGGGGTGGCATGGTGAGTAAAAGAATGATGGATTTAACCCAGATCTCTTGACTGGGGGTGAATGTTTTGAATTGTTCTGCATTCCGTCCATCAATTGTGTGTCTTTTGCTTCCTCGCCCTAAGTGCGCCGGGTATGCCCAGACGTGGGTCCCGGGCTCACTGTGCCACTGGATTCAAGCTATCCTGGCTGAAGAGGGGTGAAACCCCGAAACCGGTCCTAGGATGCTTGTTTCCGGTCCAGGGAGGACCTGGCTTAGCAGTTCGGGCTGGACTATTCCCATGAGGCACAGGGTCAAGACTGATTTGCATATGGCCAGGTCTAAACTGGGGTGGCATGGTGAGCAAAAGAATGATGAATTTAACCCAGATCTCTTGACTGGGGGTGAATGTTTTGATTTGTTCTGCATTCCGTCCATCAATTGTGTGTCTTTTGCTTCCTCGCCTTAAGTGCGCAGGGTATGCCCAGACGTGGGTCCCGGGCTCACTGTGCCACTGGATTCAAGCTATCCTGGCTGAAGAGGGGTGAAACCCCGAAACTGGTCCTTGGATGCTTGTTTCCGTCCCAGGGAGGACCTGGCTTAGCAGTTCGGGCTGGACCGTTCCCATGAGGCACAGGGTCAAGACTGATTCTCATATGGCCAGGTCTAATCTGGGGTGGCATGGTGAGCAAAAGAATGATGGATTTAACCCAGATCTCTTGACTGGGGGTGAATGTTTTGATTTGTTCTGCATTCCGTCCATCAATTGTGTGTCTTTTGCTTCCTCGCCCTAAGTGCGCCGGGTATGCCCAGACGTGGGTCCCGGGCTCACTGTGCCACTGGATTCAAGCTATCCTGGCTGAAGAGGAGTGAAACCCCGAAACCGGTCCTAGGATGCTTGTTTCTGGTCCAGGGAGGACCTGGCTTAGCAGTTCGGGCTGGACTGTTCCCATGAGGCACAGGGTCAAGACTGATTTGCATATGGTCAGGTCTAAACTGGGGTGGCATGGTGAGCAAAAGAATGATGGATTTAACCCAGATCTCTTGACTGGGGGTGAATGTTTTGATTTGTTCTGCATTCCGTCCATCAATTGTGTGTCTTTTGCTTCCTCGCCCTAAGTGCGCCGGGTATGCCCAGACGTGGGTCCCGGGCTCACTGTGCCACTGGATTCAAGCTATCCTGGCTGAAGAGGGGTGAAACCCCGAAACCGATCCTAGGATGCTTGTTTCCGGTCCAGGGAGGACCTGGCTTAGCAGTTCGGGCTGGACTGTTCACATGAGGCACAGGGTCAAGACTTATTTGCATATGGCCAGGTCTAAACTGGGGTGGCATGGTGAGCAAAAGAATGATGGATTTAACCCAGATCTCTTGACTGGGGGTGAATGTTTTGATTTGTTCTGCATTCCGTCCATCAATTGTGTGTCTTTTGCTTCCTCGCCTTAAGTGCGCCGGGTATGCCCAGATGTGGGTCCCGGGCTCACTGTGCCACTGGATTCAAGCTATCCTGGCTGAAGAGGGGTGAAACCCCGAAACTGGTCCTAGGTGCTTGTTTCCGGTCCAGGGAGTACCTGGCTTAGCAGTTCGGGCTGGACTGTTCCCATGAGGCACAGGGTCAAGACTGATTTGCATATGGCCAGGTCTAAACTGGGGTGGCATGGTGAGCAAAAGAATGATGGATTTAACCCAGATCTCTTGACTGGGGGTGAATGTTTTGATTTGTTCTGCATTCCGTCCATCAAGTGTGTGTCGTTTGCTTCCTCGCCCTAAGTGCGCCGGGTATGCCCAGACATGGGTCCCGGGCTCACTGTGCCACTGGATTCAAGCTATCCTGGCTGAAGAGGGGTGAAACCCTGAAACCGGTCCTAGGATGCTTGTTTCCGGTCCAGGGAGGACGTGGCTTAGCAGTTCGGGCTGGACTGTTCCCATGAGGCACAGGGTCAAGACTGATTTGCATATGGCCAGGTCTAATCTGGGGTGGCATGGTGAGCAAAAGAATGATGGATTTAACCCAGATGTCTTGACTGGGGGTGAATGTTTTGATTTGTTCTGCATTCCGTCCATCAATTGTGTGTCTTTTGCTTCCTCGCCTTAAGTGCGCCGGGTATGCCCAGACGTGGGTCCCGGGCTCACTGTGCCACTGGATTCAAGCTATCCTGGCTGAAGAGGGGTGAAACCCCGAAACTGGTCCTAGGATGCTTGTTTCCGGTCCAGGGAGGACCTGGCTTAGCAGTTCGGGCTGGACTGTTCTCATGAGGCACAGGGTCAAGACTGATTTGCATATGGCCAGGTCTAAACTGGGGTGGCATGGTGAGCAAAAGAATGATGGATTTAACCCAGAACTCTTGACTGGGGGTGAATGTTTTGATTTGTTCTGCATTCCGTCCATCAATTGTGTGTCTTTTGCTTCCTCGCTCTAAGTGCGCCGGGTATGCCCAGACGTGGGTCCCGGGCTCACTGTGCCACTGGATTCAAGCTATCCTGGCTGAAGAGGGGTGAAACCCCGAAACCGGTCCTAGGATGCTTGTATCCGGGCCAGGGAGGACCTGGCTTAGCAGTTCGGGCTGGACTGTTCCAATGAGGCACAGGGTCAAGACTGATTTGCATTTGGCCAGGTCTAAACTGGGGTGGCATGGTGAGCAAAAGAATGATGGATTTAACCCAGATCTCTTGACTGGGGGTGAATGTTTTGATTTGTTCTGCATTCCGTCCATCAATTGTGTGTCTTTTGCTTCCTCGCCCTAAGTGCGCCGGGTATGCCCAGACGTGGGTCCCGGGCTCACTGTGCCACTGGATTCAAGCTATCCTGGCTGAAGAGGGGTGAAACCCCGAAACCGGTCCTAGGATGCTTCTTTCTGGTCCAGGGAGGACCTGGCTTAGCAGTTCGGGTTGGACTGTTCCCATGAGGCACAGGGTCAAGACTGATTTGCATATGGCCAGGTCTAAACTGGGGTGGCATGGTGAGCAAAAGAATGATGCATTTAACCCAGATCTCTTGACTGGGGGTGAATGTTTTGATTTGTTCTGCATTCCGTCCATCAATTGTGTGTCTTTTGCTTCCTCGCCCTAAGTGCGCCGGGTATGCCCAGACGTGGGTCCCGGGCTCACTGTGCCACTGGATTCAAGCTATCCTGGCTGAAGAGGGGTGAAACCCCGAAACCGGTCCTAGGATGCTTGTTTCCGGTCCAGGGAGGACCTGGCTTAGCAGTTCGGGCTGGACTGTTCCCATGAGGTACAGGGTCAAGACTGATTTGCATATGGCCAGGTCTAAACTGGGGTGGCATGGTGAGCAAAAGAATGATGGATTTGACCCAGATCTCTTGACTGGGGGTGAATGTTTTGATTTGTTCTGCATTCCGTCCATCAATTGTGTGTCTTTTGCTTCCTCGCCCTAAGTGCGCCGGGTATGCCCAGACGTGGGTCCCGGGCTCACTGTGCCACTGGATTCAAGCTATCCTGGCTGAAGAGGGGTGAAACCCCGAAACCGGTCCTAGGATGCTTGTTTCCGGTCCAGGGAGGACCTGGCTTAGCAGTTCGGGCTGGACTGTTCCCATTAGGCACAGGGTCAAGGCTGATTCGCATATGGTCAGGTCTAAACTGGGGTGGCATGGTGAGCAAATGAATGATGGATTTAACCCAGATCTCTTGACTGGGGGTGAATGTTTTGATTTGTTCTGCATTCCGTCCATCAATTGTGTGTCTTTTTCCTTATTCAATCTAACATCGGCATACCACCAGATAAGGTTGCACCCCTCTTCCCAAGAGCTCAAGACCTTTGTCACACCCTTCCGCACCATCAAATTTCTCAGGATGCCTTTTAGTTCGATTTCCACAGCCTCTATTTTTGAGGGCACTGGAGAAGATTTTGAAAGGTGTTGAGGAGGTGAAGGTTTATCAGGACAATATTTTGGTGTATGGAGCTGATGTTGGTGGAAATGATAGAAGGTTACATGAAGTCCTGGAGAGATTGCAGGGTTGCGGGTTAATTTAAAGCCTGAGAAATGCAGATTTAACATATCTGAAATTGAGTATTTAGGTCATATGATCACAGGAACCAGTATTCGACCCAAAGTGGGTTGGTGAACACCATTAAAAATCTGACACCACCTCAGGGTAAGAAGGAATTGGTGAAGTTTCTGGGGATGGCTGAAATTTACAGCAAGTGTATTCTGAGGTTTGCGAGAGTACAGCGTGCATGAGGGCTTTACTTGGTAAGGGGAAAGATTTTGTCTGGTGTAGTTCATGTGAGAAGAAATTTGTGGATGTAAAAGCCAGTCTAGAGGATGCATCAGATTTGGGTAGCTTTGACACCAAAAGATGAAACTGTGATAATCACAGATGCCAGCTTGAAAGGCTTCGGGGCAGTTTTGATACAGAGATCAGGCGGGCAGAGCAGAAGGATTTTGTTTGTCTCGAGAGGTTTGAGAGGAGCTGAATTCAATTACTCTGTTGTGGAGACAGAGGCTTTAGGGGTGTATTGGGCGGTGAGGAAGCTCAGGAAGTTTCTCTGGGGGCGTAGTTTTGAGATTAAAACTGATCACAAGCATGTAAGGAAGTCTTATCCAAGAAAGGAATTGATTTGCTATATCACTGAATTCGCAAATGGGTGGTAGCAGTTCAGGAATTTGAGTTTAAAGTGTCTTATGTTCCTGGTGCATTTAATTTGCAAGCTGACTGTTTCTCGAGGTTGTGTCACGGACATGAGGAGGATAGTTAAGAGGATGAGGACTATTTTGCTGGGGAAGATTTTGATGAAGAGGTGAAAGTGTGTTTGATAACTGATGGGGTAACCCAGGAAGCTGAATGGAAGGAAGAGCTTCAGAAAGATGAAGTATTACAGAAGGTGGTAGGGATGGTGTTGGAGGGTTGGTGTACTAAAAACAGTTGCGGTGATGAACTTGTGGTTACTGGCCAGTGAGGAATGAGTTGGTTCTGGTGAACGAGTTGTTGTCGAGGGGCACATAAGTTGGTACTGCCGCATAGCATAAGGAAAAGATTGGTGGGTCATGCCCATGCCAGTCACATGGGTATATCCAAGTCTAAGGAAAATGGTCAGAAAAAACTACTGGTGGCCGGCCATGGATGTGATGATAGAGAGGGAGGTGAAAAACTGTGTGGAATGTGACCGAAGCGATAGAATGCTCAAATGTAGGAGACATCCCATGGTTGTGTGAGAAGAGGCCTCAGGGCCATGGGTGGATACAGCAGTACTCACGTTGGCCAGAGATCAAGATTGTAAATTCAGTAGAGTCAAGGGAGATCATAGTTTTTTTAGAAGAACTATTTGAGAGGGAAGGTTTTCCTTCCACTATACTTACTTGCAACGGTGTGCAACTAACCTCGGAGGTGGTGAAGACATTTTTGAAAAGTAGAGGCATAAAGCATAACAAAGAGGTGCCGTACCACCCCGAGTCGAATGGTGTTTATGAACGCTTTATCAAGGTACTTAAGGAGAGCTTATAACATTCCCTTGTGTGTGTGGTGCAGTGGGAAAATGAGATGAGAAAGCAAGAGTGAGAATATAACCTGGCACCGCACTCCACCACCAGTGTTTCCCCATTTCAATTGTTCAAAGGAAGGGTTCCCAGTTGTGAGACAGTTCATGGATGGGCGAATGAGAGAAGAAAAGGAGTGGACGATCAGGGGGGGAATGTCCAGGGGTGGAGAGAGAGTGAATCAAGAAGGTGAGAGGAAAAGAACTCTATGATATGAGGAAAGCTGTTTTTTTTAAATACAAACTTTATTGCATTTTTTTTATAAAAACCAGATGATATTACAGAGAATGACATCCAGTTCAGAATATTGTATACTAGAATACAATCCATAATATCCCAACATATTGAACACATTAGTTACAGAAGAAAAGTGTATCTGAACATACATAGATGATTACCATGGAAAATTAACAATTGCTGTAATGTTAACCCCCCCTCCGGATCCAAACCCAACTTAGAACTCCTGTGTGTCACTTAAGGCTAACAATATGAGCAGATGGAGAAAGGAGGGGGGGAGGGAGAGACTAGGGGCTCCTCCGTGGATATGATGTGATTATAGTTATGTACCTAGCAAACCCTGATGATAATGGGGGTCTCATACCTAGGACCATTGGAATTCGATTGTTACTGAACCAGTGGGTGTCTGCCTATTGGGATCCCAAGTCCCACCTAGATCCAAGCTTGTGATTTAAAGTGCTCTATTAACAAGTCCCATTCCATTGAGATTGGGGATTTGCGGTGTCTCCTTCGTTCTTCTTACCTGAGGGCTATACTTTAGGCAAGGCCCCATAGGCAAAGGTCCTCACGCCAGTCTATTAATCTCAGGGCTCTTGGGGACTTCTAGCACTAGGTAAGTAGACGTTTCACCAATAGTATTGCAAGGTGTGCGAAACGCGTCCCCACCCTAGAACCCTTAGGACCTACGGGTAAACCCAGTATACAACATTCCATAGTATCACAACGGGACAAACCTGTGACCTCCTTTAGTACGCTCGTTACTCCTGTCCAGTATTCAGATAATTGTGGGCAGGCCCACAGCATATGGAGTAAATCAGCTCCTTCCACTCAGCAACGAGAACATAACGAGGAAGCTGTTGGGTATATCAAGTTAATTTTATATGCCGTTAAATATGCCCTGTGTAGAATGGCAAACTGAATGAATCTAAATCTCAAATTACGAGACACCCTATTGGGGTATTCCCGTAGCCTTGTCCATTCCTTATCTGAGAATGCTCTGCTGAAGTCTGTCTCCCATTTCTCTCTTAGTATCGTAAGTGATGTCATGAGATGGTTTCAAAGATTTTTGTATAGCCAACACACTAAGTGAGGCCCATGCCCCATTGTGTACAATGCTCTTAGTAGTTCATATGTGTGTGGTTCATGATCATCCAGTGCCCAGTGTCAACGTATGTACCGTAGGAGGCTGGCATGTGTGAGGAAAAGTGCGAATGGGATGTTTTGTGTGTGTATGAAATCTTCATGTGTCATAAGAGTGTTTTCTGCAAACAGATCACCCACTGTGGTGACTCCTTCACGCTTCCAGGGTATAAGCCTCCTACTCCTACATGCAGTGATATGTTGGGAGCATACAGCATTTGAATCGAGGAGTATCTCAGCACCAACTTCCAGTAGGACAACGCATTACGTAATAGTAGCATGTGCATGGGCAGCGATGGGGCATTCGGGCACAGTAAGCAATGAAGATGACCACGTTCTATGTGCGCCTCAGTGAGATCTATTTATAATAAGTTGTGACCAGCAAGCCAGTATGATAACCACTGCAGCTGTCCAGTATGCCTTAAAATCGGGGACTCCCAACCCTCCCCCATCTGTTGGAAGTTGGAGCTTTGCTAGACTGATTCTATGTCGCCCCTGCACCCATATTAGATCAGTCAACAGAGTAATGAGTTGCTGAAAAATCCCAGTAGGAATCATGATTGGTGAGGCAAGATGGCGGCCGCTTGCTCGGCCGAGTAAGCTGGATACTGACGCTCTCCCGGAGTAATTCTCCCCTCCTCCCCTACTTTATTCTTTTTTTGTAGTATGGATGGTGGCTCGGACAATGTGAAACCCTACAAATGCTGTGGCAGTATCGGTCTCTGTGTTGGCGGCAGACCGAGTTCTCCCCATATTCATTAACGCTTACAATGGCCCCGAAGAGAATCACCAAGGGCGCTAAGACCCGGGGGCCTGTGACGACTGCAACCTCTTCCGCAGAGAGCCCGAAGGTCAATCCGGGTAGAAGCGGAGATGGTGGAACACGTCGTTGTATGAACGGCTCTCCTCCAGGTCCTGCGGTGAGAGGAGGCAGCACTACCCGGAAACCGCAAACGGTTCCTGGGCTATTCAAAAAGCAAATCGGAAAAGGTAAGAGCATGGCGGAGACCGGGGGATCGACTCTTCAATGGATTGTTCTAATAAGACAGTGACTCTCCCTGGCAACAATGTTGCTGCTGCTGCACCGCCGGCTTTGTTATTACACAGCAAAGATTCTTCTGCCGAAGGCGGCGATAAGACAAAGACTCCCCGGGTAATATCATTGCTACTGCCGTGCCACTGCTGTCGGTAATGTCGGTAACGCATAATAAGGACTTTGAGGCAACTTTATGCGAAGAGAGAGACTGTAGTATGGCTATGCAGGGCAGCTTAGGGGAATACGAGCGGGGATAAGCAGAGTAACGAGACTGGGATTGTGGAAATAGGCACCACACAAGATTCCTCTTTGATGAGTGAAACTGCCCTGACTAGCAATATAGGTATTAGAGGGGCAACACCCGTACAGGACTCTGCACAAACAGTAACACCTTTTATCATGTCCCAAGGTGACAGCTTGGCTCTTGAACCCAGAAAATACAATTGGGATGGTAATCTTTTGGCAAGAGGGGAGGAGTCCTTGGGCCTGCAAAATCTAGATCAACTAGACATAGAGGGTGCTAAAGATATAGATTCTGGTGACAAGTTTTACTCCATGTCGGATCCCTCTGATTCTTCTGAGAATGAGAGCCTTGGGAAAGATTGGGCAGAAGATAAAAGTGACATAAGCAGTCTACGGTTGGATGAAGAAGGGATGAGTGAAGAGGCTTCCATCGATAAGGGGACTGTTCGCAAACAAAAAGAAACACATAAATCTGTGGTAAAAAGTTCTCACGGTCCAGCTGGATCATTAGTTTGGGATTACTCATTCTCGCCTCAGCTGGATGAGGACCTGGAGCAAGGAATAAATTCTCGAGAAGCTGTAGGTTCAGATAAGCCTCTACAAGAAGAAATTACCCTTTCCACCATCTATTTAAGTGTAATGGCTCATCGAGAGGAGACCAGGGTGGAAGGGCTTCGGATTCAGAGTGCAGTACGAAAACTGCAGAACACCGTGCACCGAGTAGCAAAGACATGTACTGAGTTCTCTACAAGAATTGGGGAAGCTGAGGCGAGGATTTCAGCATTGGAGGACGAAACAGTGCAACAGAAGGCCACTATTGCATCCCTGCAGTCTCTGAAAGAAGACGTCACGTGGAAATTGACGGATCTTGAAAACCGTTCTAGAAGGAATAATTTACGGATCCTGGGAATACCCGAAGAACTGGAGGGTCAAAATATCCGGCAGTTTGTTATTGAACTTTTTACAGAAGCTTTTCCAGAACTCAAGCAGTGGAACTGGGAAGCGGAGCTTCAGAGAGCTCATAGGTTCCCATTCAGTCAGCGGACCAGAACAGTGGGTTTAAATGAAAGGCCAAGAATGATTCTGATCTGTTTAAATAGTTTTTTGTTAAGGGAAGCAATTTATGATTTAGCTCGTCCAGACAGGAAAAGAAAGGGCAAAGGATGTGAATTTTTTGTTCGCCTGATTTTTGTCAGGTTACAGTTCAAAAAAGGTGGCATCTTCGTCAAATGATTTCCCTATTTCAGGCAAAGGGGGCACAGGCCTTTTGACTCAATCCAGCAAAATTAAAAATTATTTACAAGGGTCAGACACAATTTTTTGTGTCAGAAATTTCAGCACAAGAGTTTTTGAGTACAATCTGAAAGGGATGGAGGGATACCTCTATACTGTCTGAGCTGTGATTTAAGGGGATGGGGGGTCCGGGAGGGCGTTCAATTATCCGCTTTCCATCTCAGAGGACTCAGTCCTTATGCCTCAGTTGGGAGGGGTGGGAGGGGTGGAAGGGGGGGTTGGTTGGAGGGGTCAAGGGGTGGGGGAGGGAGGGGTTTGTGCGAGGCATTGCTGGTTTTTGTTATCTGTTTTGTATTATGGTTATGGTACTAATTCATGCTTTGAAACTTAGTCCCGGGAGTGGGCTGGGTAGATCGGATTTGACAATCTTTAGAAATAATGATGATCGGTAGACTACGTATATGTTCATGGAACATATGTGGTTTAAACGATAAGAAAAAAGAGGGGTGATGGCCCAAATTTTGCAAGGTATGTGTATTGATGTGCTTTGTATACAAGAAACTCATATCCCCTGGAATAATCGTGGGTGGCTGAATGATCTAGGTATGGAAGTGCTTGCCAGTACTAGACAGAGTACTACTACTAGGGGTGTGGCGATACTGACTAAACACCGTTTGGGAGTATGTAAACGGGTGAAAGAGGATATCTTGGGGCGGTGGGCCATTGTTGAAATTCTTGTTAATGGCTCTCCATTATCGATCTGTTCTATTTACGGTTCTAATCTAGACGACCCTGAAGTGATGCATCATTTGAGTGTTGAATTAGCATCATGGTCACCCCCTCTAATTTTTTGTGGAGACTTTAATCTACATTTAGAGAGCAATTTTGACATAACTAGTAATCTCTCTTATAGGGGTAAGAAAATTAAAGTCTTTAAAGCTACCCAAGGTCTAGTTAGAGAACTTGGGCTATTGGATGTATGGCATACCCTTAAGATTAATGATCCTGGGGCTACTTTTTATTCAGCCCCACATGAAAAATATGTTTGTTTGGATTATTTTTTTATCTCAGCTGAAATAATAGCGAACGCTAAAAATAGAGATTATTCCCAGGATCATTTCCGATCATAATCCGGTTATTTTGGAATTAGCCATTAGCCCTAGAACTAAACAGAAGGTATGGACATTTGAATGTAAATTACTGTTAGATTCCGAATATTGTGCCTACATGGGTGATTGGATTAAAGAATATTTTCAAATCAATAGGGGCACTGCTTCAGACCCCATTGTTTGGGATGCCTTCAAGGCTGGGGTTCGGGGGGAAACACTCAGTTACTCTATAGCTAAACAACGGAAAACTATGGGGAAATGAAGGGTTGGATTGGCCAGCTAAGAATATTAGAAATAGATCTAATGGGGGAAATAACTAGACATCAAAACAGTGATGCAACCTTAAAAGCTATTGCAATTTTAAAGATGAAAATTCATCAACATTTCGCTTTGAAGGTTGCGGCGAAACTGGCCTTGTACAGGACTCAAATATATGAATCTGGGGAAAATACTGGGAGGATTTTAGCAAAGAGACTGCAGCAAAGAGAAATTGCCAATCAAATTTATAGAATTCAGGACCATCTTGGTCGGATTCAGGACTCCCCAAGCGAAGTTCTGGGTGTGTTTCGTAGGTACTATCATCAGTTATATACTGAACAAGAGATAAGTGGCGTAGAAGATATGATACAGGAGTTTAGAGTTGAGATTGAAACAAACAAGGTTACACAGAATCAAAATGAGGAATTGGCCGCATGTATAACCTGGGAAGAAGTAGAGGAGCAATATTGTCCTTAGCCACAGGGAAAGCGGTAGGGCCTGATGGGATTCCCCTTGAGTTTTTAAGACTTTTCGGGAGGTGCTTAAGCCGGAACTCATGGTACTGTTTCTTTCTGCACAGTGTGGTTCTGTCCCTGACTCTTGGCGGAAAACCACCATAATTGTTTTTAAAAAAAGGACAAACCTGAACTGAACCCTTCATCATATAGGCCCATCTCGCTTATCAATTCTGATAGCAAAATCTTTTCAAAAATCATGGCTTGTCGCCTAGGAATAGTTATTACTCCTTTAGTATCAGATTATCAGCACGGGTTTATCCCTGGCAGGGATACAGCCGATCACGTGAGACGTGTAATAGCCCTTTTAGATTGGGCTCAAGCAACCAAATCTCCATTGGGGGTAATCCTGTTGGATGCCGAGAAGGCGTTCGACAGGGTCTCTTTGCAATTCCTGTGGGATGTTATGCGATGGAAGGGGTTCTGCTACGAATTCATTCAAGCAGTGAGAACTTTATATATATGTCCAGAAGCAACTATACGTATCTCAGGACAGGAGTCCGGACCTATTAGCATTAGTAGAGGTACTAGGCATGGGTGTCCATGCTCCCCTTTACTATTTGCATTATATATTGATCTATTTCTTAATAAACTAAATTTGAGTACAAATATTAAGCCGGTAAGTCCGTATGATATAGAATACAGAGCACTGGCGTACGCCGATGACATTGTGGTACTCACCAGTGATATATCTTCAGCGTTCCCCGCAATAAAGACTTTGGCAGGGCAGTTTGGTAGATTTTCCGGCTATAAATTAAATGTAGATAAAACTCAAATGCTTTATTCAGGCTCTGATGTTCCGGTAAATCTACCAATTGTCTCTGAAGCAACATATCTTGGGATTAGAATTACAACGGAAGTGGAAAGGATTCCTGATTTGAACATTATCCCAGTGATGGACAAGGTGAACACAACATTGGAAAGATTAGATCACCTTCATTTCTCCCTTCATGGGAGGTGTAATGTTTTAAAAATGCTAGTCCTTCCTAAATTTCTATATATATTTCGGACAGTCCCCCTTGAGTTCTCCACCTCTTGCTTTATTAAGTTAGAGAGGATTTGCTCTAGATTTCTCTGGGGGTATCGGAGACCGAGAAGGGCATTTAAAAGGATGGTTCTACCAAGAAATCATGGGGGATGGGGTGTTCCATATTTTTGGGATATTATTGGGCCAGTATGTTGCAATATATGGGTCCCCTTTTAGTTGGTGCTAAGGCCGAGATTCCATTTTTTAACAGACCATCCATTTATGAATTTGGGTTGGGAGCAGACACCAATGGCTGTTTAGTTAGGATAGTAGAGCCTAGTTACTACAAAAAGACCAAGTTCAAGATACTCAAGGCTGCTTTTGCAGTCTGGAAACAAATTAGAAGTAAACTACATATCCCAAATTTGAATGTCTATACCCCCTTCTCCGCATCTGGTTTGCTTCCTATAATATTTCGGGATCAAACTACATTTAGATGGGGTATGAAAGATCTATTGTGTGTGGGTGATCTGTTTGACAAAGGACAATTGTTGTCCTTTGTAGATCTTCAGGAGAAATTTGGTCTTGGCAAACAAGAATTTTTTTAATATCTTCAAATACGTAGTTTTTTTTTGGGTAGGATGGGGTCAGGAATAGAGGTACAGTTTGTTAAAATCCCACTGATTGAAAAAGTGAGAAAAAAATCTCTATAGGATCGTTGTATCAACAACTACTGGAATCACTCCCGGATGATATTGACACATGGAATTCAAAGTGGGCTAATAAACTGGGAATAGCTGGTATAAAGATAGAAAAGTCTCTTGATTTGGCAAACCGGATTTTAATGACCGGCAGATTAAGAAGTCAGCATTATATGTCCCTTTTTGATTTGTACTACACACCTGGCAAAATTGCTAAATGGGGTGCCAAGAGGGGGACAAATGTAATAGGTGTGGGCTGCAGGCTGCTGATTCGATCCACATGTTTTTTTCTTGTCCAAAACTGGGACTCTTTCTACAAGAGATTGAGAACTTTATGGGTGATATTCTCGGAACTCCAATTAGTATCACTGGGGATTTAGTAATTATTGGTGTGGGTTTTGATAGGGAGGGTAATCTAAGATCGAGATCAGTAACTGCTACTCTGTTTATTGCAATGGCGTTGGCTCGTGCATGTATAACCAATGAATGGATCAGTCCTGACCCACCCACTTTCATTAATTGGCAGGCAAGACTATTAGCCACTTACAATTTAGAGTTTTCAATTTATAAAACCAAAGGGAGAAGGAAAAGGATTATGGGATGCAGAATCTGGGCTCCAATTGCAGATTGGACCCAGTAGAATAATTCCCCATAAATAATATTAGTAGCAATGGTATTCAAATATATATCTTTGCTTATCCTATTTTTGTAAAGGGTTATGTTAGAAAGCCGGAAAAATCCGGGGTTTTTTGATAATGTAAAAAATGTATTATTTGAATGAAGTATCAGTATTTTGCTTTAATCACCCAGCCTACACCGGGCCGGATAACTCTTTGCCTTTTTTTTTTTTCTTTTTGGTCGCTCTTTGCTTTGTATGAATAATTGTTATGATTGTACCATAAACATGATTTAATGTACAGTGCCTTGATTTAAGGGTAAAAAACTCAATAAAAATATAAAAAAAAAAAAAAAAGGAATCATGATTGGTAAATTCACAAAATGGTCAAGAAGGCGCTGCAACATTACCGTTTTGGCCAGTGCCAGTCGTCCAGCAACAGATAGGGGAAATGTTATCCAAAAGGCTACTTGTGATTTGAGTGCGGTAATTGTACATGAAAGATTGCCTTCTAGTAAATCAGGGCTATCTCTGTATATTTGTATCTTGAGATATCAGAACATAGAAGGGGCCACTGGGATCACGCATTCCCCAAAGCACAGGTTGGGTTCAACATATATGCCCATGAAGGAATATGCAACATTTATTTGCAATGATATGGAGGCCAGAAAGGGTCCCAAAGGTGGACAGCAATTGGGCCATTTCCAACTGCTCTTCATGGACATCTTTGAAATACAAAATCATGTCGTTGGCGTAAAGCGAGACGGTATGGGTTATGTTGCTCGCTGGGATTCCCCTATGTACCGCCTCTTGTCTAAGACGTTGTGCTATTGGTTCCATCGTAAGGATAAAGAGGAGTGGGGCCAGGGGGCAACCCTGCCGAGTGCCTTGGCCCACCGGGTAGGATTGGAAGATATTGGGAACTGCTTTTGCTCTTGCTGTGGGGGCAGTATATAATAATTTGACCCATCTACTGTAGGCCGGGGGTATTTCGAAGTGTGACAATGTGGCAAGCATATAGTCCCAATCTAAGGAATCAAACGCTTGGCGGATGTCTAATGACAGACAGCTGGCATGGGGGTAGAGGCCCCGACTGGCATCCATGATCTGGAACAACTGTGGTATATTCAATGATGTATTAGGGCGAGGAATGAAGCCACACTGATCAGTGTGTATTAAGCGAGGGACAACGGGAGTATCCTGCGGGCGAGGATCTTGCTAAGTATCTTATGTTAATTACCGCTGGGGCTTTTTGGGTTTCAATAATGATGCGACCAAGGCTTCTCTATTGGAAGAGGGAAGCAGGCTTACATCTAAAGATGCATTGTACAGTTTTTCTAACTGGGGAACCAGTTTAGCAGGGTAGGCAGTATAAAATTCTACTGGGAGTCCATCGGATCCTGGTGTCTTGTTGCATGCCAGGTCCTTCAGGACCCCTTTGCTTTCATTCACCGTAATGGGTGCAAGGAGGTCATCCTTATCTTTTGCCAGAACTGTGGGCAGGCGCGCCCAACGCAGGAACTCCTCGAGTTCCAAGGAGTCGGGAATAGGGTGTGCAGAATATAGTTCTGATTAATAGTCCCAAAATGCTGTATTAGTCTCAAGCTGTGTATTCACCTCACCCGTCGGGGTATTCACCACTAGAATCGGTGTGGGTAAAAGTTCTGGACATATCATACGTCGGCCCGATCAGTCTGCCTCTATGTGCACATTCTATGTATATTGGCAAATATCTAGTACCCGAAGATGCTCTAATAAGTCAGCATATTGTACTCTAGCCTCCTGTAAGGGAGGCGCTTCCTCTGTGTTTTCCGACGCAGCCTTCTCGAGGGGCCCCAGTGAATCTTCAAGTCACCCGGATCATCTCTCTCCGGGCCCCTACCACTGTGTTAATTGCATTGCCACTGATTATTACCTTAAATGCTTCCCATTCAAAATGGGAGAGTAAGCAGTGCCAGTGTTAGTTGCAAAGTATGTATCTATTGCGGTCGCCTGGGTTTCACGAAAGACCGTGACTTCAAACAAAATAGGCTGTAGCTGCCATTTAGGAATCGGAGCTGGTACCCGACCCCATGGCAGCAAAATTTCCAGGGGTTTTTGGTCCAAGATGGTTTTATCTAAATAAGTGGCATGAATTATGCGAGGTTGGAGGTGCGTTGGACACAAAAAGCGATCTAATCTTGTATGTAGGGCATGTGGGTGTGAGTAAAAAGAATATTCTCTCATACCTTCATTTCAACTTCGCCATACATCAGTCAATTCCCAGCCATCCATTCATTGTTTCAACATACGGGCTTGACGAGTCGGTGTGGTGCCGGGTAGAGGGGGATGTGACCTATCAAGTATACTATCGAATACCGCATTGAAATCTCCTCCGAGTACCCAGGGGTATGGGGCCTAATCTGCCAGTAACGTAGACAAGTGTGTATAAAAGGAGTCTTGCTCTGTATTGGGGGCATAGATGCAACCAAATACTATCATGCCCCCATCTAGGGTGCCCTAACCAATACATAGCCATCCTGTGTATCTACTTTCGAGTCATGGAGTCCAAATGACACCCCAACACGTACCCAGATCGCATCCCCACAAGAATAGGCAGAGTAGGAAGTATGGAATAGTTGGCCACACCAGCGTTTGTGTAATTTGGAGGCCTCCGTGGTGACCAGATGTGTTTCCTGGAGAAAAGCAATATGGGCTTGGCACCGGTGAAGCTGAGGTAGTATTCTGTGTCTCTTTTGTATGATGCCCATACATTCCAGTTTATCCAATTATAATGTTTTGTTACTGATGACATCTATGTAGTTGCAACAATAAGCCCAACTCCTCGTGTAGCGCCCCCACAATCAATCTCCCCTCCCCAATGATAGCAGTGGCACAAGCAAACATATTAAAGAAACTAATTTCCAATACTCCGTCCAGCGAATGCGGGTCACTAGACCAAACCTGTGAAAAAAAAGGAAACAATGCAAACATTAAAAGCCAGGTGCACCTGCTATAGGGGTGCAAACAGCCAAACCTGAAAGACGTGCTCTAGTGGCTAAGCACAGACCAGGAAGCAAACAAGAGCTATCCGGGCCTCCAGGCCCCGAACCAGCACCAAACAATTATATATAAATTTACAATGCCATTGCGATCCACCCAGCACAGTACCACGGGAGGGCCGTGCAGCAATGACAGCGGGCATCACAAAGACTCAATCCATGAGGATACACAGGCATATAAATTCCAGGATATGTGCATATACGGTAATGTATAATGTCTGTGCAGTTCAGCATGCCGTACCCAGTGCTACCTGAGATGATTTCTCCTTAGTTCCTTTTATAGTTCATCTGCCATCTGAGGGGTAACTGCTGGGAACAGCGCTACACTTCCGCTGTGTCTGAGTCAGAGGCACTATTCTGAGATGAACTGGAGCTGATGAGGGGGTGTGACGTCCGCAGAGCCATCAGCTCCCCCTCCAGTACCTGCTGCGGGAAGGGGCCCCCCGAGTCCCCACAGTCTCCCCAATTAGTGAAGTCTCTCCGTCTCCTCTTCACCCTGCATTTTGTGTTCAACGAGGTTGCAACTGGTCATTCCCATCCTTGGGAATGAAGAAAGTGTTGGTCCAGCCAATATGGCGTCTGGCCTCAGGCACATTAGTTTAGCTTTTTTCGTTCACAACACACAAATCAAAATAAACGCCTGCGTAAGCATGATGGCATTTTCTTTCCAATATGCATCCACACCCATACTGGCCACCAGCATTAATCATTACATGGACGTACCACGTACAAAGCATGCATGTCAAAGACATATCCAAACTCACCATTGTGTTGCAACGCTTCTCTAGTACTCCAAATGAAGAAGAGAACAGCTTTATTGCTTTCAATTTCCACATTTTTCAGTTAAAGAAGTTGTTACAGTAAATTGACGATGAGGACCTCCACATACAATACTATGTGGATGGAGGTCCACAGTGCTCCTTTGTTTGTAGCAGGGTTCCCACTGTATAAATGCTCATTCATGAATCATTTATTTGGAGAAAATGATGGCCCCTGGGGAAAAGCCTGTCACAGACTACGCTCTCCCCGGGGGAGTTTGTGCACAAAACAGGACATGGGTGGGGATAGGTAGTTAGGGGGAAAGGGGCGGGCTCAAGGGAAGCATATAAGGGTCCTGAGAGGCGTGATCTGCCTCTCCTGGACTCTGTGCATCAGTGGGGGGGAGTGGTAGAGCTTAATAAAATTTTGTTAGTGCCTGTCGTTACCTGACTGTGACATGGGGAGGTCCGTTCGGCTCCAGCCAGAGCAGAGGCAGCAGGTGGGGGCCTGTGGTTCAGGCCAATCCATTCGGCATCTGCGGCGCGGGGGCATGGTGTCAACCTCCGCTCACGAGTTGAGGGCCGCGCTGCAGCTGGTTGCCCTGGAGGAAGTGTGGGTAGGCCTAGCCTGTCCCACGCGGTCTGCGGCTGGCGGTATGGCTGCCGCCGTCACGGCATGCCTCCCAGATTCTGGGTGAGGCAAAAGCAAAGCCAGCCAGCAGGGGCAAGGGAGGAGCGGGAGGTGCAAGAGCACAGAACTGAGCATGGGTGGGAGGCACGGTAGCCTCCCAGCCGGGCTGCAGGATTCAGCACACTCGGCCTGAGGTCGCTGAGGACCCCTCGAGCGGGGTTAGTCCTCAGCACATGAAAGGCTTCAGGGACGCCTCAGAGGCCTGGCACAGTAAGGCTGTTAGCCGGCTGGGCCTCCAATGAAGGTGTGACAGAAGGGAGGAGTCAGAGTATGAGGCTCCTCTCTGTCTCCCTACCACTTTTGAGACAATGGGGGGGCACAGGGCCAAGGGCCCCGCCCTTAAGAAATTGAAGAGCACTGGGGGTGCCACACAGGAGAGGGAAGGGGGGCAAGGCAGAGGCAGGCAACACCTGGGAAGTATCAGTCCAAGGGGACAAGGGGCCTGTGGTGTCTGGGGCTCAAGACAACAGATGGGCATCAGTAGACATAGAGGCACCTATCAGGGAACAGCGCCGCTTGGTCCAGGAGACCGAGGCACGCTGGGCAGAGATGTGTAGGGCGCGCAAAGAAGAGGATTTGGCCATGGAGCGGGCGCAGGCGGGCAAGCCCGGTGAGGGGGGGGTGGTTGCTGATGGGACCGGTGCCAAAGGTGTGGGGGCGGGCACTGGATATGGGTTCCGGCAGAAGGGCCCCGAGGGAGGACAGGCAGCCAGTTTATATGGCTCGGGGGCCCGTGATTCACACGACCCTCCTGGTTGCTGCGGCTGGGTGGGGGGCCTAGCAAGGTCAGCGACTGAGGCTGACAGAGGGGGGCAATGCCAGTGGGGCACACAACGGCCTTGAGATGTTGGCCAGAAGATGTGGGGGGTCTGCAGCGGTCAACCCTACTCCGAGGGATCACACACCTCGACTTAGTCAAGCCAAGGGTTTTTCATTGACTACGGATGTATGTGAGCGAGCCAGAGCGGAAGGAGCAAGACAGGCAGAGTGTGATGAGAGTGAAAGTGAGGATGCTCTGGTTTTGGACTATGAGAGTGACGAGTGGGAGGAAGGCGAGTTGCATGAAGACGAGGATGTGGGCAGGTCGGTGACTTTCGGAGCCAGCGAAGGGCACGCTACCTGTACCTCAATTGATGTCTTACAGCAGTCAAGTGCGGACCAGAGAGCTATCAAGGACAAGGTGAAAAGCAGCAAGGGTGACCGATGGAAGGAAGGAGGAAGGGTGGAACCATTGCCTTCAGGTACGGGGGGCTGGTGGTCCGTGTGGGGCTCTGGGGAGTCGCAGAAGGGAGGATGATAAACATAAGAAGAAACTCCCTTATGTGGGGCTGGCAAGGCCGCTTTGGTCTCACCTGCCTGACAAGACTAAGAACAGAAAATGGAAACACAAATATGTAGACGTTTGTAAACTCCTACATAGGGATATCCAGGCAAAGGAGGGTTCTAAAGAAGAGGAATGGGAGCTCACGAGGTGGCCCAGAGTGGCGATTAACATGGAAAATTGGACATCTGCTTTTCTGATTTATGCAAGTATTTACTGTGAGAAGCATGGGGACATGGCAATCGCATTGTTCAAATATATGGACATAATAAGGAAGGCCCAAATGCATTTAGAGGGTTTTGCATGGCTTAGCTATGATGAAGAGTTCCGGGCAAGGCTGAGCCTGAACCCGGACAAGCCCTGGGGAGAGGTTGACTCTGAACTCTGGATGCAGTGGATGTCGTTCACTCAGTCAGCCACTTCCACACACACTGCTAGCAGATTGCCTATCACATATCGGCCTTTTCAGCCAAAGCCCGCCTTGAGTTACACTCCGAAAACCAACAGGAACCAATGTTGGGGCGTGTTGGAATTATAACAAGGGTTCCTGTTCCCGTCACCCATGCAAGTTTAAAAATTAGTGTTCCAAATGTGGGGGCAGACACCCCATTACCCAATGTTTTACCCTGGCCAGCCCAGCTAAACAGTGGAAGGGGTCCCAGGGGAGGTGCCAGCAGGGGCACCCTGGGACAAAAGGCAATTACTCCCATTAAAGTCGAAGCCCTGCGGCCTTGGCTGGTGATTTATCTGAGCGAGGGGGGAAGCTTTGCGGCTTGAAAGGGGTTTCACTTAGGGTTTTCAGATTGGGTAGTTATGGTCCTAGGAGGCGCAGGTGGGCTGACAATTTGCGGTCAGCCAAGGATTTTCCAGGGATTGTGGCAACTAAACTGGCCAAGGAGGTAGCGGAAGGCAGAATAGCAGGACCTTATACTGAGTAGCCCATGGCGGACTTGATTGTGTCTCCCCTGGGGGTGGTGCCGAATAAAGTGGAAGGGGAATTCTGACTCATTCATCATTTGTCATGGCCGAAAGGAGCATCAGTGAATGACTACATCACCGAGGAGGATTCCAGGGTGCTGTACGCGTCAGTAGACAATGAAGTGGCCCTGGTGCGGACCTGTGGTCGTGGGGCTGAGTTGGCAAAGTGTGACATCAAGTCGGCATTTCATTTACTCTCCATAAACCCTGAGGATTTTCAATTGCTGGGCATGCAGTTTGGAGGGTTTCTCTATGTGGACAAGGTTTTGCTGATGGGTTGTGCTATCTCTTGTGCGCTGTTTGAAGCCTTCAGTACCTTCTCACAATGGGTTTTCACAAAATCTAGTGGTCTTAGGGAGGTGTCTCACTACCTAGACGATTTTTTGTTTCTGCGACGAATGGATTTGGGCAAGTGCCAGAGGGCATTGCAACATTCCCAAAGGATGGCGGAGGGTTTTGGGGTGCCTCTGGCACCTGAGAAGACGGAGGGTCTACTGCTGGTGTTGACGTTCCTGTTCATTGAATTGGACACAGTTTTGATGGTGACGAGGTTGCCACAGGCCAAGGTGAGGGAGATCCAGGTTTCTTGTTGGAAGTGATGGGTGACCGCAGGATTGAGCTCCAGAAAGTACAGGAGCTGCTTGGGTTTTTGAACTTTGCATACCATGTGGTGTGAACGGGGCAATATTTTTGCAGGCGGCTTGGCATGGCCATGTCCGGAGCGACTTTGCTGCACCACAGGGTCAGGATCTCCATGGCAGTCAGGGCTGACTTGGGGGTGTGGTTGACATTTTTGGAGAATTTAAATGGTGTACCCATGAATTTTTGGGATGAGAACTAAGGGGCATATTATCAAGGGGCCGCGATAAAATTATCGCCGCTTTAGCGTCCGTTTTCGGGTGAAAAGCGGCGATAATTTTATCGCATCATCATCAAGGACATGCTAGCGCGTGAATCCTTGAGTTAGGGCCCATTTTTCACACGCCTCGCCTCGCATCGATAATGAGATGCAAAGGAGGCGTGGCTGTGAAAACAACATGGGATAATATCGTGAAGGCAGCTTCGCGATATTATCAAGGAGGGGTAGAGATATTTGAAATCGCGTTAAGTATGCCTTAACGCAGGAATTTAACGTCTGTTAAATTCCTGACTAAGGCATACCTAACATGGGGGGTGGATTGTGTGGCTAAGACCACAGGCCCTATCATCAAGGATATCGCCGTTTTCCATGGAACATCGCTGGAAAACCAGCGATGTTCCATGGAAAACACCGCTATCGCTGGAATAATTATTGCCATTGCGCTATGCGTTATTAATACTGCGTTAGCATGGCGATAATTTCCAGCGATAGCCGGCGATAAAAATCCTCACGCTAAGAGCAGCCAGCGATAATTATCGCTGCCGCTTGATAATATGCCCCTCAGTTGGCAAATTCAGATATTTTCTGATGTGGCTGGTGCACACAGTTTCGAGGTCTTTTGGGATGGTCGTTGGTGTTCTGAGTGCTGGCCAGAACATTGGATGCCTCAGGGGCACAGGATTGACTTTTTAGAATTTTTTCCTTTGCTGGTTGCGCTGCAAGTGTGGGCGGAGAGATGGCGAACAGAACAGTGCTTTTCCATGTTGACAACATGACAGTGGTGGAGTTAGTTGGCAGACAGATGGCCAGGGCCCTGCGGGTGCTGCGGTTGTTGAGACGCTTTATGCTAACGTGCCTGCGTTTGAACATTGTTTTCAAAGCTCCCCATGTACCTGGAATGCAGAATGACATTGCAGATGCTTTATCTCGTTTGCAGTGCAACGCTTCTGAACCCTGGCACCTGGGGCGGATGCTGTCACGACGCCACTACCGAAAGATGTTTGGGAGATGGGCGAATGAGGGTCGTCAGTCTGGTTGAGGGATCGTTGGCCGCATCCATCAGGAAGAGCTACAGGCTGGCATGGAGCGAGTTCAGGGGGTTCGAAGGAAATGTGCCGCAGGGCTGGGACCAGGATCAGGATGAGGTCAAAAGGAGTGTGTTACGTTTTGTCCTTTTTTGTATTGACAGGGATTTATCGCCTACCACCATTGGGGGCAAGTTGGCTGGGGTTTCATTCTACGGCAACCTGCATTGGGGTTTTGACCCTGCTGGGGATGAGATTTTAGGCCGGATGTTGAAAGGTTGGGGCAGACAAAGGGATGGGGGGAGGGTGGCACCAAAGGAAGGCATCACGTTCGAATTGTTGGGGGAACTGTTGGCGGTTTTACCTGCCTGTTGTTACAATGAGTTCAAGCCATTTTCGGCTTTGCATGGTGTGGATGTTTTTTGGGGCCTTCCGAGTTTTTTGGGGCCTTTCAGAGTTGTTGGGGTCAACTAGGTTGGCGGGTTTATTGCATGCGGAAGTGCGCGCTGATCCAGGGTGGCTGGGGATATGGTTGCGCTGATCAAAAAACGATCAGCAGGGTAGGGGAAGATGGGTTTAGTTGTGTGAAGGGGGAGCGAGGCAGTGTGCCCGAGGCAGGAGTGGCAGCGTTTTCAGGCCTGGCCGGGGCGGCGTTACGAGGCAGTTTTCTGTCATCAGGGTGGTAGACCGATGTCTGCTTCTCAACTCTTGGTGGTACAGCGTATGGGGTTGCGTCGCAGTCTTTTCAGGTAGGGGCAGCGAGGGCGGTGGCAAATTTGGGGTGGGACTGGGATCGTATATGTAGGATCCGCAGGTGGAGGTCATGTTGTTGTCAGTGCTATGTCAGAAAATAAATGTGCTTGCGACATGACCTGTCTGGAGGGGAATGGGGGTATTGAAGGGGGTCTGTGCGGACGCCAGACCTAATGTTTTTTCTCTTTCAATGCAGGTTGTGTGAATGGTCCAGTGTCCAAGACGGTGACCTGGATTATGGGACATTCCTTTGCGCATTGGGCAGCCAAGTATGCAGACAAACAGATATGTGGCAGGAATTTGGGCTTACACAGCATCTGGCATGAGGTGTTAAGGTGAGGAAAAAGTGGAATGCGATGGGGAAATTTGATGCCCTGGTTAACGAAGCTGGTTCCGCAGAGGAGTTGTCCGGACATGCTTTTGATTCACTTAGGGGAAAATTATCTGGTACAGTTATCTGGTTTGACACTCGTACAACACATGCAAAAGGATCTTGAAGCCATCTTGAATTTTGCTGGGACTTGCATTGTGTGGACTGAATTTGTACAGCGACATAGCTGGCGGGGGGCGGTATGGCATGCAGCGATCGACAAAGCTCATCGTAAGCTTAACAGAGCGATGAGAGTTTTCTGCAAGGGAGGAGAATTACGGTGATCTCTCATGGGGGCATTCGGGAGAAGGAAGCATGTCTGTTTTGGGACGATGGTGTACACTTGTCATGAATGGGGAATGCTTACTACATGATGGAGCTGCTTGAAACGGTGAGTCGCTTGTGGCTTGGGAACATATGGTGCAGGAGAGATCACCTTTGAGTGGCGTGCTGGTTGCGCGTGGGGGGCATAAAAACACCCTACGGGTTTATTCTGACTGGCCGGAGTCTTGGGGGAAGGAGAACGGAGCACAGGTGAAAACTCACTGTGTGGTACTTTGTCGAGTGAGGAGAGAGTTCAGTGGAGGGTGTTTGAGAGATAAAAAAAAGAGAGCCTGGAGAGACGGCAAGAACGTAAGGATTGGATCAGGGAAGGATGGAACAAGGTATGACGTATGGGGGAACGGAAGTTGGTGTGAGATGTGAGTGGCTGCGGGATGAATGGGGATCATGCCTTAGTTACAAATTTGATGTTATTGTTTAATAAAGCTAATATGTGCACCATGTCCTAATAAATTGCCTTTTGCGCTAATCACGGGTCATGAGTGTTTTGTTGTTGCACGATGATGGCCCCCAGGGGAAAACACGTTGCAGACTGGTCTTTCCCTGGTGGAGTTCGTGCACAAAACAGGACATGGGTGGGGATAGGTAGTTGGGGGGAAGGGGCGGGTTCAAGGGAAGCATATAAGGGTCCGGAGAGGCGTGATCTGCCTCTTCTGGACTCTACGCATCACCGGGGGGAGTGGTAGAGCTTAATAAAATGTTGTCCGCCCGCCCACCCTACAGTCTGAGGTGGGTTCCGGGACCAGAGGGCTTGTTCTGGTGTTACAGCGTTGTTTGCCAAATTTAGGACAGGTTGCAGGGGTCATAGGAGGGAGTCTTGGGGGTGGAGAGTCACATGCGGGCTCTTCCACAACCTTGGGGGAAGAAGAATGGAGCACAGGTGAAAACTCACTGTGCGGTACCTTGTCGAGTGAGGAGAGAGTTCAGGGGAGGGTGTTTGGGAGATAAAAGAAAGAGAACCTGGGAAGATGACAAGAACATAAGGATTAGATCGGGGAAGGATGGAACAAGGTATGACGTTTGGAGGAATGGAAGCTGGTGTGAGATGTGAGTGGCCGTATGATGCATGGGGGATCGTGCCTTAGTTACAAATTTGATTTTTGTTTAATAAAGTTAATATGTGCAACCATGTCCTAATAAATGGTCTTTTCCGCTAATCACTGGTAATGAGTGTTTTGTTGTTGCACGAAATAGTTTGCGTTTTCAAAATAGCTGCTAATGAAACACAGTTTAACTCTGCTCTGAATTAGCAATAAATGTGCATAATAGTCTGCATTATATCGAGATTGGCCCCAGCGACTTCAAACGCTTGGACTGAGACCTAAAGTCTGACAAGCAGAAATGCCTCCAGTCTCACATTAAAATACACTGAAAGTATTTGCTTTGAAATGAATGTCTGGAAATATAGGGCCCTGTTCTTTTCTGTGCTAGTACAACAAGCTAAGTGTTAAGACATAAAACTGTTAACTGCGCCTCTTCCTGAATGCAAGAGTAGAAGAGCGGTTCTGCCTGCGTGACTCTCATAAATGAGAAAAAACAAACGAGCGCTACTTGGAAGAGGTCAGAACCAGACAGTGTTATGCTTCCTGGCTGAAAGCTCAATTGATACAGATATTGCTTCCATCTGCAGTGAGATGCATTTGTTCCCACTGAGGCAGCCAAGCTTAAAATGGAAAGATTATGGAAATAGATCAGCAACAGGCCAATCAACCTAATTTCTGCGTTATTACCCTGTAGAGCTTTTTAATTCAAAGATTTATTTCACTTCTAGATAGCCACACTCACTCAAGCAGTCAATGCCAGACCCCTAGTGGTCGTACAGAGAACTAAAAGCAGGACTTTTAACTTAGAATTCCAGGAGGGGGAAAAAGACCCTCTGTCAATGAACATTGTTTTCCTCCATGAGAAAAAACTCATCCCATACACCCAAGAAGTTTGGGGGTGATCGCTTCCCTTTCAAATGTTGGACTGTTTCAGGATGAAAAAGGGTTGTATCGGAATTTGGAAATACCCACAACGTACATGTTTTTGAGTGTAGCCAGACTTCCAAGGTAAGCCATGCAATGCAACACCCACTTCTCACCACTTGAGTGAGATTTACTACTGCAGATGTTTTTGCACTTCTGGTGGAGAAAGCTGCCGTAGTGCATGCATTTACACCTGCCATGAAAACCCTTTAAGAATTCCACTTAGGTTTAATGAGGCATTTTAAGTCATAAACCTATTTTTAAGTCCTAAAATACCTAACTAAGACACCCTTGTCCTCTATTTCAACCCTTGGGAAGAGATATGATTCATTATAAAGGTCTGTTTATTCTTAAAGTCCTTGTTATATAATTGATGTTTCTCTGCATTTTAAATTGCAGCAAAATGTCTAATCTTTTATACAATGGCATGATTCTAGCAAGAAGATTAAGATTTCAAAATAACTATAAATGTCTTGTTAAATAAAATATGTTACAATGTGTCTTTGCGTTCAGGAAATAATTGTAAATCAAATGTTCCAAATGCGAAATTAACTACTTTCCTTGCTCTAACATATATTTGCACAATGAATAGGTGATAGGAAAAGGTCACATATGAAGACTTATATTGAATTCCGTTTTCTGATTTGAGTGACCACTTCACCCTATGTGTTTACATGCCATGTCTCCTGTTCAAACCTTTTCACATACGCATGATCATTTTCAGGAATGTGTTTGTCCAGTTAGTTCAATGGAATCAACACAAGAGTACATCACCTAGACTCCGTTAGGTGAACACACGAAAGTTGGGACTGGAAATTGTAATGGTAATTGTACATTGCAATTGTATTTATATAGTGCTTACTTCCCCAGACTAGGCATTGAAGCGCTTTTCGGCGAGTAGCACACTACTCCGTAACCCAAAAAAGATTAGTGATGGATTAGTATAGGGAGATATAAATTGTTAATTTGAGCGGTGGACATGTGAGTCTGTTAGTTTGATTGAATAGGATTATGGAGGGATAGAGAAGGTGTTAGAAATGGGGGTCTCTGGTTGGCAGGTTTGTACCCTGTCCAAGTAGGGACGCTTCCTTCCTTCTAGTCAGGGTAAGGGGATGCCACTTCTAAAATAAACCCTGCCTACCCCCTTGGTAGCTTGGCACAAGCAGTCAGGCTTATCTCAGAGGCAATGTGTAAAGCATTTGCACATAACACATCGTAATGTAGCAAAAACACTACAAAAGGACACCACACCAGTTTTAGAGAAATAGCCAATATTTCTCTGTGTAAATCAAGACCAAAATGATAAAAACCCAACATATAGTAATCAAAATATGAATATTGCAAGAATAAACTTAAAAGACAGTTCCTTAACGTCGATAGCTCCGTCCAGGGCTATCAAGGCATCATTAATAAACAAATCAAACAGTTCAGACCAACCGTGACATCGCGGGACAGCTACGGTCGGGAGACCCACAAACAGTACCTTGGAAATGCAGGGCGTGGTGGACCTTGCGATGAGATCCGAAAAGATAGTGTCAATGGTGTCGGCAGGCATCGGTCCTGGAGGCCGGTGCAGGAGTCGTTGGGCCCTTGAAGTCACACGCGTTGCAGATCGAACTCCGTGGGGTTGAAGTCAGGAACACTGACATTCTGACTGCGATGCAAAGCGGGACGATGCGACGTGCGGTGCCCACAGGTCATGGTGCATGCAGAGGCGTCCTCATTGCTGAAGCACTGTAGTCGGTAGACCGAAGGTTGCAATACGAAGTGGGACAATGCTTCGTGCGGTGTCCACAGGTCGCGGTGCAAACAGCAGCGTCGGTTGACGATGCTGGAGTCCATGGTGCCGACTGTGGTGGACCAAGGCTACAGTGTGGTATGGGGCGATGCTTCATGTATCTCATGAGCGGTGTCCACTGGCCACAGTGCAAGCAGCAGCATCAATGTCAGCGTGGAACATTGTCGGAACATTGTCGACGGGGATACCAGGATGGTGAGGTGAAGCGAGGTGGTGCAAAGTGGTGCAAAGTGCGGTGCCCTCAGGTCAAGCAGCGGCACGGTGGCAGCGTCGTGAGATCAGGGTTGCAATGCGAAGCGCGGCGGTTCTCTCTGCAGTGTCAACAGGTAACAGAGCAGCAGCGGAGTCATTGACGGTGTCAGGTTGCTTTCTCTTCTGTTTCAGGACAAAACACTCAGTTCCCTGTGCTGGTATCAGATGATCTTTAAGTCTTTGCTGTTCCTGAGACTTCTTGAACAGGCTGCAAGCTCTACCTCAAGCCCTTGGAGAAATTTAGCAAAATGAGTTGCAGAAAGTCCAGTCCTTTCACTGCCCAACGCAGAAGAAGCCACTGCAGGCCAACACAGCAAAGTACACAGGAAAGTGGAAGTTCTGCCTGACAGCTTCTCCGGCTCTTCTTCTTGGCTTGTTCCTTAGTCTAAATGAGTTCTAAAGTTCTGGGGTCAGGGCCCCAATATTTATTCTACTTTTCCCTTTGAAGTTTTAGGCAGCAAGTCCCTCTTGCTCAGTAGAAACCAGTTCTGTCCTCTCTAGTCCATCTTCCCTACAGTAGGTGGAGACAGTATTGTGCAGAGCAGACACGGCCTATTCAGATGCTACCGAAAACTCCTCTCACCACTCTAAATACAGAGAGGTTTATTCAGCCTGGCTATGAGTCACCCAGGAAAGGCAGGACACACCTCCACCCCCCTTGTGACTGTCTAGTGTGAATGCACATCCCCAACTCATGTCACTCCAAAACCAGAAGGTGAATACACAAACAGGCTGAGGTACACAGGATGCTTAAACAAGGAAGGCCCACTTTCTAAAAGTGGCATTTTCAAACAGACAATTTAAAAACCACCTTTACTAAAATATGTGTTATTAAATTCTGAGCTCAGGGAGCCTAAACTCCATTCCTCTACCTTTTCCCAATTGCAAGTTACACTTGTAAAATGTTACAAGGCAGCTCCAATGATCATTTATGGAAAGGACAGCCTTTCAATAGTGAAAAACGAAATTGGTTGTCTTTCACTATCAGGACATGTAAAGCACACCAGCACATGTCCTACCTATCACATACAATGCACCCTGCCCACAGGGTTACTTTGGGCCTACCTTAAGGGTGACTTACATGTAAAAAAGGGGAAGGTTAGGGCCTGGCAAGTGGATGCACTTGCGAGGTCGACATGGCAGTAACAACTGCACATAGACACTGCAGCGGCAGGTCTGAGAACCCTTTGAAAGGCTACTTGTGTGGGTGGCACAACCAGTGCTGCAGGCCCACTAGTAGCATTGGATTTACAGGCCCTGGGCACACACAGTGCACTGTATTAGGGACTTGATAGTAAATCAAATATGCCAATCATGGAAAACCAATCATAACACAATTTACAGTAGGAGCAATATATACATGTTCCCCGAGCACACACTAGATAATGACACAAATTATGTAAACAATTAATGCACAATGATTATTCTTCATTATCTTTATTTTCTTTTCTTCTCTCGGCCAGCCAACACAATTTTTGTCAAATAGGGAGTTCCCCATGACTTCTTCAGGGCTGTCTTCTCTTGGAACATTTGTCCAATCAATCCTTAAAACCTGTTCTAATTCCGTCCCGGCAGTCCAAAGTGTAACACCACTGTTTCCTGTTTCCATATCCTGTGAAAAAATTGATCCTGTGCCCCTTAATCTGTCACTACAAAAACCGGGTCAATTACCCTTTCTGAATTACTCTGTAAGTCCTTCACACCCTGAAAGCGAGTACGACTCAAGCATTCATCCGGCGTGTATTAACCGCGACGTTCGTATTATCAGTGAATACGAACGCGGCAGTCAATACACGCCGGATCAATGCTTGAAGCGTACTTTCTTTCAGTGTTTTAGAACCAGTTTTAAGGATTGATTGGACAAACGTTCCAAGAGAAGACAGCCCTGAAGAAGTCGCGGGGAACGCCACATACGACGAAACACGTGGTGGCTGTGCAAAAGATGAAAAGAAAAGAAAAGAAAGATAATGAGGAATAATCATTGTGCATTAATTGTTCACATAGTTTGTGTCATTATCTAGCGTGTGCTCGGGGTACATGTATATATTGTTACAGTGATCCTTTGGGATCTAATTTAAGGGAGCAGGGTGACTCCTCCTTCCTGTAGAACAACACAACATACAATAAGGCTCTTCCTAATAGCATGTGAACTGTGAGACCCAAAGCTCAGCCTGTTTGTATTCACCCCACTTGATTAGTTACAGTAGGAGCACTTGCACTTCAGCACTGAATAGCAGTGAAAAAGTGCACAGAGACACTAAACCAGCAAAAAAGAAGTCCAGCATACCGTAAAAGCAGGAGGTCAGAAAGCAAAAAGACAGATGAAACATGCCAAGAGATGCCAGGTCTAACAGGAGGGAATAGTCTAGAAAGTGTTATTTGGGAAATCATAGCAGTAAGATGAGGTTTGGGATGATTCAAAGGAGGGATAAAGGAGGGAAGAGTCTATAAATGGATTAGAGAGATCATAGTAGTAACCTGGTTTGGAATGAGTCAAAGGAGGGATACATGAGGGAAGAGTCTAGTAAGTGTTATTTGGGAAATCATAGTAGTAAAATGAGATTTGGGTTCAGCCAAGGAGGGATAGAGGAGGGAAGAGTCTAGAAAGGGTTAGTTGGGAGATCATAGTAGTATAATGAGGACTGGCATGAGTCAGAGATTGGAGGTAGAGGATATATTGAGAGAGGTATAGGATGATACATAGAGTACTGCATTAGAGAAAGTTGAAGTTATTTTTTTCTATTTTTCTACAGTAGGAACAAAGTAATAAATATATAGATACATAACTACATAGAAAGGGTATACATGTGTAAGGAAAATAATATATCGAGATATAAAGTTGTATTGTATAAAGTCCCATATGAGCATATGTGGATAGATAGTTAGAAACTCAGACTTTTAAGTGTTGCTGTACGTGAAACTAATTTATTTGTGTACTTTTATATATAGATTCATTTATTTATTTTTGTTTTATATTTTCCTCAATATTTCAATAGTGAAGCACTTATATATACAATTGTTAGGATCATATGTACATATTCTAATGGATAAAATAAAATAAAACATAGACCCATAAGTATCTAATCAAATAACTTATATGAAAACTATGGCTTGACCTATAAACTTGTTATATTTTTTACAAAGAAATGCACATATCTAAATAAATGCATATAATCAAATTATGAATGTTTACACACACAGGCATATTTTGTACATTTGTGTTTAAGTATGGTGGTTATGTAGTAGTCTTCTGAAGCTAAGATAGTTAACCATGGATCTTATGTGTGGAAGGTAATGAATTCCATAGCTTGGCTGCTTGAACAGAGAATGATGTACCACCCATTTTTTTAAATCCAACCTGGGCAGTGCATGCGCTGCTCTGCAAGGCATGCTCTATTCGAGTATGGACTTGAAGCCCCGCCCACTCTCAGCCCATATTTGTCGTTGGCTTATGTCATTGTCCTTCGTAAATGCTGGCTTCTGATTCGTTAATAAGCTTGTTAGTCCCTCCTTAGTACCGCCTTGTCTTCATTTGTAACCCCCCCATGAGGACTGGCCCTTTTACCTCTGTTGTTACACGGTATGTCTTATTTAGTCTGTAAGCAAAATTTTCTTAAATGAGCTTCTCCCATTGCAGGCACCACATGCTTCCCTGCAACATTCAGCACGCCATGCGCACTTTCACTTTCTAAGCAGCACGGAATAATGACGGCTGCTTCTTTTAAATGAAATAGGTCTCGCATTTACAAGAGTTTGAGCTATTGGCTTTGTAAATGACAATGCCTTTTATTTATATGTTAATTATCAAAACAGATAAATAAAAGGCATTGTCATTTACAATGCCAATAGCTTAAACTCTTACAAATGCGAGACATATTGCATTGCAAATGCTTGTTATTCTTGTATGCTGGGGTTTTGAGGCATGGTGCCAATCTGGAGTGGAGATTGCTTTCTTGTATGTATTTGGGGATTTTCTTCCTGATGAAAAGTGGTTCTGTTACATGTATTGCTTTGTGGGTTACGTAGTTTGAAGGTGGACCTTCCGGCAACCGGTAACCAATGTAGGGCCCTCAAGGCAGGGCAGATGTGGGCTTTTCATAGTCGATAAAGATTATCCATGGTTGAGGTCATTGGCGTAAACAAGTTTAGACAGTACAAGCAGTGCTTAATTTGTAAAACAATAAGTGCCTGGGCCCTCGTCAGGAGACCAGGCAGTTTGCACCACACATTGCCACTGTACTTGCACAACTACTAACCATCACACTGCTACAAGTGTGGCAATTCAGACTGTTCGAGGCCGCCAAAGCTTTAAGAATGGCTTGAGTGGGTCTAATTGACTGGCCTTGGGGATGAAGTCCCGACGCTACCCACATGCGTCGTGACTAGTGCGCTTCTCCTGGTCATGCCCCGCCCCCTGAAGCACTGGCGCAGGGAGCCGTGAGCGGAGGACGGAGGCAAGGAGTTCTGTGGCGTTCGGCGGCGTCAGGAAGGAGGAAAAAACTCTGTGCGGGCGGCATGAATAGCGGCTTGGATCCTCAGCAGCATTGGGGTTATTAGAGGCATTAGGTACGCTTACGGGCCGAGGCAGGCCACAATATCGGCACGGTGCTGCAGAGAAGCGAGGAGGAGGAGGTGAGCCATGCGATAGGGGGTCCAGTGCTCATCACTGCAGGGGCCCTGCCTCGAGAGAATATAAGTGGGCGAGAGTCACAGCCCCCTGCTAACTGGAGCAGTGTATACCGCACACAGGGGCAAAATAAGCAAAGCAACAATAAGTTCAATTGAGGGGAAGGGGAGCAATATTCGGCAGAAGCTAAGTGGCATACTCTAAAGTGGGAAGAAGCATATTGAAGGTGAAGTCAGGAACACGGGCTCAGGAGAAGGAAAAGGAAAGGACGAACGGTGGGTAAAAGCAGCTGCAAAGGGGGGGCTCAGAAGTATGCACCCAGTAAAACAAAAGAATGCAACCACAAGCCCTATAACAGGCACTAAAATCAGGAATCAGCCGCCAGAAACACAGAGGAAGTTACGTGGCAATCTGGGCTCAGAGAAGATAGCAGACAGCTCGCGTGTTTTGTGGAACGCCCAACAAAGAATGGACTTGAAAGTTCAACAGTTGATAGCCCAGGAGAAAGTACAGTCCTCTGGGAGTCAGGGCGCCATGTCTGGAAAGGAGCCCAACAGCATTCATCAGGCAATACCAGAAACCTTCCAATTTCAGGGGCAGTTCTCTCCTGAGCTGAGGACAGAAGAGGTAAATACTGGTATTGCCCCCCTTCAGAAGCGCGCGCAATAGAGTCCTTCTCTACCCCCGCCTGCTGTAAGCAGTTTCCGCTTTTTTCCAAGTCCCATTTTATGACAGTAGCTGCAATCCCCGCCAGTCAGCCCTCAGCCACACCGCTTCTGCAAATCTCCACACCACAGGCTTCTGCCCCTATACTCCCCCGCACTCTACAATTGGATGACATAGAGGGGCCTACAGCTCAACACCAACCCGCAAACTCGATCTCACTGAGCAATAGCAATAGCGAAGCCTCTCGGAACCCGAAAGAAACAGATCCTGCTATCCAAAGTATGTTCGAAGTGATCCTTTCAGAGATCAAGGAAGTGCAGATCTCTCAGGCGGTGGAAATTGCTTCATTACATGCCAGGCTCTCCCAGATAGAAGAATAATTGGGGAAAATCCCAGCACGTCTGGACGAGGTTGAAGAGCGGGTCTCCAATCTTGAAGATAAAATATCAACCTACGATCAGGAATTAGCCCAATTCAAGCACAATTCAGAAATCCTTGAATCCAAGCTACAGGACATGGAAAACTTCAATAGAAGATCTAATTTTCGTCTGGTAGGTGTTCCAGAAGCTATCGAAGGGCCTCAGGTATGTGAATGGGTCGAGGCTCTTCTGAAGAAAGCAATTCCTGACCTCGAGAGGGACTTAACTATTACTAGAGCCCACAAAGTTCCCTTCCAGAGGTCTCCTAATGCGAAATTTCCTCGTACTATCCTATTGAACTTGTCGGACTTTCGAATAAAGGAGAAGATCCTTGCTAAAGCTATCGCGAAAAGGACATTGTCTACGCAAGAAGCACTGAATTTTAGAATCTTCTCAGATATGTCAGCTATGTCAGCAAAGAGGCGTCGGGAATTCGTAAGAATGATTGACATGTTCAAATCAAAGGGTGTGCAGGCATCCATTGTTCAATAATAAAAATTGAAGGTTCTGGCAAAAGGAAAATTCCATATATTTGATAATGTAATGAAAGCGCAAGAACTACTACAGCAGATTTCAAATTTAGGATAGGCGCTAAGATATAAGCACTGGAAGCTGGAAATACTAGGTAGAGTAGGGCCCTCTCCGATAATAATGCTTTCAAAGTAGGGAATAAAGCAGGCCGGGGTCACCAGGGCACCAGAGGCTATCCAGCCTCCAGTAGCAGAAAGGCACAAGGGAAGGGGTGCAGCTACATGGCACCCAGCAATCACAAGGGGGGAAGGGAGGAGTTGTGGGCTACTCTTCCACACACGCAGGGAGAGGCATGGTTGAAAGGTGGGGGAGAGAACAGGGTGGGAAGGGGAAGCATAGGGGGAAAAAAGGAGCCAGTTCTTTTAAATCTGGAGACAATCACAAAACGACTAGGAAGGAAATAAATAATAATGAGCTCAAGACAGTATTGTAATTGGTGTATGCACTTTATAGGTTTTTGCACATTATGGTCTGGTTCCATGGATTTGTTCATATGCACAGGCACTTTTTTGGATACAATTCTTTGTACTGTTTTTAATGCTGGATACCTCGCAGGGGATGGTTATCGGTAAGAATGATAATTGCACTTATTATGCACAGGCACTTTCACAACTCAGGTTTTGAGCTCAGCGATATGCTGATCTCCCTCTGAGGAAGGGTTTATGGCTATACCTTGCTAAGCACTTTATTTGCACTGTCACTTTATATTTATATGGCTTATAGATTAAGCACTGTGGTAGAGATCAAGAAAATTATAGGCCTGTTCGATAAAAAGCACTTTAACCAAGCTACGATCTTGATTTTCAACCCTTGGCATATAATATGTTTTTTTTGTTGTTTTGTAACCTTCTTCTGGAGAAGGCTGATGTTGAAAAGCACTTTAACCATGCTATTTTCTAGGTCAGAATGTTTACCTGTGTTTAGCACTTCAGTTGCACTGTCACTTTATATTTATAGGTTGTATAGATTAAGCACCTTGCTGAGTTATGGCTTGACTTCTTTCAATCACTAGTAAAAATGGTTAGGAAAGCAATACATAAGGATCAAGTAAGCGCTCTAGCTAGCATGGTAATTGGTCTATGCACTTTAGATGCATTTCAACCAAGCTATTAATTTGATTTCCAATTGTTTGCAAATCATGTGTACTGTCTGGTGGTATGTAATCTCCTTTTGGAGAAGGCTAAATTGTTTACCTGTGCCAAGTATTTTAGTTGCACTGTCACTTTATATTTATAGGATTATCAGATTAAGCACCTTGCGGAGTTATTGCTTATTTAGGTACCAGTTTAAGATATCTATGTACCAAGAGATTGTGTGTCTTCAGAAAAACACAAGGATGTTTACATTGAATACTCATTTCAAAAGCTTTACAATTTCATTGGTCAAGTGCTTTCCAATTTGGATTTTAATTCAGCCTTATGTATTGTCAAACATTATTGAGATTTCTATGCTGAATGTCAGTGTATATTATTATTAATACTAGTGAGGATTAACTCAGCAATCGGGTCAGGGAATGCACAGGTACACTTTAGACCGACCTCTCTGTTTCATCAGTAATGGCACTTAACCAGCAGGCAGCCAGAGATGGGGTAAGAATTCTCTCCTTTAACGTTAACAACCTGAATAATAAAACTAAAGCAAGGGCTGTTGAAGAATGGCTAAAAGGCTACTCCCCAGACATTGTCCTTCTACAGGAGACCCACTTTGTAGCCAAGAGAAAACTTTCATTTAATATGTTTCAGCAGTGGGCAGGGAGTTGTTATCTGTCTTCAACAGGCAGCGCGCAGTGAGGGGTAGCTACTTTTTTCAGTAAATTCTTCCCCTTTCAGGTCACATACTCACAGACAGATAAAGACGGTAGGTGAGCAATAGTTAATGGAATATTAAATAACACTAAGATGACTATAGCGACGATCTACGCCCCAATAGAGGATAATCCCGCCCTACTGACGGATCTTCACCAAGCATTGTTGCTAATACCTGGCTTGATAATTTTGGGCGGGGATTTTATTTATTTACAGAATCCAGGTTTAGACTCTTCGTCAGGGTTAAGGAAACAAAAAAAACCCCGGGTAGAAGCGTTAAAGGACTGTAAGATGAATTTAAATTTGATAGATTCCTGGCGGTTTAGATATCCAGAAAGAAAAGAATATTCATATTATTCAGCAAAATACAACACGGCTGCTAGATTGGATTATTTTTTGCTATCCAGGCACCTATCACAGGCTAATTGGTATATATACAAAACAGCTTTTCAGACCATGCATTGCTAAAACTAGAATTACAAGGTATCGTTAGAAATTCAGATACCCCGAAATGGACATTTAATAGAATTCTGCTGGAGGACGAAGATTGGTGTGAGAAAATCCATGCTGAGATAGAGGGCTTTTTTCAGATTAATAGAGTTACAGCCTCGCTGGAGAATGTATGGGAGGCCTTTAAAGTAACAATTTGCTGGGTTATATCATCCAAGCAGATTGCCACGAGAAAGGCACAGATGATACAGAGAAATCACCTCGAGGCAAAGGTTAAGCTTACAAACAAGCGATACCTGAGGGATAAAAGCAACAGGAATAAACAGGCACTGGGACAGGCGCGTCAGGAGATGCAAGATTACTACTATTCTAAAGTTTACACTGCTAATTCGGCCTACCTACAGAAGGTCTATGAAGAGAGCGAGTTTACAGGCAAGTTTTTAGCCTGGCAAACAAAGGATAAACAAGCCCAGAATAGAGTTCTTGCACTAAGTGATAAACTCACTACGAATCGTATTACAGATGAAAACACAATACAAAGTGTGTTTGTCAGACATTATGAGTCTATTTATTCCATTAGACAAGAAGTGGCTAGCACAAAGCTAGATTCTTTTTTTAGTGGATTACAAATTCCAAACCTAACTACGGATCAATCCTCAAGTTTAATGGCCGATGTGTCGATACAAGAAATAGAAGGAGTGGTTTGCACTATGGCCAATGGCAAAGCTTGCGGGAAAGACGGGATTCCGATTGAGTTTTTTAAAAAGTTTAGCGCAAGTCTGAATAAGGAACTCGTGCTACTGGCCAATCATATTTTACAAGGCGGGGAAATACTATCTTCTTTTAGAACAGCAGTGGTCGTTAGCTTTTTAAAAAAAGATAAAGATAAGGAAGATATAAACTCTTATAGACCCATTAGTTTGTTGAATTCTGATTATAAGATTATCGCCAAATTGTTGGCTAATAGAATCAGCAACTGTACACTGTCTATAATCCACAAGGATCAATGCGGATTTGTTGCAGGGCGGCAATTATCTTTTAACACCACTTTCCTCATTGAAGCACTGGATTATTTTAAACAGAATAAAATACAGTCCCAGATAATGCTTTTAGATGCAGAAAAGGCTTTCGACCTTGTCTGCTGGGAAAGCTTATTCTATTCACTGGCCAAATTTGGTTTTCCCGTCGAACTGATCACAGTTATCTAAAATTTTATGAGGGGGCCATGGCTCAAATACTTGTGAATACAAAGAGGGATGGTGCTTGTAGAGTAGTTAGGGGGACAAGACAAGGGTGCCCGCTTTCCCCCTTGCTCTTTGACTGTTTTATAGATCCTCTAGCAATAGCCATCCTCTCTTTAAGTGGCACAACATCTCCAATGACCACATGACTAATATCAAATTGTATGCGGATGATATCGCCCTATTTTTAAAGCCTGAAAGGGAAGTGCAATTGCACATTTTTAATTTGTTTCAGGAATTTCAAGCCATCGGGGGCTATAAAATCCATACATCTAAGACAGAGATCATGCTTTGCAATTGCTCAGCCGAGTCACTATTAACAGATTAAGGGGCATATTAGCAAGACTGGCGATAAAATTATCGCCGTTTTAGCGGCAGGAAACTGCCGCTAAAGCGGCGATAATGGACTTGCTAATATGCGTTATAGAATTCCAATAGAAGCCCAGGTTAGATGTCCTGCACATCTAACCTGGGCTTCTATTGAATTCTATAACGCTTATTAGCAAGCCAATTATCGCCGTTTTAGCGGCAGTTTCCTGCCGCTAAAACGGCGATAATTTTATCGCCAGTCTTGCTAATATGCCCCCTAGTCTTATTAGTTAACTCACTGCCTAAGAGATATTTAGGGATATATGTTACGAAAAACATTAATGATCTTTACGCCCTAAATTATATCCCTCTTATTCATAAAATAAAGAATAAATTGTTAAAATGGAAAGAACTTCCAGTCTCGTTAATAGGCCGTGTAGCTATAATTCGCATGATGATTCTTCCACTATGTAATTTTTTGTTTTTAGCAATTCCTAATGCGGTCCAAATGAATTTCTTCAAGGAAGTCCAAGGCCTCTTTTCCACATTTATATGGGCAAATAAGGTGTCAAGGCTGTCAATGGAAATGCTCTTTAGGCCAGTGTCTGAAGGGGGACTAGCTCTTCCTGATTTGAAAGAGTATTATTATGCCAATTTTGCACACACCTTATATAGATCCACAAAGGTTTTAAATATCAATAGGTATGATCATTTTTTCTTAGATCTGATTTACAAGGAATATTTAATTCAAGATTTTATGCGCTTAATAAAACCCCCAAAAAAGTAAGATATAAAACCCTCCAATGGAGCATTAAACGGAAAAAACAGCTGTTTAGGCATTTCTCGATCCCCATGTTAAATGCAGAAACTTACCTTTCCGACATCTATGTAGGTAAAGACTTACTATTAGATCCAGTAATTTTGGCGAACTGGAGAAGTCAGGGATTTAGAAAAATAGGAGATTTTCTGCAGGGAGAGTGGAAAACCTGGTCTGAAATTGAACCACTACTTAAGCATAGCAAAATCATTATGCAATGGTCATTTGTTAGGATCAAAGACTTTTTGTCAGAACTTAACCCTACACTGATCAGCAATGTTAGTAATGTCGTAGGGTGTCTGCTAAATCATATACATTGCATTTCAATAAGTGGTTGGGTCTCCCTATTTCGGACTCAAGGAGAAGACAAACTCTGTCTAAAGGCGCAGAGAAAGTGGGAAAATCAAGAAGGGTTATCCATCTTCAATGCAGATTGGCACCAGATTAATAAATTCAACAGCTCCCTGCTGAAAGCGGCCAATTTTAAGCGGATGCAAATTTATACCAAATGGCTGCTGTATCATACACCAAATTTTTTGCAGAAAATTAATCCCCAGATTTCTTCAAATTGTTTTAGATGTAACTTAGAGGGAGGAGGGAATTGGACTCATATTATCTGTGGGTGTCTGAAATTAGAGGGATTGTGGGAAAATATTAACAAATATTGTCAAAACACACTGAAAGCCCCACAGATTCTAGATATTCAGACTATGGTGCTAGGTTATTCTGCAGAATTAATAGCAACTATTCATAAAAAAAAAACAGATATTCATTTTGGTCCTGGCTGCACGGTCGTTGATTCTGCAGAAATGGAGATCGGCGGATATTCCAACTTTTACACAGTTATTAAGTAAATTGGGTAGAATTAAGGAGCATGAAAGAAAGTATGCTCTGAGAGCAGGCTCCTATAAAAAGTTCAAGGCTCTGTGGGAGAACGAGGTTTATAAACTGTTTGGGGAGGCTACGATGCTGGAAACAGCTATACGTTAAAAATATGGTTAAATCAGATTGTACATTCAAGGAAGCAAACTATGGCCCTTTATTATCATTGTGGTTTCTGTGGTGTATGGTTTTTAAACATTGATTTCCACCATGTGGGTATGCTGCTTGTGGTCTAAATGAATTGTTTTACTTTCTTAATGTCTTTTGTATTTAACTGTCCCCAAATAAAAAATATAAAAAAAAAAAAAAGAATGGCTTGGGTGGCAGGTATTAGTTGTTGTTAATGTATATTGAATTAACATACAACTGTTTTTTCTGCTCATCTTTAAATTACACAATCAGCGCCACCATGTAGCAGCTGTCATGAGTGCCGGTTTCTGCCAATAAGTGCCGGTGCTGAGCACTTGAAACCACTGGCTCAAATTAAACACTGAGTAGAAGAAAGATAGTAGCCTGGACCGTGTATGGAAAACCTAGGTGGGGAAAGATGTGCCACAGAGTTTTCATAGTAATGAAGCTTGATCTTGCTAATTTGTCCACTTCAGCTTTCATAGATAATTTGGAGTGTTTCAATGTTTCTTACTTCCTCAAATACTTTTTTTTAATTATTTTTTTTATTGATCAGCTTGCAGCACAGGAGCACTTGGTTCCACAAGTGAACCATACCAAATATTCAGCATCTGTACATTAATACAAGCATTTCCATTTCTTAGAAGTACAACATCAAACATAACCGCAACCCCACTGCCACCCTCCCAGACGCTCCATTACATATTGGTGATCACATAGCAGCTTACACGTCATAAGTATGGCACCTTACACAAGTAATAACAGGCCTATACAGCAACTGTCGCAATTAAGCATTATACCAGCTGCAAGTCAGGGTTCCCAAGTAGGTACATTGTCAATAGAGCCCAGAAGTCGACCGGCCTAGAAGACTCAGGCAATTCTTCCGCATATACCCCCAGCTGCTCCCTACAGTAAATTAAGTCTCGGACCCACTTTTTGACAGTTGGGGTAGTTTTGGCGCCCCAGCATTGAGCCACTGCCCGCTTGGTGAACAGGGTCGAAACAGCAACAATTCGCCTGTTGCACGGCTTAAGCTTCTTAACCATCCCCAACAGACACACTTCAGGAATACATGCCACATTTTCTAACACCACCTTGGTTAGAAATCTCGTAACTTGATTCCAAAATGCATATATTTGAACACAGCCCCATGCAAGGTGCATAAAGTCCGCATCATCCTGACCGCATCTCACACATCTCGCATTGTCCCGCAGGCCAAACTTACGCAATTGGCAGGGCGTATAATACAGCTGATGCAGGTATCTGAAATGGATAATACAGAGATTGCAGTTTGCTGTCAGTCTGCCAGTTAATTCACAGAAGAACTGCCATTGTTCCAGTGGCATTTGGGACTCCAGCACGGCATTCCATTTAATAAGTGAAGGGGGCTCAGTAATTTCAGCCTCTCTCATAGACGCATTGTGCAATTTTGTTACCAGACCCCTACTGTCTTCCCCTGCCAGCACCGCCTGCAGCGCTGTCGACGTTCTCGGTTCTGCCAGAAAGTCTGCAAATATGGATCTGATCGCCTGCCGCACCCTAATATATGTAAAGTCCAGCATTATACTATGGCCGCGCCCCGCCTGCAAGTCTAAAAGCGGCCGGAACTGGCCATTCTTATATAGGTCCCCAAGCTGCCTAACCTCTGCTGCCCTTAGTGCCCTCAAAGCCGCCGGCTCCTGTGTCGCGGTGATATCCGGGTGTGTAGCTATCGGTAGCGCCGGGGCAATAAATAATACAGGCGCGCCCGCTTAGCTAAAGTCGACCATGCCCAAGCAGTACATTTGACAGAATTTTTCTCTGATGTTGAGGCTCCCCCCCCTCCCGACAGTGCCGCCGCCACCAAGGGGATCGGATGTACAGTATCCGCTTCGATCGCAACATGGGGCTGGAACCGCTGCGGGAAGTACCAATAGTGTACAAATTGCGCCTGGGTGCATAGATAGTATAGTAGCATGTCAGGCGCTTCAAATCCACCCCGATCAAATGGCTGCAAAAGCAGGTCCCAGCTGCATCTCGGTTTCTTACCGGCCCACACAAGTGTCAGTAGCGCCGTCTGAAGCATATTGAATAGTGAAATATTGAGCCTGATGGGGATATTCACAAACAAATAGAGGAGTTTGGGCAATATTGTCATTTTTGTGATCGCGATCCTGTCCGCCAGCGAGAGAGGCAGCTTAGCCCATCGTGCTGTTTGCTCAGTGATTCGGGTAATGGCTCGGCCATAATTCATGGAGAGTACCGTATCAGGGTCTCTGTGCAGCCATATCCCTAAATACTTCACCGGGTCAGTAGACAACGACAGGGGGAAGTCCAGCTCTATCTCTTTGGTTTCGGCCGTCAGCGGAAAGACTGTGGACTTCTCTCAGTTTATCCCTTATCCGGAATATCTCTCAATTTTTTTTTTTTTTTTACTTTATTTACCAGTTTCATAAGTAGAACAACACATCTTCATTTGCAATGTCAATGATGTCATAACAGTACAATATACAGTGAGGAATTAGCCAGCTCCGCTTGAGTAATATCCAGCATGTTCAATACAAAATGATCTATCAGATCTGCATTATTTATAAGCGCCACTCCATTCTCCCATGATTCGAACAACCAGCATTTAGTTTACACAAGTAGACCATTTTTAGAAATGCTTAAGAATTATATTTCTATGTCCTATACACAGTGTGCTGTCTGATCAGCCTACGCCAGTGGGAACGAGCCCTCGCTCAAGCTGTGTGGCTGGCAGTGGCTGCACTGCAGCCGTAAATTGCTTGAACGGGCCCCTAATATCCCTTGGGCGGGATGTTCTGGGAAGTGTGGAGGCAAAGAGATCATAGTTGGTGTTGCAATATGCGAGACTATTCAACCATTCTTGGTGTGTCGGAGCAGTTTTCCGTCCCCATTTAATTGCAATTTCTCTCTTGGCCAGAAGTAACCCTATGGCTGTGAATTTTCGGACTGGCTTTGGGATGTTTGTCACGTATCCCAACAATGCAACTTCTGGGGTGGGTTCAATCTCTAAGCCTATCATTTCCCCGAGTGAGTGGAAAATTGCGGTCCAGTAAGAGCTTATTTTGCCGCAAGTCCAGGAGAGATGAGCAAAGTCCGCGTGTAGGGCTTTACATTTTAAACAACAATGTGATCTGTCTGGGTCGATTTTATGTATCATCTCGGGGGTGATGTATGTCCTGCGTAGGAATTTAAAATGAATCAGCTTGTGACGACTGTTCAAGGATACTTCCTTGGTTTGGCTACAACAGACTGCCCATTGGTCATCCGTGATAGGATGTCCCAGATCTGTCTCCCACGCAGTTCTTATTTTAGTGTCGTGTATTGGAATCATATCTGCGCATGTCTTGTACATTTTGGATACTAAGTGTTTCCCCCCGTTGTTGTCAAGCACAGTGGAGAGGGGGGGGGTGAATGGCTCAGGTTCTATAGGAAAGCCAGGAACAGTTGCCCTCATTGCTGAACGCAGGCGATTAAGTACAAATTTGTCCATGAAGGATGCATCGTTAAAAGTATCTCCGTCGGAGACAGAGAATATTTGCCCTCCAATGTACAGATTCCCAACTGTGTTCAGATCATATTTAGAAAGTGTGCGCTGTACGATCTTTTCCCCAGTAATGGGGATCCAGCGATTGTTTGGGATAGGTAGACTCGGGGAGTATAGTACCGGGGAACCCATGACCCTGATCAGCTTCTGCCATGCCCAGCTGGTGGTGGAGACCGTTTGAATATCAGACGGGTCTCGTGGGTAGCCCAAAGGTAATATTGTATTAAGTGTGTCGGGTAAAACCAGATCTGCCTCGGGCCGTAAGTAAGGTATCCTGGCATCCGGGTGGAACCAGGAGTGTACATAGCTGCACTGAGCAATCAAATAATATAGTTGAAAGTTGGGGACACCAAATCCTCCTCTGTGGTACGGCAGCGGCTTTACCTCGCAGCGGACCCTAGGCCGCTTACCTCCCCAGGTCAGTCGAATGAGGTGTGTGTATAGTGACGTGAAGAATCTGTTTCTCAGCAGGATCAGGATATTGTTGAAAAGGTACAGAAATTTGGGCAAGACTATCATTTTAAGCAATGCTATACGCCCAGCGATAAAGAGTGGGAGTCGTAGCCACCTGTCTACCTGTAGTTCAAGTGCATATACAGCCTTGCCATAGTTTAATTGAATAATTTCAGAGGTGTCCAAGTGTATGTTTATCCCCAAGTACTTTACTGAGTCCGTGTTCCAGGCCAGTGGGAACTCACATTCCCATCTTGTGGTGCCGGTAGTAAGGGGAAATATCACAGACTTATGCCAGTTTATACCGAGGCCAGAGAACCTGCCGAATCTAATAATCTCACTGACCAGCGGGTCTAGATTGTTCTGGGGATCTCTCACATAAAGGATAATGTCATCTGCATATAGCGACACCAGTAGGGGCCCTGTGTTGAATTGGAGCCCCCTCTGTAAATGTCGCTCCTGAAAGCGTCTGACAAGTGGGTACATTGCTAATATAAACAGGAGTGGCGACAGGGGGCATCCCTGCCTGGTGCCGCGGGACAGAGTGAAAGAATGAGACAATGTGCCGTTTATACGTATTCTGGCGGTGGGGGCTGAATATAGAAGCGCTGCGAGATTTACAAACCCTAGTGGCATGCCCAGTCTGCGCATTACTGACCATAAAAATGGCCACTCTAAGGAGTCAAAAGCTTTCTCTGTGTCTAGCAGGACTGCTGCAGCTGGAATCGCCGGGTTGATTCGGTGTATAACAGCAAAGAGAGTGCGCAGATTCAAGGAGGTGGATCTGTGGGGCACAAAACCCGACTGAACTGGGGATATTATTTTGTCCAGCAGTAGGGCGGGACGTAGTGCGATCATTTTTGCCAGTATTTTATAGTCTAAATTTAGCAAAGACAAAGGCCGACAAGACCCGCACAGCAAGGGATCTTTACCAGGCTTAGGTAATAAAACAATCACCGCCTCTCTGAGCGTGGGAGGCAGCTGATTCCGTTCTAGGGATTCGTTGTATACCTCGAGGAGTCTAGGGGCCAATATATCTTTGTACATTTTATAAAAGTCGCCCGTAAAGCCGTCAAGACCCGGAGCAGTGGTGCCGTTCAACGCCTCTATTGCAGTAAATATTTCGTCTGAGGAAAATGGCTCAGCGAGAAAATCCTGCATGTATGTTTCCATATAGACCAATGCGATCTCATTGAGATAATCCTCTTGCTCTGCGGAGTTATATGCAAGCTTGGACGCATACATGTGTTTATAATATGTAAGAAATTCAGCACAGATGTCTGATGTGCCTGTTAAAAACTGCCCAGAGCTGGTGTGGAGTTCCATGATGTACGATTTGGAATATGGAGGTCTCAATAGTCGAGCTAGAGTTCGTCCCGGCCTCTCGCCCTCACCGTATCTACGCGCTGTGGCATATTTGCTCAAGTAGTGTGTTTCCCTATCAGCAGCTTCCCGAAACTCAACAAGTATGGCCAAACGGCGCTTTTGCATTTCTTCGGAGTCCGGAGACAGAAACAGAGCGGTGTCTAGTGCCATCAGCTGTTGCTCAATGCTTGCTAAGGTTTTCCTGAGGTCTTTTAATACCCCAGCATGTTTTGCTATGGTGACGCCCCTGATGTAGGCCTTGAAGGCCTCCCAAAGCACCGCCCATGTATCCACTGACCCCGTGTTCAATTCAAAATAGTCCTCAATTGCCTCTCTAATTTCTGAGTGGAGTAGGTCATCATTCAACGCTCTGCCAGGGAACCTCCACTGGCGCTCATGTCCCTCAGGTCTGGGAATGCAAATTTTAAGTATCACTGGGGAGTGATCGGAGTATGTCCTGGGTAGCGTTTTGATTGTTTGGTACCACGTGATTGGTTTCGGGGTAAGAAACCAATAGTCTAGTCTGGTCCAAGTGTCGTGCTGGGCCGAATAGTGGGTGAAGCCTGGGGTTGTCGGGTTGCGTGCTCTCCAGATATCAGAGAGTTGGAATGTCTCGCAAATGTCCTTTAGCACTCGACGTGAGCGGGGTTTGGTGCCTGCTGCCTCCGAGGAACAGTCTAATGTACGGTTGAGAAGCAGGTTGAAGTCCCCACCCATTAGCATACAGTCAGTGCCCAGACGTAGAAGTGTGGCCTGCAGTTCCTGGAAATATTCGGGGCAATCAGTGTTAGGGGCATAAATGCAAACCAGAGTGACTACATGGCCCATCAGTCGGCCCACCACCACATTGAACCTGCCTTCTCTATCCGCGTGGTTGTGATGCAAAGAGAAGGGGAGTCCTTTTATGGATTAATATCGCTGTGCCCCTGGCATACGTGTTGTAATTGGAAAAATAACGATGTGGACCCCAGCTGGCAGCAAATTGTGTGGCATCAGATTTGGGCAGGTGTGTTTCCTGAAGGAAAGCTATGTCTACGTGGTGCCTTTGCATATAGTTCAGTACGTGTTTTCCTTTTCTAGGGTTGTTAAGCCCTCTGACATTCCAAGTTATGACAGACAGATTGGAGTGGTCTGCAAGATTAGGAGCTGCTGTCATTAAAACCGTGGAGCTGTGTGATGTGTGTGAAAGGAGCGGCAAAAAACCACTGATTGTCATGTATAGAGCTGGTAATCAAGTAACATCTAACAGTTCGAGAAACATCCCCACCCTCCACCCCCCTCCCAGCCTCGCGTCCCAGTACGCAAGGTGCCAACCCAAGTAAACAATAACCAAATGCATCCTGTAAACAACTCATTTGGGAATGTGAACATTCAGGTCGATACATTATAATCTGTGAGTTCAACAAGTGCCACGCACCTGGGGGGGAGGCAACGCTCCGACCGTGCCCAGCTAATGAGAGAAATAAAGCAACACACTATAATTTCTGTCTCAACTATTATAAAGCGTGTGTTCACATATAAGACGGCTATGTAAAGCTAATAATGTAGTTAATCATGAGAGAAACGATCCACTCTAGCAACAGAGCCGCTGTGGGGCGGGGAAGAGCCTGCCCCGGCATCCCTCTGCTTACTGTTCGGGTTTTTGTAGGTTCTGCAGAATTCCAGGGCTGCAGTGGGTGTGTCAAAGATACGGGGCCGGCCATTAACGTCTACTCGTAGGCGTGCCGGGTATAGCATGCCATACCAGAGGCCCAAGTTCCGTAGTGCAGACTTGACCCTGGAATATTTGCGGCGAGCCTCTTGGACCATTATTGTGAAGTCCGGATAGAGTGTCACAGTGGAGCCCTGCCAGGTAAGTTCTCCTCGCTATCTGGCCAGGCGTAAGGCAGTGTCTCTGTCACGGAAGTTCATTATGCACGCGATGATGGGCCGCGGTGGGCAACCAGGGTTTGGGCGGGGGCCAAGGGAGCGATGGGAGCGCTCCACAACAAATCCAGGCGTAAAGACCTCCTTCCCGAAAATGTCGCCAAGCAACGATTCCACAAAGAGATCCATTCTGTCCGTGTTGGTCGATTCCAGGACCCCGAGAATGCGTAAATTGTTGCCGCGGCTACGCGCTTCTAAATCTTCGTTTTTGATGGCGACATCTTTTAAAATGTTCTCCATGCGCTCTAATCGCTTAGTTGACTGTGCCGCGCCATCTTCGAGGTCAGAAACTTGACCTTCCACTGTGTCCAGCCGCTGATCGTGTATATCTAGTTTGGCCCCTAATGTATCTAGGCACTTGTCCAGTGTATCAAACCTACTGTTCAATGATTTAAACTCGGCTCTCAATTCGGACAACAAGGAGGCCTGGGTGGTGGCAGTCAGGTGTTGTATCTACTTCTTGGCCGCCCTCCGCCATGATGGTGCTATGTTCCTGTGGCTTCTCCGCTGCTGTGTGAAATGTTAGCACTCTCTGTTTAGGATCTTTTTTGCCCATGCCGGTGTGACTGTGCCCAGGGAGGAAGGTATGCAGATAGCGGTAGTTGCCTGCCTGGTGCTGTTGTGCAGCGTGATGTAGCAGTGCTAAACTGATGCCAATAGAACCACCGCGGCGGGCCCAGCGCAGGAGACGAGCAGGGGGTGGGATGTAATCGAGCAAGTGCCCATGCGTCGATCCGGCCATCAGCCCTGCCTGTTGTCGTTCAGTGTGTTTCACCCTCTTGCCCTATTTGCATGCAGCCCACATGGAAAGTAGACTACATGGCTACATGTCGGTTGGTGTAGATGAGACTAGGGGGCCAAGGAAATACCCTGTTTACTCAGGCAAAAAGGTAAGGTGAACTCCCCAGTTGAGAAAGGCTGGTTGGTTCCGGAAGGTGAGCAATCCTCTTTAATTTCTTATTTTGCAGACAGACGGCGCTTGGCCCAAAGCGGGTGCCCGCTGCCACTCAATCCAGCGCCCCAGGGGGCCACACACTTCGGCTTGCGCCCACGCTATGCTGTGTCGTGCTGCGTGGAGTTGCGGCGTGGTTGGATGCAGTTCCGGCGGCGCAGGAGGTGAGCGAGAGCAGGCCCGTGATGCTGGCTACCACCCGCTCCCAGCAGACCCAAGCACAGCTGGGTGTCTGCCTCCCAGGCTCTCCCGAGGACTCTGTCTCCTCTGGGCCTCCAGGAGCGTCGGTGGTGACTCGCGTGCGTCCCAAGGGACCTGGGGCAGGGCGTGCGCGCCGACGGCAATATCGGGTCTGGGAGGGAGGGGGGAGCCCACAAAGTGCCACATTCACCACCTTGAAGTCTTCGGCTGCAATTCCGCTAGTTCTTCACCGGGCAGCAGGGCTCCAAGCTTGCGGTCAGAGACCCCGAGAGCGCTTCCGAACTGCGTAGGGTGACAGGGCCGGCTCCTCCCACCAAGCTCTTGGAGCAGTTTTCTTCGGCTTCCCGCAGTTGCGGGGGCTTAAAGCGGCCTCATGGCTTCACCATTGGAGGGGGATTCAAAGGATCGGGTTATTGTGCCATAGCTGTCGCAATGGAAGGAGACAGTCAGAGTTTGCTGGGGCAGCCAGACGGAGCTTCAGAGCCGCGTGGCCATCTTGGTCCGCGGCTTGGCCACGCCCCGAATATCTCTCAAATTTCACATATTCCCTCAGCAGTGCTGGGAGATTGTTGGCCGGTTCGCGTACATAGAGCATCATATCATCTGCGTAGAGCGAGACCCCAAGAGGTCTCTGCTGGAATCGCAAAGCTGCATGGGCATGTTTTTGATGAATTTTACAAGCCAATGGCTCCAACGCAAGTGAAAAGAGCATAGGCGACAAGGGGCATCCCTGCCTCGTGCGTCTCCTAATTGAGAATGCATTTGAGACACAGCCATTCACTCGCACTCGAGCCTCCGGTTCATTATAAAGTTATTTGATCCATTTAAGAAAAAACGGTGGCATGCCCATTCGAAGTAAAACAGTAAACATGTACTCCCAATGCAGGGAGTCGAATGCCTTTGCTGCATCAAGCAACACAGCCACTGCTTGGAAATCCGGCTCAAAGTAGTGCAACGCTGCAAAGATAGTACGCAGGTTGTGTGTCGTCGATCTCTTGGGGACAAACCCTGACTGATCTGGGAGGATTAATTTGGGTACCAAAGGCTGTAGCCTATTGGCGATCATTTTTGCTAAAATCTTGGCATCTATATTAATGAGGGAGAGAGGCCTATATGATTTGCACCTGTTTGCCACTTTATCAGGTTACAGCAACATGACAATAAGGGCTTCCTTAAGAGAAGGGGGCAATCTCCCAGTCTCGTACGCCTCCGCAAAGACATCCAATAATCGAGGCGCCAGCTCTTCTATATATGCCTTATAGAACTCGCTCAGAAGCCCATCTAGGCCCGTTGACTTACATGTGGGGAGAGACATTATGGCAGTTTTTACATCTTCAACGTCAAAGGGTTGCGTAAGGTACTCCCTCTGGCTTTCTGAGAGCCATCCAAGTGCGACATCATCTAGGTATGCACATATATCAGCTTCAGACACCTGCGCCTGATCGCCATACAGCTCAGCATAAAAATCTTGCACCGTTCTACTGATCTCTGGTGTAGTGTGTTGCGCCACCCCATCCCTGTCCAGCATTTCAGTGATGTTTTCTTGGCACCTTGGCATAGCTATCTTCTGAGCCAACGAATGGCTGGGCCTACCCCCTTCTCCATAATACCTCGCTATGCTTCGTCTAGATCTGAGCACCAATTCTTGATCTACTGTGTGGTTGTGCTCAGTCACAAGGTCCCTTATTTTGGCCAGTATTTCTGATTCAGGGTTTTGCTCGTACTCCCTTTCTAACGCTAAGATCTCAGTCGGCAGCTTGCTGATTCTGCGCCTTAAGTCTTTCAAGACACCTGCCTGTGCACCTATGCATTCTCCCCTTATCGTGACTTTGATTGCCTCCCATAACAGCCCAGCGCTGTCTACTGAGCCCTTATTTTCTATGTAGTAGTTTCGTATTGCATTTCCTATAGTGCTCTTGAAGACAGGGTCTGCCAGGGAAGTCTGCTGCAACCTCCACATAAAAGGTGGTCGCGCACAGTCTGGGATTATAAGCTCAAGGAGCACCGGGGAGTGATCCGAAAGCATTTTAGCCAAGTGACCTACATGAACAGCCCAAGTGCATGCCATCTCGGTCACAAGCCAATTGTCCAATCTGGACCATGATCCATGCACTGAGGAAATAAAGGTGCTTTCCCGTGACCCTGGATGCTGCAGTCTCCATACATCCCTAATGTCCCCTGCGTCCATCAATCCTAGCAGCATGTCCGATGCCTGCTTGCATCTTGCTACTGCACTGTCCGACCTGTCCATGTGCATGTCTAAGCAGATATTAAAATCCCCCCCCACAATATCTCCACAGGAGGATACATAGAGATTCAACGCCCGACGTCAGTGAAAAAAGCAGGATCATCCAGATTGGGGCCATAAATGTTTACCAACAGTACCATCGCACCTCCCAGTTTGCCCTGGATAATCGCTACCCTGCCCTGCTCGTCCGTCTCTGAGCTGATCATAGTAAACGGCACACCCTTCTTCACCAGAATCATCACTCCCCTGGAGTAGGAGGAGTAGGACGCAGCCATGTGCACCCCAGCCCAGCGGGCCCCCACAGTCTTCTCAAAAAGCTTAGTTAGGTGGGTTTCCTGAAGGTAAGCAACCTGGATGCCAAGCCTGTCCAGATACGCGAAGACTGAGCAAATTTTCTTGGGGCTATTTAAATCGCGGACATTCCAGGTAAGGATTTTCAGATTACTACCCATACTTACTGCACATCTTGACAACATTTACACGATAAAGGCCCTACAATGTAAGTGAGCTGCAATGTTTCTGAGGCTCTTCCTTTGCACAGTTCCAAGCGTCTTGACCCTTCCCACTCAGCCATCCCCCCACTCACTTCAGCACCCTCAACTTGCTAAAGCCATCCCTTTTTAAAATAAACAACCCCTCCCAAACAGAGAAAACCAATTGTGTCATTTGGGGTACTCCCATGAGGGGAGCGCCAGAGTGCTACTAGCCTCCCACAAAAGTAGGAGGTGGCTGATCATAGCTACTACCAATGCAATAATTTCTCAACTTCTACATGCGTTTTAAAACATCTAGCTATTGTTTATTGTTACATGTAATCAAACCCCGCAGAGCCGCAGCAGGGAAAAACTGCACATTTTTCAACCACCCAAACTTTTGCCCTCTTATACGTATCGGTCGCAGCACGTATCAGGCCTAAGAAGCAGACTTTGCTAGCCCTCGTCGTCTGGTTCGTTGGAAGGTTCATACCGTCTCTTTTTCAGTTTCTTTGTGTGCTCGAGTGCTGCCTTTGAGTTGGTGAAGATTTTGAAGTCTCCCTCCTGGCCGATTCTCAGACGGGCTGTGTACAGCATGGCATAGGGAATGCCCTCCGATTGCAGCAGTTTCTTCACTGTACCAAATTCCCTGCGCGCTGCCAGCACTGCAGCCGTGAAGTCTGGGAAGAATGCAAGTGTGTTCCCCTGAAATTCAATTGTGCCTTTCTCTCTCGCCATGCGCAATATGGCATCACAGTCCCTATAGTTTAGGAGTCTGGCAATGATGGGGCGAGACGGCGCCCCAGGGACGGGTCTCGGAGCCAAGGAGCGGTGCGCGCGCTCAACGATCAGCATCGGAGATAAGTGCTCTGGGCCAAAGATGTCCCTGATCAATGTCTCTACATAGATTTCCATTTTGCCCGTATTGGTCAACTCAGGCAGGCCAGTAATTCTAAGGTTGTTCCGCCTGGACCTAGCCTCCAAGTCCTCGTTCTTCACCTGTATGAGCGCCAATACTTTCTCCATATTTAAGGCTTTGCAGAGAAACCTCGCTGAGACCATCCTCAGTGGCGGAGACCCTCTGCTCTACCTCCCCTATTCTCATGTTTTGTTTCTCCAGTTTTGCTGACATGTGGTCCATTCTTAGGTTCAGCGCATCTATTTTTCCATCTATGGATTGAACACTACGCTGCATAGCCAGGAGCGTCGCTTCTATCGAGGGGGTAGCTTCCACCTGCGCGTCAGCCTCTGAGTCAGACGCAGCCTTTGTCTGTGACCTGCTAGGCTTACGCATGTCGAAAGTAAGGCGGGGCTGAGTTTTATCTGCTTTCCCCATTATGCGTGTCAGGTACTGCAGCGCTACCACTGAGGAATATGAGCACCTCGCAAACCCCTGCAGGGCCTCTCCAGTCGCCTCTCTGCCGGACAGGAGCGAGCGCAGTGACAGTGGCGTATTTACCAGTTCCTTCTGTAGTACCCACCATCTGCTACCAATGCCTTGTGTAAGGTCTTTGTATGCTGATCAGGGAATATTGTTCACTGTGCTTTTATGGAACTATTTGCCTGGGTCCACAGCCACTCAGCCCCAATTCGCTTCGGGTTCACCTTTCGCCCCCACTGCACCTGCAAGTGTCTCAGTATTCTGCAATAACCAATGCACCACGCACCAGGCCTCCGTTAGGCTCCCACAGACTTGTGTCACTGCTAGCAGTTTATTGCTGCCACTTCAGGCCCTGTGCTATTTATCCCACCGCTGATGACCAATTTCTTTTACAGTCTCCTTTGATGTTAACTGGGGGATGCTATCAACACTGCTTTATTTGAACGAGCTACCCGGATGCACATTCCTGCAGCCCCAAGACTCTGCATGCGTTCCTCGCGTCCCCGCTGTAATTCCAAGGGCCTTCGCGAGCAGTGGTGGCAGTTTATTACTTTACTTGCCAGGTCTCCCACTGCAGTGAGCGGCGCTCTCAATTTTGTGCCCCAGCTGAAGGTTCACCAGCGCCGCTTTCCGCACATCCCGGTGTGTCGTGGCTGCCGTGATGCCGTCTGACATACAATATTTGGTGCCTTCCGCCCCTGCTGGCTGCAGGGCCCTTTGCGTCACTCCCACCTGCCAGCAGCTTGTAGGCCGCAGCCTTACGCCCGGGCCCGCACCTACCTCCGCAGCCGCGGGCGCAGACCAGGCCACACCCCCACTCACCGCTCTGGACTCCTGCTGCGTCGGCCGCATTTCGGGTCCTGCAGGGGCCTCCGGCCGGGCAGTGCTGTCATCGGCCGGCCTCCTCTCGCAGCAGCGGCTCTAATGCGGGCACAGCAGACCGCCAAGATCTTATCCGCACTCTCCGGGCAGTTCTCGTGGCAGCCCAGCAGGATGTGTCCCAGTGTGTCACTGATCTGTCCCAGTGTAATAGTTGCAGGGCCGCCGGTACCAGCCGTTCACACCGAAGGCTATTTCCCCCTCAGCCCGTCCGCCGGTTGATCAGTTTTACAGCAGGGCTGGAGCAGCCGCCATTTTGCTCTCGCATAGTCGGTCTCCATCTCGCCGGATTTCAGCTATTTTTCTCTGGCACAGCTGTTATTCAGTGCCACTGCGCTGCTCTGGGGTGCTCTACAATTCAGTACAGTCGGTTGTACAGCTAAGATGCAGCCTTTTTAGCGCAGATTATGGTTGGATTGCAGATCAGCCGGGCAGAGCCGCACTACAGCCCAGCCATCTTGCCGTGCACCCTCTAGCGCCCCCACTTCCTCAGATACTTTAGGAGGTTGTCCCAAATCGTCAGGCCTGGTGCAGAGCAGGTCATCATTTTTCCAATTTCCACAAGTGAGTATTTCAGTTTTGGAAGCATTTATTTTGAGATGTCATCTGCTGATCAACAGCTCTGAGGCAACTGAAGATTTTTGAGTTTCCAGAGTCTTCTGGACTTTCCAGTTTAAGAGGTATTTGTGTGTCATCTGCATAGTTATAGCATGTGAGCGGCAATTCATTGATCATTGCTGGTAATGACTTCATGTAGATGCTGAAAAGCATGGGTGAAATGAGAGAGCCTTGAGGAACCCCTGCAGTTGTGAAGTATGGTTTGCATGAGAAACAGGGAGTATGGATGACATTTGTTCTGTTTTGAAGGTAGGATGTGATCCAGTCGAGAGCAGTCCCCTCTATGCTGACTTTGTAGAGTCTTTGAATTAGAGTGTCATGGTCAACTGTGTCGATAGCAGCTGAGAGATCCAAGAGACGTAGTGCAGCAACCCTGTTCCAGTACTGTTTTTTCTAAGGTCATCCCAAATGGGGATGAGGACAGATTCTGTGCCTCTTCCTGAACAGAATCCTGTTTGGGAGTCAAAAAGTATGGAGTTATCTTCAATGAACTGTGATGAGGGGCTCACAACCTTGTATGGAAATTTTGTCAGCTTTGGTGAGATTTATTGTTTCCTTGAATATAACAGCTAGTCCTCCTCCTCTTTTGCCTATGTGATTTTGCGTGACAGTTTGATAGCCTGGAGGAACAGCTTCATGCAAAACTGGAGCCATGTCATCTCCCAACCATGATTCAGTTATGAAGAGTAAGTCAGGTTGTGTGTCAGTGAGTAAGACTTAGATGTGTCCCGTGTTTTTTAGAGAGTGGTCAAGCATTTATTTGTAGGTAGTCTAGAGATTGTGTTTTGGCGGTGGTGTGACTTTGTTTTCTAGAAGAGTGAGAAGTATTCTTTGAACTTGTAACAGGTGTGTTATTTGTGCTGGTATTAGGTGTTTGAGGTTAGCACCAGTGTTGTTTGTCTATATCGCAATCCTCGTCCAGCAGGCTAAGAAGGCATTTGTCGGGCCTGCCTGTGGTGGTGGTGGAGATGGTGGTTGAGAGGGAGTTGATGAGCTGTGTTGTTTTTGTAGAGTAGTCTTGTTGTGTAATAGACAAGGAGATGCAAAGTTGTAAAGAGTGCCATGTTGTTTATTTTGTTTGCATCTGTTTAGGGTGGAAGGTGTATGGGTTAGGGGTGGTGCAGCATGTGGGTTATGTTTTAAGGCTTTAAATTATGCAATGGATGAGATGCGGGTGAATGCGAGTTGTTGTGTTGGGGTATTTGTGGTGGGTGATGGTGAAGATGGAAAATTTGAGAGTAAAGATGGTTTAGCATCAGTGTTATTTGTGTAGTTCTGATGGTGGGAGTGGGTGTTTGGTTCTATTTAGTAGGGGAATGTAGTATGACATTTTGTGTGTGTGTGAGATTTTGATGTGCTGGTGTGTGTTATGTTTTACTTTTGTGGAGTAGTGAGATGAGATATTAATGTAGTGGGTTTCTGTGAAGGATTTGGATGAAAAGTGCTGTTAGTGAATGGAGGTTGAATGGTAAATGGAGTGGTGATGTGCATTGGACAAGACTGTATGTGGTGTGTGAAAGGGGATGGACAGGATGGACAGGAGTTATGAGTGATTGTGTTAGATTTGATACCGGGAAGAGGTAATACGTGTGGTGGAGTGGAGTGTCTCCAGTCTACGACACTCTACATTACCCCACTCTACTATACACCACTCCACTCTACTCCACTCTATGACACTCCACTCTAGGGCATTCCACTCCACTCCTCTGCATGACACTACACTCTACTCCACAAAACTACACAGTATGACACTCCATAACCCTCCACTCTGCTCTAGACCACTCCACGACACTCTACGCCATTCTACTCTACGACATTCCACTCCACACAATTTTCCTCTATGCCTCTAACGTTTAGCCATGCTAAACAGCAGCTACACTGGTGTACAACATGGCTCAAACACATTGGCAAAGCCAATAGCACTTCCATAGGTGAGACCTATTGGCTTTGCCAATGCTTGTTTATACATGTAAAAACTGTACAGGCAAAGGATTCTCCTCACTGGTGCCACCTTATCACCTAAACACGTCAACTAGCAACCAAAAGGTGACCTGTCACTGCACACAAAAAGGCCTGCCACCGCACAGATGCACATATGGCAGTGTTCCAGCAACCTTTGATGTTTCTGAGCCAGAAACCTTCCTTTAAAAAATCTACTAATTATGCAGAAGACAATGGATTAACTGGCCAGTACATCAAATCCACAACTGTACAGAAAACGGAGCAGCTGCAGAATTGCACAACTCCAGTAGCCTTGCATTAAACCCATCCTAAATACAAGCATTGGCAAAGCCAATAGGTCTTGCCCATGTGAGGTTTATTGGCTTTGCTAATGTGTTTAGCTATGTTGCAAATGGCTGAATGTAATGTAAAAAAAAGCTCTATGACATAGCTAGCGCTGTCTGCGTTATAGCACTTTCTTTTTTTATTTTCAGTTATGCTGCACTGACGCTAGCGCTGCTGTATAATATGGCTAAACAGCATTAATAAAGCCAATAGATCGCGCATAGGTGAGACCTATTGGCTTTGCCAATGCCTGGTATGGAATGCCATATGGTAAGTTAAAAGTATTTACATAGTGTTTACAATGGCTGGAGTGATAATGTCATAGAATGGAGAATGCCCTTGCCAAGGTGTTAGTGTGTCCAGATTCAGAAGCATTTAAGGACCATACAAAAAACATGAAAATGTGCCATATAAATGCACTAAATGGAACTTAAGTTGTGGGTAGACAGAAAAGTCCAATAGGTTGCAGCTTTTCTCACAGTGATGCTTTAGGCTATGTGTTACTTTGGGTGCAATGGTTACAAAAGAACACAAAAAGCTCTCCTGACTGCTTGTTTAGCAGTAAAATATTCCTATAATCGGTGTTCAGTGTGTTTCCTAGACCTTTTAGCCCCTGTGCCACTGCACCAGCTGCACCATTTTGAATCATGGTCCTAGTGCCTGCAAGGTAATTTCACTTAATTGCTTGTTTAGTAGTAAAATATAGCAATAATCGGTGCTCAGTGGGTTTCCAAGAGCTTTTGGCCCCTGTGCCACTGCACCTGCTGCACCATTCAAATCATGACCCTAGTGCCTGCAAGGTAACTGCACTTGTGACTGCTTGTTTTTTTAAATTAGTTTATTTATTCAAGTGCCAATGAATAGAGAACCGATGAAGCCATCAGTGTAGCAAAACAGCACATGACATGGTAATATAAAAAATTATCAAATCATGAGCAATCACAAAGTACACGCAGAAATCCTTGAAATTATGACGATAGTGGAAAGGTTTATCAGAGACACAGTACTGCGTAGCATAACATCCCAACCTACAGTGATAATATGAAGGTACAAAAGTATACATAGTCAGTGTAACAGAACACATCTAATAGAAAGCCTTATAAAAATAAGGCATAAGGAAAACATAGCCGTCAATCAGGATCTAACTTAGACAAATAATAGTGCAGGGGATCCCAAAAATTCCAGGGGCGAGCAGTCGGCGGCAGCATTGTGGCGTAAGTTCCGAACCAATCCTCACACAATGACATGTCCTGTAGCCAATCATGGAATGCCAGCACCCGCCTGCCGCCCCAATGCATTGCTACCCTGTGCTGTCCCAACAACAAACCCATGGCCGTGAACTTCCGAAATGCTTTGTGTACCTCATTTACACAACCCAACAGACCCATAATGGGATCAAGAGGGAAGGTATTTTCAGTCATAGCAGCATGGCTTCCATGACATGAGTCCAAAACAATGCAACCACCGGGCAGGAACATGCCAGGAAAAGGAAGTCTACCCCCAAGTGCCACAGCGCCTACTCTTGGTATCTTCAGTGTGATAGCAATGAGCAATATCTGTAGGTGAGAGATGGGCCCATACCAGAAATTTATAATGTATAAGGTGGTATCTACCATTAGGGGACACATCCCTAGTTTGTAGACAACAATATTGTCACTGGCCATCTGATATATCATGGCCAAAATCCCTCTCCCACACCTCTCGGGCCTTGGGAAATTCCGTATCTATATTATGCATCACTGCCATATATAATCTTGAGATAAGCTTAAAGGGCTGCAGGTTGGAGTATGGTCAAATCAGGCCACTCGGGCTCCTATGGGAACGTTGAAAAAAGACCACAAACAGCATGTGAGGCCCCACCATACTCCAGGGCATCCATTAATGTAGGAGACGAATCACCCACAAATTCACAATATAATTTAAACTTATTATCTATAAAAAATCACCTATTGTTTTTACATGTTTTTTTTCAAGAGACCGTAATAGCTCAGGGGCATGATTAAACTGTGACCAACAGCAGTACTGAATTGGTATTTGAGGTGAGTACAGAACAGGAACACCACAAAGTGAAGAGAGTCTATTCCAGGCCCAAACAGTACATCTAACAGTATGGATTTCCTGGGATGGTCTTGGGAGTGGCTCAAAAGGGGACGAAGAAAGTGAAGTGAGAAAAATCATGCCACGTTCCAAGAGGACATGTGGGGCGAGCCTGCTGTTATGAAACCAATGATGAATGAACTGCACCTGAGCCACCAGATAATACACTTAGGGGCATATTCACAAGGAGCTATCGCCGAATTAACAGCACTTTATCGCAGCCAAAGTCGTGATAAATTTACCTCCCCATTCACAAGCCGGTGTTAACAGCCCACAGCACCAGTTTACCCGCGATAGCAGCCGCAAAAAACATCGCCACAGAGGCCCCCCGCAAATATCGCTAATGAGATGCAGAGTAGGCGTTCCCGTGCCAAAAGCCGAGACAACAGCACACCTCAACATTCACAACGACCAGCCACATCGGCGATAAAAACACAAAAGAGGCGATAAGGCGCGTTAGCACCAGGACATTTACACCTGCTCTGACCTGGTGTAAAGTCGGATGACAGCCAGCACCACAAAAGGGAGCACAGCCCAGGGCCACATCCGAAGGGCAACAGATGCCATGGAGCCACCCATCATGCGGCCCGGACACCCAAGAGGGCCACAACACCCACCTCCACCACCCCAGGACCCCAACCCACACCCGGAACACCCCCCCCCCGGACCACCACAGACGCAGCGCAGACAAAGACAAAGACAGCGGAACCCCAGGAAACGTACCAGCCGCACAGACCCAACATCTGACAATGTCACCGTCCACTACAGGCTGAAAGGGACAACCATCCTACGCCTAACAGGCCTACGGCACCAACACAGCGGACAACCAACATCCCACCCCACACAAAGCTGATGGCTTGGCTGCACCTGTTGGCCCCTGGTACCCCCCAAACAACACCCGCCAGAGTCGGAGGAGTCACACAGCCAGCCACATCCAAGTCCCCCACACCTGTCCTGGACATCACCATTACCCTGGCACCCCAGTCCCCATGCGTACAACACAATGCGCAGGGTCCGCTGGAGACCAAGCAAGGACCATACGCCCAAGCAGGATGCACGCACGTGTTGGGGGCAATCCACAGCACACATGTACTACCTGTGACCCCTGGTAACACAGCACACAATCACCTCAACAGGAAGCACACGTCTCACATCAATGTGCAGGCAACAACAGAACACTGTGGAACCCCCAACAATGTCGCCTTCAAATACACAGCCAGTGTGCATGATACCTTCATCCTCCGACAGCCCATCATCAACCAGCGTTCCCAGGATGGCAAAAAGGGAAATGCACACCCCCTTGGCAAGTCCGAAATGAACACCCCACACACCTCAACTCCACAACCATGCAACTCACAACTCTGGCAATGCACACGCCACAAAATCACAACCAACATTCACAACAACATGACCACCCACCAGACACGACAGAACAACTTACAATGGTAACCTGAGCAAGCCCTGAATATGAGCCATCAACGGCATGGCACCTCAGCCACATAATAGCCGAATGTGGGTAGAGGTGGCAACCAGGCATGTGTGAAGGATGCAGTAGAGCTATGATCGGGAAAGCACACAATGCCAAGAGTGGCAGAGAGGTGCTGGACAGACCGCAGTATGCAGAACACACCCATATCCATGGCGACATACACCTCTGGCGTATGGAGTGCAGTGGACAGTGGACGCAACCATGCCACCACAGCCAGTGGGGGAAATCGCGGAAATGTTGCCTGTGACGCCACCCCTTAAGCATCACCGGAGTGGGATGGCCCGGCGTAGGCCACGCCAGGTAGGGGTGTGAATAAAAAGCACGTAGGCCTGGGCGTGGTCCTCTCCCGGAAAGCCCCACGTCCCTGCCAGGGCGGCGCCTCCCACCACGCCACGAGGCCGACGCCATCCTCATGAGCGTAGTTGCCTGTGATGCTGTGCGCCTGCTGGACCCCGGCACGCTAGACCACGAACCCGTCAGGCCCGCCCCTGCGCAGCCAGGCCACACTGATCACCTGCCGACACCGGCGTGTGTCAAGGAGGGCCCACCACGTGCCAGCGCAAGCTCCAAGCCCGAGTCCTGCGACCTTGGCAGCCACCTCAGACCATCACAGGCTCCACGACACAGGCCCGCTTTATTCCCTTTTCGTTGACGTACTCCACTGCCGCCTTCAGCCTACTCCTCGGACCAGTAGGTCCCATATGTGAAACTGTGTCCTGAGTCATGAATGGCAGTGACCCCAAATCCCGGCCAGCGGCCACAGCACCAGACCCCCCGATCAGTGAGGCATAGTTCCATATGAGCATCTTGCGACACGTGGTGCCACTAACCCTGTCCAACGCCAGCCGGCTACACGTGGTGCCACTAACCCTGTTCAACGCCAGCCGGCTACACGTGGTGCCACTAACCCTGTTCAACGCCAGCCGGCGACACGTGGATGAGGGACCAGGACTACCCTGCGGACCAGTAGGTCACACATCCAGCACCTAGTCGCAAAGCACGAATGGCAGAGTCCACACCAGTGGTCACACGGAGAGGTTTAAGAGGAAGATGCGGCTCAGTCCGGATGAATGCTGGGTCACATACACCGAGGTGACCGAACACGTGGTGCCACTGAACCTGAACAACGCAGGCCGGTGGGGCCATCCAACCTATGCCGGCGACACTAGGTGAATGGGCCGTGCTGACCGCTGCCTCAGGCCTACACCACGGTCAGGTAGGTCACACATTTGGAACTGAGTCTTGAGTACACCATGGCAGTGAACATCATGTAAGGCAGAGAACAATTCACTATACTCCCTTCGGTGTGGTGCCAACAAGTCTGTGCATGGCATCACAACCACACGTGTCTGTGGGCCTACGCGGACCACTGCCCTGGGCCTACGCTGTGCACGAGTGGGATCACTGATTTGGAACTGAACATCGGTAATTCAAAAGGCAGAATACATATCATAGCACGGAGAGGCGTAAGAGGATGACGCGTTGCAGTCCGGAGGGAACAGGATCATCGTTACGGAGGTGATTGAACACTACCGACAACTGCCACTGTGTCACTAACTCTGTGCCTCACAAGCCAACGACACGTGGCTGTGGGCCACTGCTGACCGCTGCCTCCGTCCTACACTGCGGTCCAGTAGGTCACAGAGTCTTGATTTGGCAATGTTGGAGTTCACATCTGTGTACCGGCATCATCGCAGACTGCATCCCCTCTCAGCACCTGTGCCACTAAGTGTGTTCCCCGACATTCATGGACACTCACTGGTCGTACATTGGTGGCGTTTGAGTCTATGGACTAGAGGCTAGTTTTCATCCTCATGTAGCTGATACCGAATTGTTGGTGAAAACGAGGGTGGCGCTTTCCACTCCTCCATTTGCTGCTTCCAGATAACATCAGACCTTCCGCATCATGCCCTGGAGGACACCTTCCACTGTCCCCCGCAACACTCAGCAACATACACCTCGGACATTGATGGGGACCCGCTCAGGTCGCATGGCCCATCTGACTGCACCGCAAGTCACCGTCCCATGGCTGGGTGCCTGTGCCGGCCGCAGTGCATCCGGGGCCACTAACTCTGTGCTTGTCAGGTCTGGGACCCCTTCTTCTGAGACATTGAATGGCCTCTGAAGCGATGGTCTTGGGGTCATCAACGCCATGTGTCTGTGGCCCTGCGCTGTCCGAAGCCTCCGGCCTCAACTGCGGGCCACCAGGGCCCACACATAGCATCTAGTCCTGACCGGCCCGGACGTCGCATCACCGCAGGAGGCACACGCCGCCACCGCAAGGACCACCTCCAACCGCCATCTGCCAGAGTCGAAACGGTGGTCCTGACAGACCTACGGAGTTGCTCAGTTGTCGTGGATGCCATCATCGGCCTGATACCCTGCTCAGCACTCCAGGTGCCAGTGACTCAGTGCACTGCAAGCCATTGTCTGTCACTGATTGAGTTCTGTGCTGTTGTGAGGTTGCGCAGCAATGTCACCTCATGCAGTGGGGAAGACCTGGGACTATGATGAGGAAGATGTGTCAAGTGTGCGGACGGGAGAAGGCACAGACAATGGGAGGGCAGGAGGCAACAGCCCCAAGGCAGGAATGCAGACTGGTGGTGGTAGTCAAGCTACACACCCGAATCTATTACTGGGTTTTGCGCTGTGGACTGCGGACGCAACTGTCACCTCAGGCAGTGTGGGAGACCTGGGACATTGATGAGGAAGTTGATGCAGGTGTAACACACCCCACTGCATCTGCATCAGGACTAACCCGAAGGGACACAATCCTAGCAATTTCCTCACATGAGCGCACTCTTCTCTAGTGTCCCTACCTCAGTGCACTGCAACTCACGGAACCTCCTGACTGAATATTGGGTGACCTCTGTCCTTACTCCGGATCCCTCCATGTTGCTCTGCAGTTGACTCTGTTATGCTGGTGTTTTCTGTTTCCATTACACTGGTGTCCACTGTTCAGGTTGTTGCCAGCACCAAGCTCTCTGTGTGGGCTGGCTTATACTCACCCCACACACATCCAGCACAGGCGTCACTGTACATGTGGCCCTGCCAATAAAGGGGCCGGGCGCACGTGCCCGTAGCCAGTTCAACATGATATGTGCATGTGTCCCTGTGGTCTTGTTGTATGCATGGGGGCCCTGGGCCCTACGACATTACATTGTGCTGTGTACAGCGGATGCAGACATGTCACCGCAGGCAGCGGGCTAGAACCTGGACATGTAGCTTTGTCTTCACCCACTCAATTAGTGAGGGGAGTGGACTGTGCCGTCGTACGCAGAGCCAACGTGGGTGTGTGACTGATATGTGCGTGCCCCTGGGCGTGGTTCTGTACTGTGTATGTGCATATGCATGTGTCTCTATGGCAGTGTGGGTCTCCTTTGTGGGGTGTAGGTGGTCCCTGAAGGGTATTGGACACCCACGTATGTGTTCTAGTTCGCATTCCATGGGTTCGGCAACACCCGCACCTGTTGGGCCACCTCCTTTTGGCGTTCTGACACCTGGCATTGGGGTGCCATGTGTGGGTCGGTGAAGTGTTGTGAGCCAGCCGTCATTGCGGGTGCTTCATGCTGTGTGGTCTGTTGCAGGGACTGGGTTCTCCTCTGAGTAGCTTGTCTGCCCTGGTCCTGGTGGTGGGTTGTGTGGGATGTCCATGGGCTGTTGTAGGGCGTCGGTGTCGAAGGTGTGGTGTTCGTCTCGGGCATCACTGATGGGTTGTCTGTTCTGACCTGCTGGAGGTGTTGTATGTCCCTCTGCATTGTGAAGGGGAGGTGCAAGTTGGCATTGTGTTGGCGCCTTGTTCTTGTGGACATGCAGACTGTGTGACAATGTACATTGTGACTGTTTGGGCGGTGGTGGCTATTTGAGTTGGGACAGTGTACATTTGGCCTACATGGCTGATGTGGGGTTGTAGCCGTAGATATGCATCTCACAGTTCCCTGCTCTGTCCAATGTGATTGTTCTGTTTCTGCGCCTGGGCGGACCCAGTTGTGTCCCCTGTTCTGCAGTGTGGGTGTTGCACTTTGTGCCACATTGTCATGGTATGTGCTGTAATTGCTATGTGTGTGTGCTGCAGTGTGCCACGGGGATGGGGGACATGTCCCTGGGTAATTGTGGGTGTGCAGTGTGCTACACCTCGTTGTGCATGTGTGCCATTGTGCCCATCACCCCCCGTCGCCCCAGTACCTGTTGGATCCTCACCCTGTTGTTGTGTCGGGTCCTGTCGAGCTGTGTCCGTACTCCCACCTCCTTGCACCGTCTCCACACTGATGACTGTGGCCTGGGTTTCCTCCAGCTCCTCCTGTGGCGCAGGACTGCCACCTCCTGTCGCCGTTGCTACCTTCCTGTTGGCAGCGGGTTTGTACCTGGTTTAGGTTGTCACGTCCTGCCGGCGCCTCTTGGCCTCCTGGATTGGCCTCCTGGGCACTCCGACTGCATTCCAGGTGGTCTGCTTGTGGGTCAGTTGCTGGTAGTGTTCTGTCGCCTCCGTGACGCTGGTCTTGTTTTCCTGCGGTCTGCACCCCGTCTTCCTCTCCCTTTTCTCCTTGGCCTTCCCCGACCCGGTTGTTCCTTGCTGGTGGTCTGTGAGGGTTGTGGGGTTCGCGTTGACCTCTGCGCTGGGTCAGGGTGCATCCATGTTGCTACGTGCTTTGGCTTGTTTCTGGTGTGTTGTTTCTGTGGTTTTTATGGTGCAATTTCCCGCCAGACGCGTGGGATTTGCAGGCCTGTGGCTGCTTTTCGCTACTTTTTGTACCACGATTGGCCTCATCGCATGATTTCTCGTGTTCTGGTTTCGCATTTTTTCGGCGTGGCGTTGATTTTCATGCTGACATTTGACGCATTATCTGGTGACTATCGCATGCTACCGCCTTGTTGTGAATTCCACGTTGACACAGGGTTATTTTCCCGCGATAGGCTGCGATATTGAAAGTTGCGTTACGCTACTCTTGCGGTAGTTATCACACATTCTTGTGAATATACCCCTTAGAAATTAGGGGCTGCAAAGCCCCCCTTGTGATATGGGAGCTGTAGTATGTGCCATCCAATTTGCAGCTGTCGGCCTGCCCACGCTAGTTTAATCATAAGGGAGCACAGTTGAGCAAAAAAGGCCTTATTCAAAGGTGTGGGGATGTTCTGAAAAAGATAAAGCAATTTAGACAGGACAGTCATTTTCATTAGAGCCACCCTGCCCGCCAAAGAGAGTGGCAGAGTAATCCAGAGGATGTGGTCTGATGGCTAGATTGCCAACTTTGGAGCTGGAAACCAAGGTTCGAGCCTCGGGGCCGCGTCCACATCCTGTGATTCTGGGCAAATCACTTAATCTCCCCATGCCCACCAAAAGCATGAATGTGTCCTTGTGTAATGTAACCGGTGCTCATGTAAAGCGCTCCAATACCTTCAGGTCGAGTTCGCGCTATATAAAACTGCGAGAAACAAAAAATGATAAATGGGGGATTTCAGGGTCTCCATGAAGTGTCCATAATTTTCTCTAAGGATAACAGGGACATCTGTGTGGTAAAGGATACTTAAATATCGAATTGGATCCATCTGCCATTGCACCAGGTACAATATGTCTGGGCAAGCAGTGGAACTAGTGAGAGGAACCATAATAGATTTATTCCAATTAATCTGAAGACCAGACCAGCGACCAAAGTCCACTATTTCCTCAACAATAGGAATTAGATTGACAGCAGGATTTTTAACCACAGTTATGGTATCATCAAAGTACATGGATAGAAGAGTATACCGCAATCCCATATTCACTCCTTGCTGACAGTGGAACTCCTGTAAAGCGCACGCCATGGGATCCACAGTCAAAGCAAAAAGGAGAGGTGACAGGGGGGACCCATGCTGTGAGCCTCGCTGGATTACGAACAGCACAGAGAGCCCATCATTCAAACGCAACCGGCGGATGGAGCGGTGTACAGGAGCCAAGCCCATTGAACAAAGGGCCAGCCCAGTCCTACGAGTAAAAAAGGGCACTCTATGGTATTTAATGTGTGTTGGGATCTAGTTGGTTTTTAAGGGCAAAAAGTGAGCAGAGATTGTCTGCCGTGGACCCTCCTCGAACAAATACAGACTGGTCAGGTCTAATTAATCGCGGCAACAATGGTAACAGTGTATTAGCTAATAGATGGCCAGGATTCTACTATCAACTTTAATAAGGGATAGGGGACGATACGATTCACACCTAGAGGGGGGTTTGTCAGGATTAAGAAGCATGATTATGATGGACTCCCGCATCTTCAACGGCAGTCAACCTGTCTGAAAAGCCTCCTAATAAACAGCTAAAAGAATGGGCGTCAGTTCATCAGCATATACTTTATAAAACTCGATGGGAAGGCCGTCACTACCCGGAGTTTCATTACGTAATTAACATATGACACACTTAATTTCTGTCTCGATAGGAGGTTGACACTCCTGCAGCTTCTTTTTGACTCGGAGGAACTTTTGGTGAGCCTCCTGCACTGTTTGCATAAAATCAGGAAAAAATGTAAGGCGCATGCCCTCATGACTCACCTCCCATGCATCACGGGCCAAGCAGAGCACCTGATCCCTATCACTGTAATTCAAAAGTTTTACAATGATGGGACGACGGGGTGCCCCAGGAACAGGACACGGGGCCATTGACCTATGCGCCCACTCCACCACATAGGACTTCAAGAAGCGGTCAGCGCCAAGCAAAGTGAGAAGGGGCCCTCTCAATATAGTCCTCAGTGCACCCCGTTGCTGTAGACTCGGGAGCACCAAAAATGCGGACATTGTTCTTCCTAGAATGTGCTTCCAAGTCCTCATTCTTTAATTACACCTTGCGAAGTTCCGCCCTCAGCTCCTCCAAGGTCTTAACCTGCTGCACCTGAATGTCCTCAACATCTGAAATACACTGCTCAGCATCAGACAATCGTGTCTGCTGCTTGACCATGTGATCCTTCATATCTTCCATGCACTTAGTAAGGGAATTCAGCTTACGATCGATGGCGTCAAGACTCGTACGCATCTCCAGCAACAAATCTTTGAAATCCTTATCTGGGGGGGTTACTCCTAGGATCTTCCCCTTCTCCTGATGGTTGCTCAGAAGAGGAAGCAGGGAAGCGTGACTGTTTTCGGGCCTCAAAGGTAAGACGCTGCTGTTTGGCATCTGACTTGCCCATGATGAGTAGAAAAATGCAGGCCCACAGCAGAATTAAAAATTCAGGAGGCAACGAAGGTAGGACGGGATACTGTGACCTCCTAGCCAGGCAAATTGTAGGAGACAACAGGAGGATTTCACCCCACTTTCAAGCATAGGGCCCAACCACAGTCAAGAGGGAGTAGGGCCCTAAGGGGTGCAATGCAGTAAAAAACAGTGCCCGAAAAGTATAGCGCACCCGGAGTGGAGGGTGGGGGCAGCAAATAGGCAGGAATCCCACAGCTCACCCAAGTCTGGAATGCTGGTAGGCCTTAACTAGGCCACACACACGCCCAGCTGCCGTCTGGCTCTGACGGCTGCCCCCGGCACATCCAGCACCAACCGCAGTCCCGGATCCCGACCTCGACTGCTCCAACACAGCCCAAGAGATCTCACCGCTCCCGAGATCGGAGCAGCAGCAGCGTCGCTCCCCAGGAGCTGCGGGCCGCAGTTGGCAATCTGTCGGCCCAGAACCCGTATAGGGGTTCTTCCTCTGGCACACGTCTGTTGGTTGCAGCGCCGGGTCCCGGTCACTGCCGCTGAGCACAGGCTTGCAGGCGGAGGATTTACATCCCTATGACACTGAGCAGGATTACACGGATAGTCAGTGCTCGGACTAGCGGAGCGAAATCAGGAAGCCGCCATCTTGGGCCAGTGAGAAGCCAAGCCCCGTGACTGCTTGTTTAGTAGTAAAATATAGCAATATTTGGTGTACAGTGGGTTTCCAAGGCCTTTTGACCCTCTGTGCCACTGCACCTGCTGCACCATTCAAATCATGACCCTAGTGCCTGCAAGGTAATTGCACTTGTGACTGCTTGTTTAGTAGTAAACTATTGCAATAATCAGTACTCAGTGGGTTTCTAAACCTTTTGGCCCCTGTGCCACTGCACCTGCTGCACCATTGAAATCATGGCCCTAGTGCCTGCAAGGACAAATGAGGAAATTGTTTGTATCCATTAATATATGTGTCCTGAAAAAAGCACAGTTGAAGATGGAATACATAATTATTGTGTAGCTGAACATAAACACCAAAGCTTTAATAAAAAGTGCCTTTAAGCTTATCCAACTCTCCAAAACGAATTGCCACAGATGTCATAAATAAAGCAAATGCTTTACACATCAAAGTGAAAACCAAGCATTGTTAAATAGTTTTCAATGCAGCTGGCTCTTTCTTTCCTTTTTTTTAATTTTTTTTTAATTTTTTCAGAAAAGCAGTAGTTACAATCAATCCAAGGAGAACACAAAAAGGAAAAAATCAACCGGTGTTTCTTAGTATAAATATATTTTTTCACTTTAAGAAAGCTATAGAAAAGTCAGAAAAAAAAGGAGAAGCACAAACGAGAAAAAAAAAAAAAGAGAGAAAGTAATGAAATGCGTGGAAGGAGACCCATAACACCCAACAAATGTATTCGAAATTCCTATTTCCACTACTGTTCCATCAGGAGCCCCTAAACTTGAAGACCCCTTTTCTTCGCTCTCCTGCCCTTGCATTTATACAGTGCCATCTCCAGGTTAAACACATGGAAGAGTCTGGCATACCAGGCCTGATATGTCGGAGAGTCTTCGTCCTTCCATTTTGAGGCAATCATTATCCGAAAAATTGAAGTTGCCATGAAACACAAATAAACTTGGGTCAGTTCTAACTGTAAGGTCTCATCACAACCAAGTAGCAACAAAGTTGAAGTTAATGGGACCGCCCGCCCTATATTTTGATGCAAGAACGTTTCAATCCCAAGCTTCAATATATTCAGTTTACAGCAATCGGAGAATATGTGGACCATATCTGCAGGACCCTGTCCACATCTTGGGCAGTTGTTGGTTTCCCTTTTCCCCCACGCCCACAGTTTAGCCGGCGTAAAATAAAGTCTAAATACTGTTTTAAAGTGTTGGGCTTTAAGGTTGGCCGATAAGAATACCATTTTAGACAATTTTAAAGATCTGCACAGATACACATCCTGATTATCCAATTGTGAGAAGATCCCATCTATTTTTAAAAAAAAAGAATTTGAAGGTTCCAAAGGTATGCAGCGGAGTAGATAAAAAATTTTAGGGAACATTGTCATCTTTATGACATTAGCTCTTCCGATAATGGATAGATGTAAATTATCCAACCTCTTTAAATCTCCCCCTATCTTTTTTAGGAGGGGGTCCGAATTAATATCCCAGATAGTCCCAACTTCCGCCGCAATAGTTATCCCTAGATATGTGGCTGCCTCCGTCCTCCGTGGATCCTGAAATAGCATGGATTTGGAGCAGACAATTTTTGTTTTGTCAGTATTTAAACCATAGCCCGACTGCCTTCCAAATTCCGAGGCCAGAGTTTCTATCCTTCCCATTGCACCTAGTGGGTCAGGGGTGACAACTGCAATGTCGTCAGCATAAGCTAACACTTTGGTATTGTATCCCCTGACCACTATCGATTTGATTGCCTGATCATTTATTATTGATCTGATTAAGGGGTCTATATAGAGCATGAAGAGAATAGGGGAGCAGGGGCAGCCCTGCCTCGTGCCGCGAGCGATCTTAACCTTTCCCGACTCCCTCCCCATCAGCTGTATTTTCGCATAAGATTGAGCATACATTGCCCTAAGGGCGGTTCATATACGTGGGCCGAAGCCATTAGATCTTAAATTCTTCCACAGGTATGCCCATTCGACCTGATCAAATGCTTTTTGCGCGTCCAGCAATATCAAAGACATCTGCTCACCTGTAGCTTCCGCTATATTAAATAATGAAATTACCCTTCGGACATGATCCGTCGTCCCTCTGCCCGGGATAAAGCCGTGCTGCCATAGGCTAACTAGGGAAGCAATTATCTTGGATAATCTGAGCGCGATAATCTTGGAGTATAATTTCTCATCAGCATTTATCAATGAAATTGGTCTGTAAGAAGCTGGATCCTCTGCGGCCTTTCCCTTCTTCAGGAAAATAACTATGTTAATCTCCTGCCAAGATTGGGGCGGGATTCCCTTCTGTTGTACAGCTAAAAACAAATCTAGCAGGAGAGGGGCTAATTCTATCTGTAAAGCTCTATAGATCTCCATCGGAATCCCATCTGGGCCCGCCGCCTTACCCGAGGCCATCGTCTGAAGTGCCTCAATAACCTCGTTTATTGTAATGTCTTCTTCTAACTCCTGAATCAGAGGGGCATTCCTTCCATTCCTGTGCCCATTATCATTGGTGCGCAGTCCCTAGAGCGATACAAATCCTGGTAGAAATCAGCGAATGTTCTTAATATATCTTGGGGTTCAGTAGCTATTTTACCATCCTTCCCACGTAACCTTAAGATATTATTTGCGGCTGCCCTTTGTTTTAAGCGAAGTGCCAAGTGTTTCCCCGTCATCTCTCCATATTCATAATTATCCCCCAGACAAGTTTGGAACCTTTCAGCAGCTGTTTTATTAAAAACCCCATTAATTTTGGCCTTAGTTCTGATTACTTTTAGCTCTAAATGTGATTGCAGCTCAGTCTGTTTTTGAACTATGGCTGTCGTATGCTTTTCCTCATATTTACTCAGCTCTTCCGTGAGTGTATGTATTGCCTCTCTCTGTTTTTTCCTGTGAAACCCCACGATGCTGATTATTTCCCCCCTAAGTCCTGCTTTAAACGCATCCCATACATTTTCTCTCGAGGTGCTAAACCTATTTATATCGTAGAACTGCCGGGTCCACCCCCTGATATGTTCTATAAATCCTTCGGTGGCTAATAGTTTCCTGTCAAAAGTCCACTTTGTAAATGCTCTTGCGTGCCCTGGGGCCTCAATGTCCAGCACCAGAGGGTTGTGATCCGACAGGACCTTAGGCAGTTTCCTAATGTGTGCTCCCTCAATAAGAGAAGTGGAGGCATAAAAGTAATCGAGCCTGACGTACTTCCTGTGCGGGCACGAGAAATAGGTATACCCTGGGTCCCCTTACTTTTTATAAGACCACATATCCACTAACCCGTGGCTGTCCACCCATGCGTTTAAGACTTTGAAGACTTGTGGCTTCCTCCCCTGGTACCTTCCCCTAGCAGGGCCACCTGCGTCTAGATGGATATTAAAATCTCCACAGATAATAAGGAGGGAAGGCCAGGAGGCAAGCTCAATTTCCAATTCTAACAGCAGCTCCGCGTCATCTAGATTTGACCCGTAGATTGTACATAATGTAAAACCACTTGGGATTAAAGCAATTGCCCATATACCCCACTTATCCGACAGCATTCGCTTAATGGGTGGCATCCGATTAGATACGTGAATTGCAACCCCTCTGGTGTTGGTAGACTGAGATGAACAAATTACCTGGGTATACCCTGGGATAACATTGAGCCCTCTCTTCTGCCAAGGAATATGGGTTTCTTGTTGACATATGATATCCGCACCTAGTACTCGTAACACCTCTCCTGTCCTGCCTCTCTTGCCCTTATCATTCAGCCCCCCAATATTTACGGGACAAATAGTCAGCCTACCCATCCCTACAATTTCCTTGGTACCTGGGTTGCTCCTTGAACCAGTCCTTCAAATTACCTCCAATCCACATCTTTATTTTGCAACAATACTTTGCTTTCCTGAATTTTATACATTTTTTGCCCCCTCACCACCCACCCATCCTCCCTCTCCCTCTCCCACCCCATCCCTCCCCCCAACCTCGCCCCCACCCCCGCCCCCTCCCTGTTTGTGAAGCAACAGACCTATCTAGGTCTGTGGGTGATGAGTGGTGGTACCCTCCCTGTGGTGACATATATAATACAAATTTGTGACTTTATGACCCCCTGAGCCTTCAATTTCTCCTCTCCCTCTTAGCTATTGCCTATCCCACCCTGCTTAGAGCCGTAAATGAACGAGATGAAAGAGAAAAAACAATCAAGAGTACAAAAATAGTCAAGCAGCTAATATTCTAAATGTCCCAATTTAGTCATGATTACTCCTGAAAAATTCCAAGTAGTTTCTACCCCATAGTGAATGAGTCGAGATAAAAGGGGTTATCTCCCCCCTGCATTTAGAAACTCCTTGGCCTTAATCTCTGACGTGAAGAATCTAGTCTGATCCTTCCAGACTACTTTCAGTCGGGCCGGGTTTAGAAGGAAGGCTTGTGCACCCTTCTCCTGGAACTGGGTAATCATTTGACGCAGACGCCATCGTCGTTCCACTGTGATGTGGCAAAAGTCTGGCCTAGTGAAGAATGAGAACCCATCCGCCGCACGTTGTGCTTCTGGTCTAGCCTTCTCGAACACATTTTGTCTCAATAGATAATTGCCAAAATAGACCAAGAATGCCCGTGGTTTGGCATCAGGGCGGACTGGCTGCCCTATATTGAATGGTATTCGATGTGCCCTTTGTATTTCCTGGGGCCAGTTCCACCCTTCCAATTCTGGGAAGGATTTCTGCAGTAGCTGAACCATGAATAGTCGTGCATCTGACCCCTCCTTTCCCTCCGGAATACCAAGGAATCGTAAGTTGTTCCTTCTCTGGCGGTTTTCACTTTCTTCTAACTTCCATTGGATGTCCGTAAGTTGTGCCTCATGTGCCTCCACTTGCCCCTTTGATCCTGCTATATCCACCTCCAATGAAGCGGTTCTTGATTCTAACTCCGTCATCCGGTCACTAATATCGTTGCAGGTCCTTGCGATTTTCCTTACTGCCCCTTGAAGTTTCCGAGCGGCATTCTGTGAGCGTTTGCTCTCTGTTCGGGCTTCTTCACGGTGCGCAACTACACACTGCAAAATAGATTCCAATGTGGGGGGTACTGCGGTAGATTCTTCACAGGTGAGTTGATTACTATTCCCCACCAATTGATCTCCGAGAGAATAGTCCCACCTCAAATCTGTTTGCCTTGGATTGTCAGTTCTGCCCACTCTGGAGTATGTCTTCCGTGTAGTAACAATAGTTTCCCTGCTGCTGGTACCAATGCCGGATGCACTATCCTCCTCGCTTGATTCGGCGTTGGACTCAGTGTCTGAACCCAGACCTGACCAGGTGGCGTCTGATAATGAGTAAAAATCATTCGCTTCTGAATCGATATCCCTCTCCCTACCATCCTGTGGCGTTCTGTGAGTCCTTAGAAGCCCCACGGGTTCTCGTAACTTTCCCTTTGGTTCTTGTGCAGTGAAGTACTGCTCAGCTCCCCCTGGAAGGTCATTCAGACACTTATTTGTGCCCTTTTTCCCACCCCCCACATTTTTCCCCTTCTTGTTTGGGTTCTCTTGACTTAGTTGGATCACTGGTTGGCACATTTCCTCCTGCTGTATCTCGATATGCCCGGAAGCCCCCGTGTCCTGCCAGTTATCTCCAGTCTCTACCTCGCCCGAGTTCTCAGCAATACACACTCCTGGCGCTGTTACGTGGACTTGTCCCCCCTGTAGTGTCTCCTCTTCGGCACTCTCCTTGTACCCTTTTAGTTGTTGGAGCAATGTCTCGCCATCTGAAGGCTCCCCCAGCTCCCCCGTCTCCCCTGGACCCATGGGTGGCTTACCGATCAGATTCCTGCTCTGTCCGCTTCCTTCGACAGGAGCCTTTGTCCGCTCACTCAGCTGGTCGATTCCTTGTGTAACAGAGCTGTTCCCAGTCCCCCTGAGCATATCGATCACTGTAACGGCGGTACGAGGCGGCTGGGGCTGCACGCACGCGCCCCTCCCCTTCCCGTCTGGGAGGTTCTCCACCCGGGTCTTCTGTCTACGTCCATGAGCCGTAGCGGGGGCGGGAGCCGTCTCCGACTCTGCTGCGCTTCTCTGCGGGGAATCCTGGGGGCCAGTCTGAAGGATCGAACCTCTGCCTTTTGTGCCGGACTTTGGGCCCATGATGGTCGAGCCGGCTGTGGATCTGTAATCCCTACTCCACTTCGGGGTGCGGGATAGCTCTAGTTCAAAGCCTTTGCAACCAGCAATCAGCTGTTCCGCAATCTCCGCCAGCACCGTGACCCAGCACTTCAATCCCGGTAAGGTACGATCAGTTTCAATCCGATCACTTGCTCCGCTGCTTTCCACTTGGGGGCATGCCATTCTAGGTTTTCAGCGTAGCTTATTTAAACTAAATCATGCCGTCACCTCGAGAGCCACCTACGACCGACTTCACTCGGCCGCCATCTTGCTCCGTTCACATAAGGTCTCCGGCTCTTTCTTGCCTGTGAGAAGATCTTACACTGTACTTGACAGTGAATGGGCCATAAACAGTGTAAATTGCCCAACATCACCATTTATTAGGTTGACGCTGAGACTGAAATGCGGTTTTGTACTTTGTTCCTAAAAGGGCAGTTTCACAAATTAAATGGACTGATCAAAAATGTGCAAATGTTTTGTGCATAAGAAGAATGAGATATCTTTTGAGTTGGCTATGTCTAAAATAACATTTGAAAAAAGGCCACAAGCAGGCTCCATGGAGAAAGTATGCTGCATTCCTCTTTCCTATAAACGCTCTCACTTTTAAGTCAGACAAAAGCAATATAAACACCAAGCTCCCACGAAACACAGCTTAACTTTTGGCCTCGGTCTTTGAATGCCCAGCAAATGTGACGAGATAAGAACAAGATTTAAAGGCCTGTTTATTACAGAAAACGAATTAGTGGAAGAATGCTGTAAACATGGCTTTAGCATGGGGAGTTACAAGCTAAAGCTGCACAGCCTAAAGCAAATAGAGCCAGCAAAACAAATCGTAAGCCAGAAAATGTGAGTAACAAACCACAAAGCCAAAAGCTAGCCATGGGAGCAATGCATTCCCAGTCAACTTTCTGAAAGTCCCCAAGATGCCTTTCGCATACGAAAACAGCTGCGCTGTCTTGTAGGGTGCAACTTAAAAAAGCAGGGGATTGATCGATTGAACCTGGCAAATTAATGGCCAATGTGTAAAGCTCAAATCCCAGGTAAGCTAATGGAGAAGTTATCATTCTCCCAGATTTCCAGCTTCATGGAACAACAAAAATTCCTCTCTGACATATATTACTCAGGCCAGAAAAGAGCATGGAACTAGCAATAATCTCCATCTCTGATAAGCTTGAGAACTCTATTGAATAGAGTAGCAGCTGTACCTCCCATAAACCCAATGCCTGCATTAAAAGCAGTAGACCACTAACTACTGATACAAAGACTAAATGAGAGAGGAAGCAAAGGTACTGTCCTCGACATGATAAAAAATAATATCTCACATTTACACCTTCCTGCTCAGCATCATTCACATCTAATATTGGTGATGCTCAAGAATCAATAACTCCCTCGTCCTCTTTAATATTTTCCTGTCACCACTCCCTGTTCTAATCAACTCCTTCAATTGCACCTGCTTTAACTATGTTAATGAGACTCCGATCATCTTAAAACTTGAATAACCATCAGACCTCTGGCCTAGGGGATTACATTTTTGGCATCAAACTAATAGATGCTAAAAATCACATTTGAAGGGCACAGTAGCATTACAACCCTCTCTCTGCACAGTCATCAGAACTTGGACTGCCACCACCACATCAAAGGAGATTCAAAACACTGGTGTGAGCAAGGACTCCAAACTCTCACTCGAAACACAGGTTAACACAGTAAACAGGAGTGCTTTCTTGACAATGAGAATGTCCTGGCATATCTTCCTTTACTTTGCCCTATCACACAAGTTTGGAGCATCAAATGCTATTGTGTCAAGGACAATTAACTTGATATCATGCTTAAAATAAATTGAATGCTGCAATGAATTTAGAAAGTGGCGGTTAAACAACTCCTACACTTGAGCTGGTGCGACCTATTACCCCTGCCTTCTTCAAACCCATACACTAGTTACTATTAGCAAGAAGATTCTCCTACAACGCACTTTGCAGACCAGCCAATCGATGAGGCAGAATCAATCTTCTCACAGTCGAAACTCAAATCGTACCAGCAAAGCAGAAACCTCAGATCCAAAATGGCTTTACTCTTGATCATTCTCCCCTTTGAAAAGCAAGCACTGAAAGAAGTGCCTTCTCTCTTCAGACATGCAAGCTCTGGCTAAAGCTCCTAAAAAAACAAGGACCATCAAAAGCCACCTAGAATTCAGAAAGTCATTAAAGACCTGGCTGTTCTAAATCTTGATTCAACAATATTAGAGACTTCAAAGCAGATAGTTTGTATGCACAGCATACAAAACTATCCCTCACACTCTTTTGGCATACTGCTCCATATATAAGGTGGCGACAGATGCTGCTGCATCATAACTAGAGCACATCTCAAGGTCTCATGCATGACGTAAAAAGACTCCACTCATGGGTGATTCCTCAACAAACACCTTGTTCCAAGCTGTGCTTAATTTGAGCCGGTAGTTGCAGATGGTTCCGGCAGGCAATCTTTTTTGGGGACCAGCACTTATTTTTGTCAACAAACTGATCCAGAGCAAGAGAAAGAATAAAACAAAATGGAACAATAAGAAGGAAGAGAAAAATTAAAAAACTGTGGCCAAGGAAAAAAGCCGGGATGAAAAGCGAGAAAAAGATGCAGGGGTATTGGCACCTCTACCTTCGATTGCACTGGCTGCAGGCTTCTGAACAAACCTTGGGCCCCAGCACTTATTTATTTATTTTACAAATTAAGTACTGCTTCCAAGCATATACAACAAATGAATGTTACTTAACCAACCATATAGCACTTTGGAGCCCCATCAACGGTCGGTAAGAAATTAGTACAGAAATGCTACAATAACAACAAGCACAAATCTCTGAATCGGAACCCTCAGGCTCGCTGGCCATCTGGTCTTCACATTTCTGATGTCAACCACGAAGATATTGTTCCTACAGAAAGGAAAGATTAAAGAAAAAGTGAGATAGATGGATGAGATTGCAAAAATGAATGCTCAGTGAGCATGAGGGGAATTCTGCAGATTATTTCTTGTTGCCCTCACACACCTCTGGGGACATCATGCTTCATCATTGGGCATTGTTCCTTGTCGGGCCAGTGCTGCAATGCCCTACAGGCCTCACGAATGGTCACATTGGCAGGAAAAATAAAGAATAAAACTGTCTAGGAAATGCCTAAAACTTTTTTAATATGGAGGTTCTCCTGACAGGATTAAAAGAACAAAAAAAATGGTTAAAGCTACTGGCGGGTGTAATGATCCCTAGTAACTATAAGTGCAAAAAAATTTGTTTAGGTCAACATGTTTCGCACCTTTTTGGTCCCCATTGGATCCATGGCACTTTGTCAGGACCAGAACAAAGGTGAGTGATAAGCCTACCCCACACCTATGATGTGATGTAGGTATTCAGCAATAGTCGATGCAGAGGTCAGAGCGTGGAAAGCCTGCGACCTACCCTCCTCCACTCGCCTCTATCCTGGCGAGTGGAGGAGGGTAGATCGAGGGCTTTCCACGCACCGCCATAATCGGCAGCAGTGCGCTTACCTCTGCATCAACTAATGGGGATATTGATGATTGTCGCATAGGGTGGACGATCATAACCTCTCTTCTTTAACTCCAGGTATTTTTACTACTGCTTCTTTAAATCCTGCCAGGAGAACCTCCACATTGAAACAGTTTTTGGCATCTTCTAGACAGATTTATTCTTTATTTTCACTACCTTTGACCACCCTACACACCCATTACACCCTCGCACATAAACCTTTTCATCATACGACAAAATAAAAAAAAAGATCTCCACCAAAGTGACCCTTCGTGTGGCCCGTAGGACATTGCAGCACCGGCCCGTCGAGGAGCAATGCCCAATGATGAAGCATGACATCGCTAGGGGTGTGTGAGGGCAACAAGAAATAATCTGTGGCATTCCCCCTCATGCTCATTGAGTTATCATTTTGCGATATCGTACATCTATCTCGCTCTTTCTTTAACCTTTCCTTTCTTTAGGAAGAGTACTTTCGTGTTTGACATTACAATTGCCTTCAGAGCCTGGGTACTGGACCTTTATCGGCTCCCAGCCCCCCCCCCCCCTTTTGTTTTGTCTTCACATTTCTGAACCAGCCACTAAAAATGTGGATGATGCACAAAGTCTAGTGTAGCAGGTAGGTTACTGGGGACTAATGAAAAGAAGAGAGAGGATGAAAGGGTCTATGTGCACCATTTCCCACTGTATCTCAAAAAGAGAGGAAAATCCCAGCACTTGGGCACACCAGGCAGAGCTATGTCTCAGACCCCAAATTCCTACTGCATCCAGACCACCCCAGCCAGACATTTGAGAAATGAGAAGAGCCGCCTCCATCCACACTCCCCATAACGTATTCCCAAATACTAAATGTGACAGAGAAAGAGAGAGAGACGTCTTCACAGGACCGGAGGTGGGGGATGAATGAGTTCTGAGGAGGGACAGAAGGTAGCTTGACACGACTCTCGGTCACTTCTTTCAATATTGCTAATATTACAAGTCTTTATTCTCAGATTCTCCTTCCAAAAGCACCTCTCAAACCCTCACACCTTTTCGTTTATTGCCACCAGTCCCTCTCTCTTCCTGAAGTGGAGCCGACTGAGCTTGTAGTAAAGAGACAATCAACTAATTCACCAACCCACAAAGTGTATCTGTCACGTAGGCAGAAGACCCGGGGCCCTCAGACGCCAGAGCAACAATAGTAAATGTGCTATTTTGCTTCAATCCATTAAAAAAAACTAAAAGACCACTATGCCAGAGACACACTGGGCCGAAACAACAGCAACGTGTTCCACCCCACAGACAGAGCTTACTCAAAGAGGGAATGCTTCCAAGTTTTGGGGAGTGTGGTGTCGGGCCTCCGGCCCACATGACAGTAGATAAGGGACACAGACACCAGGGAATGTATCGTAGTAACTGGCCACGAGCACGTGCACCCGGGCCCTTTTATTAGCGGGGCCACGTCACGCGTGACACCCATGATGGATGGGTGTGGGGGTGCAGTGTGTCCAGCCCTCAAGGGAGTGGCTGGGGTTACAACTTCCTGCGGAACACTAGAATGTGTCCCGCAGGACATTACATTCCTCCCCAACTTTATTGAATAACAAACAAAACGTTAGTCCAACCTGTGGGGACAAAACAAACAGTTATCGGAATACCACAGGGTCCATCAGTCTTCTGAGTCAGGTGGCAGGACGACGTCAGACAGGAGCTGGTGACTTTGCTTGCAGCAGGACCTTCTCGGCGGGCACCCATAGTTTAACCTGAGGGGTTCAGGACACGGCCACGGGCTTGGAGACGTCCGCTGCATACCGTCAGTTCACTGATGATGACACGTCTCCCACCTTGCTGACATCGGTGACGGTCTGTGGTAAGTTCTAACAGTTCTTCACAGTGGGTTGCATCGTGAGCGTGGATGGAGTTCACGGTGAGAACTCACAGAGGTGTTGCTGGACCGACTGTCCCTGTTGAACTGCTTGGCTGTGACCGGTAACCTGTCGGTGGGGCAATGTCTCTTCTCCCTCTCCCGCCTGGGGAGGCCCGTCGTCAGGGTTGCTGCGGGACTGTAGGAGGGCTGCGCTGGGGACCGCTTGTGTGCCATCTGGGGGCAGCTGCAGGACCGCCGAGGAGCCGTTACTTAGTCGCATGCACAACCTTCACGGGTGGATGAGTCTTGGCTAGGACTTGCACTTGCTGCCGCGGTTCCGGTGTAGGCCAGGTTCACAGGTGGCTTCTAATTCCTTTAGTCGGCTGGCGTGGCAACGGTGTAGGATTCCAGTCCACTTGTGCTCTGGTAGTGGTGTTTGATGCATGTGCTGAGGGCTGGCGTGATGGTGGTCGCCAGCCATGTGGTGAGTCGGAATGACAGATGGTGGTGACTAGCTGGGAGAGTTTGGATGTCAGGAGGGACTTAGCAGCCAGGTGTCTCCGCCTTGTTGAGGTTGGTCTTAGGTGGCGGCTTGACACGTAGAGTGTACGGATCCTCTCTTGCCTGTTTTGGGGCCACTGCCGACTCCATCTTGAGGTGGTGTGAGGGCGGGCACTCAGTGCTGATCTTCACCCGTGGCATCTGCGGACAGGAGCAGGGATGCCGCTTGACTTCGACTGCCGGCGCTCTGGGATGGACGGTCGCCTGGGGAAGTGTTGGGATGAGACGCGGTTAGCGCTTGCTGCGGCTTACGTTCGGTTCATCCGTGAGGCTGTGCCCTGGGACGTCGGTCCGCCTTGGTGGCTGTCTGGTGTGTCAGGGTGTGCTCTGGGCTTGCTGTGAGTCCTCGGTCTTCTCCCTTTGTTGGTCTATTCAGCCCACCTGTGTTCCTCCGATTTTCTGGGTGACAGGGCTGTCACTCTCTTCTTTCTTCGAGGGCATTGCGCTTGGACCTCGAGGCGGCGCTGTCATGGCGCCGGCTTCTGCCTTCGCTCCGGCGCGCTCCTTGCTTGCTGGGCGACGTGACGTCCGGTCGCGTGTTGCTGGTTGTTGGAGCGCATGTAGCTGTGTCGGCTCGCCACGTGGGGCGTGCAACTCCTCTCTTGCCTGTCGTGGGTCACTGCCGAATCCGTCTTGAGGCAGTGCGAGGGAGGACACTCTGTGTGGTCTTCGGCCCACTGCGGGGCTTCGTTGGTGTAGTGGAGACGGGGTCGTCCTATGTGCTCCGTTTGGCTCCTTCCGGGCTTTATCGCTATTGCTGCGGTGGAGATGTAGGAGGATCTCCCTGCTGACTCCAGCAGTGCTTCTTTCTAGAGACGTCTCCTGGGTGCTTGTCTGTGCAGTCAGGTTCACTGGCGCGGCTTTCTGCGCGCTTCTGGCTTTGCGTGTGCTTTGTGTGCTCTGTCCCGTTCTTGGACGCTTTCTTCTGGCACTTGGGGTGCCGGTGGTGTGGTTGGTGGTTGTGCCTGTTCACCAGTATGGGCGGGTGATGCGACCTCTTCCCTGGTGGTGGTGTTGGGCAGCCACGTGTGGTGCGTGCTCTGCACCAGTCTTTCTTGTGCTGTTGGTGTGGACAGCGACCTTGAGACGTTACTGTCTGTTCAGCTTGCTGCTTTGGGTCTTGCAGACTGACTGGCACCACTTGTCAATGTTCAGGGGTTCCCAGGTTTTGCTGCTGGCGAATGAAACGATGCCCTGCTGGGGTGTACAGTTTCTCCACTTCAGCCTGCTAGACAGTCCACGGGGTGCGTGCTGTGCACACTTCTAACGGCCAGCAGCCTCTGGGTTGCAGTCTCAGGGGGTAGCGCTGCGGCCTCTCTACTGGACTCTCAGTAGCTGCATCTTGCTTTAGTGCCTTGTCACAGGCTGCAATTATGCTTCTTGGTGGTTGTCAATCCTCTTAAGCACGGGGCACTTCTGGCTCCTTTCCTTTCAGCACTTGCCCCTCTGTCACCTAAGAGCTTTGCCTGTAGGCTGTCTGGGAGGGCTGACTCGCTGGTCTCTTCTCTTTGTGCCACGGATGACAGATGTGTCCAGAAACATACCTCTTCTCCAGTACTGTGGGTCATTTCGTTCTGAACAGTGTTTTTGCCTGAGTGGTGCGATATTTCTCGATGGCCACTAGGTGGCAGTGCAGCGTTTGTGTTGCAGCGTTTGTGTTTACAGCCGGCCCCAGTAGTGTTTCCTTTCAGGCTGGCATAGCAGAAAAATGGCCGGGAGGCATACAGGCCTCTTCGGGACTGGCAATGTGAGGAGGAGGGTCTACTCACTCAGATGGAGGCACGAGGTGCTGGCTGCCTCCTTTCTCGTGTGGCCGGGTGTAATCGCGGGCGGCAGATTACAGACTACGGCAGTTTCCTTCACTCTGCGAGGCCATGCGCTTTGGTTGCAGGGACATCTCGTGCATGACGCGGTGCACAGCATGCCAGGTGAGGTTGCGGGGGCGGTACTGTCTGCTGGCGGCTGGCGGCCGGCGGCGGTTGCTTATGGGTGCCACACTATGTGGGGGCATGGCCTGATGTCGGCCCCACGCTGTCTTGGTGCGCCAGGGTGCCTCAGTTGCATGCGCTCCTTTCTCTTCCAGGCGCTACCCTTAGTCTGCGGGCAAACGGTCGTGCGATGCGGGAGGGTCTCGGTGTCCTCTAGGAGGCTCCACGATCACCGCTTATCTCGGGCATGAGACCGCTCCGCTGATGGCAGCAGTGCTGAAGATGCCGGTATGGGGACAGTGTTGGGGCTTTTTGGCTGTGTTTGTTTTCTCACTTTAACACCTGGGCCTCGGTGTGGGGGCAAGTCGCGGGAGCGCTGTCACTCCTCCAATGCCATGCTGCCTGATTTCGCCGCCCTAATTACCTTCCTGCGCAGTGTGGCGAGGCGGCGGCTGGATGGGGTCGCAGGCGCTGACCTCCGATCCTCACGGCAGCAGTGTCTACTCCGTTGCGCCGCTTGGTGCCTTGAGGGCTGCGGTAGCTGTCCTGTTCCTGGCAGGAGACGGACCAGGGAGCGTGGTCCCACGTCGTGTTGCCGGGCCGCGGTGCTTCTCTACGCCAGCCTCCGCCACACACTCACCCGGTCAGAGAGGGCTGTATAGCATCCTGCTCAGAAGGGGCGGGACGGCTCTCCTTGTTGCCGCCCGGTGAGGGTCACAGGGCCTCTTGATGGCGGCAGTGACAGCCTGAGCGCGGCAGCGGGCAGCGGGCACATTGCTGACAGAGCCGGATCCTCGTTGCCATTGTGGTGTCGGGCCTCCGGCCCACATGACAGTAGATAAGGGACACAGACACCAGGGAATGTATCGTAGTAACTGGCCACGAGCACGTGCACCCGGGCCCTTTTATTAGCGGGTCCACGTCACGCGTGACACCCGTGATGGATGGGTGTGGGGGTGCAGTGTGTCCAGCCCTCAAGGGAGTGGCTGGGGTTACAACTTCCTGCGGAACACTAGAATGTGTCCCGCAGGACATTACAGGGAGAGCGCGTTACTGTTGAACTGCATCCTGGTCCACAGCAAGCGTCCCTAGCTCTGTGTTTTTATATTACACATTTTGTAAAATGGATTCAAACAAAATACTGAACACACAAATAGAGAGTAGTTGGATTTTTTCATGTTTAAGCAAATTATGGTGAGTTTCATACTGTTGTGACACACATCGAATGAGGAAATGTATTCCAGAGTAGCACGAGAAGGCTTAGTGAGCACAGAAAGGTGGAACTGAGAGTCAGTGAGGAGAGTTCGACCTACAAACAGTTTAAGTCTAGAAACTTCACTGGATAAAGAAGAGAGAGGAAATCTTTAACCACCGTACAGTTCCCAGCAAGATGCTGCAAGAGCTACAGAATGTAAAACTCGCCTATAAGTTTCTAAACCGCATGAGCCTTTTGCGTACAGTACTTTCGGTTTATTTACTTTCATACGTATTGTTCCGTTCCATATGTCACCTAAATTGGAGTATGCTTCCTGTTCATTGCAAGACTACGAACGGTTCACATAGTTTAATCCTTTGCCCACACATATACTCAAGTATTGCTCGTCACTGGTACATGACAGGAATAGTCTGGGAGAGAATCCAGCATGTACACAACATTCCTGGGGCCGTATCATACATACGACACATTTTTCTTCATTGCGCCACATGCACTTTTTAAATAGTGCGCCCAGTGCAAACATGGAAAATGCGCCGTATTAGGAGGAATGCGCTACTCACAGGGCAAACGCGAACTCGCGCTGACCCCAGGGCAGCACATTCATGTGAAATACGGAGTGACTGCTTTGAAGCCGTTCCGTGGTTCACAGTGCAGACGGCAACCCGTCTGCACTTCTAAGGCGGATTAGAGATACCCTTGGAGGGAGGTGCAGTGAGCGACTGCACCCTCCTGCACCCTCCTGCAATGGGATGGCTGGGGGGGGGGTCCATGGGACCCTTTTTCCCTCCTCCAGAGGGTTGCCATAATGGGGTGCACTAACAGTGCACCATCTGACAGCTGCTTTGCCTCGATGCCCGCGTCTATAATATGGCACAGGCGCAAAGGTAAAGGGATTCCCTCATTGGCATGGGGCCATGCCCCATGAAAATGAGGGAACGCTCTCTGATGATAGCGCTGGCGCTTTATGTCCGCCAGCACTGTCAGTATTAAAGAAGGGGATGCACAACATCTGCGGCCCCTTCTGTGATACCAAAGTGCCCCGGGGGCGTGCAAAGCGGCAGCAAACACCCGTTGCGCCCCAGGGGCACTTCTGTAATATGGCCCCAGGAAGACTGGAGCAGGACCGAGTGTGCTGATAGGTCTTTGGCCAGTTAGCTATCTGCTAGACTCCTGGCCTTGTGAAATCCTTTTGTTTTGGGATTAATTCCTGATATTAAATAGTACTTTATTCTTAACTGGGATTTGCATAAGGCATTTTTTGGGTGGGTGAGGCAGGCTAGGCTGACTTTTGTCCCATGGGATACCTGGAAATTAAGCTACATCTGGAAAATGCAGAGTTAAAAGTTAAGCCTCTCTGTAGCCGACCTGCATGTATCTCATGTGTCTTTCTCAAGCCACGTAACCCAAGATCAAACTCTGACGGCTCTCAGTGGCCTTTGTTTAGCTATTAATAGCCTCAATTTGGGGTTCTAGTTTTTAATCAGGGAAGACAATGTTTTTACCAGCACAATAAAGCGTCCTACCTACACCTGCACTTGTAGTATGGAGAATGAATCACATACATTTTGCATGAAGTAGAGCTTGATTACCACATGTCTTCCCCAGAAAGACTTCGGGCATGGGGTAAACTTGATTTAACATGTGACAGGTTTGTTTGCAAGTCTCCTCTATTGAACACAGTAAATCTCCAGAAGAAATTTAACACAGAGGGCCTGATTCTGATGCGGTTAGGAAAGCATTCCCACCTAGGGCCTGATTCTGATGCGGTTAGGAAGGCCTCCTAATGGCATTTGCTCCTTCCAAATCGGATCGGGAACGTGTCTTCCCGACCCAGGGCCCAATTATGATGCGGTTAGGAACATATGCTCCCATTGAAGTCAATGGGAGTCCAACCAAATCGTATCTGGAAGCATCCGGATGCATCGTACTCCGTCGGTCGGACTCTCCCGATCCGAGTGGGTCGGAAACCATTTCCAAACCGATTCGGTCGGGAAGCTTTCCAACCCGCATCAGAATCAGGCCCAGATTGTTTTTGGTGTTAACTTTGAGAAAGAAGAAGGTATCTATCTAGTGGGTGAAATGTACAATTCAGTTTGTAACCAGGTAACATGGTAAACGCCTAGCTATCCCTTGAGTAAACTATGCTATCCTAGGCAAAACAATATATTTTTATGTGCCCCCTTTTCCTCGGTGCACAGTCAAAATATCGATTTTTAAATATCAACCTACATTAATATTCAGTTTTAAATATCGTGTGGACAGAATATCGACATCAAGAATATCGGTGACCAGAATATCGACCTGAAGGTAAGAAATATCGTTTTTGTTAATATCGAAGTTATTAATATCGATAGTAAAAATATCGATGTTAATAATATCGATGTTTATGTTAGTGTTATGTATTTTAGTATGTATTTTAATATGTATGTGTTCCACATATTTTGTTATGTTTTGTATTATTTTTTTAAATATATGTATTAATTGTTTAGAAGTTAGTAATTTTTTTTAAAGTAAATTTTGCGTTTTAGTATCGTAGCGGGTTGTGGGTTTATAGGGGAATAGGGTGGGAAGTAATTTAATCATAGTAAATTAATTCATAATTTTTAGAAAATATTAATTATTTTTAATTAAATTTTGCATTTTAGTTCTGTAGCGGGTTGTGGGTTTATAGGGGAATAGGGTGGGAAGTAATTTAATTGTAATTAAGTAATTATTAATTTTTATTTATTGTTATTGATATTTAATTTATTGTTAATTAATTATTAATTGGTAATTAATTTTTATTAATTGATTACTTGATAATTCTATTAATTGTATAATTTTTTTATTGGAGTGGGTTGTGGGTTTATAGGGGAATAGGGTAGGAAGTAAATTAATTATAATAAAGTAATTAATAATTTATATTTTTTGGTACTGATAATTAATTTATTGTTTATTAATTATTAATTGGTAATTAATTTTTATTAATTAATTAATTGATAAATATATTAAGTGTGTTAACTTAGTTTAGGAGTGGGTTGTGTGTTTATAGGGGAATAGGGTGGGAAGTAATTTATTATAATTAAGTAATTATTTATTAATATTTATTGGTATTGATAATTAATTTATTGTTATTAATTATTAATTGGTAATTAATTTGTATTATTTATTATTTATTGGTATTGATAATTATTTTATTGTTAATTAATTATTAATTGTTAATTACTCTTTATTATTGCTTCATTGATAATTATATTAATTGTGTTAAATTTTATGTGGAGTGGGTTTTGTGTTTATTGGGGAATAGGGTGGGAAGTAATTTAATGTTATTAAAGTAATTATTAATTTTCATTTATTGGTATTTATAATTAATTTATTGTTAATTTATTAATAAATCATTATTTCATTAAAACAATTATTTAATTGATAAGTATGTTATTTTTAACCCCTACGCTATCCAACACTTTCCCTACTGTTGCACTCTCTGGAGTGGGAATATTAATTTTTACATGTATACACAAAAGCACCTCCCACTCGACCAACGTTAAATATACTCTGGCTAATTAAAGCTCATTTGGGCTATCCCTTTGTTTTAAATTATCGCAAATAATCAAAAAAACATAAATTCTTATTCTTATTCTTATTCTTATCGCCTTTGAACAGGGAGAGCAACAGGAGAGAGGTATACTAGTATATAGACAGCATATTCATGTATCCTTTCTTAACAAACAAAGCCACTCTGTGACAGAGTAGATTACTATATAACTTATCTAGTAGACTTGTTTTCGACATGCGCTTTAAAAACGGTCCGTGGCATGTCAGACCAATGAATAACGTATCTAACATGAAAATGTCTTAATATGTGGAGTCTTCCTGTCTTAACTTTTTAATTCTAATTTCTCTTGCTTGTATAGTGTACAAGCTAATTAAGAATGACAGTATGGTACCTTTTATTATGGATTACCAGTAGGATATAGTGATACTCATCACCACGAATATGATATAGATATTCAATATGATGCGAACCTTAGTGAACAGGTCAGTCGCATTATAAAAGCACAACAAATCCTAATGGATTAGCGCGCCTTTCACAATCAGTTTGCTGTAACTACTTAGACTTACTGACAATCTGCCCAGCTTATAATTGGGATACGCTCTATGGCGATAAGAACCTAGCCAGATATAATCACAGAGAGTAGAAAAAACCAAAACAGGCTGGTTGAACATATAGTATGTTTCAAACTTTCTTTGAGAAGCAGCTATGGTTAGCGCTAACCAAAGAGAACTTAAGTTTGAGAATTAGGACATAGGCTTTTATAGATAAGCGATCGACTGTAAACAGGTTAATCACAATAAGACAAAATAAAGGCACGGTACTGCGTAATCTATAAAAATAATAGTATCCTCTGTAACGATCTAAATAAAGGACACACTATGTAGACAGAACTATTCTAGCCGAATTTTTAATTTTTTAATCTTCAGACATTATAAATCGATAAAAAAGAGCTGAAATATAAGAAAGGATCCCGCATAGCTGCTTAAATCGCCTACTCCATAAATGTGAAGTCAAATCCATACAACAAAAAGGACAATAAAGAAAATAAAAGGTAAAACGACTGTGAGAAATAATAGAAATTTTTCTAGCTATAAAAGACAATGAACAAAAGGGTGACTCTTTTTGGTTTATTATAGTGTTCAAGTGACTACAAGATGTTGGAGCACTAGTAACTACGAGACGGATTTTTAACCAATGCGAAATTTTTGAAGGATATATTTGGGCGTGACATTGAGTAAAGAGAAAAACAGCCAGATACGGATTTATTGGTTAGTCACACCATTACAAAAGTATCTAACAGGCATGAGGGATATAAGGTGACAACATATCAGCTCACCAAAAATATTGTTTTAATGAGAAATCTAGGTCTTACACTAATAGAGTGGTGGCACTTTATAGTAAGGCACCTATTCAGTCACGATTTCATTTTCTTTTCTTCACAAGCACGGTGTCGTACTTTCTTACTAGGAAATCTTCCCTATATCTTTCAGATTAGAAATCACAGAGCAGTAGAAACCAAAAACATACCCTTAAAGGAAATTGATTATGGGCACGATAAATGATTCGCATCCCTTTTTCATTTTTAGATCCCCTTTTAACCTCCGCTGCATTAAATGAAAGAAAGCAAGCGGTCCTGATGAAGGTGGATTGAATCAAAAGTATCCTCTGAAACGTGCGTCGGCCTGATCCTTTTCCAGCTGGCGGCACAACCATGGAAATTAAGGAAGAATTCTCCCCATGAGTTTTCTTGTTGCAAGCCATTTTGTAGCTGGAAATCAATGAATGTGATGTGTAGTATGTATGAGTATGTCTGGTATGCAATGATTGTATGAGAGGTGAGTGTAAATGTGATTATAGTATGGGGACAAATTCAAACTTGTTATTTATGTATGTATTTATTGCATTATTTGTTTAAATTTGTACACTAAAACAAGGATTATATTAATGTTGCTTTATTTACGTTTTGTATTGCACAAATGAAAAAAGAAGAAAATCTATGGTGTTTTTATCATTTTAAAACGTATTCCCCAAAAAAAGATTATTGAAAAACAGAATAACGAAAATAATAAACAAATAAGAATTTATGTTTTTTTTGATTATTTGCGATAATTTAAAACAAAGGGATAGCCCAAAAGAGCTTTAATTAGCCAGAGTATATTTAGCGTTGGTCGAGTGGGAGGTGCTTTTGTGTATACATATATTTCTGTTTTCCCCTTTTTCTCCCAGACCACCAAATCAAAAATTAAGGGGAACCTTTGTTCATATAATATTAATTTTTACCCCTATGCCATCCAACACTTTCCCTACTGTTGCACTCTCTGGAGTTGGAATAGTAATTTTTACCCCTACGCTATCCAACACTTTCCCTACTGTTGCACTCTCTTGAGTTGGAATAGTAATGTTTACCCCTACGCTATCCAACACTTTCCCTACTGTTGCTCTCTCTGGAGTGGTAATAGTAATTTTTACCCCTATGCTATCCAACACTTTCCCTACTGTTGCACTCTCTGGAGTTGGAATAGTAATTTTTACCCCTACTCTATCCAACACTTTCTCTACTGTTGCACTTTCTGGAGTTAGAATAGCAAATATAACCCCTACGCTATCCAACACTTTCCCTACTGTTGCACTTTCTGGAGTGGGAATAGAAATTTTTACCTCTACGCTATCCAACACTTTCCCTACTGTTGCACTCACTGGAGTGGGAATAGTAATTTTTACCCCTACGCTATCCAACACTTTCCCTACTGTTGCACTTACTGGAGTGGGAATAGTAATTTTAACCTTTCGCTATCCAACACTTTCCCTACTGTTGCACTCTCTGGAGTGGGAATAGTAATTTTTACCCCTACGCTATCCAACACTTTCCCTACTGTTGCACTCACTGGAGTGGGAATAGTAATTTTTACCCTTACACTATCCAACACTTTCCCTACTGTTGCACTCACTGGAGTGGGAATAGTAATTTTAATGCTTTCGCTATGCAACACTTTCTCTACTGTTGCACTGTCTGGAGTGGGAATAGTAATTTTACCCCTACGCTATCCAACACTTTCCCTACTGCTGCACTCTCTGGAGTGGGAATAGCAATTTTTACCCCTACTCTATCCAACACTTTCCCTACTGTTACACTCTCTTGAGCTGAAATAGTAATTTTTACCCCTATGCTATCCAATACTTTCCCTACTGTTGCACTCTTTGGAGTGGGAATAGTAATTTTTACCCCTACGCTATCCAACACTTTCCCTACTGTTGCACTATTTGAAGTGGGAATAGTAATTTTTTTCTCTCCGCTATCCAATATTTTTCTGTATTGTTTTACTTAATGTTGTGTATAATTTATTTTACAAAAATTAAAAATATTGTAATTTTTTTAATTTGTTAAATATATTTTTAAAATTTTTAATAATATTATTTTTGTATGTGTATGTCTGTATTTATAATTTATAAAATATTTTTAACAATTTATAAGTTATTAAAATAATTATTTATGAATATTATTAAGTAAGTATATATTATATTTTATATGTATATGTTTATTTTATTTTAACATATGTCTCAGTTTTTATTTTTAAACATCTTTAAATAATTTTAACTTTGTTTCTTTTAATTATATGTATTATTTACTTTATTTTACATTATTTTTTTAACATTTAAAAAAAACGATATTTTTTACAACGATATTTTTGACATCAATATTTTTTTTCTCTATATTTTTGTACTTATCATGATGTAGATAGGATGTCGATATTCTTGACTTCGATATTTTTGTCACGATATTTTTGTACCTCGATATTTTTGAGGTCGATATTTTGTCAGTGATTCCTTTTCCTCGCCTGATCACCTTGAAGTCAATTCAATTTAATTGAATCTTGGCGTAATTCAATTCGGACTGAGCATTAATCAAAATAATTACTTGTATATGATTTAGACAAATTTTTTGTCAATGTTATCAGTAAACCCGGGACCATGGGGTTGAATTCTTGAACACTGCTAGTTCATCTGCACCAATACTTATTGAAGTGTGGTGATCCAAGGGTGAGTTTTGCACACCTTTGCAAAACCAACATTATCAATGAACATACAGGTGACTAGTGGTGACCTGGCCCTGCTGTTCCGAGATTCCTAGAAGTACTGGGTGTCAAGCGATTCATGCATTTGGCATCAAACAAAAAGGGTTACTTTCCTGAGACATTGGTTCTGCAGCTTGGGGTCTGTTGTAAATTCTCAATAAGAGCAGACACAATAGATCCACGCTGAAAAAACATATCTACATTATCAGGTTTGGCTTCCTTCCCGACCTGATCTGGGTTAGGGAGGAGGTCCTGTTTGTGAATGGAAACAGGGGTTAAGGATATCTAATCCCAGCTCAGCACCAGTTGAGTGGGTGACATTGTACAATCCTCTTTATCCAATGTCTGTGTGTCCTCCAGTTGTAGGCTCTGCAATCAGAACCATACTCACTCCTTCCAGATCCGTACTGGTTCCATTGCACTCTACCACACCTTCTGGATCTGCACTGGTTCTGTTGCATTCTATTCGCTCCTTCTGTACCAGTACCAGTTCTCAGTGCACTCTATCCACTCCTAAATCTGTACCAGTTTGATTGCACTCTATCCACTGCTTCCAGATCTGCACCGGTTCCATTGCATTCTAGCCATTCAATCCAGATCAGCAATGGTTCCATTGCACTCTATCCACTACTTCCGGATCTCACTGGTTTTCATGGTACTCTATCTACTCCTTCTGCATCTGAACCTGTTCGATTGCACTCTATCCACTTCTTACAGATCTGCACTAGTTCCATTGAACTCTTCCCACTCTTACCAGATCAGCACTGGTTCCATTGCCCTCTACCCACTCCTTCTGAATCCGTAGTGGTTCTGTTGCACTCTATCCACTCCTTCCAGATTAGCACCAGTTCTGTATTGCATTCTATCTACTCCTTCTGAATCTACACCAGTTCAAAAGCACTCCATCCACTTCTTCTAAATCTGCACCAGTTTAATTGCACTCTATCCACTGCTTCCAGATCTGCACCGGTACCATTGCACTCTAGCCACTCCTTCTGGATCAGCACTGGTCCTATTGCACTCTATCTACTGCTTCCGGGTCTGCACTGGTTTTCATGGTACTCTATCCACTCCTTTTGAATCTGAACTGGTTCAATTGCACTCTGTCTACTTCTTCCAGATCAGCACTGATTCCATTGAACTCTATCCACTTCTTCCAGATCTGCACTGGTTCCATTGAACTCTACCCGCTCCTGCCAGATCAGCACTGGTTCCATTGCACTCTACCACACCTTTTGGATCTGCACTGGTTCTGTTGCACTCTATCCACTCCATCCGGATCAGCACCAGTTCTCATTGCACTCTATCCACTCCTGAATCTAGACCTTTTCGACTGAACGCTATCCACGTCTTCTGAATCTGCACCAGTTCGATTGCACTCTATCCATTTCTTCCAGATGTGCACCGGTTCCATTGCACTCTAGCCACTCTTTCTAGATCAGCACTGGTTCCATTGCACTCTATCCACTCCTTCCGGATCTGCACTGGTTTTCCTGGTACTCTATCCACTCCTTCTGAATCTGCACCAGTTTGATTGCACTCTATCCACTTCTTCCAGATCTGCACTGGTTCCATTGCACTCTACCTACTCTTTCCAGATCAGCACAGGTTCCATTGCACTCTACCCATTCTTTCTGGAACTTCACTGGTTCTGTTGCACTCCATCCACTCCTTCTGGATCAGCACCAGTTCTCATTGCACTCTATACACTCCTTCTGAATCTGCACCAGTTTGATTGCACTCTATCCACTGCTTCCAGATCTGCACTGGTTCCATTGCACTTTATCCACTCCTTCTGGATTAGCACTGGTTCCATTGCACTCTATTCACTTCTTCCAGATCCAAAATGGTTATGTTGCACTCTATCCACTTCTTCCAGAGCTGCCCTGATTCCATTGCACTTTATCCGCTCCATCCAGATCTGCACTGGTTCTATTGCACTCTATACACTTCTTCTGAATCTGCACCGATTCATTAGCACTCTATCCACTGCTTCTAAATCTGCACCGTTTCCATTGCACTCTATCCACTCTTTCCATATCTGCACCAGTGGCGTAAGTAAACCTTAGGGTACCCTCCCTGCAAGGGATGGTGAAGAGGCCCCAGACAATACCCTCTCGAGCTGACAAGCTGAGGGGGCCCCCCTAAATGTATAGAAGACTGGGGACCCGCATTGCGGGGGCTGCGAGGTTACATCCCTGATCTGCACCCGTTCTTATTGTGGAGCCTCCAATATGGAAGGGGGGTGGAGAGCACATTCTAAGGTTTGCATTTATGCAAGGGAGAGGTGTTTATTTAGTACCTGTGTTCAGGGCCACTGAGATTAGGCGATTTTGAGGCCACCGTGTTTTCCACACAATTATAGACTTGCATCATTTGACACATGATCCATCATCTGCCGCATGATCTGCAGGTCTCAAGCTCAAATAGATCAAAAGCTACCAAAAACATGGCGACATCCTGCTGCGCAGCAGAAGTCCTTTGGCAAAGGTTGACTGGTCACCTTTCTATTGCTCATTGCCGCACATAGATGTCAATCCGGTACCAAAGAGGTAAAACCCTTTTCCAGAGAGTGTTAACCAGGGGCGGCTCCTCTGCTAAGGCGGAGGAGCGTCGCCCTACTGCTTTCAATGCAGTGAAAAAAATAAAAATAAAATGATAATAAAAAATAAAATAATAATAACTTTGTTATTATCATTTTATTTTTAGTAGGTGCGGGGCTGGGTTAGGGCGGGACGGGGCTGGTGTCACAGGGGGAGGATTGGTGGGCACACTCTAAGTGTGCATGACTGTTTGGCCAACCGTCTTGGGCTGGCCAAACAGTGATGCACACTTTGCATGTTTCCCCACCAGGCTGCATTACACAGCCTGGTGAAGAACATGCCCAGGCTCCCATTCCCTGTCTGAGCGCCGAACCATGGAGATCACACCAATCACAATGCTGCATTGCAGCATTGTGATTGGCTTAGGGGAGGGAGCCTGTGTGTGCTTTCAGTTCCTGCTTCCGTTCTGGGACATTGGCAGGGAAGCAGAGGAGAGACGTGGCAGGCCGAAGAGGTAAGTTTTTTTTGTTGTTTGTTTTTGAGTCCCCCCTGCCCCAACTCGCCACCCCCCTTCCCTGCCAGCCGCCACTGGTGTTAACATGTAAAAATGACAAAATATTGCGGTAATACTATCACAAAGATGTGCCGCATTATGCTGCATAATTAGCTTCTTTTTGGGTTAGTGTGATGGTGTCACCATGAGGTACTAGTAAGATGCAATCTGTTGTTCTTATGAAAGGGTAAAACGCCCTTTTTCTCACAGTGGGCATAGTCATGAGGTGAAACCATGTCATGTAATCACTCCAGCAGCCCTACCACAAAAAACTATACAGAAACAGGTCAAACTTTGATCCCATTATTCCCAGAAGTGAGCGAACACCGGAGGTTTGGTGACATCACTGTGTTGCTTACGCCAGGTCATGCATGAGGCATGATGATGTCTCTATGCAGTAGGTTGGCTGGTGACAAGGAGCCAGCATGGCAGGGCCTGAGCTTTTGTCAGTCCTGCTAAGTGCCAGGCATCACATTTTAGACTAACATAAATCGTAAGTCGTTCCTGCTCCCACCCACTGGACCATTCTGTCACGCAAAACAGAGTACTTCTGAACTCAGCAAGCCCCTGCAGCCCCTGTGGTGCGGGGGGACACTATTCAGGGGCCCCTCATCCCTTCAGTGGGCTCCCATTCGTCCCAAGTTCAATCAACATCTGTGAAACATGGGAGGCTCTGGGAGCCCTCTTCACATTCTGCCAGGGGCCCCCTCATTTTTCGTTCCATAGTGTGCTCAGGGAGACTCTGATAATCTGCATTTGGGTGCTTCTAGTGCCTGCCAATCAGCCAGGTGCTCAGGGGTCATCTGGGCATACCGTCTGGGCTTCTCCTTGGAGTCCAAGAGGTCAGGGAAAGGTTCACTCTTCTCATCCTCATCTCATCAGTCACCAACAGCATGGTGAGCTCAGACCTCTCAAAGTGTGGTTTGAGGCGATATACATGCTTCACCCTGTGGGGTTGCCTTGGGATCTTGAGGTTCACCAGGTATGTGGCCTTACGCTTCCTTTCAGCCACCTTATATGACCCATTCCAGTGGTCCTGGAGGGCCCTGGGCTCTACCGGCACCATCACCCACACTTTTTGACCCGGTTGAAATTCCACAGTGGTGGAATTTTTGTCATACCACTCCATCATGACTTCCTGGCTGGCTTCAAGGTTATCGGAAGCTTGCTTCCATAACTTAGCCATCTGGCTTCTGAAGACCAGTATGTAGGTCACTATATCCTGGTGTTGTGTAGTTCCTATATAACCTATACAGGATCTGCGCGTTTGGATAACATAAACTGTGGGATTGGTGGCAGACTGATTCCGTGCACCCCCACCAATACGTTAGCCTGTCTGTATCAGCTAGCTCACAGTGCCACTATAATCTCCTCTTACAAGGAGAGAATAGATTTTGGCAACCTCAGAACATGACAACCCTGATCCCTCAGAATCGTGGAAACAATATACTACTTTTCTCTCAGTCACTCGTGCTCACTTAGTTTGTCTCAGAGAGATACACAGAATAAACAGGCTGGGTGTTTTCAATAAGAATTTATTGAACAGTTGTTATTCTAGTGTAGAATAGATGAGCTGCAACAACCATTAGACAGTAGCAGAGATATATGATTAGAAGTACTACGAAAGTAAAGGGATGGTAAAGTTCTACCAACTTACAATAATCATGAATACATACGAGTATATAAAACACATGATAAAGAGTGCGTACTCCTACGATGCCTCCCTAACTAGATGTACCTAAATGTACCTAGCATCTGTGTAGGTGTTATGCCAAGAATCCCTCTAGGATCTAGTCAACCCCATTACCTGAGAATGAGAGAATATGGGACCCCATCCTGGTCTCGAGTTGGACACCCCGCGAGGGATTTTAGACCACTGCGAGCTGGAGTGTCTGCATGCAGGAACCTCAGCGTCTTTGGTCAGTGTGTCAGCCGGGAAGTCTCGGTCTCCTCTATCCTTCTAAGCAAGATGTGATGTATATATACCCATAGGTCTCCCCAGGGGTCCTACCTTGCTGTGTTACTGTGTCGGCCTAAAGGATGACGTCATGCCTGAACTTTATACAGAGATATTATACAGGAGATGTTCGTCCTGCTGTCAGTCCTGCTGTGCTTCCAAGAAGCCTCATGCATAATGTATGAGATTCTAACTAGGGGGAAACCCGTGTTCTGAATGCAGTGTCATATCTAGGTAAAAGGTCAGTCCCTAAGAACCATTATGTATGTAATGTAGGGAAGAATATAGGTGAAAGGTTGCAATGTTACCTGCGCCTATATAGGGTACCTATATGGAATATAACACCCACTCCTCTTCCGACTGGACGACATATGTAACTTATTACCGTACTACTAGCCTAACTAGATATTGGTACGCACAAAGTTTATAAAAACATTTGTTTTGCTAAAATATTTAAAATTTCTAAAAAACTTAAAAATGTTAAAAAAAAAAGTTCACAAGCCATAACTCTAAAGTGTCCGTAGTTATAGTCCGAATCACTATAAGCATTAGAACGCCATGTATGCCCAATAAATGAAAGGAATGTCAATTTTGTTTTCGAGTTCCAAATTTGAGCTTGTTTAAAAAAGGGCGAATTTCTTCCAGCACACGACGAGCCAAATGAGTCAAATGTTTATGTGTCCTGGCTGGTAGACACAACATTTTCGTTGCTTGCTTCCACAGTAGATGGCCCCTGTAGCACCTCGCAGAGTACGTCAATGGAGCACAGATGATGTTCCACACTGTCCGCAGCCGGTGCTGGGGCAGCCTGTGCGCCGTCCAAAGCCTGGGTGTCAGAGGAGGAGCCGGTGTCCATACCAACAGGTGCTATTACTACCTGTGGAGGCTCAAGGAATGCCACCAACAACATCGGAATACGCTGAGGACACTGCAGAACATGGGCCGTTATCGTGTCCAGTAAAGCATTCAAACAAAGGTCTAACACGCATTCTTCTCCGCAAAAAAGGCATCGGAGGACAGGTAAGATGCAGTCCATCCAGACTGGTCGAAATGACAAGAACCAAGATGCACTTAGTTCTCTTAGGCGAGGCTTGCCTAGATGTTGTACCATGCGGTCACGGTGTTTACGCTCCAGGAGTGATTTTTCCATCTCCTTGGTGACAGGGACATCCATTGCGTAGCAGATGGAAAACAATGAGGATACCTGCTACTAGAAACAGGATGAGCGGAGGTCCTCCAAAGATGCTTCCGAATACGGAGTGTATGAAGTTTGGTATAACTCCAAGTACTGTCTGAAAGGTGCCTAGAAGTCCAGAACCTATGTTCTTATATAGGTGGACTATGCCTGTCGTATCAGACATGTTAAAGATACGATTTACCATTTCTACGAAATGGAAAGGGCAGTTTGTATGGATAAGCGCCTGTATCTCTGCCGAAGACCTTGCGATCTGGAGATCAAAAGTCTCTCGAGCGGAGGTTAAGGGCACAGACTTCTGTAAAAGCATGGCTTTCATTCTGCTTAGAGTATCAAACCGTATTAAAGAAACATTCAGTGAAGGCCATAACAGTGCCTCCCTGACTGTATGTGTCGGTGGAAACAATACTTGCATACAACAAGGAACCCTGGAGCTCACAGTTACCAGATATGCGATGCCCGGGAGCATTCCGCAACAGCCTTGACTGTTCAGCATCAAGTAACTCCCATTTGAAAGTAGCCTGAATGCTGGAGTAATCACTGCAGCTGGGGCACTCCTCAAATGGCAGGACAAGTTTGCTACAGAACCATTACAAGCCCCGTGCAGCATTATATCCTGGCATATGAGTGATCCACTTAAAGCGTTCTCACAGTTTGTACCACTTAGAAACACTTCTCAAACCCCACTCCAGCATCGAAATCTGTATGGTAATACCCATGATTCCTTAATGTATTCCTTACCCATTTCTTCATATCTGCCTGCCTGCTTTTGTTCAAGGCAATACTGAAACTGAAAAGTTGTGACCGGTAGAGTTATATGGCCATGGATTAGCCATTCTGTGGACGGTAATTCTGCCACTGTAAATGCTAATCTATCCAGTTTTTCGATACGCAGCATTGTATATTTTGCTCCCCTTTGTGCCATTTCTATCTGTTTATCTGTTAGATTGTATTCAGAGAACAGAGATGTGCTGTTAATATAACGCCAAGGCACATAGCCTGCACGCAATGATTGCAGCGTCCAGCTTAACAACATAATAGAACGTAATTGAGATTGCCTGTGTTGTAATATGGCCAAATCTTGTTCTAGTATGTCTATCGCAGAAGATACAATGTTGCCTAAGGAATATATCCTGGAGGTCAATGTAGTTAACCCATTCTCTACCACTGCTAGAGATTTTTCTAGATTTATACGGTCTATTTCACGTAATCTCTCTGCGGCCTCTTGTTGGGATATTTTCCATATTTCATTGTAGACAGCATAAATGAAACGTTTCTGATGTGGCTTCCTGGGACCTAGTAAAAAATCCCTGAGATCCACATCCTGTAACAGTAAGGATAAGTGTTGTTTCACCTTTGAGTGTTGAGGTTTTTAGCCAATCAAGGCACAACTTCCCAACACTGTAGGATGTCACTACCCCTGGATGTTCTCTTTGTACATAACGTGGATCTGGCCTATGGACCCATGAATCTTGCCTGACAACTATTGGTGTCTGTGGGCCAAATCAACCATTTCTTCCAATCGGGGTCTGATCTGTTTTATTGTATAATGTCATCCACTGTAATCTCTTTCTGTGATGTAATTTTACCCTCGGTGTGTGATGGAGTTGGCATCCGAGGTGTGTTCAAGTCCTTGTTCTTGGCTAATCCAAGGCAAGACGTTTGTTTCACTGTCTCGTTCAAAAACATGGTCTATTGAGGGATAAGGCATGCTCTAAATAAAGCTTCCGTTCCCTGAACTTGCCATTCTATAGTACCCCAGTCTGATTTTAAGTCTATGGTGTCTTTCCATAAGTTGAAACCTTGTTCAGACAACTGGGCAATAAAGGAAGCAGAGTAAATCTGTTTGGTGTTTGTTAACATATTTTTCTGTGAGATGTTGGTGCAACCTTATAATAATATGAGGCTGGGTCAGACATATTAAACCCTGAAAAATATGGAAACTTTTGTGTAAATGTTTTTGAACTGCCTTTCGGCGGTGTTGGACAATGTTCCCACTGGTGGTATGTAAATAAATTTCTAGGATTAGCAGATTTATGCAGAAATGATGACCATAGTGTTGATAACAATACATTGTTTCAAATTCTGATGTGCTTTCCAATGTTTCACTATTAGAAAATGCAGCAGATTTTTCTAAATCAGACAACATGTTTTTTACAGTTTCAAAATCCCAATCATCGGAAAATGTACTTGAGGTAATGATATCACTCAACGATATTTTAAATAAATGAGGAATTCTTAAAAGTTTGGTCGGACCAAATATATTGAAATCAACCATGTCCCAAACTATACCATCAGGTATAGGAACTGCTGTAATGTTCACTGATGACAAGTCTCTTTGTTCTCGATGAGATGATTGGTGTGGTTTTAAAATTAAGTTCACCTTTTGGGCTGCAGAGCTTTGTCGAAGGTATTTTCCATTAACAAGCATGCTAAAAGCTATTACTAAGCCTAACTAGAAAAGAAAGAAAAGTATCCCGGTAATTACCCATAGTTCTACCCACGGTGATACCAGGTAAGTCTGTTTAAGAAAGTTCAGAAAGTCTTTAACTTGCTGCTTGCGCGATTTCTGGGCTGGCATAGTTTCAGGGTCACTTGGATCCAAAGAAAACGTATCAAAGTTTATGAAGTAGCCAGAAGCAGTTCGATCAATTGTTGGTATTGCATCAGGATTTGTGGAAATCGTAGTTTGCTCTTGTCCAATGTTTCACTATTAGAAAATGCAGCAGATTTTTCTAAATCAGACAACATGTTTTTTACAGTTTCAAAATCCCAATCATCGGAAAATGTACTTGAGGTAATGATATCACTCAACGATATTTTAAATAAATGAGGAATTCTTAAAAGTTTGGTCGGACCAAATATATCGAAATCAACCTTGTCCCAAACTATACCATCAGGTATAGGAACTGCTGTAATGTTCACTGATGACAAGTCTCTTTGTTCTCGATGAGATGATTGGTGTGGTTTTAAAATTAAGTTCACCTTTTGGGCTGCAGAGCTTTGTCGAAGGTATTTTCCATTAACAAGCATGCTAAAAGCTATTACTAAGCCTAACTAGAAAAGAAAGAAAAGTATCCCGGTAATTACCCATAGTTCTACCCACGGTGATACCAGGTAAGTCTGTTTAAGAAAGTTCAGAAAGTCTTTAACTTGCTGCTTGCGCGATTTCTGGGCTGGCATAGTTTCAGGGTCACTTGGATCCAAAGAAAACGTATCAAAGTTTATGAAGTAGCCAGAAGCAGTTCGATCAATTGTTGGTATTGCATCAGGATTTGTGGAAATCGTAGTTTGCTCTTGTCGAGGCATGTTGATGTAGACATCTGTATTTGGTCGAATTGAAATTTGTCTTTCATTTTGATTCTGAATTTGAACTTCAGGTTCAAGGGGAACGAGTTCCATAGTATTGTTGCATAATCCATCATTCCGTGTAGGAGACTCTTCGAACGTGATGAGTCTTTCCGGTTGAACTTCTTGAATTGTAGCGAGAGGAGGGCGTCTGCTACTTTGGAGTCCACGTGGCCTCCTACTCAGTATCTGCAAAAGAAACAATTGATGGACGGAATGCTGGACAATGCACACATTCACCCCCAGTCACAAGGATCTGGGTTTAATCCATCATTCTTTTGCTCACCACACCACCCCAGTTTGGAGCCAGCCATATGCAAATCAGTCTTGACCCTGTTCCTTGTGGGAACAGTCAAGCCCAAACTGCCAAGCCAGGTCCTCCCTGGACAGGAAACAAGCATCCTGGGACCGGTTTCAGGGCATCACCCTTCATCAGCCAGGCTAGCTTGAATCCAGTGGTGTAGTGAGCACGGGACCCACATCTGGGCATACCCTTCCCACTTAGGGTGACATATGCAAAAGAAACAATTGATGGACGGAATGCTGGACAATGCCAACATTCACCACCAGTCACAAGGATCTGGGTTTAATCCATCACTCTTTTGCTCACCACACCACCCCAGTTTGGACCCAGCCATATGCAAATCAGTCTTGACCCTGTTCCTTGTGGGACCAGTCCAGCCCGAACTGCCAAACCAGGTCCTCTCTGGACAGGCAACAAGCATCCTGGGACCGGTTTCAGGGCATCACCCTTCATCAGCCAGGCTAGCTTGAACCCAGTGGTGTAGTGAGCACGGGACCCACGTCTGGGCATACCCTTCCCACTTAGGGCGACATATGCAAAAGAAACAATTGCTGGACGGAATGTCTGAAAAGTTTCAGCACTCCGTCCACCATCGCCTTGTGTTTGCTATGTTCTCCCTAAGTTGGCATGGTATGCCCAGACGTGGGTCCCTTGCTCACTTTGCTGGTGCATCTCCTTCTGTGTAGGAGTGAAATGTTTTTGTTCTTGCATTTGCTGCTGGGAATGTAACCCACAAATAAAATACCTCTGTTCTATATGATTCGTGTGCCTCAATCACGAAAGCTACTATGCCACCCCTGGCTGTTACACCATGCGCAAGTAGTTTCAGGGTGAGTAGGGGTCTCTGAGAATAGCACGACTGAACTACTCAGATTCTACTGTTAAATAAGTACCCAACCAACGTTGGCGGCGCCATGTCGTGTAGTTCCTATATAACCTATACAGGATCTGCGTGTTTGGATAACATAAACTGTGGGATTGGCGGCAGACTGATTCCGTGCACCCCGACCGGATACGTTAGCCTGTCTGTTTCAGCTAGCTCACAGTGCCACTATAATCTCCTCTTACCAAGGAGAGAATAGATTCTGGCAACCTCAGAACATGACAACCCTGATCCCTCAGAATCGTGGAAACAATATACTACTTTTCGCTCTGTCACTCGTGCTCACTTAGTTTGTCTCAGAGAGATACACAGAATAAACAGGCTGGGCGTTTTCAATAAGAATTTATTGAACAGTTGTTATTCTAGTGTAGAATAGATGAGCTGCAACAACCATTAGACAGTAGCAGAGATATATGATTAGAAGTACTACGAAAGTAAAGGGATGGTAAAGTTCTACCATCTTACAATAATCATGAATACATACGAGTATATAAAACACATGATAAAGAGTGCGTACTCCTACGATGCCTCCCAACTAGATGTACCTAAATGTACCTAGCATCTGTGTAGGTGTTATGCCAAGAATCCCTCTAGGATCTAGTCAACCCCATAACCTGAGAATGAGAGAATATGGGACCCCGTCCTGGTCTCGAGTTGGACACCCGCGAGGGATGTTAGACCACTGCGAGCTGGAGTGTCTGCATGCAGGATCCTCAGCGTCTCTGGTCAGTGTGTCAGCCGGGAAGTCTCGGTCTCCTCTATCCTTCTAAGCAAGATGTGATGTATATATACCCATAGGTCTCTCCAGGGGTCCTACCTTGCTGTGTTACTGTGTCGGCCTAAAGGATGACGTTGGGCCTGAACTTTATACAGAGATATTATACAGGAGATGTTCGTCCTGCTGTTAGTCCTGCTGTGCTTCCAAGAAGCCTCATGCATAATGTATGAGATTCGAACTAGGGGAAACCCGCGTTCTGAATGCAGTGTCGTATCTAGGTAAAAGGTCAGTCCCTAAGAACCGTTATGTATGTAATGTAGGGAAGAATATAGGTGAAAGGTTGCAGTGTTACCTGCGCCTATATAGAGTACCTATATGGAATATAACACTGGAGCACCTTCCTGGGAACTTTCTCCCACCCTTCTTTCACCAGACTCAGAGGTCCTCATACAACAGTTCAAAGAGGCTAAAATGCACTGCTCTCTGTGGCACCTCACGATAAGCAAACAACAGGCATGGTACGAAGATATCCCATTTGTTCCTCAGGGCCTCAGGCAGGCTCTGATCATGCCTTTCAGGGTCTTGTTGAACCTCTCAACAAGCCCATTGGTTTGTGGATAGTAAGGGGTGGAGAACCTGTATGGGACTCCACATTCCTTCCACATTGCATATAAGCAGACATGATTTTTTTGCCCCAAGTTAGACACAACTATCTTGTGGAAACCCACACAGGTAAATATCCCCATCAGGGCCTTTGCCACTGTGGGTGCAGTAGTAGACCTCAGAGGGATTGCCTCTGGGTCTCTAGTGGCATGATCTACCAGAACAAGGATGAACCTGTTGCCTGATGCAGTCTAGGGATCCATAGGCTCTACAATGTCAATGCCCACCCTCTCAAAGGGGGTACTAACGACAGGCAAGGAATGAATGGGGCTTAAAGCCGCTGTCCTGTCTTCCCACTGGCCTGGCAGGTCACGCAAGTCTTGCAGAATGCATTTGAGGAATTCTTGATCCTAGGACAAAAGATGTGGGGGACAAGCCTTGCGTAGGTCTTCTCTTGGCCTAGGTGTCCTGTCAGAGAAATCTCTGGAACCAGCTCCAGTAGGAAGGCCCTGTAGCAGTGGGGACCCCCAGGGCCCTTGATGTCCCATGCCCAGGAGCCTTAAAATCACAGTACAGGAGGTTGTCCTACCAGTAAATGTGGTGACTACCAGAGGCATCACCTGTAGCTTGGGCTTCAACCTGTTGCCTCATGCTCACAAGGGTTTGGCACTCCCTGTGTACCCTACAGAACTCCTCCTTGGTAGGCCCTCCTTCCACATGCCATCCAGCAAGCTCAGGCAGGTCACCAAGGGAATCAATGTTCTCCTCAGTGGACTCCGGGGTGGCCACCGCAGATGACACATCCATCTCACTGGAGGTACATTCAGGGGCTGGATTACCACGTCCTCTGCCTTTCCCCTTCTTAGTGGCTAGCTGGGTCATTATTCCAGGCTCCAACCCTTCTTGACTCTCTTCTCGGGCAGCCATGGACCTTGTCGTGGCACAGATCCGCTCAGGTAACCCTAAAATCTCCACATAAGCCATGAGCTCCACTTCCTTCCAGGTAGTGTGCTCCAGGTCATTACCTAACAAACAGTGGCAGGGCTCACTGTAACTTTAATAAGACCTGAAACCCCTCCCTACTCAACTGGAACCAGGGCCACAGGATAGTGACCCTCTCTGTTGTCAGCCACCAAAACCCGGTGGAATGCATTAGGAATGACCTGTGCTGGGGAAACCAGCTGACTCCTTACCATAGTCATACTGGCTCCTGCAACCCTTAGAGCCTCCACACTTTGCCCATTGATGGTGACCCATTTCCTATTGTAGTATTTGAGGGCACATGGATCTTAGGAACCATCTCACAGTCACCCAGAAACACTAGGGTAACCCCAGTAGGAGGTGGTACCCTCTTTGGATACTTGGGATCCCCTTTGTAGTGTCCATACTCGTGTTAGGTTTCAAATTCCCATCCCTGCAATGCACTCTTTTTGTGTTATATTAGGTTAGCAATGTGTGGCTAAATAGATGCCATTTGTATTCACGTTATGCAACCCACTGAGTTATCCCCGTAATGCGCAGGCTTCAGTTAGTGAGTGTGACTCCATTTTGCTTTTCGTAAACCTTATTAGGCTGCTTAGACTGTGCCTGGGTTAGGCCTCATGGTTCGTATTGCTGGCCTCAGCAGAACACTGTATTTCGTTATTATTTTCTTTCTGTCCAAGGCTGTTTCCAGACTTGCTAATGAGGAGGCCATTCTGCTCTCGCATACCTATCCAAGTGTGTAGCTGTGCTCCCAGGATTAGGAGACACTGAGACCCAGCACAGTGGCCTTGAGTCTCTGATAACATGTACCCATCTGGCAGGTGGTAGCTCATCTCTCTGTGCCTCCTTTGTTCATGTTCGGCCCCGGCCGGTAATATTCCATGGTGGGTGGGGTTGGAGGCTCCTGGAGAAGAATGATTACTCACTGTAGGCTGTTGGGGGGTCAGACCCTCGGCAGACATCATAGGGTGCAGGTCTGATTGGACTCCTCTGCAGAGTACTACCAATAAACATGTAAGTTTGTATTCTCTACTGTCTGACCGACTCTTCATTTTTGGGAAGGCATAGCAGGTGGTTGCAAGCAGCCCGTGTGGCTCCTAAGGGCCACATCCTTCAGTTGGCGCCCAAACAGGGACCCTGCAAGGTGATCCGACTCGTCCGTAAACAGGTTGTAGGGTCAGAGGGTGTATTTGGTCGGTTGGGCGGATCGGGACCCCACACTTAAGACCGAGCTTGGTTCTCGCAGCTGCCCCGCCCGGCTGATCGGGCGCCCCTTCGTCTAGTGGTCATCGGCTGGGGTCCTGAGAAGGCAAAACCTTGGAGTTGACCATTTGGTCCGAAGAGTCGGCAGTGGAGAATAACTTGACTCAACCTGTGTGCACCAGGTGAGTGATTTGATTCTTGGAAAAATGGCGCCATTCTTGGACGGCACGAGCCTACAGGCTGTGTCTTGATACAGTCTTCGGACTGTCTTGTCTGCAGTTTTTGTACTGCCTTGCTTGAACGACATGAGTCTACGGGCTGTGTCTTGGTATGGTCTCCGGACTGTCTTGTCTTGAACTTGGTGAGTTTGCGGACTCTTGAAAAGACACAGAGGGGCTGATTCCAATTCGGGCAGGAAATCACTCTGACCGAGCCGGACCCGGAAAGATTTCCGACTGAATCGGACCCTAGCAGTCCGACCGAACGAGTACGATGCGTTCGCATGCTATCGGACTCAATTCGGTCGGACTCCCATTGAAGTCAATGGGAGCCGGAAGTACAACGCGTACGCGGGCTCCCATTGACTCAATGGGTGCGAGGCGAACAAGGGCGCCACCTACTGCGGGTACGCGTCGAAGCGGGTCGCGCAGTACACGCACAGGTAGGGGGGACCCATGGGTCCCTCCTGTGTGCGACTCGCGCAGCTAGGCGTACAGGGGGGTCCGACACGGACCCCCAAAGTGCGGCTCCGACTGCACTTTCGAGCAGGACGGCGCGAGTCGGTCGGACTGCTCGCGGCGCGCATCGTACTCACCCGGCCAGGGAACGTCTCCATTGCGCGGTGCGAGTCGTGTCCGTGTGAGTCGGTCGGAGCGGTTGGGTCCCGCGAACGAGTCGGTCGGCGATTTCGCGTACGTTCGCATCGTACTCGCTCGCCCGGACGCACGTCCGACTCGGTCGGAAACAGGGCGTCCGAATCGGATCCGGTAAAGCCGAATCCGATTCGGAGCCCTACCGGCCGAGATCGGAATCGACCCCAGAGTGTTTGCGAGCAGTCCACCGGACCGCCTAGAAATTTGGTCCGTGCTTGAAAAGGTCCGGGGCTGTTCACAAGCAATCTGCCAGACCACCTGGTAATTTGGCTGGTAAATAGACATAATATCGAATTCAAAATATAGAATGGACAGAATATCGAATTCAAAATATAGAATGGACATAATATCGAATGGACATAATATAGTGGTTAATAATATTGAAATGAAGGTAAGTAATATCGATTTTCAAAATATAGAAGTACATAATATAGGCTTTAAAAAATATAGAATTTTTAATAATATCGAGTGTTTAGTATGTTAGTATATGAGTTAAAAATGTATATTATTTTTGTAATGTATGTTTAATATTTTTTAAAGTTACGAAATTTATGTAAAATTATTTTTGCGTAATTTAATTCCATAGCGGGTTGTGGGTTTATAGGGGAATAGGGTGGGAAGTAATTTAATTATAGTAAATTAAATATTAATTTTTAGGAATTATTAATTGCTTTTAATTTAATTTTGCGTTTTAGTTCTGTAGCGGGTTGTGGGTTTATAGGGAATAGGGTGGGAAGTAATTTAATTGTAATTAAGAAAATATTTATTTTTATTTATTAGTATTGATAATTAATTTATTGTTAATTAATTATTAATTGGTAATTAATTTTTATTAATTGGTAATACATTTTTATTAATTGATTAATTGATAATTATGTTAATTGTATTAATTTATTATTCGGAGCGGGTTGTGGGTTTATAGGGGAATAGGGTGGGAAGTAATTTAATTGTAATTAAGTAATTATTGAAATTCTTTTTGTGTATTGATTAATTTATTGTTAATTAATTATTAATTGGTAATTTTTGTATTACTCATTACATTTTTGGTATTGAAAATTAATTGGTTGTTGATTAATTATTAATAGGTAATTAATTTTTAATAAATAATATTTATTGGTATTTATAATTAATTAATTATTAAATATTTTGTAATTGGTATTTAATTTTAATTAATTTTTTGTTGGTATTGATAATTAATTTATTTTTATTTAAATATTAAATCATTACTTTCCCTACTGTTGCACTCACTGGAGTGGGAATAGTAATTCTTACCCCTACGCTATCCAACGCTTTCCCTACTGTTGCAGTCACTGGAGTGGGAATAGTAATTTTTACCCCTACGCTATCCAACGCTTTCCTTACTGTTGCACTCTCTGGAGTGGGAATAGTAATTTTTACCCCTACGCTATCCAACGCTTTCCCTACTGTTGCACTCACTGGAGTGGGAATAGTAATTTTTACCCCTACGCTATCCAACGCTTTCCCTACTGTTGCACTCTCTGGAGTGGGAATAGTAATTTTTACCCCTACGCTATCCAACGCTTTCCCTACTGTTGCACTCACTGGAGTGGGAATAGTAATTTTTACCCTCCCGCTATCCAACGCTTTCCCTACTGTTGCACTCACTGGAGTGGGAATAGTAATTTTTACCCTCCCGCTATCCAACGCTTTCCCTACTGTTGCACTCACTGGAGTGGGAATAGTAATTTTTACCCTCCCGCTATCCAACGCTTTCCCTACTGTTGCACTCTCTGGAGTGGGAAAAGTAATTTTTACCCCTACGCTATCCAACGCTTTCCCTACTGTTGCACTCACTGGAGTGGGAATAGTAATTTTTACCCCTCCGCTATCCAACGCTTTCCTTACTGTTGCACTCTCTGGAGTGGGAATAGTAATTTTTACCCCTACGCTATCCAACGCTTTCCCTACTGTTGCACTCACTGGAGTGGAAATAGTAATTTTACCCCTACGCTATCCAACGCTTTCCTTACTGTTGCACTCTCTGGAGTGATAATAGTAAATTTTACCCTCCCGCTATCCTACGCTAAAAGTATTGAATATTTTTTATTAATATTAAGTTAATATATATATGTATTAAAAAATAAAAATGTATGTTTATTTTTTTATAACTTACATTAATTATTTATTAATTTTTAGGTTATTTAAGTATTTTTAAGTATGTTTCAGTTAATTATATTTATTATTTTATTAATTTTACATTACTTTTAATACATTTAAAAAATTTGATATTTTAACAAACTATGGGGGTCATTACGATGGCGGGCGGAAGCACAACCGCCGTGCTGGCGGATGCAAAAACCACCAGTTACCGCCGGCACGCAGCAGTCCACACGCCCGCCCAATTACGATGCGAAAAGTAGGCCAAACACCGCCGGCAAGCCAGCAACACCGTCCGCCATCAAAGTGCGCCCGTACACGTAGCGGCGCAGCTAACTGACACACACCGTCCGACGAAAACACGTCCCGCCCGGCGCATAAATTACGATGCCGCAAACAAACGGCTCCCACGGCCAAGAGATACCGTACGACAAACCGAAGCGGTAACACGGACGCCGAGCACGGACAACGAAGAAGCGGCTCCCCGAGCATGAATCCAGCACTGCAGGCCCTCCCCATGCTCTTGCTGATGCACCACCAAGGACGCAACGTACCGCGGAGACGCAGGTAGGCACACACACAACAAGTGCACGCAAACAGCGCACACAGTGCAAGGGCGGAAAAAGCGGACAACCCCCCAGCGCGTGTACACTACACATCCACCAATGCCTCCACATATGACACACAGGCCAAATCGTAACATCGCGTAACACATGTGTACACACCACCTGGGACTAGGAACCAACGACCCCGTCACGGCCCCAAAGCGGCGATGACGCCGCCACACATGCGCACAACGCAGAGGCCAACCGCAGCGCCATGCATGCGTCGCACACAGACACAGGGACACAACCAAGCAGCACACACATCAGCCCCACCCCGAACGCACATGACACGTGACAGGCCTGCCACAGACATGTCCCCAACGCCCAATTCACGGACAACACCCAACGCCACACAACCGACGCACACATGTCAGTGAAGTCACGCAACAGCAGGACACACCCCAGTGTAACAAACATGGCGAAGCACACAGCGGCGGCAACACCAACTAGGAGAAGCAGGGCCCCTTCGGGAAGAGGAACGCCAGTACCACACTGAAACACCCATACCACCCTGCACATATGAACAAGACATATAAAACGGAACACCAAAGAGCCCGGGGACCGACAACAGGTGGCCCAAGAATAACATTCACACACAAGGCCCAACGCAGAGTGGAAAGGCAGCCTGCCGCCCACACAAGGGAGAGCAGACAGCACTGAATGACCTTCCATTCCAACTCCGAAACCACAGCCCTACGAAAGAAGCCGGTGAATACAGCCATTGTCCAAGAAAAGACCAACACAGGCATGCCGAGGAGACCGACCACAGGGCAGATAGCGCATATCACAGAAGCACACAACGGACGGGGAAGAAAGAAGAAAACACTCCCCCATGTCGGCCACATGCAAGTTAATTGGAAGGAGTCACACATCACTGACCTTGAACTGTCTGAGAAGCATGTGGGATGAGGGCCCGTGTCCTCCAAACAAGCCAACAGAACACAAGTCCTGTCTCCCTACGACTACACAGAGCTCACAGCAACCTCGGAGCGTGCACATTGCAGACTGCACACACAGCCGGAGCACGCCACCACAACGCACCGCTGCGAAATGGCAACCGCAACACACCTACCCAACTACGCCGGACAGCTCAAGCTGTACAAAACCAACCTGATACATATATTGGGCTGCGATCTCCTGTCCCTGCTGAACGTAAGTTACCGACTGACTTACTGCATCACATTGTTCAGCTGCGTCATGCCCGTCTTCTACTGTCGGAGGTGTCCCTACCAGCATCCCGTGGAGATATGCCTCTCCAACCCGGCATGTCTAAAGGCGGACCTGCTACCACTACTCCTCCCTCTGGACGCACACGACAGGGCCTGCTCTGCCTATGGGGGCATGGCGTATGTGGCCAACATCGCACCCGCACTGAAATGGGACCACTGTGCCTCCACACGACGGATCATCGAGAACAGCTACATCGAATGTCACCCAGCATGCCCCATCATGGTCCTCCAAGGGACAACTTACGAACAACACCTTGACAGCCACCATCCGCTACATTGGCTGGCAAACATGTACACCACCAATGACATGGAAGCCCTGCTGGACGGCATCGCATACCTGACAACCTGTAAATTCGTCGGACCACAACGCAGGTTCCCCGATTGACCTATGATGTCCAACCCCGCACCCATGCTTAGCTTCCGCACGGACTGGCCAGTCACCACCACAACAGCCATACCAAACGACCGGCAACTGTTACCACACCATCAACGACATCGCCATGACATCGGATATGACCGGGACATGCACACTGTTCCCCATCACATCCAGGAACACCGCATGCATCGTGGGAGGCAGTGGCATGGGGTCTGTGTATCGCACCCACATGGACGGAACTGCACGAACAACCAGGACACGACATGGATCCAGCGCCCATGGACACACACACCGCTCAGTGGACATGAATAGGTCGCCTGGAGTCTGTGGGTGCTGCACCCCTCCCACCCCCGCCCCGGGAATCCCATACCAGGACCTTTGCATGGACGACAAGTGCATACAACAACAACACGACCCCAGTGACTGTGACATGTCCAGTAACCACCACATTGCAACAACAAGTGGCACGCCGCTGCATGCACGCAAGCACATGCCCTGATGTCATCTCACATGCACGCGTGCATGAGGAACAACCGCAGCAAACCTGTCACATGGAACTGAGATGGACTGTGCCCATGATGCCAAGCGGTCTGGTAGGCTACATGTATACCGTCTGTGTCAAAGTCCGCAGCTCCGCAGCTATACGTAAATGTACATTAGCACAGCCTTGGCCAAGCAGATGTAACTCTGAAGCCCACATCCCACATGCAACAGCCAATCACATGTAACCCCACACCCTATCCCATTTGCAATCATGCTCAGTATATCCTCAACATGTATTCCGCTGCCAGTAGTGTCCACTATACTGCATCACAGAGGACAGAAGACTCAATATAATGTTTGAAACCAAAACTGTCTCCGCTGACTCATTTCACAAGTACGAATGAGAGAGGATGAGAGTATGTGAAGTACACGGCAGTCGTGACATGACCATGTAGTCCACTGGTATTGGATGTCAACGCAAATGAGTAGCACAACTGTGGAAGACACACATGTGTCGTGTGAAGTCGTATGGACGCAGTGCTCAGGTGGGTGGGTGTGACGGGTAGATGCGCACATGCCAAGTTGGAGCACGCCGTGTCGGGAGGGGTCATGAACAGTACACCACCGCTTCCCTGGGCATTGTGAGAGGACACCTGTCGGGGGAGTGAACACGTGTGTGCACAGCAGCCGGGCACACGTACAAAGCGGTACCAGGCGCACCTCAGCCCACCCTCTGTGGACAAGCTGGATCCTGTTGTGCGCCCACCATGCCCCTTGACAAGGCACACACAGCCCCAGTCGACCAGGTGTAACCCCAACATAGTCAATCCGCACAGGCGATACAGGGCACAGGATGGCAGTGGAGCATGGTGTGTGAGAGGTCTCCTCGCGCTCCTCCTGGTCATATCACGCAGGCAATAGTACCTCAACGTCTAGCATGGCACAAGTCAAATGGAAGTGTAGGGGGACGCACCACAGCACGAGCAGCACTGACGTCACGGGAGGTGGCTCGCACCATCCCATCCATTGCCCATTATACCAACCACGCCACATGCCATTGCGACTAAGTGCAAGCGCGTGCGCCACCACCCCCGAGCCCTCCCCAGAGAGGCCAAAGAGTGAATGTGTGGGCCATCAGTCACAGACGGACGCGGCATGGCCGCAAGGGCAGCCACAGCCACTGGGTGTCGCAGGTGGCGGATCCGGAAGGCGAAGACTGTGATGCATAGTCCATGCAGGCCGGGTCTCCATTTGGGGCACCACGCAGGTGGACGGCGTCCCGCAACACATCATACCCTGAGACAGCCCACTCGTGCAACTGGACCCACCCATACACTCCTTGCCCTCTCTGGTGCGAGCTTGGGGCTGCCTGTGCAAGCGCTAGCCTCGCAGGTGCACATGCATATTGGGGGAGCGAGGGGAGGACATGAGGGCTGGGGCGAAGATGACTGTATCACTGTCAGTGAGTACAAGGGATGACCCAGATGTGGAAAGGAAGAGACGTGTCCCGTGTGTACTGCAACTAGTCGCCAATCCAACTACCCCCATGTCCGGAATGTAAGCCCGCACCTAGGCCCGCCCATCCGCCACATCGAATATACCACCAGCCCGACAACCTTCCCATTCGAAACACTGACTGGGGGTGGCGACCAGTGAACAATCATGTGTAGCCTACCCACGCGTACATGTGGGCCCTCCATGATCCATGTCACCTGCGGCAAAGTCATGACATGCGCAATGAGGGAAGTGAGGAGAGCTGTCCGCCCCACGCACAGAAGGTGCATCAGCTCCACAGACCCAGCAGCGAGTCCAGCAGGGGTCACATGTGCAGGGGCAGCTGTGCCTGGTGTGAAGGCACATGCATATAGACAGCACATCGACCAATGTGTAGTCTGCCCACATCTACAGTCCATCATCATGCGGACATAGGAATTGAACACAGGGCAACACATCTGAGTGGGTGCACCCACCGTGACCAACAATGCGCAATCATCGACGTACCCGCCCTGTGCATGGCCCCCCACCCAACGGAGGCACATCCAGTGCCACCATCCCACACACACAAGCCTTCCACGGAACATGCTGTGTCCAATGCTCAGTACAGAGTCAGCGCCCATCTGGTGGATCCTGAACAGGAGACACATGCACACACATGCCAGCTCCCACTATGTACGTCTGCCACCTGGCACGTGCAATGTAACCTCTCACCTGTGACGTGTGACTGCAAGCACACAGCCGTCTTGGCATGGGGCTGTCAATGTGGACACCTGTCAATGTTTCGGGAGGTGTGATCCGTACAGTGCTGTACATAGGGTGCAGTGCTGACACCTACTACTGTCTCATATCCCCTCGTGCCACAGGTCCCACTTGTTTTGGCCGCTCAGCCTGTGCCCACATCGTCGTCGTCGTGTGCCATACTCATCCAGCCTCGGAAGCAGTTCCATGCTCAGCAGACATTCATGTTGCCGTGGCGTTGCCGCTTGACGAATATGCAGTCAGTCCCCATCAGCACGCCCCGCAAGTCATTGGGGCCTAGATCCCCATGTGCATGCACATGGCAGTGGTTTGTATCACTAGCCATTGCCATTGTTGGGAGACCTGTGTAAGTGTATTGTGGCCGTGCCGTCCCAGCTTGACAGCTGGGCTGTGGCTCATGTGCTTGCTCAGTCATGTCAGTGATGTGTATGCGAAATTGCTATGTGTTGTGTTGCTTTGACATGTGTCCACTGCCATTATCCCTAGGCGGAGACCGAACATTGACCGCCCATACCAATTGCTGGCGGACATGGACGATACAGAGGTCATTAGGAAGTTTCGGCTGGACAGGCCAACCCTGCATCGACTGTGTGCCATGTTGGAACCCCATCTCCGTCCCCGCAGGGTGTATCCGACAGCTGTTACCCCCACGGCTAAGGTGATGGCCGCCATGCATTTCTTCGCCACTGGGTCATTCCAGCACACAGTGGGCAGTGGAGGAGGGATGTCCCAGCCCATGTTCAGCAAGGTGCTGAGGGATGTACTGGCAGCCATGATGCTGTACCGAAACAGGTACATCCGCTTCCCCAGGGCTCGTGAATTGGCGGCAGTGAAGGGTGCATTCTATGCCCTTGGCAGAATCCCACACGTCGTTGGAGCCATTGACTGCACACATGTTGGCCTTGTTCCACCACAGGCCACTGAGCACCTGTACCGCAACAGGAAGCACACGCACTCCCTGAATGTGCAAGTGGTGTGCCTTGCGGACAGGGTGATCACCCACGTGTGTGCAAAGTTCCCAGGCTCGGCCCATGACGCACACATAATGCGCAACAGCATCTTGCCACGACTGATGTCCAATCTGCAACAGGATCATGGCTGTATTGTCGGTGAGTATGTGGAGTGGTGTAGCGTGCTGGTTGTGCGATGCTGTCCCCTGTCCAGTTGGAATAGCAACGGTTCTCTGTGTCCCTCACACCCAGGTGACTCTGCGTACCCGAATGGGGCATGGCTGCTCAGTCCATTGAGGAATCCTCGCACCCCAGCAGACGATCGCTACAATGAGGCACATGGGAGGACCAGACGTGTGGTCGAGCGTACCTTTGGCCTCCTCAAGTCCAGGTTCAGGTGCCTGGACCGCACCGAGGGTGCGCTGGCGTACTCCCCACAGAAGGTGTGCCAGATAGTGGTGGCGTGCTGCATGCTGCACAATCTGGCCATTCGGAAGCAGATCCCCCTCATCGTGGATGACGGAGATCAACCAGGGCCCCAGCCCGCAGACCAGGACAGCTCGAGTGAGGAGGACAGCGGAGAGGAGGAAGCTGGTAATGTGCGGCAGCAGCTCATCGCCCACTACTTCACTTGACGGTGAGTGTCCATGTACGACGGCTGATGTGGCTGTGTCTGTGCAGGTGTGTGTGTGCTGTGTCAGGGTGGCCGTTTGTTCACTGCGTGCTGTGTGTCAACGCTCCATGGCCAGGGTAGTATGCCACTGTTGGTGGCTGTGGCATTGTGCCCTATTGCTCTGTGCGATGTGTGTACATTGCTTGTAGTTGTTGACATGTACTGTGTGATGGGTGTGTGACACACTCATTGAATGTGCTCCTGTTCTGTCTCCCACCCCTAGGTCCCTACAGGCCCTCCGGTTCCATTGCCATGCCACGCATCAGGTGCCTTTCCGCCCAAGGTGGCCGTTGTATTCCGTACAAATAAAACACAGGGCACAAACAGCAGTTTGTGTAAGAGGTGCATTTATTTCAAACTGTGACATGTGATTGTGTGTAAGGTGATGACATAAGTGGTGCGTGCAGTGACAATGAGCTGTCGGTCATGGCTGCGTGATGCTCAGGGTGTACCCACTGGTTCTATGTCCATAGTCCAACACACACATGCCATCCAGATGGCTGTGTGGAGTGGGATCGTAGTCCAAGTCAATGCAGTGGGTGGTCAAGGAAGGCTGGCTGGCTGCCTCACTTGCGTCTGGAGCGTGCGAAGTCCTCCCGGGAGATCTGTTTCCACTTCGGACGGCCCCTTCCACGTTTGCGAGGGGGTGCCTGCTTGCGACATGCTGGTGGTTGAGGTGTGCTCACTGGCTGTGGACGCAGGGGAACTGGACACTGCTGCTCGACCCTGCGCCCCGGCAGGTGGTGGCGGAGGGGAGCTGCTGTCCCTGGCTGTGACCTCACCGCCACCACCAGCTGGCCCATGAGGTCCACGAGTTGGCCCATACGGGCGTCCATGGACCTCAGCACCCCCAGCACCTCCTGCGTGTCTGAAGCAGACCTGACCCATTGTTCTTGGGCCTCTTCATAGGCCCCAAGGACTCTGGCCATTTGAGGCAGGGCATGGCTCCCAGGGGAGACTTGCGTTTCCCTGACCCTGCTCCTCCTACCAGTACTGCTGCCACCGGCCTGCCCACTAGCCACATTGCTCACCACGGTCCTCGCTGTGGCTCCCAGGGTGGATCCAGTCGGCCGGGCCACCACCTGCGCTGGGGCTGGTGCCAGCGAAGACGTGGTGGTGGTGGCGGCGGTGGTGGTCGGTGCGGCGATGGTGGCGGTTGCGGCAATGGTAGTGTCCGCAATGACCGTGGGTGTGGCCGCAATGACCTTGGGTGTGGCCGCAATGACCGTGGGTGTGGCCGCAACGACAGTGGCAGCAGGGGGCTGGGAATGTTCAGCAGCCCTGGATGATGGGTTGGTGGGTAGGAGGGGTCCTGGGGAGCGGCTGGGCCCTGCCACACCAGATGGGCCTGCTTGGTGGTCCGTGTCCGAAGAGGAGGACAGATCCTCCACATCCGTGTGTCCTCGTTGGGGGCTTGTAGGCTGGCTGTGCTGGCTGCTGTCTCCATCCCCAGCATCCAGCAGTTCGTCACCTGTGGAGAGAATGAGATTTGTTATTGTGTTGCACCTGGCGAAGTATGTATTTGTCGTCTGACATTAACAGTTCGTGCAATCTCGTACATGGGTTTCCCGGAGGCGTGTGTGTGGCTGTAGCATTTGTAGTTGTGTGTGCTTGACAATGGGACTGTGTGCTGTGCACATGTGGCATGGGACGGATTGGCCATGCCGATGGGTGTGTTGCTGTGCCCCTACTTATTGTGACTCTGGTGTATGCGGGCTCCTGGCCCATCCTGGGTCTGGTTTGTACTTTGCTTTTGGTGTTCAGATGGGACGCTTAGGAACGCATATGGCAACATGGGGGCCATGCCCCAGATTCGCATTTGGGATGGAATATGCTTTTGGGGTACATGCTGTGAGCCATGGGTGCCGAACGTGACATGTGTTGTGGCAGCATGACAGTGCATGGTTTGAGGTGTGTGCATGCTTGACATGGCCTGCATATTTGCTGTCTGTTGTGATTACTGGACATGGCATTGGACGCATCGTTATGAGTGAGTGATGGTTGTGTGCCAGCCAACTATTGCAGTTGTCCCATCTCCTTGGTGTGCGTGCTGCCCTGTACCATGTGCATCACTGCAGTGCTCGGGGGGGGGTGTGGCCCATGTTGTGTGTTGTTGCTCACAGTGTGTCGTGCGCTTCATTGACTTCTGGCACATGGTTGGTCATGGGCATGTATCTTAGCGTGACTGCTGTATGTGTGGCAGCTGTGCGGATGACATGCCTTTCATGAGACTGGGGCTGACGGATGGGATGGATGGTATGTTGTATGTGCATGGTGTGTCTGTGTGTTTGATGGGTTCAGTGGTGTTCGTGTGCATTTATGTTGTTCCGCTCTGTTGCGTCTAGTGTTGTTTGTCTTACATAGGCATAGTTGTGGGGTGTGTGGTTGACAGGCAGTAGGGGCTACATGGACAGGACTTCAATGGTGTTTCGGTTGTGTGTGATGGGTTGCACAGTGGCTGCCGTGTGGTACTATATTCAGTGTGGCTTGTGCATGCAGACGTGGCTCCTTGGGTGTTGCTGTGTTTGTGATGGGTCATGTGGGGTGTGAGTCTGTGGTTCATGTCCGTGTGCACATTGTTCACTTGTTCGTGACGGTGGGCGGTGCTGCGTGTTCGTCTGCTACGTGACATGTCCCATGTGTTGGTCGTGTTACGGTCCTCATGCCTCCAGTAATCCAGCCCTGTCCAGTTTCCCACCTGCAGGTTGTTCGTGCGTGCACTGTACTGGATGCCACATGGTTCTAAGCGGGGGGTGCTCCATGTTGCAGGTCTGTGGGGGTGGGGGGTGTTGTGGGTCGTGGTGGTGGCTGGACACCCACTGACACCGATTGCTGTGGACCGTGATGTCTACCTTTCGGCTGTCGTTGTGCACTGCGGTGGCTGACACGTGTCATCTCTGTAACTGCCTTTCACCGAAAACCACTCAACACACCTTAAACATGTCAGAGTTGCCAAAGCATGTATGGGAAAGAATTGCCATTGACCTCTGCGGTCCTCTTGACAATGGACATCACTTGATGATGACTGTTGATGAATATTCCCGTTTTCCATTGATAGAAGATCTCTCATTTATCACTCAAGAAAGAGGCATCGAGAGATTAGACAGCATCTTCGGGTGGGGTGTTCCTGTGATCTTACAGTCTTACAATGGCTCACCTTTCAACAGTCGAGAATTCAGAGACTTTCTCAGTCATCTTAATGTGAAGGATCAGAAGAGCACCTCTCTTTGGCCACAGGCCAATTACCTTGTCGAACGTTTCATGAGTACTCTTAAGAAAGCTATTCAGCGTGCTGTATTGGAAAAGCTCAACCTTAAAACTGTCTTGAACTCTACTCTTTGAGCTTACCGTTTGACCCCTCACTCGACCACAGGTGAAAGCCCTGCAACCTTGATGTTCGGGAGAGCCATGATGACCAAGTTACTTTAATGGACCAACAGAAGATCAAGTGCTGACGAAGAAGACCCGTATAAAAGACTTGGATCATAAAAGGAAAATGAAGGCCTATGCAGACAAGTGCCAACATGCAAAAGACATTTCTTTTACTAGAGATGATCGAGTGCTTTTCTATCAGTCTAGAAAATGGAAATCTGATGCTCCCTTCAATGCTGAGCCATTTCATGTTGTGACCAGCAAAGGACACATGGAAAGTCCATTGCACGAGATTCCTTGGATTTCCGATATGTGGGTCATTGCTTGCCAGGCACTGATGTCAAAGTAGAGCCTGGGGGACATGTTTCCCCAAAAATTTCGGACCAGGGTGCTACACCAAATTTGGCAACACCACGCTCTGACATTTTTAAAATGCAGGATGCACCGTATTCACAAGAATAAGGCGCACTGCTGTGTTTCCACTGGCACAAAAAAGCTGCCTAGCACCAGTTCAGGCACCCTGCCACCATGTTGTGAAGGGTGCCTGCACTGCAGTGGCAATTGTTTATGTGCAGGAAGGGACACCTTCCTGCACATAAACAATGAATAATGGTGATTTGCTCTTTCTATGTGTTACATGCAGTAAGGACTGGCCACAATTATAAGGGGGCTGAGGTCATAGCATTACAAACCCTCCATTTCAAGGAGCCAGGGTAAAATGTGCAAGAAGGATTAGAGCTGCACTCTAAGGAGGTGGAATCAGAGGGTGGAGAATTTGAAGGGAGCTGGGCACAGAGTATGTGGGGGTGACACCCATTCCAAGGGGGCTAGGGCCAGAGGATGCAGGAAGTACAGTGACACTTTTTTTTAATTCCAAGAATTTTTTTTATTGAGATATTTTTATATAAACAAAAATAAGATCAAACAGAGCAAACATCGAGATGCCGGAGTATGCAGTTACATGGGAAATAAGTAAGTACGCAGCATACTTGGTAATGATATGTGAGTTCTACAGGAGCATAAGAGAAGTACAAGCTCGAGCTCAGCCTCATAACACAATATAGTAGACCCTTTATCCTAGGAGCCGAGGTCAGAGAGCGTAGGCAAGAATGACTCTTACATGAATGACTCTTACACAGGGAAGCAGCTCATTATTACGTAGTGCCGGGGGTTATACGGCAGACAATGGCATGGTCCACTGTCACACATGGGTGGAGTCAGAGGGCACAGGAAAGGTTGTCCACACGTGTGACTAAGAGGACTCAGAGCCAGTTATTGCACAGAGAGCTAGGCCCAGACAGATGACTGAATCCAACAGCTGGGGTGGGAGGTGTCCTGGGTGAGGTGCACTGTAACTGTATGCGACGGGGATCACACGCCTTGGTTCCCTCAACTCTTCACCCCCTCACCCTGCCACCCCCTTCAAATTCGCTTGGGTGAAACAGGCGAGCCCAAGATCACAACATGAAGACGTGGAGCATCCATGTTCTTCATCACAAGTTGTTCAGTACAGTACCACGCCCTCAGGTGCAATACTCCCATGGCACCTCTGCATCCGGGTTCCCGACTACTGCCTGATAATAGTAAGCTGTTTGTGATGCAGGGACGTAGCTTCGGGGGGGGGGTGTTTGGGGTGTTCCCCCCTCCACCCCCCCCCAATAAATGTATTTTCTGATGAATAGTTGGGTACAGGTCGTTTCAGTCAGGTATGGTGAGGTGTCCAACAGATTTCACCTGGGATTTTTTCATCCACACACTGACAAGCATACACACATTCGCTCTCATCTCTGTTTTGAAAGTCCTCAAAAAGTCGGTTATTTTCCAAAATATTGTATTGTGATTCTCTCACTTAGTATTCCTATCAATCCCCATTCCTCTTCCTTCCCATTGCCCCTTAAGGTCTTGTCAATGTATTTTAACATTATATGCCAGCGTGATTGTTTGGAAATCTGAAGCCCCCCCCCCCCAATCTTACTGACCAAGCTATTCCCCTGTTGCATGCAGCTGTTAGAAAAATCATAAACACAGCACTCCGGCAGCATGCCGGACTTTCTAGCATATGACAAAACGAACTTATTGTTGTCGAAAAGTTGTATATCCAGGTCGCACCTATGAACCGAGGCATACACACACAAATTCCGTCTGTGTATCCTTCACGTTCTCTGCAGCAGGCGCATCCTTCTAAGCAATCGCACCGAAACACAAGCATTGGCATAGCCAATAGGTCTCGCCTTTGGGACCTTATAAGTGTTTAGCCATGCAACACTTGATGTTGTTGCACCAAGGATATTGTGCTGGATAACTAAACACTTATAAGGTCCCAAAGGCAAGACCTATTGGCTATGCCAATGCTTGTGTTAACATTCGCCGGCGCGCGGGCAGCATTTCTTTCTGCAAGAGAAGTGCATGATGCGCTCTCAGTACAAAGCAAAAGGGCAACATATGAATGCTGACGTCTGATGACATAAGCCAGAGCAAACACTCTACTTTATTACATAAGCCTCGAAACTTCCAACTCTGCTGCCAATTCCTTGGTGTCTTCGACAATTTAAATTAAGAGTGAAATCAGTTCAATGAAAAAAATGCATTTTCTCTACAATTTAGCTCTGCTGCTTTCCACATTCCACAAATGAAATAAGTTCTGTGGCAATGCAACAGAAGAAGCTGTTAAAATGTAAACTGCTTGGGTTCGAGGTGCCTTGTGAAATATCCAAAAATGTGCACAAGATGATTGTTCCCTCAATTCTCCAGACTGATCTGCAGATGTTACTCGCTTGTTGCTAGCAGCGACCAAGGGAAACTACTGCTGATACTCCTGCACAGAGGCACCAAGCAGCTGTACACATTTCACCAGTGACATTTGGGCTATCACTCAAAAACAGTAATCACACCCTTCCTAACAAAATGATTAACTGCATTTCTTACATTCATTTTGAATTCGTTTTGATTTACCGGGTTTACGGCAGGGGAAGAAAGCTTAAAATTATTATAGTCAATAAAAGGGTGCGGAATAATGGAAATAAAATCATGTCAGACTTTGTTGCGAATGAGGGAGCGAGAGTGCGCTTTTCATTGCTGTAATATCATATGGCAGGAAAAATGTTTGTTGCAACTGCCAGAATTACTCACCTAGCTTCATTCATACAACCGAAACGACAAGATGTTTTGCTATGTGGTATGCAGCTGAGGTTACGATTGCAAAATCGAAATAAAATAATCCGTCATTCCTTTTAAAAGGCTGAAACCGTGTGAGGATGGCAGCGTTTGTTGTTCATACTCCGGGGATGGCAGAACACGCTTGAATACGTCCAGCGAGATTATTACCAGTCTCTGACCAGTTTCGCACTGAACTGCCTACTAATGTTACTGTGCACTGCCCCGCCCTGACCCCTCGTCCTCACATGAAAGAGCCCGAGAGATGCCGAGTGAGCGAGAGAATGAGACCCAGGGGCTAAGGCGGAGAGGTGAAGAACGCACAAGAGAGAGAGGTGAAAACGAAGGGAAAAGAGTCGGTGGAAAACTTGGGGATAGCGGCACAAAACAGTTAAGGTGACAGTAACAAAGAAAGTATGAAGAAGAGAGACGGAAAAGTGGGAGAAAGGATGTGAAGTGAGAGTTGGGAAGGAGAAGAGAGGCAGAGACGGGACTGAGGATGAGAGGAACATCAAAGCGGCCGCGCGAAAGTGAAAGTGATCGCGATCGCGATCAAGCGCGGCGAGCGATGCGCTTAATGAGCATGACGAGGAAAGCCATATGGCGCCTCTGCTCGTAATCGCGCGCCCGCGCACATGCACGCAAGCTGGTGGCCGGCCATGGTAGCATTTTTTGAAGCCCTTTACTAAAAGTCTCGCCAGACCAGCGCATGCGCTGGGTCAGGCGAGACCTAAAAAATGGTGAATGGGAGCATTCATGGGGAGGTGTGTTCTCATCCCCGCGGGGACTGGAGCTATTTAGGGCTCACTCACCTCTGGGGGTCGCAGTAGTCGCGCCCCCCAGCCACGGACGGGAAGCTCACGTTCTCAGCCGAGACCCAGGGTGCAAAAGAAATAACGTCCATAATAACTGAGAAGGAGGTGGGCCCCTTATTTCTGACTGAATTTCATTACTATGAGTTCACGGAGCATGAAGGTATTGTCAGCAGGGCCGGACTGGCCATAGCGGCACCGGGCGTTTCCCCGCTAGGCCGCTAGGGTGGGGGCTGGTTTTGGGCCCCTGGGGGGCCGTTTTTGTTACCGGGGTTCGGCAATATCGGCCCCCTGTAACAAAATCGGCCGAAACCGGCCCTCGCAAACTGCACGGCTGCACTCCCCCTCACCCCAGGGCGGGGCCGGCTGAGCAGTTTGCCAGGGCCGGTTTCTGTTCCCAGTCCGGTCCTGATTGTCAGAGGGTTAAAGGATAATAAGTCCATCTTGTACTCTGTGGAAAGTGGACTCAAGCTTCTTGGGCTTCATCAAAACGCAGGAAGGTTAATTAAAAAGTCATTCAACAATGTAACAAATAGGTGCGATTTAATTGGTTATCAGATTCCAAAAACATGTCCAAATGTTTTCCTTTAGTTTTTAGCGAGAATAATACTATAAAACGTTGATATTCATTTTATGTTAAATGGTATGAATAGCATTGATTTCACTCTTACAAAATCTTTGCAATATGAAATATTTTAACTAATAAAATAACTGCCTCTCTGTTACACACACGCACTCTCTTGCTCTCTTTCTTTTTCTTCCTGTTACTTTCTCACATTCTCTGTTTTCATCTTCTTTGAAAGAACTTGATTGCATCCATAAAGACACTTACTGAATTATTTGGGCGATTTCTGTGTCATTAATGTATCATCACTCATATTTCCTTAAAAAATGATGGCATTGGTATTTGTCAAAAAAACACTGATCTGTTTTAAATTATATTATTGTTTTGGAATTCATTTCAGGTACTGATGTCTTGCAAATTCGTGGGCTGCATCTTCATCAACTTACTTATTTTTTATGTTGGCGTTATTAAACAATACATTAAAGAACCATCACAGACATCTGCTCATTGAGGCATCCTCTTGTCTCCTATTACCCACAGAAAGATAATGGGTTTCCAGAAGCTGTTTTTGTTCAAATTTAATTTATGTGTGTGTTTAGGTAACAAATCTACAATTGGAACGGGGTCACTATATCAACTACATACAATTAATTAATAGAGAATTACAACTAAAAAAAAACAGCATTATGTAGAAGACATACCAATGGGTTTTTAATAAGAACCCTCACCCACCAACCTAGTTGGTGGCATGCTTCATCATGGGGTTCCCACCAGGTATGCCGAGTGCATCCTAGGTGTGCTACGACGCCTGATTACAACGGAGCGGGATTTTTTTGTTTTTTAATAGGTGACAATTTGTGAAATAAAAGCGAATTTAAAACTATCTCCAGAGAACCCCTCCTATATAGGAGAATTTTATTAATGCGAGCCTGGGACAGGGTTAAAAATGAACTGCAGATGTTTTTGAGGTATCATTGATGTAACGCCTAATTTTCACATACAAAGGCCTGTTTTTTAATATTCCACGGAAATGCATGGCTGGGTGAACATAAAGCTGCGATTTCCGGACAGAAATTCTGATAAACTCCTGCGTTTCTAAGGAAGAAAAGACCCAATGGCCAGCTTCCTTTGGACTACCTTCAAAGACACTGGGACCACCAAATATTAGGCCCAGACTTCCTAAAGTTTTGTGCATGCGCACACGCAACAAAAAATTTCATGATTGACAGAATCAATCAACTTTCACGCACTGAAGAAACCCTCTGTGGGTGCAAAGCTAAATGGCACTGTATCGTCAGTCATGGACGTCATTTGGGGTCGCTAGGGGTGGCAGCTGTGACCCTTGGCTTCCTTAGCGCCCTCTGGCACTACATTTGCGACCCCTCGCCTCAGTTATGGCAAAGGCAATGCCAAGAACAGAAGATAATGTGCACGGTAATGTGAACGGATGTGCACTGTTTACTTTCTGCAGCTCTCACTGTGACCTGGGCTATTAAACATCTAAATTCAGCAGTGAAATATATAATTCCTGTTTAAATAAAAAATCATGAGATAAAAAATAAACATTAGTAAATATTTGTAAACAAGACATTGCAGATTGTTAACACATGGAAAAAGATATGATTCAATAAAGTAATAATGCCTTACAAGTAATGATAATAAATGTTAAGGAATAACTTAAGAACAGCACACCCCAAAGCATTGCCAGTCTACACACCAGCTATCTTTCCCACCACTTCTCATTATGCTTGCCTTTGACCCTGTACAGCACTCCACTGCCTTTTGGCTAGATTTACATTATAACAGCACCACGTAAATAAATACATACATAGATACAAGTCAATAACATAGTTCACATTCAATATATGGTCTACATAAGTAATACAGTTGGACCAAACAACTATTGTTTTTTAAACCTTTTAGTTCATCGTACTGTAATTTACCAGTACGTTTCATGCTTGGGGTATACACTAGGGAAACAATTAAACCAGGGCAGTTTGTGATCCAAATAATTTGGCTTTCCTGTTTCGTTTTGTGTTTTTGTTGCTCTAAAGTCTCCTCTTCCTACAAACACATAATTTATCATACAATAAAACAAGCATTGGCATAGCCAATAGGTCTCGCTTTTGGGACCTTATAAGTATTTAGTTATGCAGCACAATATCCTTGGTGCAACAACAACTGTTGCTTGGCTAAACACTTATAAGGTCCCAAAGGCGATACCTATTGGCTAAGCCAATGCTTGTTAATGCTTGTTTGTCTATCCAGAGTGGCACTGGCGGTGCCTTTCATTCAGTGTTGCAATGCCTTTGCCTTCTCATCACACATTTCTGCAGTCTTGTCTTTGTAAGGCCTTAGTCAAAACTCTTAAGATTTGCCATTTCATGACTTCAAAGGAATCGATTCATTGCCTGACACACTAAAAGTCAAGCTGATTTGAAAAGATTATGCCCAAACTGCTATAATTCCAAAGCCACGCCTTTCTTAATCTCGGTTTCTGCTGCGAGTTGACCTCCTTTCAGTGCTAATAAAAAAGGCCTGACCTACATACAATTTTAGGTAAATTATCTCAGTGTGGGGTAATTGAATGGGACGCTCAAGAACAAACTTCAATAAAAATAGATCACCAGTTGAAGTCGACAGAGTGAGGGGGGGCGGAAACAGAAGATGCGCTGTCAGCCCATCAGCCTGGCCACCGACGTGTACTAATGTATTATTCTGTGGGTGAACGCTCTTAATGTGCTGCTTTGACAGGATAATTTCCCTTCCTGACAGGTCGATAGTGGACAATTACATGGCCTGAATGGCACATTTTACAACAAAATTTTCGGTGTCTGGCACAGTGAGCAATTAAAGTTCCTCCCACACTCTAATCATGCTGAAAGGTTAGAATTACCGGGAACAGGGTGAAACAGCCATAAAAAAAAAATCAATGCTGTACATGTTTTTAAATATAGTAACTTATTACTAAGGTGAATATATTGTATGGCTCTCAAAAACGACTCGCCTGTGCCAACTGAGTACTGCACGCACTAAAAAGTAAGTACTGAGCAAAGTTCTGCGAGTTGCCTGCACACACATTACATGTAATGCATTTGAAGCTGTTACAGCGCCGAATTTGGCTCTCATTTCTCGCAGCGACGCGTGAACCAGACGCCATCCCAAAATAAACAAACCACACAAGCGTCAGACCTGACAAGAGAAAGAAAAGTTAATTTGGTGAAGTGCCCTTCGCCCCCACGTGTCTGCCAAGGGACACAGGCCGGCGTTTGGGAACAGCCAAGAGGGAGACAGCGCAGCAGGAAGAGAGACAGCTGCAAGCTGCGCTTGACCGGTGACTGCATTCGACCGCGGGATGTTTCAAAACAAGAGAGTAAAAGAAAGGAAAAGTCTAGACAGAGATTGACCAAAGAGGAACTAGCGCACCTCCTGATCCGAGAGAAGTGGGATTTACGTCCGAGCACACGAGGCTTTTAACGTAAACAAGGGCAGTGCCAGGGTCATACATACACCCGGGTGGTGCCGCTCTGCACGCAAATTTTTAAGGAGAGTCCTTGGGCGCCTCACGATTGTGCACCTGGGCATGAACCTCGATTCCAGACGGGGTTGGGTGTTAGGGGGGCATGCCGGCGGTAGAGATGGGGCACAGCAAGTCCACCCGGTTACATTTCTTCAGCCTTCTCGTTCTGTCAGCCTCGCCTTTCACTATCAAAAGAACCACTTCCCTAACGCAAACAGGGCTCCATGTTCCCGCCCCCTCCCGTGATCGGTAGAGTAATAAAACAGTCATATCTGGGGAGCGGCGGGCTTTGGTGCCACTGCACCTGCTGCACGACGGATACCTACCCCCCTGATTCCTGTCATCATAGTTACCTAAAACTGTCCTAGCTACCCCTAGTGACACGGCAGCATCACAAGCTGCACCCGTGGCCATCAGAGAACCGCCTGGGTGTCAAAGTAAAATAAAACCAGGGCGAGGGAGTAAACAGCTCACTCTCTGGGTGCGGAGTCTCATTAAAGCTACACGTAGAACATTCAGCGAGTTAAACAAAACTCGTCAAAGGCGTAGACCCCAGGGCAGGATCTAGTTGTTCACTCAGGAGACACTAAAAGCATGCACGGGCGGGCGCCCAAAGTCATTCACTGCGTAAGGCAACCCAAGACATTGTGCATACTTTACACCCTGCAATGAGATCAAGTAGGATTTGAACCCCCTTGTCACAGTAACCACAAATAAACGCAAGCATCGCACAAGGCACTGGATTCAGGGACCCAGCCACCCTTTCTTTGGAGGGCTACAAAGCCATCTGAGGGCAGCACACAGTAGCGCTTGTAAAGATCACACGTCGCGACACACGGGATGCAGTGACTGAATCCGGATTCGAGAGAGCACACACTGTAAACAAGGAGCACATGCATTGTGCTTTGGCTCTTGCAGCTTCACTGACAGAGCCGCGAGTGTTACACTGCATTCTGGTACTTGCAGTTCTTGGTTTTAGACGATTATAAATCAAAACTACCAATGCCATACATTATATTAAAAGCATAAGTCCGTGAGTTATTCAGCCTTTCACGGAACAGCTTGAGAGCAATTTGTGTAAAAAAAAAAAAAGAGTATTAATCACCCCCGGAGTATGGACCCATGCTAGGGACACAAAATTACACGTTATGTAGGAAACGTGTGTAAACCATCCAGGATCGGGTGAACAAACGTGGAGCATTAAAAACAAAGAAATAAAAAAGCCGCTTAAAGCCAAAGCGGGAGAGGGAAGTGCACAGAACAGACGCCCTTGTACCGCTTTAATGAAAGTAAACAAACGCTGGTGTAAAGCCATAGCGGGAGGGGGAATTGCACGGAAGACGTGAGGCCGTCATTGCTAATAAAAATGATGCGGGGGCGAGCGAGCGCGGCAGCCTGCAGAGCTGACCAGACGCTCGTGCGTCATGGCCTTTTTCCCCGCACGGCCAGCATGTGTTTCCAATTATCGCGCCCGTGTCTGGGCACGATAATTGGAAACACATGTCTGCTGCGCGCGTAACCGCAGGTAAAAGGCCATGACGCACGAGCGTCTGGTCAGCTTTTCAAACTCCCTAACTATAAGTCTCGCAGAGCAGCGCTTGCGCGCTACTCGAGGCTCGACCTAAAAAGAGAAATGTGTAATGTTCCTATCATGTCAGCAGGCAAGTCATATTTAAAATGAAAGTAGTTTTAAAATAGCCATGTATCTGTGTTAGTAACTATTTTCCCATTGCATTAAGACTATTGCCTTCCAGAGTAGTTATTCCCACAACACCTCTTAATTGCCTTTGAACATAGCTGTAAAGCTAAATTGCATTTAGCATCCAGAAACATTGTGTTGTTTGAGATTGATGGTCAATGATGTCGTCGGTTTCAATGCAATGCTTTGTCCTTCTGTGCAATGAAGGTGATTTTCACCTAGCGTTGCATAACATGACTCTCTTAGTTACTATGTCCCTAAATTCGTTGGTGCAGTTTATCATTCAAACAATTGATGGATAGAATGCTGAACAATGTAAAAATGTCACCCCAGTACAGAGATCTGGGCTTAAATCCATTGGTTTTTTCCTCCCCATACCATTCCAGTTTAAACCCAGCCATATGCAAACAAGTCTTGACCCTGCTCCCCATGGGAACAGTCCAGCCCAAACTGCCAGGCCAGGTCTTCTGTGGACGAGAAACAAGCATCCTGGGAACAGTTTTGGGGTATCACCGCTCATCAGCCAGGCTAGCTTGACTCCAGTGGCATGGACAGCACGGGACCCATGCTAGGCATACCCATCCCACTCTGGTGACAAATGAACAATTGATGGACAGAATGCTGAACAATGTCAAACATACACCCCAGTACAGAGATCTGGGCCTAAATACATCGTTTTTGTGCTCCCCATGTGTGAGAAGTTGGCCTGGTATATGCTGTTCACTAGTTAAAGTGGACACCTTGCACCAGTACAATTCGACTCTTATGGTAGGTAGGTTTAAGACAACCTTTATAGAAAGCTATCCTAGTGGTAGCTGTGGAGAGCAGCCTTCAGGCTAAGTCTTGGAGGAATGTAAAGCAGCTTGTTTTACCACACAATCTCTTGAATCACCAAATGAAAAGACACCACACAGGTATATATATCAAATATATATGTATTTATTACTAAACAACTCTCTACTAATCTCTTGTGAGATTAGAAGTCAGGAACATATGCATAAATCAACGTTTCACAATAAATTAAGCACAAATATGGCTGGGGCCCTAGGGGCGTACCAGACCATATACTAAAAAAGAGACTTAGGAACAACGACTTGCAGGGAGACAAGGCCTAGGGCCTTCAGAAGTGCTGGGGCCTCCCGAAACCACCCAAGGCAGGTAAGTAGAGGACCCACGGGGGACGGGTGCAGTGAGTGAACACAGGCGCGGGTCGCCGTTGACTTCAATGGGGCAAGTCGCGGTTGGAAATTAAGAGTTTAAGGGCACTTCGGGAGTAGCTACAAGCAAGTCACTTACAGGTTAAGTAGTTCTAGGGCCAACACCCACAGGAGCACCGTAGTGCTGGAGTTACCTCACCCAGGGAAGCCGGGTGCATAGGTGTCCTTTGGTGTCGGGTCGCGGCGTCGTTTTCAATGGGAGCCAATGAAGACTTGCTGCTTGTGAAGTCCGAAGAAGTGTCCGGTGGAATCCAAGCCTGGATTCAGAAGAAGGGAGACCTGAAAGCAGAGGGGACAGTGTTCAAAGTCACTGGGCAGTGACCCGGGGCAAGGAAGATGAATGCCCACCGTCGTCGACAGATTCAGGTAGTTCACGGGTGTCTTGACTCTTCGGCCACGAGGTCCAGGAGGCATCGACGACAACCAGGAGCTGGATTCGGCATGTCCCACAAAGTCTGCAGCTGACTGCGGTGTCGGCAACCCGATTGGAGCCAACAAGCCTTGGTATCAGCAAGTCTTGTGGAAAGCGTAAAAAGTCAATGGTGCAGACCAGCAAGGTCTGTGGAACTCACCCAGCGAGGGTAAGTCAGGGCAGGCCTGGAGCAACCAGGGGAGCCCTTTGGTTCTTTAGAAAAGTCTTCAGGGGACCCACAAGCCAGCTGGCAAGGGATCGCAAAGATGCCTTGGGAGGATTCCTTCAACAGCGGCCCACGGTCACTCGGGATGGGGTAGGCCTCTGATCTTCGGAGGGATTCCTGCTAGAGGCTGGGACCATACGTGGTCCAAAGCACAGGTTTGTAGAACGTCGTGAAGGGGTTGCACTCAACAATAGTGCATGGTACCCAGGGACTGCAGTTCCTCGTCACTCGTGGGGTCCACTTGCCTCAGCTTCGCTGGGGACTCACGATGGCCTAGGAGAAGTCAGGAAATCTTCGTCTTGGGCTGCAGGGACCTCAGGCTCCGGCGGGAGCAGCGTAGTTTGCGACCGTCGTTGTAATTTTTGGTGCCTGCCAAGCAGGGGAGTCACTCCTTGACTCAAGGGAGATTCTTCAGTCTTCCAGAGGTAGTGGAACGTCGAAGGTCCAGGATTCTTCTTCAGAGCGTCGTCCAGGGGTATCTAGTTTGCAATGCACAGGTTCCCCTCTTATACTAAAAAGAAAGGGAGGGACTAGCTCTATGACCCCACCTATGGGAGGGTCAGGGAGTGGGTGGCTACACCCACTTCCCTTTGTCCAGTTTCGCGCCAGAGCAGGGGCAGGTAGCACCGGAGCTGGTTTGAACTGGCATATGCACAGAGGAGCCTTCTGCTCCCCCAGTGCAGGACTTCAAAGCACTCTAGGAGTGCACCCACCCAGCCCCAATACACTAAACCCTGTCTGGAAGGTGGTCACACCCTCCTGTGACAGGATACCTATTGTTGGGCCTCCTCCACTGCGAGTTTCGGTCATCAGCAGGAGGGCAGCCCAGTGTCTGTGACTGGTGGCATCCATTTTGTGATGCCAGGGCTCTTCAGGATTCTACCGCGTTTCCACAGTAGGTACATGTCTATCCCTCTAGAGGGTGGAATGCTACCCCGCCGCCAGAACTGGCGGGGGGGTAGTATTCCAAGATGTTTGACACCAAACACGACATGTTTCCGTGCAGCCATCCCAAAGTTAGCATTTAACGCGAGGTTATAATGTGCTTAAGAGTATATGGTCAGGCTGCACTACAAACAGCATCAGAGAAGGGTCTCCGAATGCTGCAGAGGGGCTCTGCTCATGCAGGGGCACCCTCTCACATAGGAACCAAGCACTCTGCCTTCAGGATTGATAAGGCCTGCCATAGGAGTGACTTATAGGTTTATATGTGTGTATCTATGTAGTGATATAGGTAGCCTATATCACAGTAAGGGGTGCATGCACCACCTTACCCAGGCTGCAGTAGCAGACCTGTGGTGTCAGATTTAGTCTGCTTCCCAGGGGTGGCATAATACATGCTTCAGCCCCTGGTAGGCCTGTGAAGTACCTATGCCCTTGGCACCTAAGGTACCGTATACTAGGGACTCATAATGTACCACAGTATCCAATCACTAGTGCACCTAGAGTGCACTCCAAGTCGTTTAGAGAGAACAGAGAGGCTGGGGCCCTGATTGGCAGGGTCCCAGCCTGACTATAGCCAGAAACCAGTGTAAACATCAGGAAAAAGTGGGGGCAACATAAGAGGCAGATCCTACTCTCCTACACAACCCCCCAACGCAGGTACACTAAACTAACCTTGACCAGTTGAGTCTTCGTGCTCTAAGTGGAAATACCTTGAGAGTCCATCTGCATTGGCATGTTGGGTCCCAGGCCTATGTTCCACTGTATAGTCCATCCCCTGTAGGGAAATGGACCACCTCAAAAGTTTTGGGTTTTCACCTTTCATCTGTTTAAGCCATAGGAGGGGCTTGTGGTCAGTCTGAACTATGAAGTGAGTGCCAAACAAGTATGGCCTCAGCTTCTTCAGGGCCCACACCACAGCAAAGGCCTCCTCTCTATAGCTGACCAACGTTTCTCTCTAGGGGTCAGCCTCCTGCGAATAAAAGCTACTGGCTGGTCTTGACCTTCATCATTCAGTTGAGACAGTACAGCTCCCACACCCAGCTCAGAAGCATCTGTTTGGACAATGAACTTTTGGTGTAGTCTGGACTCTGTAAGATGGGGGCAGTGCACATGGCCTGCTTTAGGTCTTCAAATGCCTTCTGACAGCTAGCTGTCCACTGAACCTTTTTTGGCATTTTCTTTGAGGTCAGATCATTCAAGGGGTCACTATAGATCCATATCCCTTCACAAACCTCCTATAGTACCCAGTCAGGCCTAAGAAGGCTTTCACCTGTGTCTGGGTGGTTGGAGCAACCCATTCCATTATGGTTTGGATTTTACTCTGTAAAGGCTGAACCTGGCCTCCACCCACAAGATGGCCCAGGTATACAACCTGACTCTGCCCTATCTGGCACTTAGTGGCCTTGATAGTGAGGCCTGCTTTCTGCAGAGCCTCCAAAACATTTCTGAGGTGGACCAGGTGATCCTGCCAGGAGGAACTAAAGACAGCAATATCATCTAGATAAGCTGAGCAATAAGTTTCCATCCCTGCCAGAACTTTATTCACCAACCTCTGAAAAGTGGCAGGTGCATTTTTCAATCCAAAGGGCATCACCACAAAGTGGTAGTGCCCACCAGGGGTCGAAAATGCTGTTTTGGCTTTTGCATCAACAGCTAACCTGATCTGCCAGTGGCCAGCTGTTAGGTCAAATGTACTTAGATACTTGGCTGAGGCCAAAGTATCAATCAGCTCATCTGCCCTTGGTATGGGATAGGCATCAGTCCTGGTGACTGCATTGAGGCCTCTGTAGTCTACACAAAACCTCATTTCTTTCTTACCACCCTGGGTATGAGTCTTGGGTACTAGGACTACTGGGCTAGCCCAAGGGCTATCTGAAGGCTCAATCACACCTAACTCCAACATTTTCTGGACTTCAGTCCTGATACAGTCCCTGACATGGTCAGGTTGCCTGTAGATTTTACTCTTGACAGGCAGACTGCCTCCAGTGTCCACCTCATGGGTGCACCAGGTAGTCTGACTATGGGTCAGGCTAAACATATGTCTGTACTGTTGCAGAACTTGTCTGCACTCAGTTTGCTGATGGTCAGTGAGGCTGCTTGCCAAAGCAACACCATCTACTGACCCATCATCAGGGTTCTGTGAGAGCAGGTCAGGGAGAGGGTCACTCTCCTCCTCCTGGTCCTCATCAGTTGCCATGAGCAAGCCCATGTCAGCCCTGTCAACATATGGCTTTAATCTGTTGACATGGAGCACCCTCAGGTGGCTCCTGGGAGTTCCAAGATTCACCAGATAGGTGACTTCTCCCTTTTGCTCAACTATGGTATGGGGGCCACTCCACTTGTCTTGGAGGCTGCTGGGGCCACAGGCTCCAACACCCACACATTCTGTCCTGGCTGGTACACAGTCAGCACAGCCTTTTGGTCATGCCAAGCTTTTTGTAATTCTTGGCTGGCCTCCAGGTTTTTGGTTGCCTTTTTCATGTATTTGGCCATCCTGGAGCGGAGACCAAGTACATAGTCCATCACATCCTGTTTGGGGGCTTGAGAGGTAACTCCCAGCCCTCTTTACCAAACATAATGGACCTCTTACAGGATGCCCAAACAGAAGCTCAAATGGGCTGTAACCAACCCCCTTCTGTGGAACCTCTCTGTATGCAAACAACAGGCAGGGAAGAAGAAGGTCCCATTTCCGCCTAAGCTTCTCTGGGAGTCCTTTAATCATTCCCTTCAGGGTTTTGTTGAAACGTTCAACCAACCCATTGCATTGTGGGTGATAGGGGTGGTGAACTTATAAGTTACACCACACTCCTTCCACATTGCTTTCAAATATCCTGACATGAAGTTTGTTCCTCTGTCAGAGATGACCTCCTTTGGGAAACCCACTCTGGAGAAAACTCCAATGAGGGCTCTTGCCACCACAGGGGCTGTGGTGGTCCTCAGGGGAATTGCCTCTGGGTACCTGGTGGCATGATCCACTACCACCAGGATAAATCTGTGCCCAGATGCAGTTTGAGGGTCAAGGGGACCAACAATGTCAATCCCTACCCTTTCAAAGGGTACCCCCACCACAGGTAGTGGTATCAGGGGCCTTTGTAGTGCCACCTGCCTTGCCACTGGCTTGGCATGTGACACAGGAGCGACAAAACTCCTTTGTGTCCTCTGACATATGTGGCCAATGAAAATGTGGGACAAGCCTGTCCCAGGTCTTGTTTTGGCCCAAGTGACCTGCTAAAGGGATATCATGTGCTAGGGTCAAGAGGAACCCCTAAACTTCTGAGGTATTACCAACCTCCTGGTGGCTCCAGGGGCTGGATCTCTACCCTCAGAATATAGGAGTCCCTCATCCCAATAAACTTTATGGGACCCACTAGCACTCCCAGCAGCCTCAGCAGCGGCCTGCTGTCTGAGGGGTTCAAGAGAGGGGCAGCACTGTTGCTCCTTACTCAGATCTTCCCTAGAAGGGCCCCTGCCCCCAAGAACTCAACCTGATCAGGCTCAAGTTCCTCTGGGGCAGTTCCTTCTTCAGGATCTGCTTCTCCTCCCTTAAGAGGGGAATCAATGATCTGAGACAGAGGGGAAGGCACTGCCTTAACCCTACTGCTCCTCTTCTTGGGAAGCATCTGGTCCATAGTTTCAGGATCCAGAGCTGGTTCAGTGTCATGCATTTTGGCCTGTGACCTGGTCACAGCAAATACCTTTGCAGGGATGCCCAACATCTCTGCATGAGTCCATAACTCTACTTCAGACCAGGCTGAAGTTTCTATATCATTGCCCAATAGACATTCTACAGGGAGGTCTGCACTGACTACAACCTTCTTGAGGCCAGTTACCCCTCCCCAGGAGAAATTCACAACTGCCAGACTATGGTTGGTCCTGACATTGCTTGCATTGGTCACCTGGTACATTTCGCCCAGGATGATCTGTCCAGGGTCCACAAGATCCTCTGCCACCATGGTGACACTAGCACATGTGTCCCTAAATGCCAAAGCCTGTTTGCCATTTATTATAGGCTGCTGTTTGTATTTGCCCAGATTACTGGGGCTCACCATGAAGGACATGTCAATGTCTCCATTACAAATCAGCATTGCCTGAGTGGGTACCCTGGCTAGGCCAGAGTCCACTTCAGAACCCAGGGTCAACCCTACTACACCCTTAGTCTGTGTACCACCTCCACCAGTAGCTGAACTAGGGGGAACAGTTGCCTTAGGGGCACGAGTGGTGGTGGTTTGGTCTTTGGACTTGTTACAATCAGAAGTCCAGTGCCCTTTCTGTTTACAGAATTTGCACCAGGGCTTCTTTTGGCCTTTTCCTTGTTGGATTGTGACTCCCCACCAGATGCAGATTTTGGGGCCCTTGTGAAGACTTCTGGTCATTTGACTTATCCCCACTTTTCTCAGAGCCCTTAGAATCCTGCTTCTTGGTGTCACCCCTTGGTTCTGGGTTTTCTGCCTCACCCTGGTTCTGACCCACTTGTCTGCCTTCTTTCCCAATTCTTGGGGAGAGGTCAGATCTGAGTCCACCAGGTATTGATGAAACAACTGGTTCTGGCAATTATTAAGGATCTGTTCTCTCATCATTAGATTATACAATCCCTTGAAATCAGTAACCCTACTGCCAACAAGCCAACCCTCCAGAGCCTTGGTTGCACAATCTACAAAGTCAGTCTGTCATAAGGTTTCTGCACATACAGAGCTATGCACAGGATAATAGGACCTCGGAATATAGTGGTGAGCCAACCATAAACCTTAGCACCCAAAACCCCAACCCAACTAGCCATAGCGTCCCATTAGCACTAATGTACCAATGATTAGACAACCCAGAACACGGTATCTCTCTCTCAGGACTCGCAGAGGCAAGAACACTCTTTCGTTACTCTCGTACCTGTCCACAACATGCGTAAGAAGAGACACTTTATAGTTCAAAATATTTATTTCAACTTACGTGCCCTTAGATACAGTACACGTGTCAGTACTAATAGCATAATACATAAGAATAATATAATCAGCATAGTTACTACTCCATAGAATACGAACGGGGAAAGCATCTCATAAAGCAGTGGATATATGTCTAACTAACATTACCACCCTCCCCGTGCTAGAAGCCAGTTTATTATAATAATAGAAGACCTTTGGGCTTTGACTAGCGAACCCCCATACCTCAGTCTCTTGATGCAAAACTACATCAGCAAACAATCACAGCTCTTCTCTCTGGAAAGGTCGTCTCCAAGTGCTATCTTAGAGCAAGCGAGCGCATTATTAAAAGCACACTAATTTCTCAATGGCAGCTGTACAAGTGTTATGTCTAGGTGCGAGGGACGGGCCAAATCAGTAGAAACCAGGGATTTGTTATTCGACCTTGTAACTGTTGTTCAGACTGAGCCCACAAAGGGAATAGGAGAAAAGGTGAGAAACAGAAAATGCAGACTATTGTAGAACAACTTGGCAATAACAGAGGCGACAGAACAACATCCAATAGTAACGTGCGCAAGAGTCATCATGGCAGCCAGGCGTGGTAACGTAGCCAAACCTGCCAGGAGGCCATGAGCCACAAGACAAGTCCAGTCCTGAGTCTGTGCCTTCTGGGTGTCTCTGAACTTCAACCTGTACTGCTCAGTGGTTAAGCCAAACCCATCTATCAGTGCACTCTTCAGGACTTCATAGTCATCAGCATCCTCTTCTCTAACAGTGAGGAGCTTGTCTCTACCTTTATCTGAAAAGGAGAGCCACAAGATTGCTGCCCACTGCTTTTGGGGGACCTGTTGTACTCTACAGGCCCTTTCCATAGCAGTTACCCACTTATGGATATCATCCCCACTCTGGTAGGGAGGAACAACCTTGCTCAGGTTCCTATGGTCTGGAATATATTCTCTGCCTCTAGGGACACTGCTGCTGCCACCAGGGGTTCTAACCCTCTTTTCTAGAAGCCCTCTGGAGCTCCAGGGCTTCTTTATCTAATGCCAACTGCTTGGTTTTGAGGGCAAACCTTGCTTCCTCATACTGCAGCAGTTTGTACATTCTGTCAGAGGAGGTCTCTCTTCTTGGAAAGTAGGAGTTCCTCTGGTAGACAGATTCTCTGCCAGAGTGATAGGAGTGTTCAGATTCCCTAGAAAGGGACCTAGGCCTCACCTCCACTATGTCAGTTCTCTTAAGGAGAATTCCTCTGTCCTGTTCAGACCCCTTGGGACCTGGCCCTACAACCACAGAGTCTTGGTCATCCTGATGTCCATCATCTGACCCAGACACTGTAATTGACCCACTCACTGATTCAGACCCATTAGCTCCTAGAGCTAATCTAAGATCATCTGCTGTCAGCAGATCTATCAGGTGTAGTGTGGAGGGACTCTGTCCTAGCTTCAGGTGCCTTTCAGCACACATGGCTTTCAAGTCAAAGAAAGTCATGTCCTTATACTGAGGCTGAGTGGATCCACTGGGTCCACCCCTTGAGGACATTCTAGTGTTGTGCAGTGTTGTACTACCTACACTAGTTTGTGGCCTACTGATACTAGCTTGAGCTGTAGAAAGGGTGTGCTATCCCTTGGCACACAGCTCTAAGTTCAGTAGAACTTATTGATACTAAGCTTGACTTTATATGTACCTTGAGTACCTATAGTGATTTTCAGTTAGTAATTCAAATAGAGATTTTCTGGTAAAACAATAGCAAGCTGGAATCCCACACGCTGCCACCAATGTGAGAAGTTGGCCTGGTATATGCTGTTCACTAGTTAAAGTGGACACCTTGCACCAGTACAATTCGACTCTTATGGTAGGTAGGTTTAAGACAACCTTTATAGAAAGCTATCCTAGTGGTAGCTGTGGAGAGCAGCCTTCAGGCTAAGTCTTGGAGGAATGTAAAGCAGCTTGTTTTACCAGTCACAATCTCTTGAATCACCAAATGAAAGAGACACCACACAGGTATATATATCAAATATATATGTATTTATTACTAAACAACTCTCTACTAATCTCTTGTGAGATTAGAAGTCAGGAACATATGCATAAATCAATGTTTCACAATAAATTAAGCTCAAATATGGCTGGGGCCCTAGGGGCGTACCAGACCATATACTAAAAAAGAGACTTAGGAACAACGACTTGCAGGGAGACAAGGCCTAGGGCCTTCAGAAGTGCTGGGGCCTCACAAAACCACCCAAGGCAGGTAAGTAGAGGACTCACGGGGGACGCGTGCAGTGAGTGAACACAGGCACGGGTCGCCGTTGACTTCAATGGGGCAAGTCGCGGTTGGAAATTAAGAGTTTAAGGGCACTTCGGGAGTAGCTACAAGCAAGTCACTTACAGGGTAAGTAGTTCTAGGGCCAACACCCACAGGATCACCGCAGTGCTGTAGTTACCTCACCCAGGGAAGCCGGGTGCATAGGTGTCCTTTGGTGTCGGGTCGCGGCGTCGTTTTCAATGGGAGCCAATGAAGACTTGCTGCTTGTGAAGTCCGAAGTAGTGTCCGGTGGAATCCAAGCCTGGATTCGGAAGAAGGGAGACCTGAAAGCAGAGGGGACAGTGTTCAAAGTCACTGGGCAGTGACCCGAGGCAAGGAAGATGAATGCCCACCGTCGTCGACAGATTCAGGTCGTTCATGGGTGTCTTGACTCTTCAGCCACGAGGTCCAGGAGGCATCGACGACAACCAAGAGCTGGATTCGGCGTGTACCATAAATTCTGCAGCTGACTGCGGTGTCGGCAACCCGATTGGAGCCAACAAGCCTTGGTAGCAGCAAGTCTCATGGAACACGTAAAATGTCAATGGTGCAGACCAGCAAGGTCTGGGGAACTCACCCAGCAAGGGTAAGTCAGGGCAGGCCTGGAGCAACCAGGGGAGCCCTTTGGTTCTTTAGAAAAGTCTTCAGGGGACCCACAAGCCGGCTGGCAAGGGATTGCGAAGACGCCTCAGGAGGATTCCTTCAACAGGGGCCCACAGTCACTCGAGATGAGGTAGGCCTCTGATCTTCGAAGAGATTTCTGCTAGAGGCTGGGACCACATGTGGTCCAAAGCACAGGTTCGTAGAATGTCGTGAAGGGGTTGCACTCGACAATAGTGTACGGTACCCAGGGAATGTGGTTCCTCATCACTCGTGGGGTCCACTTGCCTCAGCTTCGCTGGGGACTCACGATGGCCTGGGAGAAGTCAGGAAATCCTTGTCTTGGGCTGCAGGGACCTCGGGCTCCGGCGGGAGCAGCATAGTTTGCGACTGTTGTTGTAGTTTTTGGTGCCTGCCAAGCAGGGGAGTCACTCCTTGACTCCAAGGGAGATTCTTCAGTCTTCCAGAGGTAGGGGAATGTCGAAGGTCCAGGATTCTTCTTCAGAGCATCGTCCAGGGGTATCTAGTTTGCAATGCACAGGTTCCCCCTCTTATACTAAAAGAAAGGGAGGGACTAGCTCTATGACCCCACCTATGGGAGGGTCAGGGGAGTGGGTGGCTACACCCACTTCCCTTTGTCCAGTTTCGCGCCAGAGCAGGGGCAGGTAGCCCCGGAGCTGGTTTGAACTGGCATATGCACAGAGGAGCCTTCTGCTCCCCCAGTGCAGGACTTCAAAGCACTCTAGGAGTGCACCCACCCAGCCCCAATACACTAAACCCTGTCTGGAAGGTGGTCACACCCTCCTGTGACAGGATACCTATTGTTGGGCCTCCTCCACTGCGAATTTTGGTCATCAGCAGGAGGGCAGCCCAGTGTCTGTGACTGGTGGCATCCATTTTGTGATGCCAGGGCTCTTCAGGATTCTACCGCGTTTCCACAGTAGGTACATGTCTATCCCTCTAGAAGGGTGGAATGCTACCCCGCCGCCAGAACTGGCGGGGGAGTAGTATTCCAAGATGTTTGACACCAAACACGACATGTTTCTGTGCAGCCATCCCAAAGTTAGCATTTAACGCGAGGTTATAATGTGCTTAAGAGTATATGGTCAGGCTGCACTACAAACAGCATCAGAGAAGGGTCTCCGAATGCTGCAGAGGGGCTCTTCTCATGCAGGGGCACCCTCTCACATAGGAACCAAGCACTCTGCCTTCAGGATTGATAAGGCCTGCCATAGGAGTGACTTATAGGTTTATATGTGTGTATCTATGTAGTGATATAGGTAGCCTATATCACAGTAAGGGGTGCATGCACCACCTTACCCAAGCTGCAGTAGCAGACCTGTGGTGTCAGATTTAGTCTGCTTCCCAGGGGTGGCATAATACATGCTTCAGCCCCTGGTAGGCCTGTGAAGTACCTATGCCCTTGGCACCTAAGGTACCATATACTAGGGACTCATAAGGTACCACAGTATCCAATCACTAGTGCACCTAGAGTGCACTCCAAGTCGTTTAGAGAGAACAGAGAGGCTGGGGCCCTGATTGGCAGGGTCCAAGCCTGACTATAGCCAGAAACCAGTGTAAACATCAGAAAAAAAGTGGGGGCAACATAAGAGGCAGATCCTACTCTCCTACACCATGCCATTCCAGTTTAAACCCTTGCCATATGCAAATCGGTTTTGATCCTGCTCCCCATGGGAACAGTCCTGCCCTAACAGCATGCTTGTTTCTGGTCAAGGGAGGACCTAGCCTGGCAGTTTGGGCTTGACTGTTCCCATGAGGAGCAGGGTCACGACTGATTTGCATATGGCTGGGTCCAAACTGGGGTGGCATAGTGAGCAAAAGAACCATGGATTAAACTCAGATCTCTTGACGGGGCGAATGGTTGAAAAGTTTCAGCACTCTGTCCATTATCTTGTGTTTGTAGTTTATAATTTGTCAAATAACAGACTTCTGAGCAGTGCACTGGTATAACTCTAAACAAGTCTGTGAAATGATTTGCAAATAATATTCATATTCATATGTGTTAGAATTCCTGCCTTTGGAAAGTACGCCTGGTTTGGCAGAGGAATTTCACTTAACTTTAAGAACTCTTTGAAAGTGTCAGAAAGAATGTTGCTCATGCTTTTTGAAGAAATAAAGAAACTAGAAAAATAGAAGGACTATTGGGAGGCTATTTTCATATAAGTATTCACAGCTTCCCTTTAATAAATATGTGCCCAGATTTACAAATGTATTACCTCAGGTTTGCAAAATAATTTTTGGGTATTTACAAAGCAACATAAATGCCAATTTGCACTGCTTTAAAAAAAAAAAAAAAAGTAATACAATGCACCGCACTACACTGCCTTGCATTACTCTACATCAAGGAGGCGTTCCATGGGGGGTTCATGGGAGTTCCTGTTCATCCATCCATGGATTTTGACACAAACCCAAACCTACAAATACTTGTAGACATGGATTTGCGCCAAAAACTGTACCTCTCTGAGGCTGGTGTAACAAGGAGAAATAGTTGTATTTCTACTTATTTTCTCTTTGTATTTGTTCTGCATTCTGTAGCACACATACAAGGAGGAAAAACCCTCAATATATAGTTTTCGTGTAGGAAGGTATGCCTCTCTTCTCAAAGACTGTGCTGACCACAACGCAAACACTGTTGCACTATGGCGCAAAGGTGCCTGCATTGGTGCTAGGCAACACAAAATGTGCCACTGCATGGAGAGTGCAGGACTGTGCAGTTTATTTGAAGATATGATGCAGTTGTGCTCTCTCCAAGTGATGCAACGCAGCACAGCAACTGTGCTTGTTGAGCTGCAGTGCACCACTTGCTAGAAAATCTGGCCCACGGGGCGTGGCCAAGCCGGTGACCAAGATAGCCACGTGGCAGTGAAACTCTGGCACACAATGCACTCCAAAGTTGGTTTTTACCCCTCTATCTGGCACCATCCTTACACTGCCACAATGGTAGGGAAGCGGTAGTGAGCTGGGGTGCCCGGCTAGCCCAACTGACTCCAGGTGGGGGGTGACAATTGGCAGCAAAACAGACGAAGGCAGTGACTCGTGCTGCCCAGCGCAGTCCTCGGAGGCCACGCGGCAACAGGGGCCGCAGGCGAGCCTGAGGACGGGGCTACTGATCCCCACTGGGATGCTGGGCCTGCTTTTTCCTCCCCCGCCCACCGGACGCAAGATTGCTTGTCCATGGAGGCTTGACCTACTAAGACATGGAGCTGCGACCCGAGGCCTACTGCGGGTGGGCACTGCCAGGATAAAGCACTTATCTCCAGCTACCCACCCCTGCTTCACTGACCAGTAGCGCAGTGGAGGACGGGGTGGAGATGTGAGTTTGAGGGCTCCTTTGTTACACTAACTCCAATTCTTCACTGCCACACTCAGGGGCCAAGTGGAGCAGTGCCAGGGCTGCGACCCAAACTTACTGGAATACTACCAACCTATGCTTAATATTAGACTTGTTATTAATACCAGGATTGAGGGGGTGCCCATACACGCTCTACGGAGGCCTATAGCTCCTCACTGAGTCCATTGAAAACTGTTGCGACGCCTGGGCTGTGGCCCTCCTGGGCCCCCTGGCCCCTCCTGACTTCAGAATGGGGCGCGGCGACCCAAAGCAGAAAAAACGTATGTTTGAGCAGTCTAGGAGCATGAGGCGCCAACACTCGCCCTTAGACACTGAGAAGGCCCCTCCTGGGGCTGCAGTGGCAGCGACCATTGACGGCACTGCAGCCATACTGTGTTAGAACGGTCAGTACAAACAGATAGGTTCTATCTACAAAACTAACCTTATAAATCAAGCCGGCAGGAGCGATGACTAGAAGATAGTCCGACCACTCCCCTTGGCACCCTGCCAGGACTACAAAATATCCATGTTTCATATTCAGTAGGTTTTTTTAATATTTATTCAACGTAGGTTTGTGTATGAGATTTCATTTGTTTCCAAATAAATACATAGTTTTTTTTTTTTAAAGAGGAACTGGTTCAGTGTGTTTCAAGTCAAAAAGAAATGGTGTGATAAATTGTGATGCAATGGAAACGCATTGTGACTGTAAACTAATTTTGCTTACATGGGGGAGGACTGCCTGATTTCCACCTACATTTACTCTTGCCACAGCTCTGCTCCAATTATATGCATTCAAGGGCATATTTATGACATTGTCATGCAGTGCAGCACGGTAAGTGACCTTGCTGCATTGCACGATGTGACAGGTAAAGGACAGGAATGTGCAATATTTAAAAGAATAAGGTGCATCCCTGCCTTTTCCCCTGTGCAGGCGCCATTTTGGCTGCCTAGCGCCAACGCAAACACACTTGCACCATGGGGCAAGAGTGCCTGTGTTGCATACAGGATTGTGTTTATGTAGGAAGGGACACCTTCCTGCACAAAAACAATCCTGAGAGGCATATTCCTCTATCTATGTGTGCTACGGAATGCAACACACATAGAAAGAGGGAGTAACAAGGAGAAATAAAGACATTTCTCCTCGTTACTCCTCTCCTGGGAAGGAGAATCTTTTTGGCACAGTCCCAGCTTTACCAGTTCTGATAAATCTCGGAATGCATCAAAAATTATGGGAGTTGCATGGGGACCCCACGCAACGCCCATAGAACGCCTCCCTAGAGCAGAGTAAGGCAATGCAGCAATTTGCACTGCGTTGCTTTCCTCGAGATTTATGAAGCCAATCAGGGCCTCCCAAAGTGGCCTGGCGTGGCTTCATAAATCTCATTTTTCAGTTGCATCGCACATGTAGCCCATTGTGTGGTGCAAGTGTGACGCAACTGGGGTCATAAATATGGCCCTCAATGTTTTCTCATTAGGAGAGAGGAACAAGATGGAGCACATCAAGTTTGTGCATTCATAGACCACCTTCTTAAAGGCCAGCCACAATGGAAACAGGGCTCGAATTGGTCCTCAATACATTTATATGTATCATTTCTAATCCACTATGAGAGTGATGCTAGAATTTCGGTGAATGTGTCGTTATCTGAAAATGTGTTTTGAGTATTGTGCCACACCAAGACTTTTTGTAATGCACATTATGCACCATACGCTCCTATTGCTTAAACGTGAGCTGCATCTCCGGCACTCCAAAGGAAAGACTTGGAAAAATACAGGAGCTTGTAAAGTGTTTGATCATATTTGATCATATTTCATATATTTATGGAATTCACAAACAATTCCAGGAGTACTCGCAGAAATGTATGACTGTTGTAGATTTTCAGACATTGCACGTGCAAAATGTACTCGTGGAATTTAGACAAAGTGACAAATTTGGCAGACATGCATTTGACAAGAAATTAATTTGCACATTTAACTATTTTTTTTTCTCCACTGGGAAATATGTCTCCCATAAAACATCCATTCCCACACCCTCATTAAGTAGTCAGTTTTTTCATCATTTCGTTTCAATAAAGGCCCTTATTTCTGTCTTTGTCAAGATCATCATATTTACAAATGTTTTCTAATTGAAAGATACTTGAAAGAGAATATGTGAATACGCTTAAACCTATGTGTTTTTGGCTGTATATTTAATTTTTCAGGCTGACCCTGTCAAGAATGTCCACATTTCTACGCCAACCCTAACGTTATGAATGAGGCAATATTCTCCTACAGGTGAAATTTCTGAATGATTTTGTGAAACCTGATTGTAATTTTGATTCATTTAGTGGAAAGGAAAAACAAAGCATTCTGATTTGGTAGAAAATGCAAACTGAACCCCTCAAAAGTAATAATCTGAGGAAGTGGGCGCAGCCAAGAACTGGGTTACAAGGCAAGAAAACCACTTATCTGTCAGAGAAAATCACTTGCACCTACCCATATTTCTTCAAGTCATGGCAACTGACCTTCAGCTTTTTTTTAAAGCATTGGTAGGCAGGTGTGAATCCTGTGAAAACAACACATTTCGCCAGGATTCGCATGCATTTACCATGGTTTAAAAATAAAGAAATCGCTCCATTTTAGCCTGGAATTTTTTGTTGTTGTTTTGTTTCTGTTTTTCTTGTCAAGCTTTGTGCTGAGGTCATTTTTTCACGTAAACTCTCTAATTGTATATCACATATGAAGAGAATCAGGGGCTTGATTCTTATTGTTTATCAAATTTCCGTTTCCAAGTCAAGTAGAAATTGCATTTTGTTTTCTAAACCTTCATATTAGGCCATTTGCAGTTTCCTTCCTCAGCGCCGTACCTCTAAGGTGCAGATAGACATCTGCTACCCAAAGATCAGAGTATAGAGGTTAGGGGCCAATTCACCACCCAAACAGTGATCATGGCACCAGGGCCCTCAATACATTAAACTGAGGGGGATATGTAGTAGGAAGTGGCGGAAAGTGTCGTTAGCTTCCTTGGCTTAACGCAGCGCTCCGCCACTTCTGAAACGCAAGGCTGCACCATATTTAAAAGAATGTGGTGCAGCCTTGCGTTTCCCCCTGCGATGGCGCTAAGTTTAACAACTTAGCGCCAACGCAGGCACCCTTGCACCAGAGTGCAAGGGTGTCTGTGTGCAGGGGAGGATTGGTTATGTGTAGGAAGGTGTCCCTTCCTGCACATAAACAATCCTAAAATGCAATTTTGTAATTTTCATGCGTGCTGCTTCATGCAGCACACATGAAAGTTACAAAATGGCATTTTTTAAAAGATTTGTTTATGTACAGGAAGGGACACCTTCCTGTACATAAAAAAAACCCATGGCATTTTGCTTTTTCCATGTGTGCTGCAGCACACATGGAAAAAGCAAAAACGAGGAGAAATAATGCATTTCTCCTCATTTCGCCAACTTAAGACCAGGATTTTCCTGGTCTTAATTTTGGTGCTGCCTCCTATGTACGCCACGCTTGTACATAGGGGGCAGCGTCAAATACAATGGGTGCTGCGGTGGAACGCCCACCACAACACCCACTGCACGCCCCTTTCATGCTAACCATAGCATGAAAGGGTGCCTTATGTACAAGGCAGCGTTAAGCCACGTTAAGTGGCTTAACGCTGCCTTGTACATAAGGCGCAGCCCCTATCGCCACCACAACGTCCGTAAAAGTGACGTTGTGGTGGCGATAGGGGCTTGTACATATGCCCCTGAATATTTGAAGGTATATTTGCAAATCAAACGAAGGCCTTACTCAATGTAGTGATTCACAATATTCAAAATGAACCTTTCTTCTTCCCATCACCTTACCAATGAAATATAAAAAAAACTGCATGGAAACTATTGCTACTGTAAAAAATGAAATCCAATATGCAATGTTATCTAATGCACTGCAGTACGGAAAATCAACCTACTTAACAAATTATACTCAAATATGTATTGCTATATGTAGATAATTGTCTAAGTGACTCTCTTTTGAATGAACATTTGCCATAAAAGTAAACACAAGAAAGTCTACAGTAATATAAACTCATATTATTCAACTTGAATCACTACAAAAAGCACAGAGACATTAAATATTTGCTTACATTTGAGATCAAAGAACTTTAGCAATTACATGTGCATCCGTAATGGTTTTAGACGGCCATCTAAGCATTTGTTCCAGAGGCAACTCATCTTAACAAGCATTGGCATAGCCAATAGGTCTCACCTTTGGGACCTTATAAGTGTTTAGTTATCCAGCACAATATCCTTGGTGCAACAACATCAAGTGTTGCATGGCTATACACTTATAAGGTCCCAAAGGCGAGACCTATTGGCTATGCCAATGCTTGTTTTGAGTGAGTGGCTCATGCAGGTATGCCACTGTGAGGTAGAGATGCTGTGAGTGCTTTTACAGGAGCCCCTGTGACATTGCGCCTCTTCAAAATGTATCTTGGGTCTGGTGTTATACTTCTAGCCCCTATTCCCGTCTTCTCACACCCAATGCATCCTTAAATGTCCCATGTACAGCCGGGGTTGACACTCCTATGACCCCTGCCCTCCAGTGACACTTTACCTGTCACAGGTGGTGGTGGTGGTGGTGGTGGACGTGGTGGTGGTGGTGGACGTGGTGGTGGTGGTGGTGGATGTGGTGGTGGACGTGGTGGTGGTGGACGTGGTGGTGGACATGGTGGTGGTGGTGGTGGTGGACATGGTGGTGGATGTGGTGACGGGGGTGGACGTGGTGGTGGTGGACATGGTGGTGGATGTGGTGGTGGACGTGGTGGTGGTGGCGGTGGTGGATGTGGTGGTGGTGGATGTGGACGTGGTGGTGGTGGATGTGGTGGTGGTGGATGTGGTGGTGGTGGTGGACGTGGTGGGGTGGTGGATGTGGTGGTGGATGTGGTGGTGGACGTGGTGGTGGTGGTGGACGTGGTGGTGGTGGACGTGGTGGTGGTGGATGTGGTGGTGGACATGGTGGTGGTGGATGTGGTGGTGGTGGACGTGGTGGTGGTGGTGGACGTGGTGGTGGTGGTGGACGTGGTGGTGGGGGACCTGGTGGTGGACGTGGTGGTGGTGGACATGGTGGTGGACGTGGTGGTGGTGGACGTGGTGGTGGTGGACGTGGTGGTGGTGGATGTGGTGGTGGATGTGAGGGTGGTGGACATGGTAGTGATGGACGTGGTGGTGGATGTGGTGGTGGACGTGGTGGTGGTGGTGGACATGGTGGTGGATGTGGTGGTGGTGGCGGTGGTGGACGTGGTGGTGGTGGTGGATGTGGTGGTGGTGGACGTGGTGGTGGTGGTGGACGTGGTGGTGGTGGACATGGTGGTGGTGGACGTGGTGGTGGATGTGGTGGTGGATGTGGTGGTGGTGGCGGTGGTGGTGGTGGAAGTGGTGGTGGTGGACGTGGTGGTGGTGGTGGTGGTGGATGTGGTGGACGTGGTGGTGGTGGTGGACGTGGTGGTGGGGGACCTGGTGGTGGTGGTAGACGTGGTGGTGGTGGATGTGGTGGTGGACGTGGTGGTGGGGGACCTGGTGGTGGTGGTAGACGTGGTGGTGGTGGATGTGGTGGTGGACGTGGTGGTGGTGGACGTTGTGGTGGTGGACGTTGTGGTGGTGGACGTGGTGGTGGTGGTGGACGTGGTGGTGGTGGACATGGTGGTGGTGGACGTTTTGGTGGTGGAGCACGTAGTGGTGGTGGACGTGGTGGTGGTGGATGTGGTGGTGGTGGACGTGGTGGTGGCGGACGTGGTGGTGGACGTGGTGGTGGTGGACGTGGTGGTGGTGGACGTGGTGGTGGACGTGGTGGTGGACGTGGTGGTGGTGGACATGGTGGTGGACGTGGTGGATGTGGTGGTGGTGGTGGACGTGGTGGTGGTGGACGTGGTGGTGGTGGTGGTGGTGGAGGTGGTGGTGGATGTGGTGGTGGTGGTGGAGGACGTGGTGGTGGAGGTGGTGGTGGTGGTGGACGTGGTGGTAGATGTGGTGGTGGTGGACTTGGTGGTGGTATAAACTATGTAAAGAGTTAAAACACGCATTTCAGTAAGGTGACCTAGAGGTAGTTGAGACCTGAAAGAGAGCAGATGCAGTGTACGAACACTGTCACAAACCGCGGGATGAAGAGCGGGCTGAGTTTTGTGACACTGAGCCGAGAGGGCTAAAATACTCTGCAGAGCCACGATAAACAAAGAAATGAGCATTAAACCGTAGTCACTCTCGTATGTTTAAAAAATGAAGCGACATTGAGGGAGGGCTTCCAAGTACTGCAGCCACGGCGAGAGAGAGTAGTCTCCCCACCTGTAAATTATCTTTCTTTTGCGAACAACGGTTTGTATATGCAATATAACATAAGCCATGACAACGGCTGCCTCCAGGGCAGGCAGCACTTACTGTGAACGAAACGAAAAGCTCCAGTGGCGGTGCAAAATAATCATGGCATTGTCGCACATTCGCACCAACCACGTGACACGCCGCGAGAACACACAGGGTGGAACCCATGAATGATTGTCTCATGACTGACCAAGAGCGCGTGAGCAACGTCTGAGTTTCCTCTTCATCACGACAACGTATCCGGCCAAGTACAGGATCACGTAAGAAAACCACAGCGATGTCGACGGGCTGTGGCACCTTCCACGAGGAAACCGCCCTTGGGGAATACGTTCTGCAATAAGTAGTATCACAGTACGACAGCAGCAGACAATATTCGCGTCGGCACTAGACGTGCCAGGAATTGGTCCGGACTCCAGGCACGTACACAGATTATTCATTTAAACCCACAAGGATTTTGAGGATTTAAAAGGCGTTTTTGATGCACAGGACTGCGAAAATGTCTTTAAGGCACATGTCAACATTAGGAAAGAAAGTGACATTTTGGGAATTCAAAAAGATAAAGAACAAGCGCGGCCCCGGCGAGCTTCGCATACAGGAAGGGGAGTGGCCACGTGAAGAGAGAGGGGGAGCAGGAGGTGAGCCCGCGAGTGGTGCGCGCGCTTGGTAGAGCAGTCTTCACTTTTCAAGCAATGCACTCGTGCTTGTGGCGCGCCGCTGCTCGCTCCCACAAGGTGGATGCCGCCACAAGCACGAGTGCAGTGCTTCAAAAGTGAAGATTGATGGCTAAAGGCCCTCCAATGCAGCACATGCACGCTGCGTAGGCGAAACCTAAAAATGGCACATAAGAATATATTTTCTTCTAGCGAGAAAATTATAAGGTTCATCCCTGGAAATAGGGTCAACAGAGTTTTGGGTCACCCAGATTCCAAAGACAATGGGCATCAATTAAATCTTCCCCTCTTAGAGGTTGTGTTGGTTATTTATATTAAAATAAACATTTTGGTGTATGGGAACAGCGGCTCAAAAGTACTGATTTGTGGGGCCGGTAGGGACCCTGCTTGTTGACTATAATATAACAGTAGCACAGTGGCAATATATAATTCAATTAGATGGCAGTCTTACTGGATTAAATTCACCTTGTAGAAACATCGGGGGATATTCTCAAGAACGGGCGATAACTATTGCCAACCTAGGTTAACGAAATTTTACATAACGCCGTCTATCGCGGGAAACTAACGCTGTGTTAACGGCGTATTCTCAACACGCCGGCAACAGGCGATAGTGTCCCGATAACGCATCAAATGTCTGCGTTAAAATTACCAAGACGCCGATAAAAAAGGAAACCCGAACGTGAAAAAAGTGGCGATGGGCCCAACAGCGATAAAAATATCAGCGATAAGCAGCGCTAGGCTTGCTAATCCCACGTCAGGCGGGAAAAATCACCATAAAAGCTGCAAAAAAAACAAAAAAACAAAACAAAACCCAAACAACTGAGAAGCACCATGGAGGAAGCTGGAGCAACTACAGAGGCCAACCAGAACCCCACAAACCCCCCGGAGGACCAGCCAGGGACCTCGGGGAAGGAGAAGGACAAGGAGAAGAAGAAGAGGAACCCGCGATTCAGTCCGCAGGAAAACAAGATCCTGATTACGGAGGTGATAGAACACTACCAACAACTGTTCATCACCTCCACTGTGTCATTGGCAACTAAAAATGCAATATGGCAGTCCATCTTGGCCAAGGTGAATGCAGTCGAAGTGAAGAGAAGGGAAGTGGACGACTGCAAGAAGCGCTGGAATGATGTGAAGCGCAAAACCAAGCTGAAACTCGCTAACAACCGGAAAGCAGCAATGCAGACTGGAGGTGGAAGTCCAGCGCCACAGCAGGAGCTCGATGAGATGGAGGAAATGGTGTCCACAGTCATCAGTGGGGAGACGGTGGCAGGAGTTGGTTGGAAGGTACCAGAGGCCAACAAGTGCAGCACAGCCAGCAGCTTTGTCTGTGGAGGGATGCTGGTTGTCCGCTGTGTTGGTACCGTCAGCCTGTGGGCAATGTGGGTCAGAATGCGGAGGATGGTTGTCCTTTTGAGCCTGTAGCGGGAAATGACATCCTCTGGCGTTAAGTCTCTGAGACTGGTGCGTTTTTGGAGGGTCCGCTGTCTTGTTCTGCGCTGCCTCGGTGGTAGTCCGGGGGTGGTCCTGGGGGTGGGGGTGGTCCTGGGGGTGGTGGCGGTGGGTGTTGTGGCCCTCTTGGGTCTCCAAGCTGCATGATTAGTAGCTCCATGGCATCTGTTGGTCTTCAGATGTGGCTCTGGGCTGGGCTCCCTTTATACTGCAGGTTTTCGTCCTACTTAAGACCAGAAAAAAGCAGGTCTTAAGTCCCTGCTGTTAACGTGCCTTATCGCCTGTTTTTGGACCGCATCGCCGATCTGGCTGGTCGTTGAGAATATCGCGAAGTGGTGTTATCGCGAGTTTTTGCACGGGAACGCCTACTCTGCATATGATTAGCGTTAGTTGTCGCTGTCAGCCTTGGCGATGTTTTTAGCGGCAGCTATCGCAGGTAAACTGACGATGTTGGCTGTTAGCACAGGCTTGTGAATAGGGCGATAAATCTATCACCACTTTCATGGCGGAAAAGTGCAGCTAAATCGGCGATGAGTCCTTGAGAATATGCCCCATACTCTATTGATAAAAACAGAGGGCTCGGTGAATTGCTTTTTCTATAGGACGGGGCCCTAGTCCCAAACCCATAGCCACATAAATCCTGCTTTCCAGGTTTTGTTTCACCAAATTAAGCGGGTTGATACAGGGCTTGCACAGTTAGTTTAATTGGTCCTAAAAACATTTAATCCTAGAATGTACAACACTCCAGCAGTGAAATTGTTAAATATCTTTGGGAACTATGGGGCATATTATCAAGGACAGTATCGCCACTTTCGCGGCACTTTTTGCCGATAAAGCGGCGATATTTTTATCGCCCTATTAGCAAGCTGTCGCTAACAGCTGTTAGCGACAGCTTAATGGCGATAGCGGCCGTTTTGTTGCCGCTTTGCATGTCAGCGATAATTATCGCTAATGACATGCAAAGTAGGCGTTCCCAACTAAAAGCAACTGCAACCAGTCGCAAACACAACTTCCCCCTATTATCAATGCCCGCGAAGCGATAAAAAAAGTCGCGCTAACCGCGATTATCGCTGGAATTTAACACCTGCTAAAAACTTGACTTACCTATTTTCTCAATGGGAGGTGGATTGTGAGGCTAAGTCCACCATGGCCTATCATCAAGGATTCCCCTATCGCTGGTGTTTTATCGCAGGATTTCCTGCGATATTCTCGCATTTTGCCGCTATCGCTGGATTTTTTATCGCCTTGGAGATAAGCGTTGCTAATAACGCGCTATCTCTGCGATGAAATCCAGCGATAGCCGGCGATAAAAAAAACAGCGCTAAGCGCGCTTTGCGATAATTATCGCAAATCATTGCTAATATGCCCCTATGTTTTACTTAAAACATTTATGGTGCCAATTCATTAATCTGGAAATTACTTCCAAGACGACGGTTGATTCCTAGAGGATATTAAACCACATATTAGGCAATTTTGATCTAGCCAAAGTCAAGGAGAGTTTTCCAGCTCAATTTTATTATGCATTTTTAACATTATAATTAAAACCTATGCAGATTAAAAGCCAATAGAAATTGTTACCCTTAGAACTGTAGCATTACTCCACCAGGAAGTAACAATGCGCCTGTGAATGTTTGAATTTCTGCTTGCTTCTGGTGTAGCACATTTAATTCATGAAACTTAGCAGCTTCGAACCAGCGGGGAATGCAAGGGTGTCATTCATGATTGTGACATTAATAGAGGAAGAATGGCTTGGTTACTGTAAACGTAACCAGTGGGGAATGTAAGGAAATGGTTCATAACTATCTGAAGCATCAAAATATTGCTCCAAAATTATATTCCATGAACATTTAATATAAAAAAGTTTAGTAAAGTTTCCTAGGGGAGAGTTCTTTTTAATAGGGTAATTTATCAACAACTATTATGAATATCTTAATATCTGAATTAGTTCAATCTGTAAAATGACAAGACATAGTTGCCCCATGCTCTTCTTCGCCTAATATGAAACACCTTCGGGTCTACAGTTCTACATTCAGTAGAGAAAAGCAGTGCTGTAAATAATTTCAGATCCACTTTTCACTCCCTTCTAAATAAGCAGATTTCATTTTATGCCTTCTTTAATTGCATTGTATAGACATAATATAAGGCACAACTGCAGCTCCCATTGCTAAAATGGGGGCTGTGACCAATTAAATCATAAAAGTGTTTGCAAGACCAATTCACAAAGACTTTCACCTATAATTGCTTTTTGAAATACAAAGTACTCTTTTTTGTAGCTTCCCTCTGCAGAGAAAAGCCATTACTTCACCTATTACACTGAACCAGTATTTTGCAAACTGTGGGTTGAGACTACCGGGTGACCGAGAGGCGATTTTTGGTGGCTCGTGAAAGTCAAAACAATAAATTAAAATGCCTTTAAATTCTGTGCTTATCTGGCTGCTCTTCAAACACAGAGGTCAAATGTCAGGCCATGTCTTCTGACAAATTGCTGCTTATTTTGTTAACATGGGGACTGGTGTTTACAAACTCCTCTCACTTTCAGTCAGACACAAAAAATTAAAGTAAATTATGTGACCACTTTGCTGGTATACATGAGTGTGAAAGGAAAGGCTGTAGGATGTAACTTTTTCCCCCAACACACAACAAAATGTAAATACCTATAAATGAACTGTACACATTCAGCAATTGGGAAAGCAAGAATGAAGCACATTTTTTTTATAATTCTGAAGTGTGATGGAAACAAAGATTTTAATAGGATCAGACCAAATCAAGACACTTTACTTGGTGATGTACAAATAATAAATATTCACTGAAATGCAATTATCATCTGCGTGCAGTACATTTTTATCAGTAAAACTCTATGCCTGGGCAAATTTAATGACCGTTCCATTGGAAAATGTGCTGTCTGTAAATGGCAATGGGCTACCACAAGATGCTTTAGTTACATAAAAAAATCTCCCGCCTCATGTCCACTAAAGGTAGCTGGGCCGCAAACGTTTGTCATACTAAAAAGTGGGTTGTGTTTCTAAAGGTTTGAGAAGCACTATACTGATCTCTTTACCTGATAAGGTTTTGATATTTGTCTGCTAATTCCCTATTAGTGCAATGATTGTATACTAATAGACAGTTTGATCACTGTAAGTTGTAGGATCTTATGCTTCTGTGTGAATGGCACTCATGTTAGTATTACTCCTTTATTTATTCTCTTTTCATTCTTCTACTCATCCTTGGAATTCAACCCAAAATATGTCTACCGGACTACAACCTTCCTTATTATTTTTCAGCGAAATTGGCTTGCAAAAAACAATGGAACTGCGACCACCTCCGCTTTTCTTCATAGACATCATTTGTGCACCCCCTTCCCCCTGACATCCTTTCGCTGTTTAATGAGCACTTGTGCTTCTACCTATAGAAGACGCAATTCTCATGTGTTCATCCACTTTTATATTATCTTGCCTTCTAGCAGTGAATGGTCGTGCACTCTCCCAATGGCATTCTCAGAAACAATTTTGTTGAAATGTCATTATATTTCCTAATTACAAATGGTAATTGGATTCGAGTCCATACAAGAGTTGTATTTCAACTTCAAATAGGAGGAAAATCTGTGCTCTCGAAAACAAACCAGTCTGTAGCCAGCCCTGCAGACAATCCTATCGTATTGCATAAACAGAAAGACCATTATGGACAACGCAGTAATGAATGTGAGTTTAAAGAACGAAAAACTCTTAGGACTTGAGGGCATATTTACAAGGATATATCGTCACCAGAATGTCGCTTTTAGCGATCTTCTGATGGCGATATGCCCTTCTCCATATTTACAACGCGTTAAGCCACTTTTTGTGGCTTAACGCCACCTTGTAAATAAGGCCCCATTACAAGCATCACTTAGCGTAAAAGTGGCGTGCAATAGGGGCTGCTGTGGGCGTACCATCACAACACCCATTGCATTAGACGCTGCCCCAGATTTACAAGGAGGTGTAAATCTGAGGCAGCATTAAAAACTAACGCCATGCAAAAGCAGGCGTTAGAATGGCGAAATGAGGAGAAACACTTTTATTTCTCCTTGTTTTTGCTTTTCCATGTGTGCTCCTGAATGAGCAAAAAGCCATTATTGATTGTCTATGCGCAAGAAGGTGTCCCTTCCTGTCCATAAACAATCATTAAATAATGGCGATTTTCTACTTCTATTTCTACTTCTATGTGTGCTGCATTCTGCAGCACACATAGAAGTAACAAATCGCCATTAGTGATTGTTTATGTGCAGGAACACACACTGCTTGAGGAAGCCAAAGCTGTCTGGCTAGCCTCACAATCACATATCTACCAATGGGGGCACAAAGCCAGTAAACTGCAACAATATCTCTGCTCCAACATTACATACCACGACCCAGTCCCATACCTTCTTGATCTAGTGGGACAGATAGTCCCTTGGGATAAAGCTATCGCCTGCTAATTTGCACAATACTTTCGGGTGCATATGCCCATATTGACACTCCACTGGAGACATCGATTCGCAGCTTTACCTCAGACTTGCCCCTCCGGACTCTCTCCAACTCCAAGACGCAGTCGCTGGAGGCAGACCTCTCAAGCGGAGAGCCTGTGGTGGCCTTGGGCCTGCTCCAATCTGGTAAAACGCTAGGCCCTAACAGGTTCCCTGGTGAATTTTTGCACAAATTAGGTGATCCCCTATGTGATGTCCTAAAGAAGCAGTCAAATATAACCAATTGCCTCCAGAATTCTGGAGGGCAGAATGTTGTGATGATCCCCAAACCAGGGAAACCCCCAAACATATTTTCCTCTTACCACCCTAGCTCCCTCCTGAACACAGAAGTCAAGATCATTGCCAAGGCACTAGCTGATCAATTGGGCGGAGTTATCCCCTCACTAATGCACCTAGATCAAGCAGGCTTTATGCCCAAACAGGCCACTCAACATAATATTAGACAACTACACAATGCCCTAGCAGACAGTGTATTTCGACAAGGGACAATATTGCTAGCGTACATAGAAAATGTTTTTGACTCTGTTAGCTGGACATACCTATTTATCCTCCATCAAAGCCTCACCTTTGGCCCTAAATTAATTTCTTATGTCAAACTCCTATACACCGACCTGACAGCTCATGTTAGGTTGAACACTGTGACATCTGAGCCATTCCTCACGGAGAGGGGCAGACGGCAGGGGTGCCAGCTGTCCTCCTTGCTGTTTGCCATTGCCATAGAACCCTTGGCAGAATGGCTCCTAATTGGAGCACAAATGGTGGGATTTGAATGAGGACCAGAACTCTCAGAGAGAATCGCCCAATGTGTGGATGACACATTATTTTTCATACTAACCATGAAACCTAGGATCTTGGGTGCTCTAGATCCTTCGAATATTTGAAGACACATCTGGCCTATACATTAATTTGATCAAATCCTCCATTTTTGCAATCCCTACCCACAAGCAAATCCAACAATGGGCATCTGGCATACCCTTAGCTTCTCAATGTTTCCTATAACTAGGAGTAAACATTACACTTGACATCACAACTGCTTGGACATTCAACATCCAATCCCCTACTCGACAGAGTAGCGGATGACATTAGAGCCTGGCCGAGGCTTCTGCTGTCTCTCATGGGGCGCTCGAACATCTTTAAAATGGTTTCACTCCCCTGCATTCTGTATCAGTTACAAAATTACTCACACACACTACCTAAATCCTTCTTCCAGATAGTCCACCACATGTGCCATAGCATTTTATGGAATCAGGGTCTCCCCCACATTGCCCTTGCCAAATGCTTTTAATCCACATACAAAGGGGGCATCACAGCATCTGAAATTGAAACATATTTTAGGGCCTTTCAATTGGTGGTTTTTAACGAGTGGTGGTACGACACAGGGATGACACATCCCATGCCCTTCAGGGCACATCTATACATTTATTATAGGGGGTAATTATTCCACCGGCACTTCCCCCTCCAGCGACACTGGTAGTGATCCGAGCATGGAGAACTGCCCTGAAAGCTATAGGATCGAACAAGAGACTCTCATTACAGACACCACTATGGGAATGAAGTACACTACACCAGGTGGTAGCACTGGAGGATTTTCACAAATGGGATACCATTGACATCTTCACCCTAGGGGCCTGATGGCAGGTAAAACACTTAAAGCCTACCAAACTTTACAGGGTGAATACGCTTTACACCACACTCAATTCTAAAAATATCTGCAGCTTTAATATGCTCTCACACCACACATCGCAGGGTTGGAAGATCTTCTAGAGTTTAACCTCTTGGAGGCCAAACTGCTCCTGGTGGAATTAGGAGACCCCAAGATATTGCAGGTCTATCATTCCTTGATCCATATTTTGCCATATACCTTCACAGCATTACGAGGTGCCTGGGAATGAGACCTAGGCACCATGTCTGACGAAGACTGGGCTGAAGCCAGGGAATCCCTTAGATATGATGCAAAATGGCTTCACTTCCTACAGTTAAAATATATTCACAGAAGTTACCTTAGGAGGCACAGACTTAGGCTGATGGGGTGATCGCCTCCTCCTTCTGCCTGCGATGCAAGACTCAAGAGGTGGACGTCCTATACACCACCTGGGGGTGCACAAAACTACCCATTTACTGGGAGTGAGTACTTTCCTGCCTAGATCAGGTACTGGACCAACCCACACCGCGCAACTCTAAATTGATCTCTAATTGATCTTGATATGGAGCACTACAAGCTGACGCTGCTTAGGCTAGGTCTCACTGTGGTGAAACGCCATATCACACACCAGTGGCAGGCAGAGGCCCCACCCTCGCTCTTGTAATGGAAGAAAGGAACGGACTGGTGAAAGACCAGAGAACAACCAGTCTGAGGCTAGAGGGTGCCCCAGGAAATACGAAAAGGTTTGGAGAGCATGGGCGGATTATAGAGACATTACCATCACAAGGAGAAGCTTCCACACTACGAACAAGGACAAAAAAATGTGAACATACATGGGCTCAGTGTTGCAATGCATGAATGGAGCTCTTATTTAAATGTAATGCCTGGGGAGGGGAGGGAGGGAGGGAGGTGGGGGGAGGTCTGGGAATATATCACCTCTGTTGTACTGTTGACATGTTGTAGCTCATCACATTTACTTGAAAAACCAATACAAAATGTGTCAATAAAAAAAAGACATAGCGGGATCCTGGGGTAGAGGGAATGAAGGACAGCTGATCCCTGGAGGCCTTGGCAAGACCAGCGAGAACTGCACTTAGAGAAGCCTGTAGCACTGCACTTACCATGCCTCCCAAAGAAACAAGATAAAATAAAAGCAAGAAAGATCCATTGGACTTTTCCTCTCCCACAATGCCTTTGGGGCATAGGAACAGTGATAGGGAGATGATGGACACAGTCATTAAGGCTGATGCTTGAAAGTCTAGAAGTGCAGTGTTGGAAAACGAGGCAGTATCCGTGAGGCCTGCACAAATAACATGACTACATTTGTTCTTCACTGGGAACCAAACACCCAATTGTAGCGCCTGACTCTCAGAGGGTAGCGTTGCAGAGCAGTCTGAGGCTTACTCAAGGGAGGTGGTGTGGGCTAGTAATCGCCATTTGCAGGTGCGCAGAAATAACACTCAATAATTGATTGTCCAGTCTGTACTTTGCTTTATAAAAGTAAGAGTACATTTATTAAACACACACACTACTCAATACTATGCACCAATTTACAAATATACATAAGCTGTTGGAATTACTTTGTGACATTGCATAACATCTCCACCCCTCCCGCAGGGGGGGTGGTGTCTAGTACCACCACTCCCATGTATACACATCATCTTGCCCCCTAATGCAGTGTGTTGAACATAACCTGGAGTGAGGGCCCTGCGCACTGACACCATCCCAGTGGCGACCCCCCCCCCCCCATTATCTCAACGAGCATTACAAATAGGTACACCTGCCCTGGTGACACATAACCCTGGCTGAGCATCTTATATTGTCCATACAGTATGCACCCTTACATCTTCAGGGCTAACAGTCTGGGTTGTTCTTCACTTAAGCGCAGCAGCAAGAATACATGTTTAAGCATCACTCTAGAATGACAGTACTCATCACATTTGTGGATCATTAGAATGCATTGCAATTACATCCCCTAAAGGCATCACAGATGAAATCAACAGGATTACGCATATACAGCCAGACACCCTAGCAGGAATGTCTGGCAACATAACCCCACTCTACTTATGACATCACCTTACACAGGTACTTCACATTACACATGTGACCTTCAGTCCCTCTAAAAGCAATAACCACAGTAAATGCATTTCTGATGCAATTACACTTCTTCACCTCCAGGGAATGCCTTTCTCCAGACATCCCCAACTCAGCCCTTCACTCCTTGAGACACTTCTCAATACACCCTCAGCTGTAGAACAAAAGTTCCAGCCTAGAAGGTGTTAAATGCTGGCTGAGCCCTTGAGGGGTTATTCTTTCCAAGTCCCCATGTGACTTAGGGAGGGACTTCTCTTCATGCTGGGGGGGAGACTGTGCTTCTCCAGCAGCTCCCCAGCACCTTTGCACACCTATGGTGGTGACCCCGTCCTCCTGGGGCCACCACGAGTCGAGAAAATGCTGTTTCGACCTTGCAGGCCAGTGCTGGCCTGCAAGGCATTATGGGAAGGCTTGCATGCTAGAGCAGCGGCACCCCCGCTGCTCCGGGGAGAGCCACGCGGCACTTTTTCATGGCGCTTCGCCGCATTTCCACTCCTCGTTGGGGGGCCCGGTCCCACCCGGACCCCCAGGTAAGGGAATACGGCTCGGGGAGCCCACCCCTGGCCGCTTTGCAGGTTTTCGGGGGCCCGGTCCCACCCGGGCCCCGTGCAGCTTCTCCCCTCCGGTTTGGGGGTCCCGGTCCCACCCGGGACCCCCACATGCCTCCTCGTTGGAGGGCAGCCTGGGGAGCCCACCCCCGGCTGCCCCCGCCGGCTCCCCGCACGGCCAGCACCCTCGCGTGCTGCCGCGGGAGCCGGTTCCACATTTCGGGTCTGCCCGCTCTGGCGGGCAGACCCTAAGACTCGCGCTGGCCCGCCCAGTCAACGGGGGAGTGCGGCGGCACTCCCCCGGCCTCCGCCTTCTCTCTGGGGCCCAGGGATGGGGTCCCTGGCCCCTGGGCCATCTTCACGGGGGCGCGACGGCACCCCCCCGGCTTTGCTTCGGGGCCCAGGGATGGGGTCCCGGGCCCCTCCTCCTCCTCTTCACGGGGAGCGCGACGACGCTCCCCGTCGGTTCTTCTTCGGCGGGGGCCAAGGTGGGCTCCTGGCCCCCCAGGGGGGATATCTTCATGGGGAGCGCAACGGCGCTCCCCGGCTTGGCTTTGGGGCCTGGGGATGGGGTCCCGGGCCCCTATAGACCTCTTCGCGGGGGGCGTGACGGCGCTCCCCCGCCTCCATATTCGGTGGGGGCCAGGGTAGGCTCCTGGCCCCCCTGCAGGGCACTTTCACGGGGAGCGCGACGGCGCTCCCCGGCTTCCCTTCTTCTGGGGGCAGCCCCCAGGGACCTGACCCACCCTGGGGGCATCTCTGAGACCGGCGGCGGAGCCCCACGTGCTTCGTGGTCGGTCTTCTTAGGGGTCAAAGGTCGCCTACCTTCTGGGGGCCATATCTCAGCCCCCAGGGGTCCGATCTTCTCCATTTTCGCGTCCTCTTGCTCCTGGTGGCGCCCCCCAGCCACTGGGAGCACTTTCCTTCACGCTCTGGGTCTCTGAGAGGGGAGATTCAGCAGGGAGCTGTCTTCACTGGCTCCCTGCGCCAGCCTTTCGCCTGCTCTCCTCCTGGGCATCTCTTCTCCCTGCGCAGAGGCCCCTGCTTCTGCGCACTGGTCCTGGACTCTTCTCCTGGCGCTGTTCAGGATCCTGGGGGCAGTCAGGGGGTTCCTCCTTCCAACTGCCCATTGCGCCAGGCTCCAGCACCTCCTGCCTCAACAGACCACACCCCAGAGAGAGCTTCTCTTTCTGTGCAGGTTCTTTTTAAAAGTTGAGTAGGGGGCTGGCAGGAAGTCTCTGTTTGTCCTATCAAACAGCGACACATCACTTCACTGCCCCTGCTCCCTCCTTCCTGCCCAGCCTCTGGGTTTGTTCAAAATGGCGTCATCCAGGGTCTCTTGCCACATGGTCTCTGAAAAGGCCCCTTCCCCCCTCGCTGCCTTCCCTCCTTGGTGCAGCCTGGTGCCTGGCACCCAGTGATAGCTGCTGATGGATAAGCCTGTAGCTCCACCCATCTTCTCTTCCTTGGAGAGGAGGCCTTAGATCGTGGAAGAAAGGTTATCAATCCAGCCTACTGAGGTCAGCCCCCAGCCAGGCCCTGGTTATGGCAGACTCAGAGAAATATAACATTTCTGGATGACCCAAAAGCAGTACAAATATGACTTTGGACTCTGCAGAATACTTCTTCTCACACCCGTTACAGTGGACTTTAGTGCGTGTCTGGAATCGGTAGGCCTTAGGAAAGTGACACTAGCCCATGGGCTCCACTTCCCCATTGGGGAATAATGAAGTGAAAAACACAGTAAAACACACTGACTTTCCCTGGCATGTTTCTTCCCAGTGTATAAAGCCTATTCCATGTCACCACCCAATTCTGCATAAGTCCTGCCACACCATTCACTTTGTAGCTGCTCCTGGACTGCGCACGCCAGGAATCTCCCCTGCGCAGCCCCTACACGTGTGCACACGCATGTACACAGGTGTCTGCATGTAACCAGCCCGGTGCCCCTTACTCCAGCTGCTGCGCAGCGACCTAGTCAAGCTAGGGGGACACCAGTAAAATCCACATGCAGTCTCTTTCATCATGAGTTCACTGTGGGTGAGTCCCAACTTATGAGGCTCTCCCACAGTAAAAGCTCAACAAATAGGTGCTCAAAAAGCGAAAATTCTGGGCGGCCCATAGTGTCAGAACCACCTTCTAACATGCAGTGACCTGCAGTGAACCACATCAGATATCAAGAAGGCATCCACTATATAAACAACAGGCGCCTCATTGACCAGCAGCTGTGCTAAACAGAGGGTAATGTACCGGATTACAATATAAGGTTTGGCAAGCTGCATAATGACAACAAGAAGCTCAGGGGATTCAAGGACTACACAGTTCCGGTTCAAATTTGCATGGAGGCCCAAAGTGAATGCCTGGGAGGCCAGGTCTGTGCATCTAACGTCTACCTTCTGGGAGTTGCCAGACATCTGGTGGGGAAGCCATAAAGACTAGAATCAAGAGGGTTTTGAATTCCTGCAGAGGAGGGCTCTAGAATTATAGTAAGGCAGGCATACCATCTCTCCACAAAGAAAACAGGAGGTACCAAGGAAACCAATGGAACTGTTATAGTGGAACTTTGAATCCCATATTTTCAGAAGGGCAATCAAGTCACAGGACAACCACGAGAGATGGTGAGCCAATTTAGATTTTTCTGGATTACAATTGACAGAGCAGGTGACAGAGAGCAGCAGACAGAGATTGCAGGTCATCAAGAAGGAGCTGCTTATGTTAGGCCTGCAGACGTCTCTTTGGCATCCTACCAAAATAGACGTAATGCCTGAGGGTAAATTCCAGGTTTTCAAACAGATTAAGGCAAAAGAGACCTTCCCACAAGCAAAGGAAAAGGAGCATGAATAACTTTGGCGGGATATGAACTAGGTGCTGTTACATTGGACTAGACCTAATCTGCCACTGGCATTGGCATAATTGTATCATGCCTGTAGGGCAGAGATTGAGGGAATACTTTGGTTATGAGTGTGATCCCTGGTTATGATAATGGTCTTTTTCCTGCCCCACCTCTCCCGTGCACTCCCATCACACATCTAACTCAGTTCCTATAGGAGGTGGGTCACAGTGGGAATACAGTGGGAGAACTCGGGGATAACGGGTATTGGGTTATGTTTATCTCACTGTACTTTTTTGGAGCCCTTAGTTTAAGTATACAGGGTGTTACAAGAATAAAAAGGATTTAGTCAGAAGGTCAATGTATTTTGTAATTGTCCTTAGCATATCTACAACTCTTTTTCATGACGTAAAATGCTTTGTCAAATTGATGGCCCTATCCAGTCACTTCTGGCTCTAGCATGGTTCTGGCATGACTGCTTGTGGTCATTGACTTGCACATTCCCTGTGTTCATCCAGCTCTGCCTTTGCAACTTAACCTTGACATACATGTATAACATGCACCCACCGCTCTGCCTATGGGCCTCAACCCTGACCTCCAAATACCATTTGCACACAAAGCTCTAGTACTGCACCTCAAATGTGACCTGCAAGTACACACAGTTTTACTAGCACAACTCAATCATGACATGTTCGTATCCCATTTGCGCTCATCTCAGTCAATGTATCCAATTCTCAACCTATACATCTCGCACTACTAATGTACCTCACTCCTAACCTGCAGTACACTGTTCACACACAACCTTACCAGTGCACCTCAGTCATCTGGTGCATTTAAGATGTAGAGACAGCTTTACCATTGATATTCGGTCTTGAAAACACAACTCTGGCCTTATATGAGTACGAGCTCTGGGGGCCTAAGAGTGAGCAGGAAAGACTGGAAACTGAGGGTGAGCATGAGTCTCAAGGAATTGAATTTGAGCAGCAGCCTTGAGGACTTAAATTAAGCATGGTCCTTGCTGGGGACCTTGTGCGGGAGTAGGAGCCCATGGGACCCGGAGTTTACCTGGAGCTTTGAAGATCTAGTGGTGAGTGGGTTCCTGAGAGCATTGGAGTGACCAGAGCACCAGAAGAGCAGAAGGTAAATAAAAGACTCATGGAACCACGTGGCCCATAACGGTCTAGGTCAGAGTAAGCAGCATCTACAAGGCCTAAGGATGAACAGGGCAATCAGGGGACCTTAGAGTGAGAAGTATTCCAAGAGCACCCAAGAGAGCAGTAACCTCTTGGGACCTCTCTGTGAGCAGGAGCCTCATGGATCCGAGTGTGAGTAAGTAAGTAACTGGACCCACCAGTGGAAATAAGCTTAAGGGTTCTGAGTGTAACTGCATTCTTTGGGAACTAACTGAGGATGAGCTAGAGCCTTGAGGCGTCAGTCAGTGACAGCATTTATATTTCACCCACTACCCCAAATGTTCTCTTGGTGCTGATTTAGTACAGGCAGGGGCCACTGGTCTCTGTGGGTGCACAGAAGTTTCAAGACGAAAGAGTGAGTATGATCCTCTGAAGACCTGCTGGTCACTGGAAAGTAAGGATATTTAAGGATGAACAGAAACCTTAGAGGCTGGTGGCAGACAAGCAGCGGTGGAGCAGGGCGGGGCAGGGCGAGGTATGGGGTGGGAAGTCGACAGACGACGGAATAGGTATAATTAAATAAATAAATAATACCTTTTCCGTCGTCTGTCGGCTTCCCCCTCGCCGTGCCCTGCCCCGCCACACCGCGCTTACCTGTGACAGCCGCTGCTACAGACAAGACATTCAGGAATCACAAATTGAGCACGGGCTACAGGACCTAACTCTGAGCAGCAAATTCATGGACCTCAGGGTGAGAACAAGATTTATAGCCCTGGAGATTAGCACCAGGAAACCTGTGGGTGTGCGGCAGTGGCATAATTTTGTTTCCAATCTTGACGAAAGTTACTGGCCCTATAAGCTTTAAAATACTTTTATTACCACAAATGTTTGCCAACGTTGGCTCCAGGGCCGGACTGGCCGTAGCGGGCACCAGGCATTTTCCCGGTGGGCCAGAGGGGTGGGGGCCACTTTCCTTACTGGGGGCCGGTTTTGTAGCAGTGCTGCAATATCGGCCCCCTGTAAGAAAAGCGGGAGAGGTGCTTTTTGCTAGCACACCTCCCCCTCCCCTCTCAGGGCCGGTGGAGCAGCAACCTGCCAGGGCTTGTTGCTGTTCCCAGCCCGGCCCTGATTCCCTGATTAGCTCCATGATCCTAACCAAGCAGTGCTTTGCAAAAAGTAGTGCTCTGCTAATGTGGGCCACTTTTTTTGGTTGCTCGGGCCCAATTGTGGTCATAGTCCAACCCTGGTGCTGCTCATATCACAGGTACAGACCTGTGTGCACGGATGTATACGTTTTGTACTGAGGACATCAGGGGTGTAAACGTTTCAGCGCTTTGCAAGAGGTACTTCAAGATAGATATGAGTGGGTTAAATATGTCATTCTGCAACAAGGAGGTTCATGCCCTGAGTAGGGCTAGAATGCCATTTCAACCTTCTGAGGTAGACAAAGTGAGAACCCATATGTTCGAATTCCATCTGTTACTACAGCACCTAAGTAATGCTTTAGTGCTTTAACAATATAGTTAGCTAAATTCCGCATTCATTTGCAGCGATTGTTCAGTACAGTCCATCGTTATAGGAAACATTTTTACATAAAAATAAATTCGATTTTATTTTTTCATTTAGGAAGTTGACTTGTTCTCATTTTGCGTGCATTTTCTCCTTTACTTCTCGTGTGTTCTACTTTCTTTTTTCATGGCTTTTCATTTCAGGTGCCCCTTGTTATCCAACATTGATTCCAGATGTTGATACATTGGCAATGTAAATTATAAATTTGGTCTACTAAATGAAACACCGGAGGAACCCCATGGTGCATGACAAATCAAAATGTATGTGGATTGGAATCTCGCCAAGCCGTGCCTAGTATTCTTCTAGCAATAATAAAGATCATAAAATAGTCTCTCAGTTTCTCACACGAAATTACAATCTACACCCAGAGTGATTTGTTTGACCCATATTAAAAAATATATGCTAGGTCACGTCAATTAAAAGGAAGCAATTGAAAGTTAGCAGAAGGTAAGTTGGCAGGACACAAACATATCGGTGTTGGGGTTCTCACCACAATGATAGTGAGTAATGGAATGTAAGTGGAGAAGTGTTCTATAGGTTTGTAGGTCCAGGAAAGCAAACACTTTTTTTATTTACGATGAGACAAGAAGTAACTAATCAATTTCATTCGATGGGAGTAGGGGTCTGGACCGGCCGGAACCCAAGATGGCCTTGCATCCTTGCAGCTCCTAAATGGTGTTTGAGTCCTCTGCACACTACGACTCCAGCAAGGAGCCTAGCGTTAACTGGTCCTACACAGTAGCCATTTGAAGCTACAACTGGCATTTAGGCATTCCATCCAACGGGATACCGTTTGTAGCCCCATTCCTCTTCCTTGCTTGGTGTGGTGTGGTGCATGCAGTTCATGGAGGGACCTGGTGTCAATGGTGGTGTTCCCAGCTGAGACACTATTGTGAAGAGACTTGGGCAACACCAGTGTGCTTGGAAGTTTGGTGACTCAGGTGGAGGAGGCATGAACAACACAGTGGCCGGGAGATGAGCAGGTAGGATCTGTCTTCAAATGTGATACCTGTTTGATCCATCAATGACAAAGACTGGTATCCATGAGATGCCATCAGAAGTCATGCAGTCCCAAATTGGCGTCCAATACTGCCCATCCCATGGATCCCGTTAGTGTGAAATATTGCGTGAGGGACCCAGACTCGGGGTTAATACCTTAAAGGTCAGCTGGATTTTTTTAAATTCTCTTTCACACCAACCTTTAGCAGACCACCACCATGGCTGAGTGGAAGAAATATTGAAAAACACTATATTAAATTGCATGGTGGTACTCATAACAAGATGCAGCGAGATGCTTCAGTGGATTTTGCATGAAAGTATGACTTAAATGCACTGACCAAGCGAGCTCTAAACACACTACATGAAGAGGTGGTGTTGAAGCCCAACAAAATAGAAAATTAGGTGAATGGTGGGGATTATAATTTAGATGGCCTTGCTGGCATTGTACATCTTATGGGGCAGGACCAAAAAAGTTTGGGGGCACAAATCAGAAACTCGTCAAGAGACTGACAGCACCTGAAAGAAAATCTGGATGAATGATGGTGTCACTAGAGGCGACGCTTGAACTTCTTGAGATTTTGCAGAGGAGATGCAACTCAGGGCTCAGGGTTTTGGGGGTACTGCCACAGTTCACAACTGAATCACTGGCTGCAGAGATGATTCAAGTGATGATGGATCATCTGGGAGCAACACTGTTGAGGTCTTCATCTATGGTTTCACCTAAAATCTGCAGCAACAGTACAAATACGGGTAAAAACCATGCCAATGTGAGGATTGTCCTACAGTTGGTTAAAATGAAGTAGAGGACTCTATGAGTATTAAGTGAGACAGTGGTGCAGCTCAAGATAACATGCTCCTATTTCAGGAAAATGGTATACTGCTGACCGTTAAAAAAGGCATATCAGCCAAACGGCTGACAGAATCAATTGGCTTCTTGGTGAGGCTGAGGGTGGCGCAACAAGGAGAATCATACTTTTTTTCACAACTAGAGTCTGTTAATGCCTTTCTAGAAAATCTGAATGCAGAATCTTTATGACTGTAGAAATCTATGCTCACTCGTGTTCAGCTTGTGACACTTTGTGTGGTTTTGGAGATTGTGCGGTTTTATTTGATATGATTCATTTTTTCTTGCTTTGTATCTCTGATCCCTCTTAGAAAATACAATAATGGACCCCGAAGCATATCTACTACTCTCCACCAAATAAAAACTACTGGGCTGAGTAGGGAATTAATTCAAGTCTACAGGTGCTTGTGAGGTGGAAATTGGTATAGGGAGGAGAAGAGAAACAGAATGGATGTTGGTGGTTTGTCTCCCAGAGTTTCCGTATTGTATAAGTCTCTCTCTCACTCTCTCTCTCATAGATAACAGAATGGCGGCAGTGACACACACACCTATGGATCACTGAATCTGGCTACAATGAATAACATGCACAATTAAGAATATAAACAGGTGCGTATGATAACAAAGTAGAGGCCCAATCCCTATATGAATTACCTGATCGTCCAAAAGGTATAGCTGTTAACATACCCATGTAGTACTTGGAGATCTTCACTGATCTTGCACCAGAAGGTGTTGTCGGAAAAAGTATGATGTTGGATTGAGTTCAGGTGTTAAAGATTCAATGTGGAGCAAATACAAAGCAAGTAAGAATAAGGAAACATGCGGGAGAGTTAGGGCCGTATTACGAGTACGGTGGTCGACCACCGCCACCCCTGCGGGTCCACCTGCAGTATTTTGAGTGTGGCGGTCGGATCGCTACAGGACAGCCATGTCTGCCGGGATTCAGAATCCCATGGCAGTAGCACAGCGGTCAGGAGCAGTAATATGCTGGTGGTGCCGCTGCGGCACCGCCAAGCATATTGCAAGTTGCCTGTCCACTACCCATTTCATGGTGGTGAGCCCATGAAAAGGGTAGCAGAGAGGCAACTCAGGGGACTCTAACAGGTCCCCCTGCCACGCCTGGGCTTGGGGTGCATGCAGGGGGCACCCCTGGAATTGCATCCCGTTCCTGCACGGTGTCCATGCACAACATGGTGCATGCCACACCATGCAGGAACGTGCAGTCAGCGCTCTCACAGCGGCGGTCTGCATGTTAGGCTCTCCTATGAGCCTAACAGACCACTGCTGTGAGACCGCCGCAGCACCGCCCACCCGCCTTGGATTAGACTCACAATCTGGCAGGGTAGTGCACTACAGGCTTGGCGGTTCTCCTGTCGATGGGGCGGTGGCGGGCTGACAGGAAGACTGCCAAACTCGTAATCAGGCCCTTAGTCAAAACAAAAGTGCAGTGCACTCAAATACTGTGTAACTGAGAGTATAGGAGCCATACATCCAAGCAGTTGTGAGGCAACCTGTTCCAGCTACCTTGCTATTTAAATAGTCCTTTATGCAGTTGATAGGGCCGGGTTCTCTTTCTCTACTTACTCCAGAACCCTCGGCTGATGGACCGTTGGTGTCTGCCTGGAAGTGTAGAGGGGAGAAATAACTTTTCACATCAAACCTGGAAGCACAATGATTTATGACTCCGAAGAATCACAGACTCCAGGTTCTAAGTGTAGTGGATTTATTACAAAGCCAAAAATAACTGGACATACAAGCACCTCAAGATGAGGTTGTAAAAATACATCAGAACTAATACAAAGCCAAACCTACGGGCAACTCTCAATCTTTGGATCATGAAAAGGATGACGAATTCCAAGACCAGGACACAGGCAATAAGTGCTCCTTCGTCTTTATAGATCTCCTCTCCTCTCCTGACTCAACCCCCGGGGCACTGTCGCTAATTCAAACACCAAAATCTCCGATCACGCCCACTGCTCGTCTTCCGATCACCTCATCCAGCTGGGCACTCCTCACAGGTGATTTTCCATTTAGTTTCGATACTCACAGCTCCTTGCTCGATGACCTTGATTTCCAGGCCTTCTCCAGTGAGAAAGAATACCGTCTCACGTTATCAGCACTTCTTGTGTGAATGTATCTTCTCCTCCCCTGAGCCTAACTCCTAAAACAAAAGGCATTATTCTAACTAACAAAGATGGGTTTCTCCACCTGCAACAGAAACGTGAGAAAAGAACAAGTCCAACATGCACATAAAATTCAACTATTAAATCGAAAATGCAAGAGCATCAAGGAGCATACATATTTTTAGGCCTACAGAAATCGGCCAACATAAGAGAATAGCACATAGGCCTCATGAATTTACATATAAATGAACTCTTTTACTGAGTATTTCTAAATCAACATGTTACATGTGCACATCAAATGCGTGAATAGGTGCAAGCATCTACCACAATTTTACACGTTAATGTTTTCAACTAAACTCACATATACTGCAACGCTAATTTCTTCACGTTTATGTGAAAAATACACCAAGCACTTCACATTTCATATTATTACCGTACACATTCTACTATCACAGGTTAATACGACAAAAGAATAAATGTAGGTGCAAACTACTCATAATTATTATGCACCCCTACAAATGAAAGAGCACCATCGCGCTCTATCAGTCCCCCCCTCTGATGGCAAGTGTCATCATAACCATCTATAACTCCCTGCATAGATAACCGATCTAAACAGAAGTTGTAGCCAGCTTTCCCTGTTGAAAATTTTCTAGACTTTTGAGATTCTCGTAGTGACTGTCCTACAATCTCTCCATTCTCCTCTCTCACTCCCTAAGAGATCTCTCAGCCTGTCCTGCCTTGTGCCATTTGTAGGCCCTTACCACTCCAATCAAGAGAATCATGCAAACCACCACTATGATGATTGACTTCATGATATAACTAAGAATTCCCTTACCAAGATTTGCAAACCAACTTCCAACCCTTCCAAGTCCTTTTCCAACCGTATCCCAAACGCCTTCTGTTGCCAAGTCATGGACCTCATGATGAATCTCAGTGATGTTACTTATATACTTCCTAAGATCCTTACTATGGTCTGGGATATAAGTACAGCACTGTTGGACTCTCAACATTTTACAGACTTCACCCTCTTTTGCCAATAACACGTCTAGAGCAAGGCGGTTCTGCATCACCATAGCTCTTATTGACACCATCTCTCCATCTACAAGCAACAAAGACTGGGCTGTGTTTGCTGACAGCTTATCCACAATAGTGGACAACCTTCTAATCTTTATATCATTCAAGACCACTCTCAAACTTGGTATCATCGCTCCAAATACATCTCCAACAATCTCTCCTGCACTCGCACCTCGTTTCTCCCTATGATGCAATCCACCTTCCAACGGTCCCAAATCCTCAATGTGATAAATCTTGGGAAACACAACAGCCACATAACATGTCCCATACCAATTCAATGGCAACCGCACATATGCATTCTTCCCACACACAAAATACACATTGGGTACCACTTGCACCACCTCCTGTAAGAACTTCTTTGCAGTAGCTTCAATTGTGAAAATATGATCACACACGCTTTGCCCAACAAAGATTTTATCATAAAAAGTTTGTACTTGCCTAATGCAAAGTTTTCCCTCGCTGCTCAAAATCTAAAGCTATTGGACCATAGCTCCCATTTGCCTTGTGCGCTAACTCCTCCTTCGTCCACTCAAATTTCCCCTCTCTATTATTAAGTTTTACAGCTAGTTGTCTATGCCTACCTTCTACCTGATCTATAAATTTCTTTTCTATGTCCGTTAGGAGGCACGTCAAATTATGACGATGAGCATAAGCTGTATCTAGGGTAACGGTAGGTATGAAATATTTCCTGACTCTCTCTTCCTCTTTGTAATATTCATACTTATTCAAGTGCTTGTAAGCTGGAACTTCAGAAAGCACCGCATCGTAGTTGGAGAAATAATACTCATAGTGACCCTTACCGTAAAACATACTATGCAATAAACTACATGAAATTCCATAAGTCAGGGGCAGGTGATGGTAATGAATACCCTCCTCCACTGACGCAGGCAACTGCATGCACACATAACAATCTCTCACATCCATCGTATTCACATATTCATATAGCAGCTTTGCATAGGCATTCAGCGTATAATCACCCTTAGACAACTCTACGTGTAACATGCAACTAGTTTGATCTAGCATAGCTTTATCTGCTCCTAATATAACCTCTTTTGTGCTAGAAGTTGTAGGTGTGGATGTCCCATGCATTCCCACCCCATCAACTTCTGCATTGTGTGAAATTTTTACAGAAACTATAACTACTGCTATTACCATTACCACTCCCACTATGAGTGTGCCTATTACACACTTTGCTCTACGATTCGGATTTCCAGACTCCATTTTTAACTGAGTTCGGTTCCGCACACCAAGCGGATTCAACACAAAGTCTCTTTCTCTGCCTCTGATTGCTGTTCAACAAAGTTTATGCACAGTTCATAGGAGTCCTGGAAATCAGTTCGCAGTTCGTTATACATTTATTTACACAGTTCAAAAGACTTCCTTAGTCCTCTTTCTTCTTCTACGGAAAATCCCTAATTTTTTCTTCTTCCATTCAGGGCTAGGTTATCTTCTTTAAAGCAAACGTTATTTACAGTCTATAATTGAATTAACAGTCTCTCACTAGCTCAGAGCCAGTTTCAGCAATAACACGCTGTAGAATTTCAAGACAGACTGCTGCAAGTTCTTGAGCCGGCGGCTGATATCCAAAAGTGGGAAAGGACAGATCTTGCAAAACCAAAACTCTCACACCACTCAGTATCGGAGGCCTTGGTACATTCACCGTCAACACTCCAACGGCTTCCATTCCAGGAAACAAGAGTTCAAATTCAATGATCAGTTCCGGAACCCTGTTGACAACTCGTGAAGACCTCAGTCTCCCGGTCCCCACTGCTCCCGGCATCTGTAACAAGATAGGTCCACTCTGGGGCAGCGTACCTCTGGCAAGGCACCCTTGCTCTTCTTGATCTCCTCAGGCCCTCTTGTGCTTGTTCTGTGTCACTTAGCTCTGATTCAGACATTTCAGACACAGGAGTGAGATCTCTCTAAGATGTCAATCTCAGGTTCTGCCTCTTTTGTCTCACAGGCCACGATTCTCTTGCAAACTCTGCTCTCCCTCTCTGCACCCGGTCGACTTCCACACCAGCTCTTCCAGCTGAGTCTGACTCTGTACCGCTCGCAACGTTACCGTCTCTCTCAGAGTCACTACCTGGGCCTTGTGTAGCGTGACCCCCCTCAGCTCGCTCTGGTGTGTGACCAGCCTCGTCAGCAACCCCCACAGCTTGGCTTGTCCTCTCCAGTGGCCTCGCAACCACGGCTGGATTTCCTTCTGGGAGAGGAGCTGTTTCTTCCAGGGGTCCTGAAACTCTGCGGGTGTGTGAGGCGTGGATCCAGTTCGGCAAGCCTCCTCACTTCACAGCAGTATTCGTCACCAGAATCACTTGGTAGGGACCTCTCCAATGAGCGTCGAGGCAGTTCTTTCTCACGTGCTTCCGAACGAGTATCCAGTCACCTGGACACAGGTCGTGGCAGAGGTCTTTCAAGGTAGGGGCAGTTGCAGCTTCAACCTGGTGAGACACAGAACGGACTACATCAGCCAGTCCTTTGCAATAATCAAGGATTAAATCATCAGTGATGTTTATCAACGCTGTAGATGGTACTGCTGGCAACCGCATCGCCCTCCCCATCAGGATCTCGTGTGGCGAGAGTCCTGTCCTCCTATCGGGGATGCAATGCACACTCATCAGCGCTAAAGGAAATGCAACAGGCCATTTCAGGTACGTGGACGAACAGACCTTTGCCATCCGCATCTTGACAATCCCGTTAATCTGTTCCACAAGGCCAGATGCCTCGGGCCTGTAGCTACAATGCAATCTCCGATCAACTTGTAAGGCAGTACGAAGCAGCTTCATTATTTCACTATGAAAGTGAATTCCTCTATCCGACTCCAATGACGTTGGAAATCTGAAACGTGGTATAAGCTCTCTAAGTAGCAGCTTCGCCACTGTGAGACTATCACACCTTCTCTTTGGATATGCTTCCACCCACCGTGAGAAAACACACACCCCCACTAGAATGTACCTCAGTCCATTGCACCTAGGCATTTCTATGAATTCAAGCTAAATCCTGTTGAAGGGACCTCCAGATCTCCCAATGTGACTCAATGCAACCACAGTCTTCTTCCCAGCATTCATTTGTTGATACGTAACACACCTGTGACACACTGCTTCAGCAAATGCACGAAACCGTGGATTGAACCACGTCTGTCTGAACACTCGCACCATGGCGTCTTTTCCAATATGAACTGCTCCATGAATTTGCCTCGCCATAGGGCTCAATAAATCATCTGGCAACACTGCTAGGCGCATTCATTTTCATGATCGCCTCAATGTGGTCTGGTGACACCTTCCTCTTGCCTTTCTCAATGCGATGACCCAAATACTGGACTTCAGGCAAACAGTACTGTAGTTTGTTCGGGGACACCTTGTGTCCATTCTCTGCATGTGATTCAACAGTGCAACAGAATCAATCCTGCAAGCGTCCTCCATCTCTGATGCAATCAGGAGGCCGTCAATGTAATGCACAAGAACTGAACTCTGCAGCAGTACCAGACAGGGGCGGCTCCTCCATTAGGGCGGAGGAGCGTCGCCCCACTGCTTTCTCACAGTGCGAGAAGCAGAAACATAAAATGGTAAAACTACCATTTTATGTTTCTACTTCTCGCACTGCGAGAAAGCAGAAGTGTTTGGTTGGGGTGGGTCGGGGAGGTGTGGCTTGCCCAATGTTGTGGGCCCTGACTGTTTGGTCGGCCCTCTGGGGCTGACCAAACCAGTCATGAGCACTCTCCCTTTTCTCCATGTAGGCTGCATGCAGCCTACATGGAGAAAATTACCTCCCCATAGGCGCCCGGCAGGGCGCCTTCCCCACCAATCACAACGCTGCCATTGCAGCATTGTGATTGGCTTAGGGGAGGGGAGGGAGGCTGCCTGCTTCCTGTTCAGCAGGAGATCAGGAAAACAAGGAGCTGGCCAGGAGCTGCGACGGCACGGGACCCAAGAAGGTAAGTTTCTTTTTTTATTTTATTTAACCCCCCCTGTGCGAACCCCCATGCGAACCCCCCACCCGCCCCCCACCCGTGAGTCATGCCAGCCGCGACTGGTACCAGACTCTCAAGATTCTTTTTCAAAATCTGATTGCAAATCGATGGACGCTCAGTATACCCTTGTGGGATACGACAATACGATTTTCCAGACGGAAAATGAATAAAAATTGGCTTTCCTCGTGTAGGGGTATCGAAAAGAATGCCTGACATAGATCAATCACGGTAAACCATTCAGCTTCACCATGGATCTGAAACAAGATCACTGATGGATTCGGTACCACGGGACAACATGGAACTACAATCGTGTTGACCTTTCGCAGGTCCTGCACAATTCTGAACTTCCCACTCGGCTTCTGCAGTCCCATTATAGGGGAATTGCATGGGCTCCCCATTAACTCCTTCAAAATGCCCTGTTCGATCATGGACTCAATCACTGGCGTAATCCCTGCCACAGTTTCCAGCATCAGGTTGTACTGGGGCGTTCTTGGAAATTCAGCATTTGGCTTGATCTGGATCTTAACTGGCTCAACCCCTCGGATCAGTCCTATCTCTTCTCCCGTGAAATCCAACACCTCCGGAGAGACTGAGTCCCTCAGGTCGTATGGCAGATCTTCAGTTGTCAAAAGGGGAAACATCTCTATGCAGAGTTTCTGATTTGCCAATTTGAATGCAATGTCATCATCACTAGTCTGCAACTCCACTCCCTTAGGTGTGCAATGGATGGTACAATTCAGTTTACACAAAAGGTCACTACCCAACAATCAGACTGGACGCAAATCGCACACCACAAATTGGTGTCGGTCCTGAAAGGCTCCGATTCTCACAGGTACTTCATCTGTCAATGGATTGGTCATTTTCTTGTTAGCAACTCCTACAACTTGGATCGATTGTCCTGAGAGGGGTAGGTCTGGGGCTACTGCAGACCTCATAGTAGAACGGGTAGCACCATTATCAATCAAGAATGTGATGGGATGACCGTCTACATCTGCCTCCATATACGGTCCTCTCTGGTCTACCTCTAAGAGTACTCCAAGGGTACAGTCTTCCTCCCCCCTCAGGCACCGTCATTGTAACGGATCTAGATCAAACTCATCTAGAGTCTCGATAAAGGGCATCTGCTGGTACACTCAATTCCCTTGTGGGATCCTCGGAGGTTGGGGAACTTGCACTTGTGAGCTCAAACCCCCTCCTTGCACGGACCTAGGTCTCGCCACCATATTTACGACCTCAGGTACCTGCATCATCAATTCATCCTGAATCTGATTTGCTGGATTTAATCGACACTCGCACTTCCAATGCCCCACCTTGTGACAAAAATGATATGCAGTAGTTTTCTTTAGGGTACCAACGTCTATTCCTGTCTTGGGATCTATGGGTTTCCCTTTTCCCTGGCCCCCGTGAACCGACGCATTCTGGGCTCCACATTGATTGTTTACTTGCTTCCATCCCAGTGTTCCTCCACTCGAGTGCACTTGGTCTACCCTGTCTGCATTCCTCATCTGGGCCAGCATTAGCTTATCCTTCAATTTCGTATGCTGCGAGTCCACTTCATCATTACAATATCTGGCATACCGTAGAATCTTGTCCATGGATTTATTTTGCCAACAGATCAGAGGCTGCTGGATCATGAAACTAATTTCGGGTCTCAATCCTAAAACAAATTTGGAAAGAAACTGTACCATGCCCTTTGAATCTAGCGTATCCAGCAGCTGTACTGCTTAATGGCTAGCAAGAGCCGCTCATAATAAGCATGTACTGATTCCTTGAGGTCCTGGGTAGTCCGATCAATTTTAACCCAATCAATGTCCTCTGGTGAGATTCTGGACTGCAATCACGTGATTACCTGCTCAAATATTTTCATAACTATGGGTGAAGGACCATGCGTTACGGGGTCTCGATCATCGGGTTCAGAAGTCGGCCATTCGACCGCAATTTTACAAGCAGACCACAAATCACTCGGTGCCACAATGTCAAACAAGGTATTCAAATCAATCCACAGTACTTTTAAAATCTTGAAAAAGCGATCAACCTGCTTGCACCACTCAATAGGTTTTTCCCTCAGCTGAGGAAAATCTTTGGTAAAAGCTGCCAAATCACCTCAGCTCCAAGGCACATGCAAATACCCTCCACTTGGTACCTCTCGCAATGGGTAAGCCTCCACTCCTGCTGTTCCCCCTCCTGGAGGTGGCGTATTTCCTAATCCCTTCTTGACATTCTTTTTCTTTGACCACTTTTCCTCCCACTTATCAAGCATGCTCCATGCACGTATCCCTACAATCAATTCTCGAATGTGGGTTTTCAATCCTATGACTCTTTTCTCTTCCAATTCTTGATCACTGTAATTTAACCTATGACCTCCCTGTAACATCTATGTTTTGGATAAATCCACATTATACCTTTGTGCCAATTCCGTCAGCTTCTCATGTACCTTCCTTGCCTTACAGGTAACATCCTTTGCCACAAACAACAGCTCATCTTGTTCATAGAGTTCTATCCTTTCCAGGGGCAGATTTCCACTTATTATCTCGTCTACTTTTACCTTTAACCTTACTACATCTAGCACCTTGGCCTTTATTGCCGCCCCAATTGTTCCCTGAGTTGATGCACTACTTAGTTCTTCACTTTCGCTACTCTGATTCCTACGAGGATTTTCTTCTGTCAGGCTCCGTGGAACTTTCTGTCTCCCAGAAGTTCCCTGATCATTTCCCATCTCTGACACCCTCCCAGTGGGTCCCCTAACTGGAGGTTCCCACATCCTTAAATCAGAACGCGAGTCCGCCAATGACACTGACCTTACTGCACTCGACCCAACACGCCCTCTTGAAGAGTCTGCAGTAGCTGGCAATGGAGTACTAGCTTCTATAGGCACCAAAAATGGGCCATTCCCGTTCACAGTACGATTCCCTCCAGAATCGATTCTTCCTCCTACTCCTGAATGCAACTGGCTATCGTTTTCCCCCTCCTTTGGGTCGTATACTGACACTATGAGTCCAATGGTAACCGGTACCGTTAGGGCTTCTGGCAACCGTGTAGCAGAGTTAACTCTGTGCATCTCTGTACTTTTCGGTGCTGATGTCCCTGTTCCTTCCATTCCTATTGAAATCTTTCCCACTACTCTTGCACTAGGGCTCGTCTGTGGCTCTCCTGTCTTCTCTGTGAGTGCTCGTTTTCCCTCCTCTGAGTCTGGGCTGTATGGAGGAGGACGTTCTGCTAGCAACCTATCTAGCAAACTGTCATCAGTATCACTGTCGTCCTCTTCCTTCCACTTTCGGGCATCTCCTGTTTTTACTAATAATGGAAATAGCCTCTCTCCATCAATGGTGTCTACTCTCCACTTTTTCAACTGCGCGTCCCATCGCGCATCCTGATGAGCCTTCATCGCCCTTTTCATCCTTCCCTGACTTCGCTCTCTACTCTTTGCGTGTGCTGCTCTCATCCATGCATCTAATGCCTCGAACTGTGTTGGTCTAGGCCGAGGTCGCAATGAAGCCATCACTCCCCTCAACTGATACAGCACCTCTAATCTGAATGAACCATAATGTGGAAAGGCCAAATCTCCCTCTTTTTCGGTCATTTTTTGCCAATTTTGAAGCCACGCTATGGTATGGAGTCCTACATTTGTGGCCATATAATGTGCTGGGGTATCCTCGGGTGGTGCTTCCTCACCCACTCTAGTCACTACTCCTCTATCTCTCCTACAAAGATCTTGTAACACTCTAAAGCATTGCATGATTAAATCAAAATTATTTTCTCCACAAGATGTTTTTGTTTCTACTTCTCGATGACAATCCACCACTCCCAGCGCGACTTTACACCAACCGACCTATCATAGTGCAGCACACTTCGACGTCACTCTTCCTCCTCACACAACAGTTCACCCTCCTTTATAATCTCTTTCTACACATTCACGCACTTCACTCATAGAATCTAGCAGCTGTCTGTCCACCAACGACCGGACAGTTACATATCTGACTGTCCACGAAACGACCGGACGGAATCGTGTACTTGTCTGCCTCACCTCTAGTAGCTATCTGTCCATGAAACAGCCCGGCAGCTACATCTCAGACTGTCTGTCCACGAAACAACCAGACAGTCATATAAATAGAATCAATAGGATCCAACCGCTCAAGACCATTCACACAGTGACCCATGACCTGCGCCAGCCACTCAAATCGCTGTGGTCAGCCCCTGTGCAAGAGCTTCCCACACAATTCTAACAAGCTCACTCACACACGTTCCCTATCTCCAAACAGGTGGTCTATAGCACTTCACGACTCCCACAATCACTGGTCAGACAATTACATCACTCGGTGTCTTCTACACCTCAAATCTATCCCTGGTTCTTAGGCTACTCCTTGACCCTGACATCAAAATCATCAAATCATATCACATGGACCACGCGCGTTCGGCCCGAAACCATATTCACTCAACTCTCATTCCAACCTGCCAAACATCACACAATCAAATCGTCACCGCAATCTAACACACACATCCCTTTTCATAGTCATTCCACTGTGAACTGCTGTTCCCGCCGCACTGTCACTCTCCGTCGGTCTCCGCTAGGTTCCGTCGCTCTCCGTTCTCGATCTTTTGGGCTCTCTGAGGCTCTATGGCTAGACTTTCCCTAATATTCCTAGATTCTCCCCTCACCTCAAGAGACAACCATCCGACAGTGCTACCAATCAATGGGGCCGGGTTCTCTTTCTCTACTTACTCTAGAATCCTCGGCTGATGGACCGTTGGTGTCTGCCTGGAAGTGTAGAGGGGAGAAATAACTTTTCACATCAAACCTGGAAGCACAATGATTTATGACTCCGAAGAATCACAGACTCCAGGTTCTAAGTTTAGTGGATTTATTACAAAGCCAAAAATAACTGGACATACAAGCACCTCAAGATGAGGTTGTAAAAATACATCGGAACTAATACAAAGCCAAACCTACGGGTGTTAGAAATGGGATCTCTGGTTGGCTAAGGCTTGCGCCAAAGCCAGGCAGAGACCACCACTCTAGTCAGGGCAAGGGAGTTACACACCCAAGATAACCCCTGCTCACCCCCTTGGTAGCTTGGCACGAGCAGTCAGGCCTATCCCGGAGGCAATGTGTAAAGCGTTTGCGCAACACACTCTCACAGCAGCAACACACTAGGCACACCACAAAAGGAGACTCCACACAAGGTTATATAAAAGATAGCCTTTGTATTATCATAAAACACATTAGATCATAATCACACAATGTACACTGTGCCAACGGGCACCAGGCAGTATTTACAGGGGATTATTTACACATGACAGGGCCAATTGGGCCACTGTCCAAACCAGCACAAATCACAAATGGTAAATGTAGCACAAATAGTAAATGTAGCGCACGACCAGTAACTACTGGTAAAGTTAGGAACTTAGCATGAGATCCTGCAACATAAAGATGGGACACCTAAATCACATTAGGCATAAATCTCGTTAGCATCACACGTTATGCACCAACCTCATTATGCAATAATCACATGAGGCAATAGGCCTCGTAAGCATAAACACAGTGTGCCCCAATCGGGGGCACAACGCACTGACACTGGCCCCAGGCCAACTGGCCTCTCACAGGGGCTCAACGGCCCAACGTCCAGAATGTCAGGGCTGGCTGCGCATGCAGCGAAATAAGAGTGCGCAATTGCACGAGCCTAAACGTGGCAGCTGCCCACTACTTGCTGGGCAGCTGTACACATGAGCAAGAGCACTCAATGGGCCCTCTGGAGTCCCCCTCAAGGACTCTGTAAATAAAGCTTTGCCCCCAACGTTGCAGCTGCCTGCGCTCTCGCAGGGCAGCTGGAAATGGCACGGGCACCACTGTGCCTTGTGAGCCCCACTGGGACTCCACCACAAAGAATATGCCCACGTTGCCGCTGCCCACTGTCAGGCGGGGCAGCTGTGGCAAGGAAACCGGCACTGGCACTAACTGCGCCCTGAGAAGCACTACAAATGCTCAAAATTGGAGCCCCATTCACTGGGCTCGTCTAACTGCGGGGGCAGGCACCGACAATGTGCCTCGAAAAAGCCCCACTCACCAGGCTCTTTCCTGGTGCTGCTTTCTGCACCAATCCTGTGCAGGTAAAGCCCCACTCACCGGGGCTGCTCTGCTGGACTCCTCCGGTCCCCAAGTACTTGTGCACAGAGCGCTGTGCTCGCACCCCAGACTCACGCTCCCCGTCCCCAATGGTAACCCTCCTCCGCTCTACCCACAGGTGGGGTCTGTTACCTGGGTGCGCGGTCTCTGTCGGATCGCCGATCACGCCGCAGCGGCTCCCCGGGACACTCCTATCTTCAGGCTGTCACCAGCGAGCCCGCCTCTCTCCTCCATCAGACGCGGGTTGGAGCTCACCAGGCGCCGACGCTTGGTGCAACACGCGGGGCTCCCTCTGGTGCACGGGGGCCCTGCCTTCCTCAGCTCAGCTTCCTCTTTTGGCCACGCTGCAATTGGCCGGCCGCTTAGCTCTGCCCACAACCAGGCAGTTTGGCCTGACTTCCGGGTCGCGCTGGCCGCGGCCCGGCGGCACCTGTTCTCGGCGGCTTCTCGGTGCGGGGTGGGCACCCGCCTGTAAATAAAACCAAAGGCAGGGTGGGCTCCCGCTATTAAGGACGCATCAATGCGGGGTAGGCTCCCGCTGATAGAAACAGCACCGATGCGGGATAGGCACCCGTAACAAGACACCCAAATGCGGGCGAATCCCTACGTCGGGATTCCCTCAGACTCAATCACCGCTCAGCGCTGTAGGGAAAACAGGCTCCTCTCCCCTGGGAGCAAAATAAAAGCGCTGACGAGGCGCTAGGAGCCACAGCTCCAGCAGTGTCTCAATTAGGCCAAAAATAAAGGGTCCTTGGTGCTGGGGGGACCCCAGCACAGCGCAGCCAGGCAGGCCAGCACGCAGGGACCCCCAGGAAACAGCAGCTGGGTCCCGCGGCGGTTCCTCCTGGGCGGTCCCCTCCAAGAAAGCACAGAACAGAACATTTACATGGGGTCACAGCCCCTTCTTTTATACACCCTTTTCCCTTGTCTAAAGGTGCAGGGTTTAGGGATACCAGTTAGAACTGGTTTGGGGGAGCTTTGGAGCACTTTGTTTTGCTCAGCTCCTCTCTCCTTTCACAGGACAGGCTAGGGACATCAGACGCACCACAGGGGGTGGAGCCAGCATTGTGGAGGGAAGGCACAACCCTATTCAGGTCTGCGCTGACTCACCCTGCCCCTCCTGGAGCCACACACACCTCCCAGCCCCTGTCACTCACAAGCCAGACATGCAATTCACATCAGGCAGGCAGACACAGAGCACACATAAATGCCAACTTCTAAAAGTGGCACTTCTCCACTAGTCACAATAAATCTGCGCACACCCTTGCGCAGCATTTATTCTCCCGAGTTCGCACATACTAAACTCGCCCCTGCACTCCTCTCACACCAGGAATTACCATGGACACACATATCCCCCATGCATTCCTATGGGAGGGCAGGCCCATCTCACCACACGCACTCAGAGTGCGCACGCACTTTACACTGGGACACAGTGCTAAAGTGCCCAGAGGCCTAAAACCACCAACACTAGACAGGGAAAAGGCTAGGAAACAGGCAAAACGTTTAGGGGTGAACCTGCCAAAAAGGGCCAAGTCCAACACAACCCCCTTCCAGCCAAAACGCAGGGCAGACCAATCACCACTGTGATGGGCTTCCCTGCTTGGGGCGATAGAACACGGACGCGGGCCCGCAACTGCAGGGACACCCTCCTGTCTCTACGCCACGGTGAACCCATGTGGTTCCTTCTGAAAAAGCTGTCCGGAGCAACTGGGCTACCCCACTGGTACTCCCTAGCTGTCCGCGGCCAGGACCAGGCCCTAGGCCACCCAGATGCCACTGGTCCTTGCCCATTCACAGAGTGGGGGTAGTAACCCCTGGCACATAGTAGCCATTCTCCACTCTTCCCCTCATCAGGGCAGGTCTAGACTGCCACTGATCTTCCAGCCTAGGGTCTGCACCCTCAGGCGGACCAGAAGTCACGGGTGAGGCTCTCCTTCCCCTACCTCTCCTTCTAAGGTTCCGCCCTCTCCTCCTTGGAGAAGCACCCTCAGAACACAACTCTCCCACCAGTTCAGGACCTCTCTCCCACAACTGGTCTCCCAACCTAGGGTCTAACCCTTCCAGGTTGCACCGGGGTCGAGGCGAGGACTCCCTCCCTCTGCACCCCCTTCCAGAGTTCTGCACCCTCCCAACTGGAGCGATACCCCTGGAAGATGAACCGGTCAGGACACTGGTTACAGACGTCCTTCCCTCCAGGTCAGACAGATCCTGAACCTGGCCTCCCAACCTTGGGGCTGAACCCCACGGCTGAGCATTTGCCTGGCACACCAGGACTTCTGGGGGCGCACACAGCAGCCCCCCGAAGGTAACACATGACTCATGTGTTGCGTGATAGTCTGTGTGGCGCAGACCTCCCGACCCCTGTCCATCTGACAGTGCGCAGAGATCCCCCACGACAGAAGTGGTGTCATCATGGTCAATTCTAGGAGACTCAGCCCTTCTGGCTGGCCCCTGACCCACTGGTTCTTCCACTGGGGAACACATCCCCCTCTCACCCCTCAATCCGGACTTCTGTACCCTCCCAACTGAAGCGGCACTGCCAGACACCAGAACCACTGGAGCTCTATTTACAGACGCTCCAGGTTCTCCAGACACTAGGAGATCCTCCTCAAATGGACTAACAGGACAGCCGAGGCTCCCAACCTGGTGTTCCCTGAAGAAACCATCCAGGTTCTGAGACTGGGTTTCGGGCACCTGGGGACACTCAGTCCCACACTCACTCCTACTCCACTGAGACAGGACGTGAGCCCCTACACCCCTCCCACTACACTGGGACCTAGCTGGGCTACACTGAACCTCTTCCCCAATACAGGACGGGAAGATACCTGAGCCACTACTTTTGGGATCACTCCCCAATGCCTCTTCAGAACCTCGGGCCACCACCCAGAGGTCTGCTTCCCATGCAAGATCCCATGGATCAGGGTGCTCACACTCCAACAGGTGTTGGCGCAACCCTGGAAAACAACAACTGAGCAGGTGCTCTTTAATAACCAGATTGAACAGTCCTTCAAAATCCTGTTCTGTGGTACACCTTACCCAGTCAATCAGTGCATCATTACAGTCATCCACAAACTTCCCCCAAGACTGGTGAGACAGTTTCCTACTGCCCCTGAACTTCAACCTGTACTCCTCTTCCTGGGAGCCAAGTACCATATTCTGGGAACTGGGAATGGGACTTCCTGCACTGGACTCCATATTGCTGCCACCACTGGATCCCACCCTTACTGGTGAATCCAGACAACTAAAACTACACTCAGAGGACGTACCAAGAGCTAATGTCTCCTTGGTGAAGGCCCTCTCAGCCTCCGCCATCCTCTCCTGTGCTAGGACCCTCTCGGTCTCTAGCTTTTTCTCCTCCACACTCAGCTGCGCTATCTCCTTGGTATGCTCTAACCTGAGCTTCTCCAAAGCCAGCTGATACTCCCTTTCTTCTCTCCTATCTACCCACTCCTCTGGGGACAGTGAAAGGGATGGGGCGCTGCCCCCGACACTGGACCCAGCAAGGGACTCTCTATCTATGGGGTCCTCACCATCTACTGGCGTCCCTGTCCTGTCATTTTCTTCCTCATCTTCAGACTCCTCAGGGCTCCCCTCAGACCCACCACCCTCTTGGCGTGCGGCCAGGGCCCTCTTCTCCTCATTGCGCTCACATTCATCCTTTTGCCATTGGATCAGGTTGTCCCTCAGTTTTGACTGGGTGTCTGACCCACTCACTGCTATGTCTCTCTCCTTACAGAAGTCCACCAACTCCCACATGCTGTATCTAAACAGACCACAAAAATTAAAAGCAGACTCCATTTTTGCAGGACGCTCAGGGACACGTGCAACACAGGAGACCTAGGTGTCTGAGCTGAAGCAAGAGTATACACTTTACAAATGACACTTTTTAGGAGAAGAATAAAATAACTAAAACTCAGAAACAATAATCCCCAAACACGTGATTATCTAAATGCAGAGCTTGTAGTGCAACCAGTTGTCGCTGTGGTACTGCGCAAACGCAAGTCCTATCCTCACCGCTGACAACCAATGTTAGAAATGGGATCTCTGGTTGGCTAAGGCTTGCGCCAAAGCCAGGCAGAGACCACCACTCTAGTCAGGGCGAGGGAGTTACACACCCAAGATAACCCCTGCTCACCCCCTTGGTAGCTTGGCACGAGCAGTCAGGCCTATCCCAGAGGCAATGTGTAAAGCGTTTGCGCAACACACTCTCACAGCAGCAACACACTAGGCACACCACAAAAGGAGACTCCACACAAGGTTATATAAAAGATAGCTTTTGTATTATCATAAAACACATTAGATCATAATCACACAATGTACACTGTGCCAACGGGCACCAGGCAGTATTTACAGGGGATTATTTACACATGACAGGGCCAATTGGGCCACTGTCCAAACCAGCACAAATCACAAATGGTAAATGTAGCACAAATAGTAAATGTAGCGCACGACCAGTAACTACTGGTAAAGTTAGGAACTTAGCATGAGATCCTGCAACATAAAAGATGGGACACCTAAATCACATTAGGCATAAATCTCGTTAGCATAACACTTTATGCACCAACCTCATTATGCAATAATCACATGAGGCAATAGGCCTCGTAAGCATAAACACAGTGTGCCCCAATCGGGGGCACAACGCACTGACACGGGCCCCAGGCCAACTGGCCTCTCACAGGGGCTCAACGGCCCAACGTCCAGAATGTCAGGGCTGGCTGCGCATGCAGCGAAATAGGAGTGCGCAATTGCACGAGCCTAAACGTGGCAGCTGCCCACTACTTGCTGGGCAGCTGTAAACATGAGCAAGGGCACTCAATGGGCCCTCTGGAGTCCCCCTCAAGGACTCTGTAAATAAAGCTTTGCCCCCAACGTTGCAGCTGCCTGCGCTCTCGCAGGGCAGCTGGAAATGGCACGGGCACCACTGTGCCTTGTGAGCCCCACTGGGACTCCACCACAAAGAATATGCCCACGTTGCCGCTGCCCACTGTCAGGCGGGGCAGCTGTGGCAAGGAAACCGGCACTGGCACTAACTGCGCCCTGAGAAGCACTACAAATGCTCAAAATTGGAGCCCCATTCACTGGGCTCGTCTAACTGCGGGGGCAGGCACCGACAATGTGCCTCGAAAAAGCCCCACTCACCAGGCTCTTTCCTGGTGCTGCTTTCTGCACCAATCCTGTGCAGGTAAAGCCCCACTCACCGGGGCTGCTCTGCTGGACTCCTCCGGTCCCCAAGTACTTGTGCACAGAGCGCTGTGCTCGCATCCCAGACTCGCGCTCCCCGTCCCCAATGGTAACCCTCCTCCGCTCTACCCACTGGTGGGGTCTGTTACCTGGGTGCGCGGTCTCTGTCGGATCGCCGATCACGCCGCAGCGGCTCCCGGGACACTCCTATCTTCAGGCTGTCACCAGCGAGCCCGCCTCTCTCCTCCATCAGACGCGGGTTGGAGCTCACCAGGCTCCGACGCTTGGTGCAACACGCGGGGCTCCCTCCGGTGCACGGGGGCCCCGCCTTCCTCAGCTCAGCTTCCTCTTTTGGCCGCGCTGCAATTGGCCACGGCCGCTTAGCTCTGCCCACAACCAGGCAGTTTGGCCTGACTTCCGGGTCGCACTGGCCGCGGCCCGGCGGCACCTGTTCTCGGCGGCTTCTCGGTGCGGGGTGGGCACCCGCCTGTAAATAAAACCAAAGGCGGGGTGGGCTCCCGCTATTAAGGACGCATCAATGCGGGGTAGGCTCCCGCTGATAGAAACAGCACCGATGCGGGGTGGGCACCCGTAACAAGACACCCAAATGCGGGGGAATCCCTACGTCGGGATTCCCTCAGACTCAATCACCGCTCAGCGCTGCAGGGAAAACAGGCTCCTCTCCCCTGGGAGCAAAATAAAAGCGCGAACGAGGTGCTAGGAGCCACAGCTCCAGCAGTGTCTCAATTAGGCCAAAAATAAAGGGTCCTTGGTGCTGGGGGGACCCCAGCACAGCGCAGCCAGGCAGGCCAGCACGCAGGGACCCCCAGGAAACAGCAGCTGGGTCCTGCGGCGGTTCCTCCTGGCAGAGTGTCCCCTCCAAGAAAGCACAGAACAGAACATTTACATGGGGTCACAGCCCATTCTTTTATACACCCTTTTCCCTTGTCTAAAGGTGCAGGGTTTAGGGATACCAGTTAGAACTGGTTTGGGGGAGCTTTGGAGCACTTTGTTTTGCTCAGCTCCTCTCTCCTTTCACAGGACAGGCTAGGGACATCAGACACACCACAGGGGGTGGAGCCAGCACAACCCTATTCAGGTCTGCGCTGACTCACCCTGCCCCTCCTGGAGCCACACACACCTCCCAGCCCCTGTCACTCACAAGCCAGACATGCAATTCACATCAGGCAGGCAGACACAGAGCACACATAAATGCCAACTTCTAAAAGTGGCACTTCTACACTAGTCACAATAAATCTGCGCACACCATTGCGCAGCATTTATTCTCCCGAGTTCGCACATACTAAACTCGCCCCTGCACTCCTCTCACACCAGGAATTACCATGGACACACATATCCCCCATGCATTCCTATGGGAGGGCAGGCCCGTCTCACCACACGCACTCAGAGTGCGCACGCACTTTACACTGGGACACAGTGCTAAAGTGCGCAGAGGCCTAAAACCACCAACACTACACAGGGAAAAGGCTAGGAAACAGGCAAAAGGTTTAGGGGTGAACCTGCCAAAAAGGGCCAAGTCCAACAACGGGCAACTCTCAATCTTTGGATCATGAAAAGGATGACGAATTCCAAGACCAGGACACAGTCAATAAGTGCCCCCACGTCCAGATCAGACTTCATTGAATGTTCGTAAGTAAAAAGCATTAGTCTATCCCTACACTACCACTAACGTGACATCCCTACTTAGCATTCCCCAGGCAAGTCAGGAAAAGGTGTCAGCGTGTGAAGACTTCCTAAGAAATACACTCATGTTGTATGGGTCAAGTAGCCAAAGGCTACAGAGCTCGTTCTAAGATGCTCCTTCCTCTTCATCGATCTCCTCTCCTCTCCTGACTCAACCCCAGGGGCACTGTCCCTAATTCAAACACCAAAATCTCGAATCACGCCCACTGCTCTTCTTCTGATCACCTCATTCAGCTGGGCACTCCTCATAGGTGATTTTCCATTTAGTTTCGATACTCCCAGCTCCTGGCTCGATGACCTTGATTCCCAGGCCTTCTCCTGTGAGAAATAACACCGTCTCACGTTATCAGCACTTCTTGTGTGAATGTATCTTATCCTCCCCTGAGCCTAACTCCTAAAACAAAAGGCGTTATTCTAGCTAACAAAGACGGGTTTCTCCACCTGCAACAGGAACGTGAGAAAAGAACAAGTCCAACATGCACATAAAATGCAACTATTAAATTGAAAATGTGAGAGCATCAGGGAGAATACATTTCAGGCCTACAGAAATCGGCCAACCTAAGAGAATAGCACATAGGCCTCATGAATTTACATATAAATTAACTCTTTTACTGAGCATTTCTAAATCAACACGTTACATGTGCACATCAAATGTGTGAATAAGTGCAAGCATCTAGCACAATTTTACACGTTAATGTTTTCAACTAAACTCACATATACTGCAACACTAATTTCTTCACGTTTATGTGAAAAATACACCTAGCACTTCACATTTCATATTATTACCGTACACATTCTACTATCATAGGTTAATACGACAAAAGAATAAATGTAGGTGCGAACTACTCATGATTATAATGCACCCCTACAAATGAAAGAGCACAATCGCACTCTATCACAGTCCAGTTGGTGTTCTAATTGGTCTTTCTTTCAGACTTACCAGGAAGACGTGGTTCCTGTATTTCAGCTCCTGCCACCACTGTCCAGTCTTCCGCATCCTTCAAGTCCCTAGTTTCAATCTTTTCATGTTTTTTTCTATTGTTCTTACTCCTAGGTTACTCACATACTTCGACTCATTTGTAGAGTCAAGACATTTTCCTTCTCTTTAGAAATTAGTTGGGTCTGCTGTGCATAATCTGATGGGGTCAAAATATGTTGAAGACTAAAAATGAGCAATTTGTCTTTTTCTCTTTTGGAGCTAATTAAGACTGGCAACTATGATATCTTGATGATACGCTTCCTAATGAACAGATTTAAAATGTTATTTCATGCAAAATATTCAGGGTAAGATGGTAAAAGTAAATACAAATTGAATATTGAAAATGAAGCCACTATTGTTATTTGTATATCATATATCAGTTGCCATTTTCTTTAGAAAGTTTTTGTTGAATAATTTAATTGAGCAAATCACTCCTCCATCCAAGCGACATGTTTCGTTTTATTTAAGCAAGTTGTGAATGGAAGCGTCCCCTCTGACTGCAAACTCCATGTGAGACTGGATCGACCAATCAACAGCTTTAAATATTATTTCTGATTGACCTGTAAAATAATAACATTCCTGGAGAAATACCCAGTAATGCAATACTAGAGGCAGTTTCTACTACAAACAGGAAGAGGGACTAATATTTGTCAGCTATTAAACATGAGTTGAACTTTATGTAAGAAGCTAATATAGTTGATATTAAAAAGTGCATTATTATCTTCCATAATTATGATTTGTAGATCAATTTAGGCGGAGTGGCAAACACTTCTAAGCCCTGAGGGAGGTATATTAACTGTGGCCCTGAGTAAAAAGATTTCAGTATTGCTTCAATACATTTTGTATCGCCACCTGCTGGCACACTGACATATTATTTCAAGTGCAGAATCTATGCTCTGCTGCTCATCATACAAAAATAATGCTCCATCAACACCATACAGTTTGATATTCATCATAGTGGGGATAGGTGAATAGAGAGTAGTGTAAGCTCTTGTTTAATTGCCATTGGCTCTATTAATGAGGAAGAAAGTAATGGGGACATAGGACTACCTTGCCTAATTTCACAAGATTTTGATATATGCTCAGCTAGCTGTAAATGTAAAACTATCTGTGCAGGGCATCTCCTATATAAGGGAAACTGCCTTTACAATGCGGGCTAAGCCACGTGTGCCATTCCCCCACAAGCACAACCACGATTACCTTAACCACGCATATGCCTTAACCACACATATGCGTGGTTAAGGCATATGCACGGTCTAGATGCTGGAACGGGTGGGCCTAGGAACAGGAAGGATCGGGAGAGGACACAGTGAGGTAAGTGGGGCTGGGGCAAGGTTGTGTGGGTGGGGTAGTTTTTAAGGGTCAGGGGTAGTTTTTAGGGCTGGGGAATTGGGATTGTTTTCAGGGCTCGGGACGTTTGTAGGGCTCAGGGGGGGTCGGGGTAGTTTGTAGGGCTCTGGGGCAGGGTACTTTTTAGGGCTTACGTTTACGGGGGTTGGGGTACTTTTTCGAGCTTGGTTGGTTGGGGTACTTTTTAGGGCTCCGGGGGGTCGGGTTAGTTTTTAGCTCTCAGGGGGGGCAGGATAGTCTTTAGGGCTCAGGGGGGGTCGGGGTAGTTTTTAGGGTTCAGGGGTGGGGCTCGGGTGTAAACTTTACCACACATGTCCCTTTACCAGTCATGCCTTTACCACGAAATTACGTGGTAAAGGCATGCGTGGTAAAGGAATGCGTTGTTCAGATGCATTCGTGGTTAGGGCAGTGTTGTGAAGGCACATGTAGTTTAGCCATGCGTGCCTCTATCATACAACCCCTATATAATGATGCAAGTAATCAGATGAAGAGAGAAGAAAAATGCATAAGTTACAATATTGCAAATAATAACTCCAAATTCAGCTGTACAAATGTTTCCTTGGCATCACGCATCATAGATACAGTATATGTTATCTTTTTTCCGAAATAGTACATTTTGTCACATAGAAAATGCCTGTCTGAGGCAAGAATTCATTAATGAATAAAGGCAGTTTAATCTTTATGTATACGGGGCGGTAAAAACATCACTAACCCATGAGAGATCACCTTTACAAATATTTTTCAATCTGAATTAACCTGAGCTGTTGGATGATATGAGTTGCAATTCTTAGGGGACTTTTTAGGCTCCAAAAAACTGAGTATTATATCATTTAAAAAAATTACTGTAGAGCGCTTCCATCTTTCTGCGGTCAAATTAAGCAAAATAGACTATTTCTTGTTTGTTAACTGAGAAATAGCTTCTCTGAGCCCGACTATAGTTAACAGCCTAACTATTTCCTGATCTCAATGAAACTGTAATATCCATCTGTGCTAAATAAGCACCCACTTTTCTCCAGATACCAAAGTATCTTCTTTCTAGAACAGCGAATAATGTTATCAGTATTCATATGGTATACCATTTGAAAAAAAAATGTATTCACCAATGCAGAGATTCCCTTAAAACAATTTGTATGTAGTTTCAGTGCAAGGTATCTACTGGTTTTATACAATCCCAATAATTTTGTTGTTACTATGCCTGGGAGTGTACAGTCCCCAGTTCAGCTAATTATATTTCAGAGCTTCTTCAGCAGCATCTCAGTAAATCTGTAGCTATCGGGAGTATTGACTCCCCATAGTGACATCTACCAATATTTCGGAAGCTTGTAAAACTGTTGAAGATTATATTTGTTTTCATCTGGTGAATTCCACAGAGAGAGATATAATTTTCTGTGTAAAATCAATTTAAAGACCTCCCATTATGTATTTGGGCAATATATCCATATTTCAGCCTGGGCCAGAGCTACTGTGGCAGGAGAACTGATGCACAGAGTAATGTCCCTGTAGATCTGCTGATCCATGGATTTTCCCAGAAAGAGTTATCTGCACCACTAGTAGCCCAGATAGCTGTTATATGGCTAATATGAGGCATGGTGACTGAGGTGACCTCCTGACGTGATACTTCTTTCCATTGACCCACAGTGTCAATGAGTGTCTGTCACTGATAACTGTCCCCTTACTCACATAGATCTGTTGACACTTTTCTAATTGTGTTACTTCCACTGTACAGGCCTATTGCATATCTGAGACATGAACAGTGTACAGTGGCGCCTGGCACGGATGGGGGTGTCAGCACGGGGGAGAAATAAAAAATAAAAATACACTTACCTTTTCACCGCGTCTCTCCTCCGTCATCTCTCCACATCTCTTCCGGTCGGACCAGAAGCAGGAAGCACAAAGGCTCCCCCTAAGCCAATCACAATGCTGCTGTCCGCAGCGTCATGATTGGCCTGAGCGCCATGGTTCAGCGCTCAGACAGACAGTGGGAGCCTGTGCATGTTCTCCACCCAGGCTGTGCATTACAGCCGGTCGAGAACATGCAAAGTGCGCATGACTGTTTGGCCGGCCGAAGACGGCCAGCCAAACCATCATGCGCATTGAGAGAGTGCACTCACCACTTCTAACTGCTCTGTGAGCAGAGCAGCCCAGCCCCGCCCTGCAAAACTGCTTCAGCAGGGAAACATAAAATGATAATAACATTGTGTTATTATCATTTTATTTTTCCTTTTTTACACTGCTGAAAAGCAGTGGGGAGACGCTTCTCCGCCTTAGCAGAGGAGCCGGCACCGACAGTGTAGATAGTGGGTTACTTTTGGTAAGATTTAGAAATGGGAATAATCTTCTTGGCTACCATGTTCCCTATCACACAACACATACAATGGTATGTTGATTGTCATCCCTGCTACAGTGCCTCATATGGCAAAAGGTGTGTCCTGTGATGGCTGTACAAACAACACAAACTTATTTTGACTTACTAGGGTACTCAGATAAATAGTCCACATGCCTACACAGCCCCCATAGAGGTAGCTCTTAGTGTCACACATAGTAGCACTTACCATGTGACCTTAGTCTTAGGATGTTGTGTATACTGTGGTAATTACCTCTATGAACCATATGCATCAATGCAATGGGCCTAGCCAGAAAGGTGTCTGGATAGTCATGGACAGGTAGTTTACTCTTCAGAAGGTCAAAATGGTGTGTTGTGTGTCATGGTACCTCACATCACATTCTATGTAGGATGGGCCTGGCCTACATGATATTAGTTGGCTGGCACAGTCAGTGTAGGTCATGACCAGGGCTGAGGTTAGTCATCAGATTACGACAAAAGTGTGTATCCATGCTTTAGTTGTGTATAGAATGTGACATGGACACATGTAATATGTTGACTCTTGATGAAGGCTTGCGCTAGATGTCAACATAATGTGTGTCAAGCTGACAGTTATCCTCAAACTTCCAGTTACAATATGTTTCTACATCTAATGCATCCATACAGGTCAACGTCCATCAGAAGAAGACCATTTGGAGAGCCATCGCCCGGAAGTTGAGGACCCTGGGCTCTACAACCGGCGTATGCCCACTGCAGGAAGAAGTGAGATGACCTGCGGTGCTGGACCCGGAAGATCTTGGAGGTCCAGCTGGGGAAGTCCTCCCAACATGGAAGGAGCACGCACCGGCCCCTGACCCCCTGATGGCCCCATACTGGCGGTGCCCTACTCAGACCTTGATGGGCAGTTGAGGGTCTAACAGCAGAAACAAGGGGGTGAGTCCTGGCCAGAGTCATACATGTAATTTTGCCAACTTTGAGTGTTACAGACAGGCATTTCACCAACCATATTGGTGGTGGCCCATGTGCCACAAACAAGATGAGTCATTGTTATTGTAAGTGTGGTAGTAGGTGCATGCTGCTGTGCTGTGCCTATTGTCTTTCTGACCTGAAAGACAGCAGAGTCCTGTCCACATCCAATTCTCTCCTTTTGAGTAGACACCTAGTTGAGTGAAGTGAGTAATCATCTCATGTTCTCAGTAAATCTGGGTGACAATTGTACCGAACAGGCAACTGGTCTTGCTTGTGTGAGGGGTGATGTACCCTTACTACTGTCTCTCATGTGATGGTGGCCCTCATGAATGTGACATGACATAGAGTCGACATTACATGCGGTAACTGTACAACAGTTCCCATTGGTAAGTACTGGTCATACAGCGAAATGAGATTGCAAACATCACTGGTGGCATCAGCATTAGAGCCTACATGCTAGCCAGTGTGCATTTTCCAGTTGATGGTTCATCTGCAATAGTGTTTCAATACACTCATTCACTGACTGGTGACATGCATGAGGGAGTGAGATGTAGAACTGTGGGGATCCTATGTGAGTGTCTAGACTGAGACTTGAAAGGCAATCTGAGTAAACAATACCATAGTGGTGTGATGTGCCAGCCAATTGGGACTCTAGTGATCCCACATCTTCAAGTCATAGATGTTCAGGGACACCCAAAACCTTCAAAGGTGTATTGGCTTGTGGATATACAATCTATGACTGGTGTCATCACCTGCAGCAAGCAAGATTGGGGATGGTCATATGGCTATATGGAGTGTTGTGCTGTGTCTATCTCCCAAATGATTTGGACCTCAATATTTTCATGAAACATTATCTGTTAAATGTGAATCATCGCTACATGTGATCCAGCGTGATATTAGCAAACAGCATTCATACAATAGATACTCACTTGGGCCCATACATTCATACTACGCTAATACTTACGCTGGGTTTTATCAGTTGTTACTCTTTATCAAAATCCCTGCTACCAATTACCTTCCGATTGAAGAGTAATGACTTACCAATGAATCCTTTGCTAATTGGGAAGTTTAAAATGAGTGACATTCATTATAGTACATAATCCTGAAATAACCACTGAGTCAGGAAGTTTTAAAATGTTTATCTAAAGATTTTAGCAGAGTAAATTACATAACCACATGGTACTTAATCGCATATCACGGGTGAAGCATAGAATAATAATTATTGATTAATGACGGTCCCTCAGAAAGGAGAAGATAGAGACAGCAGTGCAACTAAAGGTTGCAATTATATTTACCTAAATGCGAGAACCAAACCCCTTGGCCAAGGAGTTGGAAAGATTAGGACCCAGGAAGGATGAAGAGCAAAGACCTCCTCCAGGATCAGGACAGGACCGGTGACCTCTCTACAACGACGCCTGCGTCATTCCCCTCTCTGATACTCGGCTTCTCCTCGATTCTCCAGTGCCTTCCTTCTAATGGACTCCGCCGCCCCCTCCTCAGGACCTCTCTGGACAGCGATTCAGTCTGCAATCAATCAGCTTGACGATCTGGAGCTAGAAGCTAGATAATTAGCTAATTCTATATCTATTATACCCTTCTATGCCATGTACTTCCCCTTAATGTTTTTTACAAACGAAGGTGCACCAGGAAAAAAGTCCACAGCAATCCAAATAAGTCCAAAAATTAATCTTCTTTATTGAGTTTCAAAAATAGTTTTAAAAAGGGCAATCAGCCAACGCGTTTCGTTCCAAGTTGGAACTTCATCAGGGCGTTAAATAACAAAACGTCTTCGTTATTGTATTTGTGAAACCATCATCTGGATTTCACATCGGCTGTGATCAACAATAAGATCTATCTATCCACCTCTCGAGAAATGACCAAAGTATAATCCTTAAAAGTTTAGAGGCAAGTTTCCGGACCCCACAGTCAGGATGGGTTCCCAAAGAATACAGTGTCCGTGATAAGACGAGCCGTGAGACCGAAAGTAAACAAGATTCACGGGGACAGGGGGTTGATCCTCACACCATATTAATTTGATTTGAATTCTGAAGACCTTTGTCTTTAAACTACCGCCCATCAATTTTAATACATTGGCTTTATTTCCCACCCGCCTCACGACAAAGTTTATTCATTTTCCATATACATAGTTGCAAGTTTGGCAAGAACACATAAATATATCAATATCGGCCATTAGGTTGTGGCCTTGGACGACATCCAGGTTGACTTCATCCTTTATTCTTTGGCAGCCAAGGAGGACACATGCGCAGAATCACTGTCTCTCGAGTTTCAGATCACCAACCCCAGGCCCAAGTTTACGAACTAATAAAAGTCAAAGAAGAAAATATTAAAATCACAAATAATATGTTTCACTGTATACCCACTCTTTCTACTCTATCCCCATTTACTTATAAATCTATCCCGCATTAGTAGCGTTAAGAAAACGACAAATTAATAATAACACAAGAGCAAGCTGAAGCATGTGAAAACATCAAGCAGCCATTTTAATACACACTGCGCAGAAGCAGAAATTTCCCACCAAGCAAAGTAAGACGTCACACCATGTGATATGGATGAGACATGCGCAGTAAGGTTCCCGCTCTTTGCGGCCATTTTAGAAAAAGACAAGCGTTACTTGTTAGTTAGAACACATAGGCAAGCTTCCTTGCTATTCGTGTAATGTATGCAACGTTAGTATAAACAATACAAGATTAATAAATTAATACTATGGGGTGATTGCATTCGAGCAAGTCTCATTTTTGAGTCCTTGCTCCATCAATCCCCTCTCTGATGGCGTTTAAGAGCCATCAAAATACTACCCTCAATCAGATGCCAACTTCTAGCAAATAGTTTCATTCTCATTTTTACATTTTCAATTTTTAACATCCCCTTTCAATTTCTTGTATAATTCACTTCTCACATCCTCAAGTTCAATTTCATCAACCTTTCTCTTCTTTCCTCTTCCTGTCACAGTATACGATTCATTCTTTCTACAACATTTGCACCATATTATTATCGTTAGTACTATTATTGCTATTCCTGCTAAAGGTACTAGTATTTGACCTATAAGCCCTTTTCCTACATTAGAAAACCAGGTACCAATTGACACAATACTACTTGTCAATCTTTCCCATACACTATCAACTTCCAGTGGTTTAAGTTCCTTCTCAAGTTTAGTTATATTCTGTATATACGTTCCAATTTCTGCACTTTTATCAGGAATGTAAGTGCAACAATGTTTCGTCTTCAGTAATTTACAGACTCCGCCCTCTTTTGCCAATAAAATATCAAGAGCAAGTCGATTTTGCATAACCATAGATCTAATCGCAACCATCTCCGCATTAATCATTAGAAATCCTCCAGCAGTGTCAGTTGATAAACGATCAACCACTGTAGACAATTTACATGTTTTCCTTGAGTTCAGAATTATTCCCACCGAAGGTATCAATGCACCAAATATATCACCTACAATTTCAGAAAAACTAGCTCTTTTACTACGTGTTAATTCGCCATTGTTTTCATTGCTCCCAGTGTTTCTTTTTACGTGGTATATTTTTGGAAATACTATTCCAAAATAACAACTTCCATACCACAGTGCAGGAGGCCTAAAGTAAGCCTTTTTACCGCATACATAATAGATTCCAGGAAAAACTGAATCTGTTCCTCCTTTTATTCCCCAACCTCCAAGAATTAAGAAATTGTGTTCACATTCACTGGTAGCGATGAAAACATTGTTATAATCAGTCCTTAATCTATGTAGACAAATTTTCCCCGTCTTTACAAAATCCAGAGCCATAGCAGCTTGAGCCTTGCCAGGTGTGTAACTCCCTTCTTTCTCAGCCCAAGGTGGCAAATGAGCATTATGCTCAGAAGCTTTCTTTTGAAAATCTTGTCTTCTATCTTCTACTAAATTTAAAAATATCTTTTCTTCTTCGTGTAAAGAACATGTTAGATTGTGTCTATGTGCATGTGTTATGTCTATCGATTTCATTGTTAAGAAAAATTCTCCCATAAACTGCGTCTTTACTACTAAGCACTGGGTTCATACTCTTGCGAATCGGAACCTCCAAAAATATCACATCTGTGTTTGAATAATAATATTGAAGTCTCCCTGTTCTATAAAATAAACTAGCTAATACACTACATGATATGCCATATGTCAATGGTAAGTGATGATATGTTAATCCTTCTGCTACTGATTCAGGTAACTTCATACAGACATAACAATTACTAACTTCCATGATATCTACATATTGAAATAATAACTTTGTGAAAACATTTAAACTAGTGTCGTTATCAGTTATTTCATGATGAAACTCTGGTTCATTTTCTGCCATTAGTTCTACTCTATTTCCCTTCATGTGTGCTGTCTGTCCTTTAGTTCGTTATTAATCTTTGTATCCATTATCATAAGGTAAGGGACTGCTACGATCAGAACTAACCATACTATAAGCACCATTACTATACTACATATGCATATTGCACAGCATCTTCTACAACATCTCTGTTTTGGCCTCCCAGCAACTCTATCATCAGACATTTCGACAAGGAAGATTGCTCTTCTTATCTATTTTTCGTTTTTCTTTATATGACTCTTTTGCGTAGTCAAGGTGGTCTTATTTCTTTCTCGTACGTCAGTTCTGCACTTGTTCCTTCGTCACCACTTTCACTTGACTCTGAACTCTCGTAATCTTCAAGAATAATGTAAGTCCAATCAGGACCCTTGAATTTGTTATTTACAAGTTTCAGTCTCTTGCTTCTTCTTTTCTTAGTTCTGTTTTCTTTTTTTTTTTTTTTTCTTTTTTATTGGTGCATGATTAAATTAAGCCTGTTACACTTCATTTCTTTTTTTTTCACTCACTTTGCGGATAGTTTATAAATACAAAACATGCATATATTATAGCTCCATAAGTAGATTGCGTATATATTAGATAAGTTACTTAGCATGAATAATAAGAATTAATTAATATAAATCAGCATTTGCTCATCATGCACACATTTTATAGACATTTAACCCCCTCTCCCACCCCTCCCACCCCGGGGTTGGCACACCTTAATGTAATTAAGAGAAAAAGAAAAAAACAAAAAAAAACACAGTTGTATTATCTAAATCATCTCTCAAGCCATTTGGTCAGAGGTTCCCATATCTTTAATCCCTTCTTACAAGACCGTACTCCTCTTTTCCCATAGATGGCTCTTTCAAAGTTATAATTTGCCACCAGTCTCGTTAACCATTGATGATACACGGGTGGAGATGGATCCAGCCAGGCTGAAGCAAGGCAGAGTCGATAGATTGCCATGGCTATAAAAATCAAATACTCTCCTGGTTTGCCTTGCATTTCCTGATCCACCCCTAAGCAAATCAGGGAGGGAGATAGGAGAATATCCCTCCCTAACATTTCTTTAAAAAAGTCGTAATCTCAAATTTTAATTTACTTAATACATCACAAGAGGCAAACATATGATTAAGATCAGCCTGAAAAAACAAACATCGTGGGCAAAAGGTCCCTCTTCCGTCCCCCATTTTGCAATCTTTTTGGAGTAAAATACAGTGAAAAACAAGATTTATAATACTGGGCTTGAAGTCGCGCTGGAATTAACAAATTTTGTGCTAACTCTACTGAGTGAAGAAATAAGTCTTGTGATATATCAATCTCCTCTTTCCACTTCCTAGCTCGTACTGTTAAATCGTCCGGCATTAATATATTAAAAGAGTTATACACCATTCCAATCGATGGGTGATTCATCCTTACATTATCAATAATGGGATTGTTGATAAACCCTGCTGGCCCGCCACACTTTTTCTTTAAAAAGTCATGTACTTGCAGGTATTTATAAAAATCTTTCCAATCCAGTTTAAATCTTTCTTTGAGACTCTCAAAAGAGGCTATGTCAGAGCGAGAATATAAATCCCCAGTGTCACCAGACCCTTCTTTTGCCACTTTTGTAGTAATACATCTTTAAAAATATCAGGCAGATTTGGATTGTTGTATATTGGTGTATAATAATTCAGACGGCCCAGTCCAAGCATTTTGCGAACTGACTTCATACATTTAAATCCGGGCACCAATGTTTTAAGACGTACCTTCTTGTAGTGAGAGTCGTTTAAAAACCGCCAGGTCCAGCCCCATGCATCTCTACCCATTATAAGTTCTATAGGCGTAGGTATATCTCTCAAAGGACTATCTATAACATTTTCTGATAAAAGAGTAAGATTATGCAGAAGAGTAGTTGCCCAGTAGTAAAGCCTTATATTTGGAAGAGCCAACCCTCCCTTATCCTTTGGTAGAGACAGAAATTTGTAGGCTCTTCTCGGTTTAGCATATGCCCATATAAATCTTGAGAACAAATCTTCGATCTTTTTAAACACATATTACTAAATTCTAACGGAATAGCTCTCATAAAATATAAAAGTTTGGGGAAAAAAAGCATTTTAATTAAGTTACATCTCCCTATTATTGAAAGATGCAATTTGTGTAGTCGAAATAAATCTGGTTTAATTTTATCAATCAAGGGATCAATATTGCACTCGACTATCTTCTCAACAGTTGCCATGACTTCCACTCCGAGATACGTAGCTTTTTCTACTTGTCTTATATCTTGACTCATATCCACATTTTTACAGATTATCTGAGTTTTAGATCTATTAAGGGAATACCCGGACAAACTTCCAAATCTAGCCGCCTCTAATTCAACCGCAGCCATAGATTCTTCGGGATTAGCAGTCACCAAGGCGATGTCGTCGGCATAGGCCAGGACTTTCGTCTCCCACCCGTGTGAAACAATAGGACTAATTTTCTGATCGCTTTCCAGTAAACGTAAAAAGGGTCTATATACAGTGCAAACAGGAGGGGTGAGCTTGGGCATCCCTGGCGAGTCCCTCTTTTTATTTTAAACTTGTCAGTTAGTGCGCCGTTTATAAATAATCTAGCTGTAGGTTGATAATACAACATCTTAAAGGCTTGAATGCATCCATGGCCTATCCCGACCCTTGACAGAGTCTCCCATAAAAAGGCCAGGAGACTCTATCAAAAGCCTTCTCAGCATCAAGAAGAATAAGTGCCATTGGGTCTCCTGAGATATGTACCGCATCAAACAGTGAAATGATCCTCCTGACATGATCTACTGTGCCTCGTCCCGGTATAAATCCGTGTTGTCTTGGGGATATAACCTTATGTATTACCCCTGCTAATCGAACTGCCAATATTTTCGAGTAAATTTTACTATCCGCATTAGTCAGGGTTATAGGGCGATATGAGGCAGGATCCAATGCCGATTTATGCTTTTTCAAAAATATAATGATTTTAGCTTGTGTCCATGACTCTGGTGGTTTTCCCCCACTGAACACATGCATAAATAGCAGAACCATAATCTCTTTTAATTCCGTGGAGAATCTTTTATAAAATTCCCCTGGAATATTATCCAACCCAGTGGCTTTATTATTAGGAAGACAATTGATACATAACAGTATGTCAATCCATTGGGGGGGCTCATCGAGTAGACCCTGGTCGTCATGCGATAATTGCACCGCTGGGATTTGGTTTAGATATTTGGCAATATCGTCTGCCTGGGCGGTGGTCGTCTCATGATATAGATCCTGATAATAAGCAAGGAACTCCTTGCGAATGCCCTCTACATCTGAGACAACTTCCTGCACAGCATTTTTAACGGCTGTGATAATATTCCTAGTGGCTTTCTGTCTTGCCCTGATCGCAAGATGATGTCCAACCTGCTCACTACATTCATATGCCTCCCTCTTCCAAATTTCTAATCTATCTGCTGCTTTTTTAGCAATTACCCCCATGACAGCCGATTTTGCTGATATTATTCTTGCTTGCGCATCAGCCGAGTCCTCCCCATCCCTAAGCACAGTAATTAGGTTCTCTTCTGCCTCAGCCAGTTGAGATTGAAGTTTATCCCATTGTCGACGCTTTTCTTTATTTAAAGTGAGTGAGAAGCTAAGTGTCTCTCCCTAATTGCTGCTTTTAGTGCATCCCAAACCACCTCAATCCCTGTACTACCTAAATTGTCCTTAATAAATTGTACCATCCAGCGTTTCATATGTTTGCAGTACTCATCATTTAAAAGGAGGGATCTCTCAAAGGTCCAGTTAGCAACATCTCTATTGACCACCATTACCCCCCTTATTTCCATAACTAAGGGATTATGGTCTGCCACTATACGCGGATGTTTTTCTATTAAGCTCTCTAAAAGAATAGACTGAGATGCAAAGATGTAATCTAGTCGCACCATTTTATTATGCGGAAAGGAATAAAAGGTATAACCAGAATCCATGGAATGTTGTGAATGCCAGATATCGGTGAGTGCTTGCTCCCTACATAAATCCTTGAGGGCTTTAAAAACTTTTGGTTTGCGTCCACTGTATATCCAATTTCTATCACCGGTTATACTCTTGTCTGCTGGCAGATTGATATTAAAATCGCCGCAGATGATTAAAGGTAGTGGCCATTCGGCCAACTCATTGTTCAAAAAGTCAAAAATTGCTGAATCATCAGCGGTGCTGCCATAGATAGTACATATCGTAAGTAAATTCCCATTTTCCCTTCGACATACTGTAATAACCCACCTTCCATTTGAATCAGTTAGTGTGCGTATAAATTGAAGTGACCGTTTTGCTGATAAAATTGCCACCCCTCGTATCCTGGCATTTTGGGTAGTAGCCCCAACTACAGTAAAACCAAGTGAATCTAACAAGTGAATTTGTGTCCTTTCTATGTGTGTCTCCTGTAAACATAAAATATCTGCCTTGAGTAACCTAAGTGCAACGGCCGTATTACGTCGTTTCTTAATATCATTAAGGCCACACACATTGATAGTTGCGATGCGTAATTTACTCATCTAAAGTAACAAAGTTTTTTGTTTTTTTCCCCCCTTTTTAAACCCGACCCTCCTTGTGCCAACCCCCTCCTCTACCCCTACCCCTGACCCATCCCCTTTGAACCCCGCCCGCCCGCCTCCCTCCACCACCCACTGAGGTTACCTGGTTCTGAGAGAACCAGGATGAGGACATCTGAGCATTCAGGGCCCCATGCCCACCACCCCCGTTCTGACCCCCAAAATGATAGTTCAATCAATTCATAATCATTAACCTCGCTTAATTGTCCCCAGTCTCATTTATACCCCAAGTCTTTAAAATACCTAAAGTTCTGTTTTCTTGTTCAGTTTGACTTGTTACTTCATTTACTTGATCTGGATCTTCACTTCTGGTTGTTATGTGGTATTTTACTCTTTTAATGACACTAGGCCAATGATCACCTTTTCTTGTTTTCTTTGTTTGCACTGTTTCTTTATTTTTATCTTCAGCAATCTCTTTATTTTCACTGTTTGACACCTTTTCGTTTTCTACAATTACTATTTTTCTTTCTTGCTCTTTTCCAGGCCTTATTGGTTTTTCTTCTGCAGCTCCTCCGTGAGTTTCCAATAATTGACCTTGTTCTTTGTTTAATTCTTCATGTTCATGTTTCTCGAGATCTTTTTCTTCTGTGTGATTTTCTGGATCTAACTGGTTCTGATCCGGGCTTATTGCACTTTGTACTTCTGCAGCCTGACCGGATTCTTCTAAACCTGTCTTTCCCTGCTCAAAACTTGTTGGTTCTTCGTTATTTTGAGTCCAGTTTCCTTTCCCTATCTGGTCCTGCTCAGGTTCTTTTATTGTATGTTCTTCTCCTCCCTGAGCTGCTTCTTCTTCACCTATCTGATCTTCTTCAATTTCTTCCAATTTTGTTTGACTTCCTGTTCTGTAGTAAACTTCAGGAATTTCTACCACCAGTATCCAGTCCTGACTTGTGCTCGGTTGTTCTTCTGCAGCTTCTCTGGAATCTCGAGCCTGAGATTCTTCAGCTGGGCAACCTTCAGCTTCCTCGGTGATTGATGCTGACTGAGGATTTTCTTCTTCAGGGTCTGTTACTCTTTTGGTGTGGCTTACATGAATCCAATTAGGAAATCCTGCACACTTCACTGCTGTATTGGTAGTCAGTATGACTTGACAGGGTTTTCCCCTTCTAGGTGATAGACACGTCTCTCTGGTGTGATTATTCACTACCACCCAGTCACCAGGATTCAGATCATGTTCTTGTTCAGGCTGCCTCGAAACTGCGTCTTCTCCGACCTGATGAGAGACAGAACGCACTAGGTCAGCCAATCCTTTGCAATAATCCAGTACCATATCATCAGATATATTCAGCAGTTTGTTTATGGGAACATGTGCTTGTCTCATTGCTCTTCCCATCATTATCTCGTGTGGGCTCAATCCCGTATTTCTATCGGGAATGCTTCTGAGTCCCATTAAGACAAGTGGCAATGCATCTGGCCACTCCAATGATGTTGATGCACACATTTTTCCCAGTCTGGATTTTATAGTGCCATTCAATTGTTCAACCACTCCAGAAGCCTCTGGGCGATATGCACAGTGCAATTTTTGTTCAATTTGGAATGCTTCACAGATTATTTGAATCACTTCACTGTTAAAATGTTTTCCTCTATCTGATTCCAAAGTTACTGGGAAGCCAAACCTAGGAATGAGTTCTCGTAGTAACAACTTTGCGACTGTAATGCTGTCACTCCCCCTGGTAGGGTAAGCCTCCACCCACTTTGAAAACAGATATACTATGACTAGTACATATTTCAACCCTCTGCATGGTGGTAACTGTATAAAGTCGAACTGTAGTCTTATAAATGGACCTTCTGCCTTTCCAATTTTCCCAAACCCAATTATTGTTTTTCTTCCTGGATTATGCATCTGGCAAGTCAAACATCTCTGGCAAAGGCTCCCTGCTACAGCCCTGAACTTGGGATTGTACCAGTTCTGTCTGAAAAGCCTAATCATTGCATCTCTCCCTATGTGTGTGTCTCCATGATACATCCTGGCCATTTGAGAGAGCAGACAATCAGGCATGACTGGTCTGCCATCAGCACAAATCCACACTTCATCATCTCCCCTTTGGGAACAACCCACTTTGACCCATGTTTTCTTCTCATTTTCATCAGCACCATCTTGCAATCTTCTAACTTCATTCCATGTTTCAGGTGGCATATACAGCATAAGTTGGCAGCTGATTCCCATTCTTTCCACCCTTTTATTGACTGACAATCTATTTCTGGCACAATGTTGAGCCACAAGATCTGCATATCTGTTGCCGACTACCACCCAGTCATCTCCTGACTGGTGTGCGGCACATTTCACCACAGCCAATTCTTTTGGTGATTGTATTGCCTCCAGCAATTCCCTTACAAATTTTCCATTTTTAATGGGGGATCCTGAAGAAGTCATAAAATCCCTCTGCATCCATAGTTGGCCAAAATCATGCACAACCCCGTAACCATATTGGCTATCTGTAAATATAGTCACTTTTTGATTCCTCCCAATTTTGCACGCTTTTATCAAAGCAATCAATTCAGCTACTTGTGCAGATTTTACTCCTGGTAAATAGGATGCTTCGACTATTCCAGTTAATTCACATACTGCATATGCTGCAGTCAGTTTACCATCTTCATGCCTCTGGCATGAACCATCAACAAACAGCTCCCTGTCTGGCTTTCTAAGGGGCTGTTCTTCAATGTCCGGACGTGGTTTCGTGCATAACTCTGTGACTTGTAAACAATCATGTTCTTCTTCTTCGTCATTTTTAATTTCCTCATGATACAGGTCTGGTAGTAAGGTTGCAGGATTTAGTATTGTACACCTCACTATGTTCACATTTTCAGCACCCATTATTATTCTCTCATATTTAGTCAGCCGACTAGGAGTAAGATGCTGAGTTCGTGTTCTGGTCAACAGAATCACAACTGCATATGGAACAAACACCTTTACTGGGTGTCCCATCACAATTGACTCACTTTGTTCAATGCTTAAACAGGTAGCCGCTACTGCTTTTAAGCAGCCTGGCAACGCGGCTGCCACTGGGTCCAATGTAGCAGAAAAATATGCTATAGGACGTCTGTCCAAACCATGTCTCTGGGTTAGGACTGAAAGTGCACAATTTTCTCTCTCATGACAGAACAATGCGAAGCTTCTCTTATAGTCGGGCATGCCTAGGGCTGGTGCTGAGCACAAAGCATTTCTCAATTTTACAAAAGCTCCTACACTCTCATCATCCCAATCAACTGGGTCTTTTGCCTTCTTTCTTGTCATTTGAATTAGGGGCTTCGCTAACAAGGATAATCCTAGTATCCATTGTCGACAGTAACCTACTATTCCTAGGAACATTCTCACTTCTCTTTGGGTTACAGGCATTTGCATTTTCTTAATCAATAGTACTCTTTCCAAAGTTATTCTTCTTTTTCCCCTCTCAATTTGGTGTCCCAGATATTTAACAGCTGTTGTACAGAACTGCAATTTTTCTGGTGAGACTTTATGCCCTTCTTCAGCCAAATGATTTATTAGTGCTATGGAATCAACAACACAATCCTCTCTGGTGTTCGATGCCACCAGTAAGTCGTCGATATATTGCACTAGGACTGAGCTTCCTGGCATCACTAGTTTCTCTAAGCACTTTTTCAATAACTGATTGAAAATAGAAGGACTTTCCGTGTACCCCTGGGGAACACGATTCCATACATAGACTTTGTTCTCAAATTTAAATGAAAAAAGATACTGGCTGTCTGGATGCAATGGTTTTGAAAAGAACGCTTGGCATAAATCAATCACTGTGAACCATCCTGCACTCCAAGGAATCTGGTATAGGATTACTGCAGGATTGGGTACTATAGGACAACAAGGTTCCACAATCTTATTTATTTTCCGCAGGTCCTGAACAATCCTATATTTTCCGCTAGATTTCTTTAAACCCATTATTGGTGAATTACATGTGCTACTCAGTACTTCTCTTAGTATGTTTTGTTCTACCATTCGATTGATTTCTTCAATGACTCCTGTCTTTACTTCTGCACTCATTTTGTACTGTCTAGTATTTGGGAAAATCGCACCTTCTTTTACAGTAATTTTAACTGGGTCTATTTTGGCCATAAGTCCTACTTCTTTTCCTGTGAAATCCCATACTATGGGGTTTACTGTAGTTTTTAATTCTTCTGGCAGTTCATCTTTTGTTATTAACGAAAACATCTCATCTACCTCTGTGCCTTGTTTTGCAATCATAAACTTATATACATGATCTTCATCTGGTGTCTGAACTGCCACACCATCCGGGGTGCAGAAAATCGTGCAATTCATTTTGCACAGCAAATCACGACCTAATAAATTTACTGGACTGGAATCACACACTACAAATTGATGCATTTCTCTGAAATTTCCAATTTTAACTTCCATTGGTTCAGTAAGAGGTGTTCTAATCTTTCTATTAGCTACTCCCACTACTTGGATAGCTTCTCCAGAGAGAGGAAGGTCTGGAATGTCTGCTGTTCTCACAGTAGACCGGGTAGCACCAGTGTCCAAAAGAAAAGTAATATCATTACCGTTCACATTCCCTTCAACATATGGACCTGACTGATCTACCGATAAAGATGCGCCAAGTACGCACTCCTTCTCCCCCTCTCCTAGGCACCGTCATGAACTGTATTGACAGAAATCGTCCTGTAAAAGAAACTGTGATGTTACATAATCATTCTTACCACTTCCTCCTTGACATCCGACGTCTGTACCGTGGTTTGCTCTGCTTACATTACCCTGAATAGGTGCAGGTGGCAACTGACTCTGAGGATTTACACCCTGCTGTGAGTCATTCTGCATCTGTGGATTTAAATTTTGATTTGGGCCATTATTATTCCGAATCTTTTTACATTCATCCTTCCAATGCCCCAATTTTCCGCATCCATGACAAGGAAATTTCTTTTTAGCTTCTTCTCTACTCATTCGTCCTCTCACTTTTCCACCATTCCCAGTATCACCATTCGTTCCAGAATCCTTTCCTTGATTTTCACTCGGATTATCCAAATTAATTCCCTGTTTCTCAGCCATTTTCACCTGTGCCCACATCACTTTTTCCTGCAATTTCTTGTGCCTATCCTCAATATCGTCTCCACAGTATTTCGCATATTTCAGAATTTCATCTATGGGTTTCCCTTGCCAACACAACATGTGCTGCTTAATCATCTGACAAATTTCTGGCTTCAGACCATAAACAAATCGATACACAAACTGACTCATGTTCTTGTATCCAATGTCCTCAAATCCACTATACTGCTTAAATACCTGCAATAAACGCTCATAATAGGCGTGTACCGATTCACTAGCTTCTTGGGTGGTTCGGTCTATTTTCACCCAATCTGTTTCTTTCGGTGGTATTTTGCCTTTCAGGTAAGTTATCACCTGCTGATACTTTTTCATTACATCATTTGACGGGGCACCTGTCTTTGGGTCTCTAGGATACTCGTCACTTGGCCAATCTACTGTAATTTTACAATCTGTCCACAAATCGGCAGGTACCACTATGTCAAACAACCCATCTAAATCTTTCAACAATACCTTTGACACCTTCACAAACCTCTCAACCTGTTTATACCATTCAATTGGTTTTTCTCTCAACTTTGGAAAATCGTTCGTAAATGACAAAATATCCTGTCTACTCCATGGGACATGTACATAGCCCCCTCCGGGAACTTCTCGCATCGGGTACATTTGATCTGTCTTCCCTGTTTCTTTCATCACATATTCAGAGGCTGTTCTACTGGATCGTGCCTCTTCCTTTTTCTTTGCCCATCGAACTCTCCATTTATCTAGGTCTCCCCATTTTTGCAAGACTGTCATTAACTCTTTTACTTGTAATTTTCTTCCAGAGGCATTCATATTTTCTAAATCTTTGTCTGAGAAATCTGCTCTATAGGGTTTCTGCAACACCTTTGATCTCCCTATTTCAATTCCCATCTGCAGAGCCAAATCTGATAATTTTTCATGAAATATTTTTACATTTCTGGTGATACTTCTGCATACGAACAATAATTCTTCTTCATTGTAAGCATTTAGGCGATCTAACCCTACATTTCCTGCTATTATTTCTTCTAATTCGACTTTTAATTTATAAATATCCAAACTTTTTGGAGGTGTACACTGCTGTTCTGATCCTTGTGCCCACCTTTCTAAGCCTTCTGGACTAACTACAGTGACACTTTTTGCTCCTGATGAAGTTATCAAGTTTATCTCTTTCGAGCACCCAGGTGTAGTTCTTCTGGGAGTACTATTGACAGAATCTCGAATTGGTAAATCCATTAATGATATTGTTGATTCACAATCACTAAATGATCCTCAACCATTACTGTTGCTTCAGGTTTAGGAATATTCACAGGAGTAGGCATAACTAACGGTGGAGGACAATTTCCCTGACCACCATATAATGGAACTACTGGACCAATTGTTACAGGTATGGTCAAAGAATCAGGATGTACCTTTATCTGTGTTATCTTCTGTATTAATTCTGCTCTTGTCTTTTCTAGGGCTTCTTTTTCTTTATCGTGAAGTATCCTACTGGGGGTGAAATCATGCACTACCTGTGGTACTAATGGAGTTTTTAACAGTGGGGCACTTGGGGTGCATCCACTTGTCCCTTCCTGATATGGTGGGGGGTTCCTTAATATTTCTTCTATAAATTCATCTTCAGAATCTCCATTTCTCATTAAATGTTTTGTCTTTTCTGTGCATTTCTTCCCTAACAGTTCTTCTGCCGTAAATATTGGATATAATCCTTCTGTAAGCATTGCTCTCCTCCACTGTTTCATCTGACCGTCCCTATTCTCATGTTGGTTTCTTGGGAAAAATCCTCGATAACCCCTATTACTCCTGGATCGGTCACGCTCAAATGCCTCGGTTTCCCATTCCTCTAAGGCTTCGTATTGAGTTAATCTAGGTCTGGGTTCTAGGTCATTCATCCTCAATCTCAAATTTTGAAGAGTTCTTCCATTGAAGGTACCATTCTCGGGAAATGCTAATATTCCATCATTTTTGGTATATTCTATCCAATTCTCTATCCATACACAAGTGAGATAACCTCTCTCCATCATCATGAATGAAGCGGGCGTTTTAGCTGGTGGAATGATAATTCCTTCCCTAGTTTTGATTGGTTTATCCTTTTTAAAATAGTTCTTAATCTTTTGCAGAAAGGACATTTTTCTCTTCTCTCCGTACATCTTGGGCAAATCTCGATGTATAAAATTATATTCTGCAAAACCTAGGAATCTCCTATCCGGACGAGTTCCTGTTAAAGTCGGATCGCGTTTTAACATGCAATCTCTATCCACTAAGATTTTAGCTTCTAGAATCTCAACCAATCAAATGCCTGCTAACTTTTATTTCTGAACCAATCCTAACGCGGCCTTTCGGTGACGTTTGTCTGTCAACCCCTCCTTTACAATCTGCTCTTTACTGTCCCTCGCTGTTTCAACCAATCCCAGCGCGGTACCTGTGACGTCAGTACTACTCCTGACTACTAACCCCTCCTTTACAACAGTTGTTCCACACCCGCTGATTCAACCAATCCCAGCGCGGCGTTTGTGACGTCAGCTCCCTCTCCGGCAGCTGACCCTCCCTTTACAAAATCTTACGCAAACTTTATTTTCTCTATAAATCTTAATTAAATTTCAGTAACAACATAAAACATTCGCTATCGTGCCAGTTTCTCTAAAATAGAAAAGATAGTTTTCTCTCACACTTAGTAAAACCTTTCCGTTTACTAAACATACACTACGAGTAAAAACCCTTCCGTTTACTCTTCACACAAGCTCCAGAAGTACCTGTTACTTCTTCAATGTTACCCTTTCTAGGTGATATAACATCAAATTTTCACCAGCGTACTCTTTTGCTATTACTCACACGCATAGATTCCCTAACCAGTACTGATAGTCCTGCTTAACTTTTCAGTACTTTTTTCTGCCTGACAGATAACCTCACTGCAGTATGGCTTCCACTTACCAACCGCTATTCAATTTTCCCCGGGGTTTCTAGACAACATAAAACAAACTTTGAATACACAGATGTTAGTTCATAAAAAATAAAATTCTCATTACCCAATTAACAAAGAGTAACCATCCTCTGATTACCAGAAAACTGATCCAGCGCGATATTAGCAAACAGCATTCATACACTAGATGCTCACTTGGGCCCATACATTCATACTACACTAATACTTACGCTGGGTTTTATCAGTTGTTACTCTTTATCAAAATCCCTGCTACCAATTACCTTCCGATTGAAGAGTAATGACTTACTAATGAATCCTTTGCTAATTGGGAAGTTTAAAATGAGTGACATTCATTATAGTACATAATCCTGATATAACCACTGAGTCAGGAAGTTTTAAAATGTTTATCTAAAGATTTTAGCAGAGTAAATTACATAACCACATGGTACTTAATCGCATATCACGGGTGAAGCATAGAATAATAATTATTGATTAATGACGGTCCCTCAGAAAGGAGAAGATAGAGACAGCAGTGCAACTAAAGGTTGCATTTATATTTACCTAAATGCGAGAACCAAACCCCTTGGCCAAGGAGTTGGAAAGATTAGGACCCAGGAAGGATGAAGAGCAAAGACCTCCTCCAGGATCAGGACAGAACCGGTGACCTCTCTACAACGACGCCTGCGTCGTTCCCCTCTCTGATACTCGGCTTCTCCTCGATTCTCCCGTGCCTTCCTTCTAATGGACTCTGCCGCCCCCTCCTCAGGACCTCTCTGGACAACGATTCAGTCTGCAATCGATCAGCTTGACGGTCTGGAGCTAGAAGCTAGCTAATTAGCTAATTCTATATCTATTATACCCTTCTATGCCCATGTACCTCCCCTTAATGTTGCCAAAATATGGGACCACTACTTCTGATTGGACGGGGACAGGGGTTGATCCTCACACCATATTAATTTGATTTGAATTCTGAAGACCTTTGTCTTTAAACTACCGCCCATCAATTTTAATACATTGGCCTTATTTCCCACCCGTCTCACGACAAAGTTTATTCATTTTCCATATACATAGTTGCAAGTTTGGCAAGAACACATAAATATATCAATATCGGCCATTAGGTCGTGGCCTTGGACGACGTCCAGGTTGACTTCATCCTTTATTCTTTGGCAGCCAAGGAGGACACATGCGCAGAATCACTGTCTCTCGAGTTTCAGATCACCAACCCCAGGCCCAAGTTTACGAACTAATAAAAGTCAAAGAAGAAAATATTAAAATCACAAATAATATGTTTCACTGTATACCCACTCTTTCTACTCTATCCCCATTTACTTATAAATCTATCCCGCATTAGTAGCGTTAAGAAAACGACAAATTAATAATAACACAAGAGCAAGCTGAAGCATGTGAAAACATCAAGCAGCCATTTTAATACACACTGCGCAGAAGCAGAAATTTCCCACCAAGCAAAGTAAGACGTCACATTATGTGATATGGATGAGCCATGCGCAGTAAGGTTCCCGCTCTTTTGCGGCCATTTTAGAAAAAGACAAGCGTTACTTGTTAGTTAGAACACATAGGCAAGCTTCCTTGCTATTCGTTAAATGTATGCAACGTTAGTATAAACAATACAAGATTAATAAATTAATACTATGGGGTGATTGCATTCGAGCAAGTCTCATTTTTGAGTCCTTGCTCCATCACATGTGTCCAGCTTTCATTTGACTTTTCAGGTAGTGTACATATGATGTAGTTTGGAGTGCAAAGTGTCATCAGTGTGCAATGAGCATTTGAATGTGACATGATGTCTGCCACAACAGTTACTGATGCTACATCGGTGTTCAACTTGACCTTCATGATATCATGATGTGTTATGAGTAACTGTTAGATTTGTCTGATTTTGGGCCTTGTGTGAGCATTGTATAAATCTCACACTTGGAGCCATCCTATTTGGTTACATCTCTTTAAAATGGTATACAACAAGTGCCAAAGTATGCAAGGTGATCAACGATCCTAGTATGGGCATACGGATGAAGTGTAGAGAATTCCATCAATGCATTTGGGCCTGTCTGTGGTTATGACATGATTGGACCCAACTGTTCGCAGGTTATGTAGTATGCAGGCATGTGCTCATGCTAAATGTATCGAGTGAACCCTGAAGGTGGTTAGAAATGTGGACTTCTTCAATGTTTTCTGTGGATTTGTGATGGTCAGGTGTGGAAATGCAGTTGCAATAAACCCATGTTCCATGCCATTTCAGATACATCCAGGGCAAGCAGAGGAGAAGGGGCCAATGTCAGTGAGGACACAGCTTGTCAGGCGGTTCCGGATGCTAGACGTCAGACATGGAGGGACCTAGTGACCAGGAGGTGTGGGGAGTGCTCCGGAGGACATCAGCCAAAGCTCATCATCATCTCAGTCATCCTCTGGCGGACACTCCCAAGTGGTGGCGGACCCAACTAGATCAGTTCCAGCTTCATCCTTGTCCGTCACCCGCAGTTCTATCGCCACCCTCCCTTTTGTCCCCCAACAAGTTGGATGTTCCCGCTCCCTTCTTAGCAATCCCCTTCACTCCAGGCACCTCAGCCCCTGACACTGTTAGCCCCACTGCCCTGAGTGAGGAGGCTATTGACCTCCTGAGGAGCATCTCTGTGGGTCAGACTGCAGGGCTGAATGCCATCCAGGGGCAAAGCACCCAGTTGACCCTGATGGTTGCCTACCTGGAAGGCATTCACACTGCCATGTCTGCCCTACAGAGATCTTTTCAGGCTCTGGCCTCCTCCCTCACGGCAGCCCTCCACCCATCCCAACCTTCCATCCCCCTCCTGCCCCTTCCCCATCCACATTCCCTCTTCACATTCCTATTTCAAGCACACGCACACCTAAGCATGCACACACTACATCAGACACAAGCACCCCACACAAACGCAAGACTTCACAAAAACTCAAACATACATGCACACAGCAGACACTCACCTCCCTCACCACCCCCACCACCCCCAGCATACCCTCAGGCACCACAGCAACACATATAGAGCCCTCCACAGACACAACCATACCCGCAGATTTCACAGCAACACACACAGACCCCTCCACAGACACAAACATACCCGCAGACATCACAGCAACACACACTGACTCCTCCTCAGACACAGCCATGCCCGCAGACATCACAGCAACAGCCACATACCCTTCCACTACACCCCGCGCATCCACATCACTCCCACCAAAAAATGCAAACTCTCACAGTCACCCACACAACAGACACCAACACAGCACACAGCACAGACAGCAGACCAACCTCACACTTCCACTCCCTCTTCCTCCCAATCCGAACTCCATCCTGAACACCCTACCTGTTTTCCCATGAATCTCTCTTGTTTGCCCTTTCCCTTACCCCTCTGCAACCTACCCCCTCCCAAAGTCCCAAAAGCTCCCTTCACAAGTACCATCTTCGAGGTGCCTGCTATACCCAATGGATGCCCCCTTGTGAGGAGGTTCCCTGCCAGTGTCAGTAAGGGCAAATTTGGTGTCACAGCCTTGTGCTGGCTGTGGCATGAATAACAAAATGGACAGGCCATTGGCCTTTGTTTTTCATCCATGGAATAAAACTTTCCTAATTCGAAAGACATTGGTCCTGCTGTTACTTTTCTAACTATTTGATGTTATTGTATAGTTAGTGATGTGTGAGTACAGTTGTGTTTTTTTCAGCCCTGATTTCTGATCCAGTTGAAGTGGTTAGTATGATTTGCCCTTGGAGCCAGTGCTGGAGTTACACAGGACAAGGGGAAACATTGGATGGATGTCTATGTGGGATGGCATTTAAATGGGGCAGACATTGGATTGGGTGACATGTAATGTGGTAAGTATTTCAGCTTGACCTGGCCACTGTCAACATCATTTAGGTTACACTTCCCCTTATGATGTAGGTTGGATATGTGTTTGATGTTGAAGTTAGATATTTGTGTATCAACACATGGAGGGTGTCAAGTTATCATACCTTTGTGGAGTTTTTCATGGACATGTGTCCATTTTGCTGTGTGTACCTTACAGCTACTTCATCTAGATGCGTGGCACATCCTGATAGTGCTGTGTTTGCTTTCATAATTTGGACTTACCCATTGCCGACACATACATGGCACTTGGTTCTACTATTGGTTGCCCCTGATATGCTTCAGTTCCCAGGTCCAGTGCACATGGAGTTTGTCAGACATGTGCAAAATATACTGTGCCCCAGTGCCCCAGACTTTCAGGGTTCCCCCTGATAGAGGCATAGGTATCCTGTTGAGAGTGTTTCCATTGTGCCCTTAGAATGGTTCTCACACTGATTCTACGTAATCCCATTGATTGACATTGCATTTTCATGTGGGTGATGTGTGAGTCCAATGCAGAGTTGTAGCAGAGAAGGTGTGTTTGACTTTACCGACACATCCATACAGATATTACGTTATAGTCATTTCAATCTCACTTTAGCAACACTTGACAAATTGAAACCTGCATGATGAGTGAACTTCAGTAGTGACATGGCAGACAAGTGAGAAGCGGCAAAAAGAGTCTAGCAGCTTGGTTACAGTTAGAATGACAAGGCCTCATGGCTGTTGTAGTCACTTCAATGTCACTTTCCCAAAACTTGAGAAATTACAAGCTGCATGACTGCTCAAGATCACTAGTAACATGGGAGACAAGTGAGAATGGACAAACGATGGGTGACAGAGATTAATAGGTGTGACATTGTTGAGGAGGTGGTGTTGTGGAACACAAAATAATGCACACATCAATATCACTGTACATAATTTGCAAACACATCTCCATTTGTGTACAGTGTGCCTGTGCAGTACCAATGTTGTGGCCTAGGAGGGCTTCCTACATATGTATTGTTGATGATTGTTATGAAACAATACCAGACAGGATCCCTGTATAGATGCAAATTACTTAGGGACCCCAAATTCGGTAAAGATAAGCCTAGACAGTGGAACCCTATAAGACACTGCACCTGACCCGCTATCCCTATGTAATATATATACACTGGAAGTACCCAGAGATCTGTGTGCACACTGTTAATGCACCCACTGTCACAATGCAATCCCAAAGCAGGAATATCACAATTAAAACAAAAGCAAAGGTGCACCACCAAAGTACAAACAAGGAAAAAATTAGATCCGTGTCCAAAGGTATATTCTTCAAAGTTCTTCTTTTATTTATAGAGGATTAAAAAACGATCAGGATGAACTAAACAGCTGATGCGTTTCGTCCATAAACATGGACTTCTTCAGGGCATAGTTAATTTGCACGTGATAAATGACGTCAATCTGTCCAGGAAATTAGAGCAGCAGGGGATATTGTATATTCCCGTCCGTATGTCTATTTTATCGGTCAAACTAAAGAAAAACCCTTCACATCAGTTGAGCGAAAAGGGTATGGGGTCAATGTGTCCAAGACGTCTGTGCCATAGGATATCATAGTATTCGTCCACTTGGCTATTTAATCGAGCATGCAGAAAACCCTTCGTATTAATTAAGTAAACAGACGTGGGATGAAGTCAAGTAGAAGAAAACCTTGGTCCAACCAAGATAGGGTGAGCCCAATATTAGTGGCAATGTGCCGTAGCCAACCTCAATGAGTCGGCAGTCGCAGTCGAAGAGTCTCCTGTCAGGCAGCGTCAGGACGGCTTAGGGACCCCAAATTCCTTGCCTGGTCCATGGCAGGGCATTGTTTTGCAGAGGAGTCTATGGCAACAGGTAGTTGTATGACTTACTGCCGATTTTGTCCTTGATGGACTGGGTTTTGAACATGGTCGAGCAGTTAGAGCAGCAGCAGGACGTGTCCGAGGAGCTCCATGATGGTAGAAAACAAGTAGAGGTGAGTAGAGGTGAGTTTCGGCCTTATATACCTCCCTTTCGGCTGTCTTAGATGTGGTGGTTGGACCCCCATGGTCATGCCGGCTGTAAAGCAACTTGTAATTGGTAGGGGGTTTCACTGGTGGTCAGAGCCTCCCACAGCCTCATAGGCCCCCTCCGCGGTGGTCGGATTTGGCTGGCAGTGTCAGCAATTCGGCAGCAGTCTTCGCAAACTCAATCCACACAACTCGTAATAAGACGGTCGGACCGCCGAGCTCGCAGCGGTCGGACCACCACTGCTGGTACGGTGGTCCACGGACCATCAAACTCATAATAAGGCCCATAGTATAAAAAGTACAATTGATTAAATAGTGTGCATATTAGTGTAAACAGTATTAGATCGCAATATGATTTGAACTGTGAAAATCTACCTACTGACAGTAAGACATCCCCATGCACACCCAGATTAGTCTCTCTCCTAACTGACCACTCTTCCCTCTACCTGTTCTCACCATTCATTGCTATATCCTCCAAATGCAGGCCCCGATAACTCAAGCAGTGACCCAAAATTAACATAAATGAATAAGGATTCATATGTATTTTCAGAGGGCTGAAGAGAAGGTTACTGGTTGGGTTAGCACTGCTAAAGATAGAGTCATCGAAACCCTAGCCATGAAACCATGCCATTATTTCTTTAGACTTTATAAAGGTATTGCGCATGACTTTTTGTGATTTCTGTGATTTTTATTTAATGGGTAAATTGAATCTCAGATGTGCAGTAATTCACAAAAGGGCATAATTCTAACTTTTTACAATTGGCTGTGCTTACTTGTAGCCTTGATAAAGCCTGCAGCATAATTCTTTATTTGGTGCAACACGTGTCGGCGATAAGCACCTGTATTTCAATCTGTGATGGAAATTAGACTGATTGATTTAAGGGATGTTCACGAGGTAACTGCGACTCATAGGGGGATATTCTCAAGAACGTGCGATAAACATCGCCAAAATAGGTTAACGCAAGTTTACATATCGCCGTCTATCGCGGAAAAATAACCCCGTGTTAACGTGGCAATCACAACACGGCGGTAACATGTGATAGTACCCCGATAACGCAGCAAATGTCCGCGATAACACTACCAAGACGGCGATGAAAATCCAAACCTGAACGCGAAAAAAGTTGCGATGGGCCCAACCGCGATAAAAAATCCATCGAGAAGCAGCGCCAGGCCTGCAAGTCCCACAAGTCAGGCTGCAAAAAGCACAATGAAAGCAGCAACACAAAACACAAACAAAACACAAACAACTGCGAAGCACCATGGAGGTAGCTGGAGCAAGCACAGAGGACAACCAGAACCCCACAAGCCCCACGGAGGACCAGCCTGGGACCTCAGGGTCAGAGAAGGGCAAGGAGAAGAAGAGGAAGACGCGCTTCAGTCCGCAGGAAAACAGGATCATGATCACGGAGGTGATAGAACACCATCAACAACTTTACGTCACCTCCACAGTGTCATTGGCAACTAAAAATACAATATGACAAGGCAAATGCTGAGGAGGACAATGGACGAGTTCAAGAGGCGCTGGAATGATGTGAAGCGCAAGACCAAGCAGAAACTCGCAGACAACCAGAAGGCAGCAATGCAGACTGGAGGTGGGAGTCCAGCGCCACAGGAGGAGCTGGATGAGATGGAGGAAATGGTGACCACAGTCATCAGTGTGGAGACGGTGGCAGGAGTTGGGGGACCGGACACTGCTCGACATGACCTGACACAACAGCAACAGGGTGAGTAACCACCAGGGACTGGGGGGACGGGGGGAGATGGGCACAATGGCACACATGCACAATTAAGTAGAGCACATCTGCGGACAAACCATGGCCAAGAGTCACAACACCAACCAAGAGCCCAAGTTACCCAAGTATGCAACATCACAGCACTGCATAAGCACAGAAGTGAAAGCCACACCGCCTGAAAGGGATAAGGGCCAGCCAAATCAGAGCTGAAGGGGCAACTCACCTACAATGCAGCACACACACATAAGAATCAGAGCACCTCAACATCTACAACAATGTCGAACGAACAGCAACACCAGCACAACAGAACAGAGGACACAACTGCTGCCGCATGTGTGTGGAAAATGGCCATTCGCATGTGGCATAGCAGGAAACTGTCAGATGATAATGTACTAGTACAACCCCACATCCCTGATGGTGTATCTATGCATGTATGGCCGTGACCCAGATAGGCAGTGAGACACACATTGTCATGCAAATCAACACTCACCACAGTTGAATACAAGTGAAGGTGCGTAGACTTTATTAGCATATGCGTGTCAGTACGGCCAAGATAAGTGCCACAACATGCAGAACAACGCAGCAGTATGTCAGAACCTGGAACGTTGCCAAGGGCCGCTGTCCACTCCGGGGGAGTGCCTCAGCATTCACAGGTGTGTGTTTACCCGCGTTGTTGTCCGCTCATGTATACGGAGTCCAGGCGAATGCAGCCATGACCACTGTTGTCGTGGGAGATGTGACCAGAAACCCAAGTTCCAACAAGGTGTCGGGACATGTGCAATGTGTTCCAAACTGTTGTGGCTGCAGGTACATAGTTACACGTCCATGAAAGCTAGTGCAGCTTCGTAGGCAATCATTTCCAACATGAGGTCGTCGTCGACTTCATCGGACAGGACGGCGAGGCTCACCATAAGCAGGTCCAGACAGATGTGCTGCGTCCACCCCCTCTCACCAATTAGCACTACAGCCCAATAGGGGAGCGGCTCAATTTGCCCACTGCACACGAGGAGTTCTGCAATCTCCCAGGTCCGCCTGCCAGCATGTATGCCAAGTATCCAGGCATCCCATAGGCAGGTGTCACGGTGACACTCATGGTCGTGGGCCAACAGGGGGCGCACACACATGTCGAAATCCAGTTCGGCTACCGTCCTGTTGGATAGGCAGACATCCATGGACCACTCGAATATGCACGAGCGACAATGCAACACAGGCTGCATGCAGGTGATGTTGGCAAGGCGGAAGCTTAGCCGGTAACTGATCCGCAGCACTACCAATGGCAGTGCCCCCAGTAAATGCAGCATACGTGCACGGTACAGTTCCACATGAGAGGGGTTGTGCAAGTGTCCGGGATGGTCTGCCATTGCTTTGGTGGCTCTGGCTGAAGCGGCACTGGTCTGACCTGCGCCAGTTCTGTGGATGAATTGCCACAGCTCGGAGCAATGAGTTGTGTTAGTGTGCAACGGTTGTACGCCTGGGTTAATGTGGGAGTAAGTGTGAAGGCCATTCCATGCAAGATAACTTCGAGCAAGGACTTCTGTGTGTGGGGTGTGTATACGTTGGTCTTTCGTTGGGCTGTGCGCAGTGTGGGAGTCGTCATCAGCTGCCATAGTATCTGTCAGGGGGTGCCGGGCACAAGCAATTCCGCGGTCGGAGGTGCAGATGTGCTTCCGCCTGATAGCCCAGACAAAGGAGCATTCATCCTTAATGTTAGTTTCTCATCTGCTTGCATTCAGGAACTGTGAAGTGGCTTGTTGGGGGTGGGGTGGGATGTGTGCGACTTTGGGATTCATGTTCGACATGTCTTGCATGTGGCAAATGAGCGGCATCACTGTGTGTGACGTTGCCTCACAGCTGCTCCTCCCTCCCCCGGAGCCCATCTACTTGTGTGCGCTGCGCGGTTGCATCACTGGCACTCCTAGCGCACACCATTGTTATGCCTGTCTGCGTATGTCCACAAGCATGACAACGACACTGTGATGTTGGCCGTTGGAGGTGGGCGGCCCCGTGGGTGTAGGCCTGTGGGAAGGATAGGGCGGACACAGATGTAGAGTTCATGCCTGGCTGAACTCGCGCTGCGATTAAGGCTAGGCATTTGGCTCATGCTGCGGCAATACATATACACACAACACTTGGCATGTATGAGCCAAGACCCCGAGCGGTCTTGCGCTCCTTCATTCCCCCGTTCGTGCGAGCCCGCCCTCCGGGTGCATGCTACATTGCAACATCGTCGAATGCGGACTGGGTGGCGCCGACACTACTACAGTGACACACTCATTAGTTACTTCCTTGTCCAGGCCAGACTGAACCACGCCCAGAGCCCCGGGCAAATCCTTCACACCCCTACGCTGGCTTGGCGTACGCCGGCCCAGCCCACTCCGCTTACGCTTACAGGGGGGGACGACATAGCTACGTGTCCAAGGTCGAACCCACTGCCTGAGGTGACATGGTTGTGTCCGCTGTCCACAGCACAATTTAATGTGGTAGGGCCCTGGCCCATCATGCATACATAATGACCACACGGACACATATAGGTAGATAGTTGAACTGGCTATGGGCACGTGCGCCCAGCCACTTTTTATTACCAGGATCACATATCCAGTGACGCCTGTGCTGGATGGGTGTGGGGTGAGTGTGAGCCAGCCCTCAGGGAGTGGTTGGTGCTGGCAACAACTTGAACAGTGGTCACCATTGAAGCGGAAACAGAATACACCAACATAACACAAACAACAGCGAAGCACCATGGAGGTAGCCGGAGCAAGTACAGAGGTCACCCAATATTCAATCAGAAGGGGCCATGACTTGTGGTGCACTGAGTTAGTGGCACCTGAAGAGCTGAGCAGGGTATCAAGCTGATGATGGCATCCAAGACAGGTGTGAGCAACTTAGATAGGCTGGCTGTGAGACTCCTCCGACTCTGGCAGTTGTTGGTTGGAGGTGGTCCTGGCGGTGGTGGCGGGTGTGCAGCCAGCGATGATGGCGTGTCCTTGCAGGTCAGGATTGGATTTGGTTTGCGAGCCCTGCTGAACGCAGTGTAGGCCGGAGGCAGCGGTCAGAAAAGGCACACAGCCACGTGACGATGACTTGTGGTGCACTGAGTTAGTGGCACCTGGAGCGCTTGGCGGGTGCGCGGCCTGCGCTGATGCATCGTCCGGGCGGCCCGCCCTGGAAGCAATGTCTGTTGCCCACTGGACTCTGCCATAAATGAATCAAGACTCAATTTGATTTGCGAGCCCTGCTGACCGCAGTGTAGGCCGGAGGCAGCGGTCAGCAAGCGCACACAGCCACGTGTCATCGGCTTTTGTTGCACAGGGTCAGTGGCACCTGGAGCGCTCGGCGGGTGCACAGCCAACGACGAAGCGCCGTCCGTGAGGCCGCACTGGGTGCAATGTTTTTCGCCTACTGAATTCTGCCTCAATATTGCCACGTGTCGTCGGCTTGTGTCGCACAGGGTCAGTGGCACCTGGAGCGCTCGGCGGGTGCACAGCCAACGACGAAGCGCCGTCCGTGCGGGCCGCACTGGGTGCAATGTCTGTTGACTAGTGGTTTCCTCCATTGACAGAAATGTGGCACAATTCGAATTGTGGGACCTGCTGGCCGCAGTGTAGGACTGAGGCAGTATCCGGCACACACATGACTCCGTGTTGCTGTGCCGCTGGATGCGCTGGGGTCCTGTGTCGCAGAGTCTGGAGGTCACTGCAGCGGACTTGTGGCAGGGTGAGGTGCGTCACCCTGCCAGATGCGTTGCCCATCACGGAAGAGAACCACGCCCAGGGCCCCGGCCTTTTTATCAGCACTCCTACACTGGAGTGGCGTACCCCGACACAGCCCACTGCGCTTACGCTTACAGGGGGGGACGGCACAGCTACATGTCCAAGGTCTTCCCCGCTGCCTGAGGTGACATGTTTGTGTCCACTGTCCACAACACTACATACCCCAGCAGTATGTGTCCACATGGACATGTCTGTTCCCTGCATTCTGTGGTCTGTCCGGCACATCACCGCCACACTTGACATTGTGTGCATTCTTCTTCATGGGTGAGTTGCCTCCTTCACACATGCTTGGTTCCCACCTCTACCCACATTCTGCACTTGTGTGGCTGAGGGGCCATACCATTTTCGGAAGGTACGCTGTCTTGTCCTACGCTGCCTCGGTGGTAGTCCGGGGGGGGGGGCTCCGGAGGGGGGGGGGTGGTCCTGGGGGTGGTGGCGGTGGGTGTTGTGGCCCTCTTGGGTCTCTGGGCTGCATGTTCATTGTCTCCATGACATCTGTGGGTCTTCAGATGTGGCTCTGGGATGGGCTCCCTTTCATACTGCAGGTAGTCGTCCTGCTTAGCACCGGCAGAAGGCAGGTGTTAAATCCCTGCTGCTAACGCGCCTTATCGCCTGCTTTTGGGTCGCATCGCAGATCTGGCTGGTCGTTGTGAATATCGCGTAGTGGTGTTTTTGTGTGTTTTTGCACGGGAACGCCTACTCTGCATATCATTAGCGTTAGTTGTCGCACTCATCCGTGGCGATGTTTTTTGCGGCAGCTATCGCTGGTAAAGTGGCGATATCAGCAGTTTGCACCAGCTTGTGAATAGGGCGATAAATCTATCGCCACTTTTGCGGCGCTAAAGTGCCGATAAGTCGCCGATAAGTCCTTGAGAATATGCCCCTTAGTTTCTGAAAACTACTTTAAAATAATTAGGATATTCAAACCCAGCTTGGCCCTTCAGTAGCAATTAGGAGCCTGGTGGGAGCAGAAGGTGGAACAAGGGGTCACATTTTGAATATCGATGGGGGTCAAAGTGTGTAGGACGTCACTACTGATGCCCCGGTCATTTAACTGAATAGACGTCCATGGCACTGGCTGGCATCAGTTTGTGCATAAGGCTGAGGTGTCCTCTCTACTGTGGGGTTAGGCTGATGCTAATAATGGGCAGTTGCAACTATAAATAGGCACTGCCCATAAACAATGACCAGTATCATCAAGCGAGGGAACCAGGTAAATTCTCCTTTTCTGCTTGTTTTACACCATGATGACACATGCATTGCATTATGATCACTTATCCTCTATTGCCAAATGCTTTTCAAACTGAAATCCTTAAGTGACTGCCTTCCAATGACCGAAGGCAGAAATCTTACTCAGCCATGTAGTAAGTACATTTATCTACGGCTGGAAATAGTGAAATCATTTCGATCGAAATTAAATTCATTTTTGTCCGATAATGGGTTCTTTTTCGTTCAGTCAATCAAATCCACTTAAAACAAAAGAAAAATAGATTTGTTGTTTTGCTTCTCTAAGAGTAGGAAAACATTACCCAATTTAAAGAAGGCTAAAAATGATAAAATCAGTAATGAGATGATGTATCTAAGTCAGTGTTGAGGCATACACCCCAACCCTTGCAGAACATAAATTTAGAGGGGAAAGTTTCAAGAAAGGCAAAAATGTGCTTTCCATTTTGTGGTCGGATTTTTCAGACATTTCGGTTTGCGCTACCAGTCAAACAATTGCCAAATTACCGATTAGGTGTGAACTTTGGTGCAAATTAATGATTAGGCTACTTAAGATCTTGGCAAGATTGCTGGTATATAAAGATCGTAACAGTTGGGAACATTTAGGGGCATATTTACAAGCCCCTATCGCCACAGGAACGTCACTTTTAGTGACGTTCCTGTGGCGATATGTGCTTCGCCTTTTTACAAGGCTGCGTTAACCACTTAACGTGGCTTAATGCTAACTTGTAAATAAGGCCCCCTTGCACGCTATACATAGCGTGAAAGGGGTGAGCAATGGGTGTTACGGTGGGCGTTCCACTGCAACACCCATTGATTTTGACGCTGCCCCATATTTATAAGGGCAGCGTAAATATGGGGCAGCACCAAAATTAAGACGAGGGAAAACCTGGTCTTAAACAGGCGCAACGAGGAGAAACGTTTCATTTCTCCTAGTTTTTTTCTGTTTCTGTGTGTGCTGCATTGTGCAGCACACATAGAAACAGCAAAAGGCCATTGATTGTTTATGTGTAGGAAGGTCTCCCTTCCTGCACATACACAATCAATAAAAAAATGACATTTTGCAACTTCTATGTGTGCTGTATTAAGCAGCACACATAGAAGTTACAAAATGCCATTTAAAGATTGTCTATGTGCAGGAAGGGAAACCTTCCTGCACATAAACAAACTTCCCCTCAACGCAGACACCCTTGCACTATGGTGCAAGGGGGCCTGCATTGGTGCTAGGCTGCTAAATTTAGTGTCGGAGCAGGAGAAAACGCAGGGCTGCACCATATTGTTGTAAATATGGTGCAGTCCTGCATTTCAGAAGTGGCGGAGCGTGCCTTTAAGCCAAGGAGGCTAAACACAACGCTCTGCCACTTCTCTAGTAAATATGCCCCTTGGAGTTTCTTAGAAGAGGTAAATAACACTGAAATTCACAATTTAAGGATAGGAGCACAATCCGTTAATCGCACGACAGCCGTGCAAACCATAAATCACACACCACATTCAATTCTCATGACCTCACCCTTAATGAAACTCCATCCTCCAGACTAAGGCAGCTTATTTCTCCTCTAAAATTATGAACTCAGCTACTAAGACCAAGGATATCTTTTCTATAGTCGACGAGCTTGCACAACCAGACAGAGTGATGGCAAAACCTGTCCCCTCACAATCACTATGCGACTCCCTTAACTCTTACTTCATCGAGAAGATTGCCACCATCAAAGCTAGTATTCCTACTCCCACACCTTCGACTGCCTCCCCTATCACATGCAAAAATTCTCTTGTATTGGACCAAATCCCCCTGATTTCTAGGGAAGAGTTTTTTGTTTTACTAAAAAAAGTCGGATCAGGTTCCCCTTCCGACTGCTGCCCTCCTCATATCTGACAGGAGGCTTTTCTTACCTGTCCAGACCCACCCCTCTTACTTCTGAACAATTCTCTTAAACAAGGCATTGTCCCAGACACCTTTAAAAACGCTGAAATTGTCCCGATCCTGAAGAAACCCAACTCTGACCCCTTGGTCCTGAGCAATTTCCGTCCCATTTCCCTACTCCCATACCTTAGTAAAATCTTAGAGGCCCACGTAGCGAACTGTCTCAGCTCATTTATTGAGCACTCTCAGTTCCTCGACCCTCACCAGGCAGGATTTAGACCAGCACACTCCACGGAGTCAGTCATCCTAGCAGTCATGGACGAGCTCAGGAGAGGGGCCGATAAAAATATCACTCAGGCCCTGGTACTATTGGATCTATCAGTCGCTTTTGACACGGTCGATCATGGCCTCCTGATCGATCGTGTCAGTAATGCTGGTATCCAGGGTCTGGCTTTGAAGTGGCTCTCCTCCTTCCTCTGTAACCGATTTCAGGCAGTCAGCCTCGCCAACTTCTCGGCCAAGAAAGTGAAGTTGACCTGTGGGGTCCCCCAGGGTTCTTCCCTCTCGCCCCTCCTGTTTAACCTGTATATGCTACCTTTGATTTGGTCCCTACGCAAAAGAAGAGTTGAAACTTTCAACTATGCTGATGACCTCCAGTTGGTATTCGAAATTGACTCTTCTAACACATCAGTATCCAACTTTCAATCCACCATGAGCTTTATCAGCGAATGGATGTACGCTAACCAACTGAAACTTAACCCTGATAAAACTGAGCTAATTTTAACTGGAGGCACTGCCAACCCTTGGAATTCTAATTTTTGGCCTCCCCTCTTTGGCAGTCATCCACGCCCAGTAGAATCTGTAAAAAGTCTTGGGGTTATAATCAGCAGCGACCTGTCTATGAAACCCCAGATCAGTGCGGTGGTCTCTGCCTGCTTCTTCCACCTACGCAGAATCCGTAAGATCTGCAGATTTCTGACTACCGAGGCCTTGACCTTAGTCACCCTGGCCTTGGTTATCTCTCGAATTGATTATGCCAACTCACTTTATGTCGGCATCCCGGCATATCAACTTCATCGTTTGCAGTTGGTACAAAACCAAGCAGCCAGGCTCATTTTCCATCAACCCAGACACCAACATGTCCGCCCCTTGATGAAGAGCCTCCACTGGCTTCCGGTGGCTAAACGCTGTGCCTTCAAGCTGGGCTGTGATCCAGCGGGTTACTAGTAACGAGCATTCATACACAAAAATACTCACTTGGGCCCATACATTCATACTACGCTAGTAATTTCCGCTGGTGGGTCAGTTGTACTCTTTATCAAAATACCTGCTACCACTTACTTTTCCGATTGAAGAGTAATGACTTACCAATGAATCCTTTGCTAATTGGGAAGTTTAAAATGAGTGACATTCATTACAATTCATAATCCTGAAATAATCACTGAGTCAGGAAGTTTTAAAATGTTTATCTAAAGATTTAGCAGAGTAAAATACAGAACCACATGATACTTAATCGCATATCAAGGATGAAGCATAATAATCAGTTATCGATCAATGACGGTCCCTTAGGAAAGGAGAAGATAGAGACAGCAGCGCAACTAAGGGTTGCATTTATATTTACCTAATGTGCGAGAACCAAACCCCTTGGCCAAGGAGTTGGATAAGATAGGACCCTGGAAGGATGAAGAGCAAAGACCTCCTCCCGGATCAGGACAGGACCGGTGACCTCTCTATCTACGACGCCTGCGCTCGTTCCCTCTCTGGTACTTCGCTTCTCCTCGAATTCTCCCGAGTCTTCCTTCTAAGGTGCTCCGCCGCCCCCACCTCAGGACCTCTCTGGACAGCGGTTCAGTCTGCAATCGATCAGCTCGTCATGGATGCTGGAGCTATGTGCTTGCGCCTCTGCTTGTGCCAATGCTAATGCTAACTAATTAGCTAATTCTATATCTGTTATACCCCTCTACGCCCATGTACCTCCCCTTAATGTTGCAGAATTATGGGACCACTACTTCTGATTGGACAGGGACAGGGGGATGATCCTCACACCATATTGATTTAATTCATTTTTCTTAAAGCCCTTTGTTTTAAAATACCGCCCATCAATTTTAATACATTTGCTTTATTTCCCACCCGTCTCACGACAAAGTTTATACATTCTTCAGGTACATTGTTGCATATTAGTGGGGACATTCATGTGTACAGCAATATGGGCCATCAGGTCACGGCCTTGGATGACGTCCAGGTTGACTTCATCCTTTTCTTTCTGGGCAGCCATTCAGGGAGCATGCGCAGAACCATTGTTACACGAGTTTTCAGTTCACCAACCCCAGGCCCAATTTACGAACTAATAAAAAGTCAAAGAAGAAAATATTAAAATCACAAATAAAATGTTTCACTGTATACCCACTCTTTCTACTCTATTCCCATTTATTTATAAACTCTATCCCGCATTAGTAGCGTTAAAATACCACAGTTTAATTGCAACACAAGAGCAAGCTGTAACACGTGAAAACATAAAGCGGCCATTTTAATGCACACTGCGCAGAAGCAAGAGTTTCCCACCAAGCAAAGAAAGACGTCACACCACGTGATATGGTTGAGACAAGCGCAGTAAAGTTCCCGCGTTTTAGCGGCCATTTTAGAATAGACAAGCGTTACTTGTTAGTTTAAACACATAAGCAAGCTTCCTTGCTACTTATATTTGTGTGTGCAGTTATTAGTACAAACAATACAAGTTTAATACATTAATACTTTTGAGAAGATTGCATCCGAGCAAGTCTCATTTGTGAGTCCTTGCTCCATCAATCCCTCTCTGATGGCGTTTCTGAGCCATCAATTACTACCCACAACCAGTTGCCAACTTTTAACATAATATAGTTTCACTTTCATTTTTACACTTTCTATTTTTCACATCTCCTTTCAGTTTCTTGTATAATTCACTTCTTAAATCTTCAAGTTCGATTTCATCAAACTTTCTCTTCTTTCCTTTTCCTGTTACATTATACGATTCATTCTTTCTACAACATTTGCACCATATTGTTATTGACAGTACTATTATTGCTATCCCTGCTAAGGGTACTAATATTTGACCTATAAGTCCTTTCCCTACATTAGCAAACCAGGTACCAATTGACCTAATACTATTGGTCAATCTTTCCCATACACTATCAACTTCCATTGGTTTCAGTTCCTTCTCAAGTTTAGTTATATTCTGTATATACGTTCCAATTTCTGCACTTTCATCAGGTATATAAGTGCAACAGTGTTTCGTCTTCAATAATTTACAGACTCCACCCTCTTTTGCCAATATAATATCAAGAGCAAGTCGATTTTGCATTACCATAGATCTAATCGCAACCATTTCCGCATTAATCATTAGAAATCCTCCAGCAGTATCCGTTGATAAACGATCAACCACTGTAGATAATTTACATATTTTCCTTGAGTTCAGAATTATTCCCACTGAAGGTATCAATGCACCAAATATATCACCTACAATTTCTGAAAAACTAGCTCTTTTTCTAATTGTTAATTCACTAGTATTTTCATTGCTGCCAGTGTTTCTTTTTACGTGGTATATCTTTGGAAATACTATTCCAAAATAACAACTTCCATACCACCGTGCAGGAAGCCTAAAGTAAGCCTTATTCCCACACACATAATAGATTCCAGGAAAAACTGAATCTGTTCCTCCTTTGAGTCCCCAACCTCCAAGAATTAAGAAATTGTGTTCACATTCACTGGTACTGATGAAAACATTGTTATACTCAGTCTTTAACCTATGTAGACAAATTTTCCCTGTTTTTACAAAATCTAGAGCCATAGCAGCTTGAGCCTTGCCAGGTGTGTAACTACCTTCTTTCTCAGCCCAAGGTGGCAAATGAGCCTTATGCTCAGAAGCTTTCATTTGAAAATCTTGTCTTCTATTCTCTACTAAATTCAAAAATATCTTTTCTTCTTCATGTAATGAACATGTTAGATTGCTTCTATGTGCATGTGTTATGTCTATTGATTTCATTGTTAAGAAAAATTCTCCCATAAACTGTGCATCTTTACTACTAAGCACTGGATTCATACTCTTTCGAATCGGAACCTCAGAAAATATCACATCTATATTTGAATAAAAATACTGTAGTCGCCCTGTTCTATAAAATAAACTAGTCAGTACACTACATGATATGCCATAGGTTAATGACAAGTGATGATACGTTAACCCTTCTGCTACTGATTCAGGTAGTTTCATACAAACATAACAATTACTAACTTCCATGGTATCTACATACTGAAACAATAACTTTGTGAAAACATTCAGACTAGTGTCGTTATCTGTTACTTCATGATGCAATTCTGGTTCATCTTCTGGCTTTAGTTCTACTCTATTACTTTTCAAGTTATCTGTCTTTTCCTTTGTTTCGTTGTTAATCTTTTTATCTATTATCATAAGGTAAGGAATTGCTATGATCACGACTAACCATACTATAAGCATCACTACCAGATTGCATATGCATATAGCACAGCATCTTTTACAACCTTTCTGCTTTGGTCTCCCAGTAACTCTATCGTCAGGCATTTTTGACAAGGAAGATTGCTCTTCTTATCGTATTCTTCAAGTCTCTTTACGTTCTCAAGGTGGTTCTATTTCTTTTTCATAAGTCAGTTCCGCACTGGTTCCTTCGTCACCACTTTCACTTGATTCTGAGCTTTCGTAATCTTCGAGAATAATATAAGTCCAATCAGGACCCTTAAATTTATTGTTCACAAGTTTCAGCCTTTTGCTTCTTCGTTTTTCGGTTTTACTTTTCTGGCCCGCTTGGCTTGTTACTTCGTTTACTTGTTCTGGATCTTCACTTCTGGTTGTTATGTGGTATTTTACTCTTTTAATGACACTTGGCCAATGATCACCTTTTCTTGTTTTCTCTGTTTGCACTGTCTCTTTATTTCCTTCTTCAGAAATTCTTTTATTTTCAGGTTGTGTTACAATTTGATGTTCTTCAATTTCTGTTTCTTCTACTATTTGTTCTTTTTCCGGTCTGATTTGTTTTTCTTCAGCTGCTCCACTGTGAGTCTCTAGTAACTGATCTTTTTCTTGATTTACGCTTTCATGCTCGAGATTCTCAAGATCTTCTTCTTCTGTGTACTTTTCTTGATCTAACTGGTTCTGATCAGGGCTTATTGCACTTTGTACTTCTGTAGCCTGACCGCGTTCTTCTAAACCTATCTCTCCCTGCTCAAACTCTGTTGGTTCTTCTTTAATTTGAGCCCAGTTTCCTCTCCCTATCTGTTCCTGCTCAGGTCCTCTTATTGTGTCTTCTTCTTCTTCCTGAGCTGCTTCTTCTTCACCTCTCTGATCTTCTTCAATTTCTTCCAAATTTGCTTGACTTCTTGTTCTATGGTAAACTTCAGGAATTTCCACTACTGGTATCCAGTCCTGACTTGTGCTCGGTTGTTCTTCTTCAGCCTCCCTTGAATCTCGGACCTGAGATTCTTCAGCTGGGCAACCTTCAGCTTCCTCAGTTATCGATGCTGTCTGAGGATTTTCTTCTTCAGGGTCTGGTACTCTTTTGGTGTGGCTTACATGAATCCAATTAGGAAATCCTGCACACTTCACTGCTGTGTTTGTAACCTATGACCTGACAAGGTTCGCCCCACCTAGGTGATAGACACGTTTCTCTGGTGTGATTCTTCACTACCACCCAGTCTCCGGTACTCAGATCATATTCTTGTTCAGGCTGCCTGGAAACTGCGTCTTCTCCAACCTGGTGAGAGACAGAACGCACTAGGTCAGCCAATCCTTTGCAATAATCCAGAACCCTATCATCAGATATATTCAGCAGTTTATTTGTGGGAACATGTGCTTGTCTCATTGCCCTTCCCATCATTATTTCATGCGGACTCAATCCGGTGTTTCTATCAGGAATGCTTCTGAGTCCCATTAAAACAAGAGGCAATGCATCTGGCCAATCTAATGATGTTGATGCACACATTTTTCCCAGTCTGGATTTTATCGTGCCATTCATTTGTTCAACCACTCCAGAAGCCTCTGGACGATATGCACAGTGCAGTTTTTGCTCAATTTGGAATGCTTCACAGATTATCTTAATCACTTCACTGTTAAAATGCTTTCCTCTATCTGATTCCAAAGTTACTGGAAAACCAAATCTCGGAATGAGTTCACGTAGCAACAACTTTGCGACTGTAATACTGTCATTCCTTCTGGTAGGGTATGCCTCCACCCACTTTGAAAACAGACACACTATGACTAGCACATATTTCAGCCCTCTACATGGTGGTAACTGAATGAAATCAAGTTGCAATCTCATAAATGGACCCTCCGCCTTTCCAATTATCCCAAACCCAATTATTGTTTTCCTTCCTGGATTATGCATTTGGCAAGTTAAACATCTCTGGCAAAGACTCTCTGCTACCGCCCTAAACCTTGGATTGTACCAATTCTGTCTGAAGAGTCTAATCATTGCATCTCTCCCTACGTGTGTGTCTCCATGATACATCCTGGCCATTTGTGACAGCAGACAGTCAGGCATGACTGGTCTGCCATCGGCACAAATCCATACATCATCGTCTGCCCTCTGAGAACATCCCACTTTAATCCATGTACTTCTTTCACTCTCATCGGCATCATCTTGCAATCGTTTCACATCATTCCATGTTTCAGGAGGTGCATACAGCATAAGTTGGCAGCTGATTCCCATCCTTTCAACCCTTTTATTAACTGACAGTCTGTTTTTGGCACAATGTTGAGACACAAGATCTGCATATCTGTTGCCGACTACCACCCAGTCATCTCCTGACTGGTGTGCGGCACATTTCACCACAGCCAATTCTTTTGGTGATTGTATTGCCTCCAGTAGTTCTTTTACGAACTGTCCATTTTTAATGGGGGATCCTGAAGAAGTCATGAAATCCCTCTGCATCCATAGTTGGCCAAAATCATGCACAACCCCGTAACCATATTGGCTATCTGTAAATATAGTTATTCTTTGATTCCTCCCAATTTTGCAAGCTTTTATTAATGCGATCAATTCAGCTATTTGTGCAGATTTGACTCCCGGTAAATAGGATGCTTCGACTATTCCAGTTAGTTCACACACTGCATATGCTGCAGTTAGTTTTCCATCTTCATGTCTTTGGCATGAACCATCAACAAACAGCTCCCTGTCTGGCATCCTGAGGGGTAGTTCCTGAATATCAGGACGTGGTTTCGTGCACAACTCTGTGACTTGTAAACAATCATGTTCCTCTTCGTCATCTTTAACTTCTTCATGATATGGGTCTGGTAGTAAGGTAGCTGGATTTACTATTGTGTACCTTACAATGGTCACATTTTCAGCACCCAGTATTATTCTTTCATATTTAGTCAGCCGACTAGGAGTAAGATGCTGAGTTCGGGTTCTTATCAACAGAATCACAACCGCATGTGGAACGAACACTTTTACAGGGTGTCCCATTACAATTGACTCACTTTGTTCAATGCTTAAACAGGTAGCCGCCACTGCTTTTAAGCAGCCTGGCAACGCGACTGCCACTGGGTCCAATGTAGCAGAAAAATATGCTATAGGACATCTGTCTAAACCATGTCTCTGGGTTAAGACTGAAAGTGCACAATTCTCTCTCTCATGGCAGAATAATGCAAATTTTCTTTTATAATCAGGCATGCCTAGGGCAGGTGCTGCACACAAAGCGTTTCTTAATTTTACAAAAGCTCCTACGCTTTCATCATCCCACTCAACTGGGTCCTTTGCCTTCTTTTTTGTCATTTGTATTAAGGGCTTTGCTAACAGTGAAAATCCTAGTATCCATTGTCGACAATAACCTACTATTCCCAGGAACATTCTCACTTCTCGTTGAGAGACTGGCATTTGCATTTTCTTTATTATTTTTATTCTTTCAGCTGTTATTCTCCTTTTGCCCCTCTCAATCTGGTATCCTAGATACTTAACTGCTGTTGTACAGAACTGCAATTTTTCAGGTGAAACTTTATGCCCTTCTTCAGCTAAATGATTTAATAATGCAATGGTGTCAACAACACAGTCCTCTCTGGTGTTAGATGCCACCAGTAAGTCGTCTATATACTGCACTAAAACTGAGCTTCCTGGCATCACTAGTTTTTCTAGGCACTTTTTCACGAATTTAAATGAAAAAAGATACTGGCTATCTGGGTGTAATGGTATTGAAAAGAATGCTTGGCATAAATCAATCACAGTAAACCATCCTGCACTGCAAGGTATCTGGTATAAAATTACGGCAGGATTGGGTACTATAGGACAACAGGGTTCCACGATCTTATTTATTTTGCGCAGGTCCTGAACAATCCTATATTTTCCACTAGGTTTCTTCAAACCCATGATTGGTGAGTTACAAGGACTACTCATTACCTCTTTTAATATTCCCTGTTTTACCATTCTGTTTATTTCTTCAATGACTACTGCTTTTACCTCTGCACTCATTTTGTACTGTCTAGTATTTGGGAAAATCGCACCTTCCTTTACCGTAATTTTAACTGGGTCTATTTTTGCTATAAGTCCTACTTCCTTCCCTGTGAAATCCCATACCATAGAATTCACTGTAGTTTTCAGTTCTTCTGGTAACTCGTCTTTTGTTATTAAAGAAAACTATTCATCTACTTCTGTACCTTGCTTGGCAATCATAAATTTATATACATTGTCTTCATCTGGGGTCTGAACTGCGACACCATCCGGCTTGCAGAAAATTGTGCAATTCATTTTGCATAACAAATCCCGGCCCAATAAATTTACTGGACTGGAATCACATACTACAAATTGATGCATTTCTCTAAAGTTTCCGATTTTTACTTCCATTGGTTCGGTAAGAGGTGTTCTAATCTTTTGATTAGCCACCCCCACAACTTGGATAGCTTCTCCAGAAAGAGGAAGGTATGGGATGTCTGCTGTTCTCACAGTAGACCTGGTAGCGCCAGTGTCCAAAAGGAAAGTAATATCATTACCTTTCACATTCCCTTCAACATATGGACCTGACTGATCTACCGGTAAGGATGCACCAAGTACGCACTCCTTCTCCCCCTCTCCTAGGCACCGTCATTGGCTATAGGTACAAAAGTCGTCCTGTAAAAGAAATTGTGATGTTACATAATCATTCTTACCACTTCCTCCTTGATATCCGACGTCTGTACCGTGCTTTGCTCTGCTTACATTACCCTGTATAGGTGCAGGTGGCAACTGACTCTGAGGATTTACACCCTGCTGTGAGTCATTCTGCGTCTGTGGATTTAAATTTTGATTTGGGCCATTATTATTCCGAATCTTTTTACATTCATCCTTCCAATGTCCCAATTTTCCGCACCCGTGACAAGGAAACTTCTTTTAGCCTCTTCCCTGCTCATTCGTCCTCTCACTTTTCCTCCATTCCCAGGGTCACCATTCGTTCCAGAATCTTTTCCCTGATTATCACTTGGATTATCCAAATTAATTCCCTGTTTCTCAGCCATTTTCACCTGAGCCCACATTACTTTCTCTTGTAGTTTCTTGTGCCTATCCTCGATGTCATCTCCACAATATTTTGCATATTTCAGAATCTTGTCTATGGGCTTCCCTTGCCAACATAACATGTGCTGCTTAATCATCTGACAAATCTCTGGCTTCAGACCGTAGACAAATCGATAGACAAACTGACTCATGTTTTTATATCCAATGTCCTCAAATCCATTATACTGCTTAAATACCTGCAATAATCGTTCGTAATAGGCATGTACCGATTCACTGGCTTCTTGGGTAGTTCTGTCTATTTTCACCCAGTCTGTTTCTTTTGGCGGTATTTTCCCTTTCAGGTAAGTTATCACCTGCTGATACTTTTTCATTACATCATTTGACGGGGCACCTGTCTTTGGATCTCTAGGATACTCTTCACTGGGCCAATCAACTGTGATTTTGCAATCTGTCCACAAATCGGCAGGTACCACTATGTCGAACAAACCATCCAAATCTTTCAACAATACCTTTGACACCTTCACAAACCTCTCAACCTGCTTGTACCATTCAATTGGCTTTTCCCTCAACTTTGGGAAATCATTCCTAAATGACAAAATATCCTGTCTGCTCCATGGGACATGTACATATCCCCCTCCTGGAACTTCTCGCATCGGGTACATTTGATCTCCTTTCCCTGTTTCCTTCATTAAATATTCAGAAGTTGTTCTATTGTATCGGGCCTCTTCCTTTTTCTTTGTCCATCTAACCTTCCATTTATCTAGTTCTCCCCATTTCTGCAAGACTGTCATTAATTCTTTTACTTGTAATTTTCTTCCAGAGGCATTCATGTTTTCCAAATCCTTATCTGAAAAATCTGCTCTATAGGGTTTTTGTAATACTTTTGACTTCCCTATTTCAATTCCCAACTGTTGGGCTAAATCTGATAATTTTTCATGAAATATTTTTACATTTCTGGTGATGCTTCTGCATACGAACAATAATTCTTCTTCATCGTAGGTATTTAGGCTATCTACTCCTACATTTCCTGCTATCATTTCTTCTAATTCAACTTTTAATTTATAAATGTTCATGATCTTTGGGGGTGAACTCTGTTTTTCTGATCCTTGTGCCCATCTTTCTAAGTCTTCTGGGGTAACTACTGTGGCACTTTTCATTCCTGATGAGGTTATTATGTTTACATCTTTGGAGCAACCAGGTGTTACTCTTCTTGGAGTACTATTTACAGAATCTCGAATAGGCAAGTCCATTAATGAAATCATAGACTCACAATCACTAAAGTGATCCTCAACCATTACTACTGCTTCAGGTTTAGGAACATTCACAGGTGTAGGCATAATTAAAGGTTTGGGATAAGTTACTTTGTCACCGTACAAGGGAACCACTGGACCAATTGTTACAGGTATGGTCAATGAATCGGGATGAATACTCAATTGTGTTACTTTCTGAATTAATTCTGCTCTGTTTTTATCAATGGCTTCCTTTTCTTTATCATGAAGTACTCTACTAACTGGTGAGTCATGCAATACTTGTGGTACTAAGGGTGTCCTTAACAAGGGTGCACTTGGGGTGCATCCACTTGTCCCTTCCTGATATGGTGGTGGATTCTTTAATATATCTTCCATGAATTCATCTTCGGAATCTCCAAATCTAGTCAAGTGTTTTGTCTTTTCTGTGCATTTACTCCCTAATGATTCTTCTGCCATTAATATCGGATACAGACCCTCTGTAAGCATTGCTCTTCTCCACTGTTTCATCTGACCGTCCCTTGACTCATTTTGGTATCTGGGGAAAAATCCCTGATAACCCCTATTACTTCTGGATCGGTCACGTTCAAATGCCTCAGTTTCCCACTCTTCTAAGGCTTCGTGTTGAGTTAATCTAGGTCTGGGTTCTAGGTCATTCATTCTTAATCTCAAATTTTGAAGAATTCTCCCATTGAAAGTACCATTCTCGGGAAATGCTAATATTCCATCATTTTTGGTATATTCCATCCAATTTTCTATCCATACGCAAGTATGATAGCCTCTCTCCATCATCATGAATGAAGCGGGCGTTTTAGCTGGTGGAATGATAATTCCTTCCCTAGTTTTGATTGGTTTATCCTTTTTAAAATAATTCTTAATCTTTTGTAGAACTGACATTTTCCTCTTCTCTCCGTACATTTTTGGCAAATTCCGATGTACAAAATTAAATCCTACAAAGCCTAGGAATCTCCTATCTGGACGAACTCCAATTAGAGTCAGATCACGTTTTAACATACAATCTGCACTATCCACTAGGATTTCAGCTTCTATGGTAACAACCAATCAGATTCCGGCTAACTTTTGTCTCTGAACCAATCCTAGCGCGGCCTTTTAGTGACGTCTTTTCGGCCAACCCCTCCTTTACAATCTGCGTTTCTCTGTCCCTCGCTGTTTCAACCAATCCCAGCGCGGTACCTGTGACGTCAGTACTACTCCTGACTACTGACCCCTCCTTTACAAGAGTCTTTCTACGCCCGCTGTTTCAACCAATCCCAGCGCGGCGTTTTGTGACGTCAGCTTCCTCTCCGGTAGCTGACCCTCCCTTTACAAAATCGTACGCAAAACTTTATTTTCTCTACGCTTCTTATTAAAATTCAGTAACAACATAAAACATTCGCTATCGTGCCAGTTTCTCTAAATTTGAAAAGGATAGTTTCTCTCACACTTAGTAAAACCTTTCCGTTTACTATACATATACTACGAGTAAAACCTTTCCGTCTACTCTTCACACAAGTTTCAGAAATACCTGTTACTTCTTCAATGTTACCCTTTCTAGGTGATATAACATCAAATTTTCACTAGCATATTCCTTGGCTGTCACTCACACGCATAGAGTCCCTAACAAGTACTGATAGCCCTGCTTAACTTTTCAGTACTATTTCTGCCTGACAGATAACCTCACTGCAGTATGGCTTCCACTTACCATCCGCTATTCAATTTTCCCCGGGGATTTCTGGACAACATAAAACAAACTTTAAAAAATAACGGATGTTAGTTCATAGAAGTACCATTCTCATTACCCAATTAACAAAGCGCAACCATCCTCTGATAACCAGAAAACTGATCCAGCGGGTTACTAGTAACGAGCATTCATACACAAAAATACTCACTTGGGCCCATACATTCATACTACGCTAGTAATTTCCGCTGGTGGGTCAGTTGTACTCTTTATCAAAATACCTGCTACCACTTACTTTTCCGATTGAAGAGTAATGACTTACCAATGAATCCTTTGCTAATTGGGAAGTTTAAAATGAGTGACATTCATTACAATTCATAATCCTGAAATAATCACTGAGTCAGGAAGTTTTTAAATGTTTATCTAAAGATTTAGCAGAGTAAAATACAGAACCACATGATACTTAATCGCATATCAAGGATGAAGCATAATAATCAGTTATCGATCAATGACGGTCCCTTAGGAAAGGAGAAGATAGAGACAGCAGCGCAACTAAGGGTTGCATTTATATTTACCTAATGTGCGAGAACCAAACCCCTTGGCCAAGGAGTTGGATAAGATAGGACCCTGGAAGGATGAAGAGCAAAGACCTCCTCCCGGATCAGGACAGGACCGGTGACCTCTCTATCTACGACGCCTGCGTCGTTCCCCTCTCTGGTACTTCGCTTCTCCTCGAATTCTCCCGAGTCTTCCTTCTAAGGTGCTCCGCCGCCCCCACCTCAGGACCTCTCTGGTCAGTTGTTCAGTCTGCAATCGATCAGCTCGTCATGGATGCTGGAGCTATGTGCTTGCGAGAACCAAACCCCTTGGCCAAGGAGTTGGATAAGATAGGACCCTGGAAGGATGAAGAGCAAAGACCTCCTCCCGGATCAGGACAGGACCGGTGACCTCTCTATCTACGACGCCTGCGTCGTTCCCCTCTCTGGTACTTCGCTTCTCCTCGAATTCTCCCGAGTCTTCCTTCTAAGGTGCTCCGCCGCCCCCACCTCAGGACCTCTCTGGACAGTGGTTCAGTCTGCAATCGATCAGCTCGTCATGGATGCTGGAGCTATGTGCTTGCGCCTCTGCTTGTGCCAATGCTAATGCTAACTAATTAGCTAATTCTATATCTGTTATACCCTTCTACGCCCATGTACCTCCCCTTAATGTTGCAGAATTATGGGACCACTACTTCTGATTGGACAGGGACAGGGGGTTGATCCTCACACCATATTGATTTAATTCATTTTTCTTAAAGCCCTTTGTTTTAAAATACCGCCCATCAATTTTAATACATTTGCTTTATTTCCCACCCGTCTCACGACAAAGTTTATACATTCTTCAGGTACATTGTTGCATATTAGTGGGGACATTCATGTGTACAGCAATATTGGCCATCAGATCACGGCCTTGGACGACGTCCAGGTTGACTTCATCCTTTTCTTTCTGGGCAGCCATTCAGGGAGCATGCGCAGAACCATTGTTACATGAGTTTTCAGTTCACCAACCCCAGGCCCAATTTACGAACTAATAAAAAGTCAAAGAAGAAAATATTAAAATCACAAATAAAATGTTTCACTGTATACCCACTCTTTCTACTCTATTTCCATTTATTTATAAACTCTATCCCGCATTAGTAGCGTTAAAATACCACAGTTTAATTGCAACACAAGAGCAAGCTGTAACACGTGAAAACATAAAGCGGCCATTTTAATGCACACTGCGCAGAAGCAAGAGTTTCCCACCAAGCAAAGAAAGACGTCACACCACGTGATATGGTTGAGACATGCGCAGTAAAGTTCCCGCGTTTTAGCGGCCATTTTAGAATAGACAAGCGTTACTTGTTAGTTTAAACACATAAGCAAGCTTCCTTGCTACTTATATTTGTGTGTGCAGTTATTAGTACAAACAATACAAGTTTAATACATTAATACTTTTGAGAATATTGCATCCGAGCAAGTCTCATTTGTGAGTCCTTGCTCCATCAGCTGTACCATCTTCAAAGCCCTTGCCGGGAACGGCCCTGCATTCATCTCGACTAGGATCCATCGCTATGCCCCCTCTCGTGAATTGTGCTCCTCCTATCTGAATCTGCTTACCACCCCCACCTTCAAACGTAAAAAACACGGTGGCCTTAGATTTTCATTTCTGGCCCCTCAATTTTGGAACTCTCTCCCTGCTGGACTGAGGTCAGTAACACCCTACGCCCAGTTCAGAACACTTCTCAAGACCTTGCTGTTCTCTCAGGCATATGAGTAAAGGTTCTGTCATTGTGTAACTGTCGCCCAACCGCTCTCAGCGCCATGACACCGCTTGGTGTAAGTGCGCTCAACAAGTATTTTTAACATAACATAACATAACATGCAATTACAAATGTATGTTGTAAGTCATTTTACAGGTGAGACTACATATCACATTTCCTTTACCACTTTGCCAGGCATTGCTATGAGTGTAGTAGCCTTAACTGGTTTGATGATGTGTTATTGTTTAATTACATTGATATAAATACTGTGCGAGCATAAGCATTGCATTTGGTGTGCAAGGAATGGTTTGTATGCTGTTGTGTGAGTTATGAGCTGTACTTCTAACCACAACATGTGAATTTCAGTGGTTTTTCAGTTTTAATTTGTAAGCATAACTGTACTTTAACTGTGGTTATTTAGGTACATTTCTCAGATTTTTTTTTAAAACATACCTTGTGGTGTTATAACCAGCACTAACTTTGACTTCACTTTAACTTTTTTTTCAGTGAATTTGTTTTTTTACTCATATACTACATCCAAGAGGGGGGTGTGGCTTAGCGCGCAACAAAGATGGCCGCACTTTCCTGAGCTCCGCGTCGACACCGGTACGGACGCTCTAATTATGCAGTGTTTCGGGTGATGTTCGATCACCTTTTTTGATGGCAGACAGTGGGTGAACTTCCCGTGAGTCCTGAGAGTAGCTTTTTATTTGCCCTGAGCTGTTTTAACGAGACTAATACCCGCGAGGTCTCTTGACTGCTATGGACCTGTGAAATGGCGCTCGTTATGGTAGCTTCGTCATGACACGCAGTTAAAACTTGGAGCCAGCCGCGAGTGTCTCACGCAGGACTTTTCTTTAACGCCGAATAAGAGGTACTGTGCGCAATTGCTTTCAAATTAGACCAACGGTCTTGGAATTTTCACTTTTCGGTGCTGAGAGTTTCTGTCGGCTTTAGTAATTACAAAATGGCGGCCGCTGACAGGAACTCTATCGAGTGAAATAATTCCTTTTGAAAGGCCCCAATTTTATTCTTGAGATATAAATCAATGCTGGCGGACTACTACACATGTAGTATTTCGGCTGTTACGATGCTCTGTACTGGTGGCCATTGCTGCAATTATGTTACGGTGATAATAGCTGGAATTGTCTTCTAAACTCCTCACAATGGCTTATTTTCTATGCTGACTAAGAGGTACTGAGTGCTGCTTCTCTGAACACAGTCCATTGATCTTGGCATAGTGAGCTATACTATAGCGTCTGCTGTCAGGAATGTCTGATGGATTACACCTTCTGTTGTAAGGCTCTGACCCTGTTCATAAGCCATAATTCAGTGCAGGTTTCTTACCTCAAAGGTTTCTGAAGTGTTGGCTTCCTCACCGTTTGGCACCAGTACTTATCTCCTTATTGATTACTCCTGCGTTGCTTTGAGCTTGTGACTTGTAATTTATAGTAGGAAATTTGCTACTTACAGCAGGTTATTAGATCGTGGTCACTATGAGCTTCTTCAATGGTGGACGGCATGGGGGTTAATTCTAAAGACAGAGATTCCAAAGGGAATTTGAAACGTTCCAAACAGACCTCACCTACCCCGGACTCTCCAGCTAAAGGTAGCCCTGACTCTGCCTCAACTTTAGAATCTATATTACTTAAGCTTAATTCTGTCCATGATATAGCTCAAAGTACCAAAACTAATACAGATCTACTTCAGGTGGAGGTGGCAGCAATTCGTGATGACTTGAAAAATCTCTCATTACGTGTATCTAATGCTGAAACGAGATTAAGTAACGTTGAAGATTTTACAAACAAACAATCAAAACACATCCAAAGTTTGGAACGTTCCATTACTTCTTTACAGAGAGACTTAACATAGCAGGAAGATCGGAATCGTAGAAGTAACCTCCGTATTTTTGGATTACCGGAGGGGAGTGAGAATTCTGCTCCTTGTTATGTTATGTTATGTTAACCCCTTCGGTGCTCATGAGGGAATGGTTCCGTCATGAGCACCGGTGCTCCTGTGCTCATGACGGAACCATTCTGTCATGAGGACAGGGGCACAAAATCCCTCTGCTGCAAACAGCAGAGGGATTTCCATTTTTTTTTTGGGCCTCAGGAGGTGGGGAAGAGTTTCCCCAACCTCCAGAGGCCCCTCACTGGTTTTCAATCTAATGACGCCCAGGGGGGCGATCCCCAAGCAGGGATCCACCCACTAGGCACCAGGGAGGGGGGAGTGGCCCCTTGGGCAAGGGCCTTTGCTCCCCCCATATTTGTGGGGCTAAATTCAGTCTTTCTGCCCCCCCGGGGGGGCAGAAAGCCCACTAGACACCAGGGTTTTTTTTTACATTTAATTTAGGGGTGGGGGCTGCCCAAGATGGGCATGCCAATGCCCCCACCCCTCCCCCCACAAAATTCAAGTCATTCCGCCCCCCCCTGGGGGGCAGATGGGGGCAGCAGCCCCCAATATGCCCCGGGGCAGAAAGCCCACTAGAAACCAGGGATTTATTTTATTATGTAAATTAGGGGTGGGGGCTGGCCAATATGGACACGCCAAAGCCCCCAACCCCCTGCACAATAACAGTCTTTCTGCCCCCCCCGGGTGCAGATGGGGCGGTAGCCCCCAATCTGCCCCCCCGGGGGGCAGAAAGCCCACTAGACGCCAGTTTTTTTTTTTTTACGATTAATTTAAGGGTGGGGGCTGCCAAAGATGGGCATGCCAATGCCCCCAACCCTCCCCCCCCCACAAAATTCCAGTCTTGGGGGCAGTAGCCCTCAATCTGCCCCCCCGGGGGGGCAGAAAGCACCCTAGACGCCAGGGATTTGTTTTTTATGCGCCAGGGGTGGGGGCTGCCCAGAATGGGCATGCCAAAGCCCCACCCTACCCCCAAAGTAAGAATAAGACTTTCTGCCCCCAGGAGGCAGATGGGGGCAATAGCTCCTGATCTGCCCCCGGGGGAAGAAAGCCCACTAGGCCCCAGGGATTTTTTTATATATACGTAGGGGTGGGGGCTGCCCAGAATGGGCATGCAAATTCCCCCACCCAAAATAAAAAAATTCTACAGTCTTTCTGCCCCCTGGGGGCAGATGAGGGCAGTAGCTCCCAATCTGCCCCGGGGCAGAAAGCACCCTAGATGCCAGGGATTTTTTTATGCGCCAGGGGTGGGGGCTGCCCAGAATGGGCATGCCAAATCCCCCACCATACCCCCCAAAGTAAGAATAGGACTTTCTGCCCTCCCCAGGGGGGCAGATGGGGGCAATAGCCCCTGATCTGCCCCCCGGGGGGGGAGAAAGCCCACTAGGCCCCAGGGATTTTTTTTATATATATACGTTGGGGTGGGGGCTGCCCAGAATGGGCATTCAAATACCCCCACCCAAAAGAAAAAATGCTACAGTCTTTCTTCCCCTCCTGGAAGGCAGATGGGGCAATAGCCCCTTATCTGCCCCCCCGGGGGGGGCAGAAAGCCCACTAGGCACCAGGGATTTTTATTTTTCCAAAGTTTGGGGCGGGAGCTGCCCAGAATGGGCTTGCCAATGCCCCGACCCCCACAAAAAATGCCACAGTCTTTCTGCCCCCCCCTCAGGAGGCAGATAGGGGCAGTAGCCTCTGATCTGCCCCCCCGGGGGGGCAGAGAGCCCACGAGGCGGCAGCAATTATGCTGGCTTTTTTTTATATTTAGGGGTGGGGGCTGCCCAGAATGGGCATCCCAATGTCCCCACCCACCCAAACAAAATAGCCAGTCTTTCTGCCCCTCTTGGAGGCATATCGGGGCAATAGCCCCCGATTTCCCTCCTCCCCAGGGCGGCAGAAAGCCCTCTAGGCACAGACTTTTTTGCGGAATGTGCCTACTTCTGGATTTTGGGTCCTAGCGCAGCTAGCACCCAAGGAAACCTACCAAACCCACACATTTCTGAGAACTAGACACCCGGGGGATTCCAGGGAGGTATGGCTTGCATGGATCCCCCAAAGTTTTCTTACCCAGAATTCTCTGCAAACCTCAAATTTAGCTGAAAAAATCACTTTTTCCACACATTTTTGTGTGGGAAAGTTGTGGCATCACCGGGCTGACACAAATTTCCTACCACCCAGCGTTCCCCCAGGTCTCCCGATAAAAATGGTGCCTCACTCGTGTGGGAGGCCCAAGTACCCGTGACAGGCAAGGGCCCAAAATGTATTGAGGCGACATCAGAGTTGCCTATCACAAAACGACCTGGTTTTGCAAGGGGGGTCACCTGGGTTTTTGGCCCCGTGCTTGGCGGCCAGCTAGGGAAACCTACCAAACCCACACATTTCTGAAAACTAGACACCCGGGGGATTATAGGGAGGTATGGCTTGCGTGGATCCCCCAACTTTTTCTTACACAGAATCCCCTGCAAACCTCAAATTTAGCTGAAAAAATCATTTTTTTCCACACATTTTTGTGTGGGAAAGTTGTGGCATCACCAGGCTGACACAAATTTCCTACCACCCAGCGTTCCCCCAGGTCTCCAGATAAAAATGGTGCCTCACTCGTGTGGGAGGCCCAAGTACCCGCGACAGGCAAGGGCCCAAAACGTATTGAGGCGACATCAAAATTGCCTATCACAAAATGACCTGGTTTTGCAAGGGGGGTCACCTGGGTTTTTGGCCCCGTGCTCAGCCGCCAGCTAGGGAAACCTACCAAACCCACACATTTCTTAAAACTAGACACCCGGGGGATTCCAGAGAGGTATGGCTTGCGTGGATCCCCCAACGTTGTCTTACCCAGAATCCCCTGCAAACCTCAAATTTAGCTGAAAAAATCACTTTTTCCACACATTTTGTGTGGAAAAGTTGTGGCATCACCGGGCTGACACAAATTTCCTACCACCCAGTGTTCCCCCAGGTCTCCCGATAAAAATGGTGCCTCACTCGTGCGGGAGGCCCAAGTACCCGCGACAGGCAAGGGCCCAAAACGTATTGAGGCGACATCAAAATTGCCTATCACAAAACGACCTGGTTTTGCAAGGGGGGGTCACCTGGGTTTTTGGCCCCGTGCTCGGCGGCCAGCTAGGGAAACCTACCAAACCCACACATTTCTGAAAACTAGACACCTGGAGGATTCCAGGGAGGCATGGCTTGCATTAGGCAACTTTCATGTCGCCTCAATACGTTTTGGGCCCTTGCCTGTGGCGGGTACTTGGGCCTCCCACACGAGTGAGGCAGCATTTTTATCGGGAGACCTGGGGGAACGCTGGGTGATAGGAAATTTGTGTCAGCCCAGTGATGGCACAACTTTCCCACACAAAAATGTGTGGAAAAAGTGATTTTTTTCAGCTAAATTTGAGGTTTGCAGGGGATTCTGGGTAAGAAAACGTTGGGGGATCCACGCAAGCCATACCTCCCTGGAATCCCCCGGGTGTCTAGTTTTCAGAAATGTGTGGATTTGGTAGGTTTCCCTAGCTGGCCGCCGAGCACGGGCCAAAAACCCAGGTGACCCCCCTTGCAAAACCAGGTCGTTTTGTGATAGGCAATTTTGATGTCTCCTCAATACGTTTTGGGCCCTTGCCTGTCGCGTTTACTTGGGCCTCCCACACGAGTGAGGCACCATTTTTATCAGGACACCTGGAGGAACGCTGGGTGGTAGGAAATTTGTGTCAGCCCGGTGATGCCACAACTTTCCCACACAAAAATGTGTGGAAAAAGTGATTTGTTTCAGCTAAATTTGAGGTTTGCAGGGGATTCTGGGTAAGAAAACGTTGGGGGATCCACGCAAGCCATACCTCCCTGGAATCCCCGGGGTGTCTAGTTTTCAAAAATGTATAGGTTTGCTAGGTTTCCCTAGGTGCCGGCAGAGCTAGGGTTCAAAATCTACAGCTAGGCACTTTGCAGAAAAAGGGTCAGTTTTCACAGTGAAAATGTGGTGTGTCCACGTTGCGTTTTGGGCCGTTTCCTGTCGCGAGCACCAGGCCTACCCACACAAGTTAGGTACCATTTTTCTCGGAAGATTTTGGGGAACGCGGGGTGGGTGGAATTTTGTGGATCCACACAGATTCCAGAACTTTCCACCACAGAAATGTGAGGAAAATTTGTTTTTTTGGACACAGTTTTAGGTTTGCAAGGGATTTTGGGTAACAGAACCTGGTGAGAGTCAGTCAAGTCACCCCATCCTGTGTTCCCCTGGGTGTCTAGTTTTCAAAAATGTATAGGTTTGCTAGGTTTCCTTAGGTGCTGGCAGAGTTAGGGTTCAAAATCTAGAGCGAGGCACTTTGCAAAAAAAGGGTCAGTTTTCCCTGTGAAAATGTGGTGTGTCCACGTTGCGTTTTGGGACGTTTCCTGTCGCGGGCCCTAGGCCTACCCCACAAGTGAGGTACCATTTTTCTCGGAAGACTTTATGGAATGCGGGGTGGGTGGAATTTTGTGGATCCACGCAGATTCCAGAACTTTCCACCACAGAAATGTGAGGAAAATGTGTTTTTTGGGACAAATTTCTAGGTTTGCAAGGGATTCTGGGTAACAGAACCTGGTGAGAGCCAGTCAAGTCACCCCATCCTGGATTCCCCTGGGTGTCTAGTTTTCAAAAATGTGTAGGTTTGCTAGGTTTCCCTAGGCGCCGGCAGAGCTAGGGTTCAAAATCTACAGCTAGGCACTTTGCAAAAAACGGATCAGTTTTCACTGTGAAAATGTGGTGTGTCCATGTTGCGTTTTGGGCCGTTTCCTGTCGCGGACACTAGGCCTACCCACACAAGTGAGGAACCATTTTTATCGGAAGACTTTGGGGAACGTGGGGTGGGGGGAATTTTGTGGATCCACACAGATTCCAGAACTTTCCACCACAGAAATGTGAGGAAAATTTGTTTTTTTGGACACAGTTTTAGGTTTGCAAGGGATTTTGGGTAACAGAACCTGGTGAGAGTCAGTCAAGTCACCCCATCCTGGGTTCCCCTGGGTGTCTAGTTTTCAAAAATGTATAGGTTTGCTAGGTTTCCTTAGGTGCTGGTAGAGTTAGGGTTCAAAATCTAGAGCGAGGCACTTTGCAAAAAAAGGGTCAGTTTTCCCTGTGAAAATGTAATGTGTCCACGTTGCGTTTTGGGACGTTTCCTGTCGCGGGCCCTAGGCCTACCCCACAAGTGAGGTACCATTTTTCTCGGAAGACTTTATGGAACGCGGGGTGGGTGGAATTTTGTGGATCCACGCAGATTCCAGAACTTTCCACCACAGAAATGTGAGGAAAATGTGGTTTTTTGGACAAATTTTTAGGTTTGCAAGGGATTCTGGGTAACAGAACCTGGTGAGAGCCAGTCAAGTCACCCCATCCTGGATTCCCCTGGGTGTCTAGTTTTCAAAAATGTGTAGGTTTGCTAGGTTTCCCTAGGCGCCGGCAGAGCTAGGGTTCAAAATCTACAACTAGGCACTTTGCAAAAAAAGGATCCGTTTTCACTGTGAAAATGTGGTGTGTCCATGTTGCGTTTTGGGCCGTTTCCTGTCGCGGACACTAGGCCTACCCACACAAGTGAGGAACCATTTTTCTCGGAAGACTTTGGGGAACGCGGGGTGGGGGGAATTTTGTGGATCCACGCAGATTCCAGAACTTTCCACCTCAGAAATGTGAGGAAAATGTTTTTTTCTTAATACATTTTTAGGTTTGCAAGGGATTCTGGGTAATAGAACCTGGTGAGAGCCAGTCAAGTCACCCCATCCTGGATTCCCCTGGGTGTCTAGTTTTCAAAAATGTATAGGTTTGCTAGGTTTCCCTAGGTGCCGGCAGAGCTAGGGTTCAAAATCTACAGCTAGGCACTTTGCAAAAAAAGGGTCCGTTTTCACTGTGAAAATGTGGTGTGTCCACGTTGCGTTTTGGGCCACTTCCTGTCGCGGGCACTAGGCCTACCCACACAAGTGAGGTACCATTTTTCTCGGAAGACTTTGCAAAATGCGGGGTCAGGGGAATTTTGTGGATCCACGCAGATTCCAGAACTTTCCACCACAGAAATGTGAGGAAAATGTGTTTCTTTTTACAAAGTTTTAGGTTTGCAAGGGATTCTGGGTAATAGAACCTGGTGAGAGCCAGTCAAGTCACCCCATCCTGGATTTCCCTGGGTGTCTAGTTTTCAAAAATGTATAGGTTTGATAGGTTTCCCTAGGTGCCGGCAAAGCTAGGGTTCAAAATCTACAGCTAGGCACTCTACAAAAAAAGGGTCAGTTTTCACTGAAAAAATAAAGTGTGTCCATGTTGCGTTTTGAGCCATTTCCTGTCACGGGCACTAGGCCTACCTACACAAGTGAGGTACCATTTTTATCGGGAGACTTAGGGTAGCACAGAATTGTACAGCAACTGTTATTACCTATTGACTTTCGATGCATTTCTGCCTTCCAAATGAAAGACAATGTGTAAAAAAGAAGTCTCTTTGAAAAATGACCTATAATTCTCATGCTAGTATGGGTACTCACAATTTCGGAAATGTGCAAATATCTACTGTTTCTAAACTCTATATTTTGTTCCAATTTCAGAAATACATAGGTGTCTTTCATACCGATTTTTCCATGTATATATTTTCCCAAATTAATTGCTATATACCCGGTACATATTAAAAAACCATTGCAAGACGCTGCTCAGTTATTGGCTCTGGGTTCGTCGGGTTCTTGGTGAACCTACAAGTCCTATATATCCCCACAACCAGAAAGGTCCAGCGGATGTAACGGTATATTGCTTTCAAACAGCTGTCATAATTAGAAGAATTTACAGGTGAAAACGTTGACACAAATGGCTGTTTTTTTCAACTAATTTTCAATTTTTCCAATATTCAACGGTTAGTTTCTATAAAGAAACCTTGAAGGATCTACACAAATGACCCCTTGATGAATTCAGAATTTTGTCTACTTTTCGAAAATGTATAGCTTTCCAGGATCCATTATTGCTTTCATACCCATTTCTACCATTAACTGGAAAGAGGTTGAAAGCACAAAAAATAGCAAAAATAGGCTATGTCCCAGAAAAATGCAAAACAGTGTAAACATTTTTGGATTTCTGACAAAAGTCTGCTTGTGCAAGTATCAAAGGGAACAAGCTACTAAATAGGAGCTCCTGATATGTGTATGTAATGCAACACATATGTGTTTTTCAGAAGACCCTCACTCACCAACCTAGTTGGTGACATGCTTCATCATCGGGTCCCACCCAAGGCACCGAGTGTACCTTGGGTGTGCTTCAACGCCTGGATGCAGCGGAGCTGGTTCTGTGCAGTGAGTGTGCTGTGATTAAAAAGGGAGAGGTGGATATCTCAGGTCCTGAAGAAAGCCAGCCCAGTATAGAGAGACTGGCTGAAACATGTTGACCACACAGGATATCGGAGCCTAATTCACTCCAGAGATATCCACCTCTCCCTTTTTAATCACTGCCGGGGGCCCACACATTAAAATAGTCCTCTTGTTATTTAACGGGACCCCACGGACAGCATTTCACCTTCACAGCACACTCACTGCACAGAACCAGCTCCGCTGCATCCAGGCGTTGAAGCACACCCAAGGTACACTCGGTGCCTTGGGTGGGACCCGATGATGAAGCATGTCACCAACTAGGTTGGTGAGTGAGGGTCTTCTGAAAAACACATATGTGTTGCATTACATACACATATCAGGAGCTCCTATTTAGTAGCTTGTTCCCTTTGATACTTGCATTATACCTAGGGGAAGTGAACTGGCTTCTACCTCCTCGCTCTTCATTTTGATTGTTTCCAAAAGTCTGCTTGTCCCTGAAAGCTGGGAAGATGGTGATTTCAGCACCACAACCCCTTTTTTGATACCATTTGCAGGGAAAAAACCAGACGCTTTCATCTGTAGCCCTTTTTTCCCATTTTTAAAACAAAATAAAAAATTTAGCTGTATTTTGGCTAATTTCTAGGTCCCTTCCAGGGGAATCCACAAACCCTGGGTACCTTTAGAATCCCCATGATGTTCGAAAAAAAGGACGCATATTTGGCGTGGATAGCTTATGTGGTCAAAAAGTTACAGGGGCCTAAGCGCGAACTACCCCAAATAGCCAAAAAAAGGCTTAGCACAGGGGGGGGAAAAGGCCTAGCAGCGAAGGGGTTAAAGACATTTCTAACACGCTCGGCTACTCAAGAGTGTCCCGGCTCGGAAGCCACAATGAAGCATAACTGAAAGAACTGTGAGTTAGATGAAAAGCAGAGTTTTTAACCGTTTCCTGAACAGTTTGGAATCTTGAATACCACGCAATTCCAGGGGGAGGGAGTTCCAGGCCTCCGCTGCCTTGTAGGTCAGGGAGCAACCCCCCATTCTTAAGCGGCGGAAACGGGGAATCACAGCCAGACATTGCGTAGCTGAGCACAGGTGTCTCTGTGGTACGTAGAAGCTGAAGCGCTTCCTAAGATAAAGCGGGCCAGATTTGTACAGGGCTGCATGGGCCAGAGTGAGTGCCTTAAATTTAACTCTTTGGGCCACGGGAAGCCAGTGCAGGTCAAGCAGATGTTGCTTTATGCTTGATCTTCCTGGGATGTTGAGCAGAGCCCTGGCCACAGCATTTTGTATGCAAAAACAACAATTGATGGAAGGAATGCAGAACAATGTCATACATTCACCCCAGTACAGAGATCTGGGCCTAAATCCATCGTTTTTTTGCTCACCATGCCATTCCAGTTTGAACCCAGCCATATGCAAATCAGTCTTGACCCTGTGCCTCATGGGAACAGTCCAGCCCGAACTGCCAAGCCAGGTCCTCCCTGGACTGGAAACAAGCATCCTAGGACCGGTTTCGGGGTTTCACCCCTCTTCAGCCAGGATAGCTTGATTCCAGTGGCATGGAGAGCCCGGGACCCACGTCTGGGCATACCCGTCCCACTCGGGGTGACAAATGCAAAAACAACAATTGATGGACAGAATGCAGAACAATGTCATACATTCACCCCAGTACAGAGATCTGGGCCTAAATCCATCGTTTTTTGCTCACCATGCCATTCCAGTTTGAACCCAGCCATATGCAAATCAGTCTTGACCCTGTGCCTCATGGGAACAGTCCAGCCCGAACTGCCAAGCCAGGTCCTCCCTGGACTGGAAACAAGCATCCTAGGACCGGTTTCGGGGTTTCACCCCTCTTCAGCCAGGATAGCTTGATTCCAGTGGCATGGAGAGCACGGGACCCACGTCTGGGCATACCCGTCCCACTCGGGGTGACAAATGCAAAAACAACAATTGATGGACAGAATGCAGAACAATGTCATACATTCACCCCAGTACAGAGATCTGGGCCTAAATCCATCGTTTTTTTGCTCACCATGCCATTCCAGTTTGAACCCAGCCATATGCAAATCAGTCTTGACCCTGTGCCTCATGGGAACAGTCCAGCCCGAACTGCCAAGCCAGGTCCTCCCTGGACTGGAAACAAGCATCCTAGGACCGGTTTCGGGGTTTCACCCCTCTTCAGCCAGGATAGCTTGATTCCAGTGGCATGGACAGCATTTTGTATAACCTGCAGTTTCTTCAACTGGTACCCAGGCAGGCCAATGTACAGAGCATTAGCGTAATCTATACTGGTAGAGGATCAGGGCGCGAGCAACCATTTCCTTGGCTGCCCTGGTTAAAAGGGGAAAAAACTTCCTGAGAGATTTCAGTGTGCCGAAGCACTGCCCTGCTAGTTTCTTTATCTGAGTCGAGAAGCGAAGATCTTCATTAAACCAGATCCCCAGGTTTTTTACTGGATGGCCCGCAGAATTAGGTAGAGGATAGTCTGCTGGCCACAATGATTCCCTAAACTGAGGAGGGAATGCCCCATATAGGAGAATTTACGACTTGTCCTCATTACACTTGAGCTGAGCAGATGAAAGCCATTTGAAAACGGCTGTAAGACAAGCTCTAGCGTGGGTCGGAGATAAATCATTTTTCCCCTCAAGTAAAGAGGAGCTGGGTATCATCCGCATAAGCGATGATCTTAGCTCCCAGCTCCTCCTCCAAGTAGATCAGAGGCGTGATATATATATTGAAGAGGAGAGGGCTCAAAGTAGAGCCCTGTGGTACTCCAGTAGTCACCTTTGTGAGAGTCGAAGAAGACGGAGGCAGCCACACTTTCTGCAATCTATCTTCTAAGAAAGATTTAAGCCAATTCCAGGCTAATCCAGACACACCTATGTCCAGAAGACGGGTCAGAAGCTGAGAGTGTGGCACTGTATCAAAGGCGGCAGAGAGGTCTAATAAAATAAGAGCCGCTCTGCCACCAGCGTCCAAACACTCTCTAATTGCTTCTGAGATTTCAACAAGAGCCGTCTCTGTACTATAGGTGGCCCTAAACCCTAATTGAGCTGCATGAAGCAAGCCAGATGGTTCAACAAAATTAGAGAGCTGTTTATTAACAGCTTTCTCGCACACCTTCGCCACAGCAGGAAGAAGGGAGATAGGGCGATAGCTGGCTGGAATGGAAGGGTCCAAAGATGGCTTTTTCAATAGAGGCAAAAGTTTGGCCTGTTTCCAGACAAGGGGAACAGTGGCAGTCTGAAGGGATAGATTAATGAGGGTATTAACCTCTGGATTCACTACCTCAGCCACTGAGGCTAACAGCCTAGCCAAACAAGGGTCAGACGGGGAGCCGGATTTCAATGATTTGAGAATTGTCAGTGAGTCTTGTGGGGCAATGGGAGAGAAGGCCGTTAGGGAAGGTAGTGAGGGAGAGCTAAATGTGCCTATATTCGGGAGGGGGTTCCCAACCTGAGTAGGGGTGTTAGACCCGAAATTCGCCTGAATCTCCTGAATCTTATCAATAAAGAAGCTAGAAAATTTCTCGCACCAGGTGTCCGAAGTAGGAAAGGTGATACACTCAGCGCTTGGGGCTAAGAAGCTCTGCACAATTGAGAAAATTTCTGTAGCATTGTTTTTGGAGTGAGATATGTGCTCCACATAGTAGCGGTTTTTTGCTCGTCGAATGGAAGCGTAATAAACTTTCTGTGCCTTCCTTAATGTCACTTTGGCCAGTGGGCAGTAGGCCAGTCTCCAGCAGCGTTCTAGTTTTTTACAATGCTGTTTTTGCTCTTTAAGCTCTTTAGAAAACCATGGTTTAGAAGGAGAATCTCTTACTCGCTTATTAATGGAGAGCGGGGAGAAACGTTCCACTGCGTGCAGGATCCAATTAGTAAAGCTCTCAAGGACTCCTCCCAAATCCGTAGTCGAAGAAGGCCTAGTATCAGCCAAGACCCTACTGAAAACAGTAGGATCAATTTTGATTGACTTTTTGCTTACTTGGATCCCAAATGTCTTGAATCTCTCTTTCACCAAGGACTTTGAGATAGAACGCTCTCACAGGGTTCCATCCTTCAAACCCAGAACTATGTCTTCTCCAAGGCCACTGATTTTTAAACCTCTGCGTCATCAACATACAGATCAAATTCTGTCACAAATGAGGAAAATCAAGACAATACAGTGGGAAGGTCATAGAATTTCTATTTCACAGGATTTTGCCAGAGACACTGTAATTTGTCGTAAAGGCTTCTTGAATCTTTGTAAAAGGCTCTCTGATATGAATATTTCATTCTCCTTTGCTGGACCTTTAAGATTCCGGATCATTTTCAAAGGCAGTCCGCAGATTTTCTGTGAGCCTTTAGATCTTTCAACGTTCTTGTATAATCAATCTGAATCTCAGATGGAATCAGACTCTCTTCCGGGTACTTCCCGCTCATGATGATCTGTTTTTACTGTCCTGGCCAATTTCTAATCCTTTTCCACTTAACCATTTCTTTTTTGTGTTATTGTGGATCAGCTTTTGGTAATATCACTGAATATTCCTTTATTATAGGATTCCATATAGGTTGGTATTTGCCAGTTCTCTTGAGTTTATTATACAGTTTGTGGTAAGTGTTCTGCTGTTTTTCTTACTTTAACTTAGCCACACTCGACTAATTGATATTCCTTTATACAGAACTATGTAATACCTTGAGCTATAATTAGTTCTTTTTGAGATTAGAGTACTACAGATATGCATTGTATAAGGTAGGCCTACTTAGTGGATACAGGTTAGTAGTCTACTCCCTTTCTAACACTTTTCTATTTCTATCGTTTATTTGTGCCCTCAGTTTTCTATATAGTTTGTTTACATGCCAAATATTATTTATTAATATTACTGTTCACCAATGAAATGTTAATTTTTATCTATCCTATAATATTATATGTATCAATTCATAATTTATTTGATCATCTTTTGATCTAGGTTTTTAAATGTGCTTAATCTACAATGTTTATGTTACTACAGTAATGATGGGATTGTTTATGAAATGACATTTTATGATAGACGTTCCATATATTTTTTCTAGGTAAGTATTCTATCTGTTACTTTTCTGCTTTTCTTTTATTTCTATTATCTTCATCTATGGGAGTTTGTTGACATGTTTTATATACTATATTTTATCTTTTCTAATCTTTTATGATCCACCATATTTTCTGTGCTATAATTAATGTTATTTCTTTTTTAGTTATTTTATTAATATGTAGGTTTATAATTTATTATTTCTTTATAGCTCGTTATTTATTTTATATATTGTGCATACCTCTTTAGATCTTATCTGAATGAACTTTATATATGGGTTGAAACATGTATACGCGGTTATTTATATCGTATTATAGTCATGTTTTATTTGCTAATGAAATGCCAGCTCTTTTTAGTAGTTCCAGTTATATTATATATTTATTCAGTCTCATGCTATTTATTCTTATTAACTAGACATATATGTGATATAGCTATGCATTTGTGTTGATAATACTAGTTCCACTGTTCTGCAGTTTATTTATTCTCGAGCAGTCTATACCGCCGTTGGTAGCCGTTGCTGTTGCTCCTCCACATTGATTCCCCCATGCAATTTGTCTCTTACAGACATCCCCTGGTGGGGTTTGACTTTGATGTTACTCCGTGTTGTCTTGGAGGGCACTTGATTCCTCCTTTTTCCTCTTTCTCTTCTTTCCTTTTCTTTATCTCTAATTGCTTTCTGGGACATCTGCTTCATCTCTTTTAGTTTTTATCTATATGTTAATTGCCCTTGTACCCTTTTATCAGAACCATATATTTTATAGGTTCCATATATATCAATGCCTGGCTTAAATGTGGTTTCCCTTAATGTTAGGGGTTTGAACCACCCTGTTAAGAGGGCCAAAATTTTAGATTATTGTAAGAGTTTATCTGGTGACGTGGTCTTACTTCAAGAGACTAAGGGGCCGATTACGATGGCGGAAGGACCGTCACCGCCAGCCCGGTGGTGGCGGTCCTTCCCACATCGGACCTCGATTTTCCCACCGCCAGATTACGATGGCGGTCGGATCCAGACCGCGACCGCGGCGGACGCAAAGACCGTCCGCCACGGAACCGCCACAGGCAATCGTTCCGATTGCCTGGCAGAGCGGTCTGCATCCGTAAAATGGTGGCGGTGTCTAGCAGGCACCGTCCTCCAAATTACAATGCGGTCTTCCGCCAGCCTTTCCGCGGTGGGTAAACCGCCATTGAAAGGCTGGTGGAGATTGGTTTCGGGGGCCCGTTGCGGGCCCCCAATGTGTTGGGGGGGTGTTTGTGCACTGGGGGGGTACCCTTGGTACCCCCTGACATTTCACTGCACCAAGTGGCAGGCACTGTGTGGTGCCTGCCATGTAGTGCAGTGAATTGCACAACATGCATTTTTGACATAGCGGCGGGTGCTGCTGTCAGCAGCACCCGCCGCAATGTTAAGAGTGCAAGGTGCGACCTCCATGGTGGCGGTCGCATCCTAATTCGGTGTGCGGAACCGCCGCTGGTATTGCGAATGGTCCTGGTCGCCACCACCATGGCGGACGAACTCCAGTCCTTCCGCCATCGTAATCGGCCCCTAAGAGAGGTTTTAAAGAGGCACTTCTTATGAGGAAAGATTGGGTATTTGATGTTACATCCTCCGAAGCTTTAGGAAAGAAAAACGGGGTTATCACTCTTATCTCTAAAAATTCTGGTCTATCTTTAGTTGCAGCTGAACATGATACTAACGGTAGATGGTTACTTACTTGTCTGACTAATGGCTCGGATGATTTATATGTTATGAATTTATATGCTCCAAACATTGATGATCCATTTTTCTGGTGAGTGATAAACAAAAAACGTACTGATATTCCACAGAATGCAAAAACAATCGTTGGAGGTGATTTTAATCTTCCCTTGGATCCTTTTTTAGATAGACACTCTGCTTTTAAATTTCGATCTACTAGGTCACACAAACATATGCTTAATATGTGCTCGTCTCATCATCTTCTAGATGCATGGAGATTACACAATCCCACGGGGAGCGATTTTACTTTTTTCTCTTCTCCACATTCTAGTTTTTCTCGTATTGATTATCTTCTGGTTGACGCTTCTCTTTTACAACATACCATAAATGTTATGATTCACCCCATAGTTATTTCTGATCATGCTGCAGTTTCTCTAACCATCCTTAATCTTACAGATACTAGAGGCCCCCGGAATTGGCGTCTAAACACAGACATTTTAGAAGATGACGATGAGGTCAAAGAACTCAATGTTGAGATTTCTAATTTTTTTAAAGATAATGAAACCTCGGTGGATTCTCCAATAGTTCTGTGGGACGCGTTTAAGTGTACTATAAGAGGTCACATTATTAAAAAAAATGGCCAAAAGGAATAGTGATATTAGGAAATCTCTTCAGTCTTTGGGCGATGACATTAAACGGAAAGAGGATTTATAAAGATACACTAATGATAAATTGCTCTTACAGGATATAAAACATTTAAAATATTCTTTTAATTCCATAGTTACCAAAATAGCTTATATTGGAGTGCATGCCCAAAAATCCCGTCAATTATTGTTACGGAATAGGGCTGGTAAGTTATTAGCTGCTACTCTAAAATATCAGAATACGAATACCAACACCTCTCATATTACTCATATTACGGATAAATCTGGCTCAGAAAAATTTCATACCCAAGAAATTCTTGGGGTTTTTCGGGAATTCTATGAAAATCTATATACCCCTAGGGATCAATGCACTAAGAGTTCCTGTCAACAGTTTCTTAATTCTCTTCCTACTAATACTATTTCACAGGCCGATATGATCGAGCTGGGGAAACCAATCGATACTGATGAGATTATTCAAGCCATTAAGACTATACGTTCGGGGAAAGCTCCCGGACCTGATGGGTTCCCTATTGCCTTTTATAAAACATTTACTTCTTCCATAATTAAATATCTTAAGAGGATTTTTTATTACTATTGTCTTTCTGGCAAAGTTTCAGGTACAGATGCTGAGGCTACTATTGTAATCATACCAAAAGAAGGTAAGGATCACTCCGACCCAAAAAACCTCTGTCCTATTTCCTTATTAAATATGGAAGCAAAGATCTTCGCAAAAATCTTAGCAAAACGTCTAGAAGGTCATATTCCCAAACAGGTTTTGTCAAAGGCAGGCTTGCTAGAGATAACATCTGTACGTTCTGTCATATTTTAGAAAAAGCAAAACTTTCTTCATTGCCTTCGGCGGCGATTGCCCTTGATGCAGAAAAGGCTGTTGACAAGGTTTCTTGGCCTTTTTTACAATCAGTGTTAGAATCCCATAACCTTGGTGATTCCTTTATTAATATGGTTATGGCTCTCTATGCGCAACCAAAAGCTAATATTAGGATTAATGGTACAACGTCCTCTTTCTTTAATCTTTGTCAAGGTACTAGACAAGGGTGTCCTCTTTCACCCCTTCTTTTTCTTTTATCTATTGATCCTCTTCTTCGCCTAATTAATCTCAGCCCAGATATTAAAGGTTTCCAAATTGGATCACATACACTTAAAACGGCTGCTTACGCCGAAGATGTTCTTATCTTTTCAGAAGATATTGAATCCGCGATTCCTGCTATCTCTAATATTATTCGAGGTTTTTCGGTCGTTTCTGGTTATATGCTCAATAAAGAGAAAACAGAATTGTTCCCTCTAAATTCCTTATGTTTCCCTTCTCATCTGGGTGATTCCGGTTTTAAATGGCAATCTACTCGTATTAAATATCTAGGGATCTGGTTTTGTAAAGATCTTTCAGATACTATCACTAATAATGAATCCCATATCATAACTAAAGTTAAGGATCTTTTGTCTTCCTGGTCTCCTAAATATATTTCCTGGTGGGGTAGATTACAAACTCTTAAAATTATAACCCCAATCATTCATTTTTTATCTTCAATGCTACCTATAAAGCTTTCCTCTTCGTTCTTCCAATAGATTGATTTAATTACTTCCAGATTCTTATGGAGTGATAAGAGAGCCAGAATTGCTTATAAATCTCTTAGGAAACCTTCTGTTTTGGGCGGCTGTAATCTCCCGGAATGTAATCTTTATCAAATTTCTTTTTGGCGATTCAAGGCGCAATTTGGTTTTTACCAGAACTTCAACATTTACCTCCATGGATTCATATTGAACAAGAATTATGAGCTCCTCTTTCCACTCATTCCTTACTCACAGCTTCTAAACTCATGTTAGTTCATTCTCAGCGTATTATATCAGATACGGTTAGTGCATTGAAATTTATTGACAAGAAAGTATCGAACCCTGTTCATAAATCAAGATAGTCATCTTTATGGTTTAACCCTAAACTTCTTACGGACATTGATCCTAACACTGCTCTTTTGTGGGCTTCCAAAGGTATCAGACTGGTGAAAGATCTCTATGATACTAACCATGATCCTCTTCCTTTCTCTTTTCTAGCTAATAAATACAATCTTAGTGACATTGTTTTTATTCTTTTTTGAAGCTAAAAGTTAAGCTCTCTAAATTTATCCTTTCCAAAGACCCGGGTATTGTCTCACTTCTATCTATGTGGGCACGTTCAGGTCATACAGCTTCTAAAATTTATAAATTTTTATCTGCTTCACTGTCTTCACAATCTACGATTACTTGTGTTAAATGGTCTCACCATTTTGATGACGAGATTTTTAAACATATTTCGCAAGATACTTGGCAACTGATTGGGAAATTATCCTTACGTAATAAAATAGCTCCTTCATTGATCCAATCTAAGGGGCTGATTCCGATTCGGGCAGGAAATCTCTCCGACCGAGCCGGACCCGGAGAGATTTCCGACTGAATCGGACTCTAGCAGCCCGACCGAACGAGTACGATGCGTACGTATGCTATCGGACTCGATTCGGTCGGACTCCCATTGAAGTCAATGGGAGCCGGTCGTACAACGCGTACACGGGCTCCCATTGTCGCAATGGGTACGACGCTAACAAGGGCGCCCCCTACAGCGGGTTTGCGTCGATGCGGGTCGCGTCGTACATGCACGTGTAGGGGGGACCCATGGGTCCCCCCTGTGTGCGACTCGCGCGGCTACGCGTGCAGGGGGGTCCGACACGGACCCCCGAAATCCAGCTCCGACTGCTCTTTGGAGCCGGACGGCGCAAGTCGGTCGGACTGCTCGAGGCGCGCATCGTACTGGCTCGGTCGGGGAACGTCTCCATTGCGCGGTGCGAGTCGTGTCCGTGCGAGTCGGTCGGAGCGGTTCGGACCAGCGAACGGGTCGGTCGGCGATTTCGCGTACGCTCGCATCGTACTCGCTCGCCCGGACGCATGCACGAATCGGTCGGAAAAGAGGCCTCCGAATCGGATCCGGTGAAGCCGAATCCGATTCGGTGCCCTACCGGCCGAGATCGGAATCGGCCCCTCTATTCTTTACATTAAATCTCTTACATTGGACCCCTGCTCGCTTGCATAAGTTGAAGTTACGTGATAGTGATCTTTGTTGGAACTGTAATTTAGCATCAGGCATCCATCAACATATGTTTTTTGAATGTTCGTTATTAAACTCCTTTTGGGGTCTGATACAGAAGCATTTATCATTAATCTTTAATACACCTGTAATTCTCTCTTTACCTATGATTTTGCTAGGTCCATGGGCTACAGTTATCCCTTTACCTCTTGATAATACGGATTTGGAGCTTTTAGATTTGCTTTTATCAATTGCTGTCAAAATTATACTCACAGAATGGAAATCGTTTCATTTCCTGCCTTATCATACTTGGTGGGCGTGGGTTTCATATCTTCGTGGAGCTCATACTTTTGTTGAAAAGAAACATTATTCGCCTTCAATTTCTAGTACTATATGGCGGTCTTTAGATAATTATATGGATTTATCTTCTCAGGGGTTGGTAGCTCAATATCCTTTTGATTCCGTTTCTTAATTTATTTTTCAGATATGTAGAAGATGTCCATCTCTATCACCTCATCTTCTTTCCCTTCTTCTAGTTCTCTTTCCTTTTTCTCTCTCTCTTTCTTTTTTTCTTCCTTTCTTCTGGTTCTTTCCCTCTTTTGATGTATTTTATTCATCAAGCAATACTAAGTCACACCAGTCTTGTCTTGGCTGAGATTCTCCATCTGTCTCAGTTTTTCTGGGATTTATATTTAATATTTGATTAATTTATTATACCTGCTATTCGTCAGAGCATCTTTCTGATCATTTTTATATGATAATTTTCATACCTTCTTATCCCAGTCCAGGGACACCCCAAGAGGCCAAAATTAAAAACGTATTCGGGCCACAGCAACCACAGTACTCCACAGACCTGTGTGGCCGTCCCATGAGGTACTGCAATACCTCTCTGGGAGCTGCCACTCAGGTTTCACGCCCATTGTATTGTGGTACTTTGGGGTGGAAGCTTGCAAGGCAGGTACAGCAGAAAGACATTACTTAAAAATATTAAAAAAAGAAAATGTGGGTTGAGTGCCCTTGGGGGTAGAGTGTTGGGCTTGGCCTTAGGTAAAATTCTGGGCCAACTCCAGCTGAACACAGCCAAAAGCCGCGCACAGTGAGCGGGGGGGGGTTGGGCACTTTTAGGGTTGTTGGCTGCTTGGCCAGGCACTGCAGCTAATCCCCCACTGTGCATGGTGGTGGGAGCCTGTGTTGGATGCAGCATTGTGCTAAGTGGTGTTCCAAGCATTATGGTGTTTTCTCATTCCATACCCTCTGAAAGGGTACTTCTTTCCAGTACCCTGGAAAATTCTCAATAGCAGAGGTTGCATGTTACTACTTTTGCTGACACTTTCTTCCCTTCTAGAGGGATGAGAATTTTTTTTTTTTTAGAGTTTTATACAGCGCGAACTCGACCCGAAGATATCAGGTATCAGAGCGCTTTTCATGAGCACCAGTTTTGTTACAGATGGACACATTCATTTTGTTAGGCACGGGGAGATTAAGTGATTTGCCCAGAATCACACGATGTTGAGCTTCCCTGCCAAGACTCGAACCCGGTTCCTCAGCTTCGATGTCGACCGCTCTAGCAGTAAGGCTACATCCTCTCTTCTCCCAAACAATGGAGTGGGAAGAGATCCTAGTCTCCTCCTGATCTTCCTGGTGTGCTTCATCACCTCTGTGCTCTTCTTCAGATGCCATTTTCTCTGTTTCTTTCCTTGAATCTCCCAACAAAATCGAAATCTACAGCTAAAACTGAGGACAGGAAGCAGAGAATACCCTCAAGTGCTGCTTCCTAATAACAGTATTAAGACGGGAACTCCTTCAAAATACATCAATCATACCAGCCGATGAAAGGTAATTTCACTGTGAATCACAGGTACCGCTGTACCATTTCTAGGTACTGTGGTACTGCAACACCTAAAAACGCAGACTTTTCACTAAAAATGGAAACAGAGCTAGATGATGTGTGCCTGTGAGGAAATCCCTAGATTCAAACTTAAAATGCAGTGACGCCTTCATGATAAACACAAATTTCTTATTAAATTCCTAATAAATAAAAATCTTATTGTGCTTGGTGGTTTCAAGTTAAAATAAGTTGACCCACTGAACTTTTCATTTCTATTTTTTCTGTAGGATTATTCTTTGCCAGCACTTTGAGGTGGCATTAGGCCTGCATCAAGAGCTTTACAACCAACTCACATTGCATAACATTAGTAGTTTCAAAAAACAAAAACTGTTTCTTCAGCATGAATTTATTTGTAACGGGTCAAATAGGACTTCCAACAGAATAAAATGTCCTGTTAGCAAAAACTCTCCTTGTCATTGCAGATGCCCCCCAAAGGCATAGTGTGGGACACCAGAGTTCTTCCTCTTCACTGTAGCAATTTCAATTAACTTGTCCCCCGAAAAACAGTAGTTATGCAAACGCAGATTAATCAACGTATCTACTTTCATTGAAGAGTATTCTTTCTCTCCCTAACTCTTCAGGGTATCCATTCTCCTCTTGAACAATCACAAACCCTTCAAGAACTGGCTCCAAATCATAGCTCAAGCCAATGAGCCTGATACCACCATCACTGACAGAATAGTACACCTTAATTTGGGATTCATTTGTGTCCTGTTCAGCCATTTCTGCACAACCTTGTGAAACAACGAGGCCACTGGCGTCACGGGAGGGGGGCCAGATTGGGCCTGTGCCCCAGGTCTGTTTATCCTGACCCCCCTTATGCCCCAGCACTACAGCAGTTGAATGCGCCATGAGGCAACACAGAAAACGCTGCACCTATGCCCCACGTTCATTTGTCCATCTACCTTTCACTGAAAAGCAGCGCAGTTTTGCTTAAAGGAAGTGGCTATTTACCCAGCTGCTGGTCAAATAGTACATAATCTCTGCTATTTACAGTCACTGCTGTTGCCAACATGCAGCGGGGGTGGGCGGCAGGGCAGCAGCAGTAGCAGCGTCAGGGTGGAGGGTTGAATAAAAAAAAAAACTTGCCTGATCCTGCGCCCGCCTCACGCTTCTCCTGCTGCTCCCAACAGTCCTTAGAATATATTCCACAACCAATCCAAACACTGCTATAATACTGTGAGAGCAGCCCCCGGATTGGCCTAAGTGGGCTGCTTAGATGCTCTGCTCAGGCACAGGGAGTCTGGCACGTTTCTCCACCCGGCTGTAGAATACAGCATGGTTAGAGAAACCTAACTGCGCATGTCTGTTTGGCCAGACAGACATGCACACTTAGAAGTGCACAGCCACTCCTCCCTGTGACCCCAGCCCCACCCCGCCATACACACGCTGGCTTGGCCAGCAGCTGAAAAATAAAACAATATTAAAATATAATTTTATTTTCCAGCTGCTGGCTCTGAGCCAGTGTGGCGACGCTCCTCCGCCATTGAGGAGGAGCCTCCGCTTGCTATTTGCCCAGCAGCTGGCAAAATAGTATATAATCTCTGAAGTTTAGCCGGCCACAGGCTAAATGGTAAAGATGATATACAATTTGACCAGCGGACAAATAAATAGTGTGAAGGAGGACTTTATATAGCCAGTCATGAAGAAAAAAGGGACTCCAAGCACGGGTCGGGTGGTGGCCACCTAGCAATGGGGATGCAGCATGTGTGAAGCATTTGAAAGTAAGTGCATATACAAATGTACAATGGTTTGTACAAAGGTAAGTACATGAATTAAACTAAGCTGTTTGCGCATGAAAAAACTGTCAAATCAATTCTGAATTTAAACATTTATGTTATATTAAATGTAGGAATCAAGGTTCTGTTTCAGGAGATTCAGGAAATGGCATACAGATACTTTTCACTGCAGTCTAGGAGTATTTGGCTATCTGCAAAGAATAATGAATATAGTTTTTAAGCATGTTCCATGAATATTTTATTCACTCATGAGCACACATTATTTTGTATTTTAATATTCAGAATCCTCTTTTTCATAATTTTTCAGGGTTAAGCTCTTTTTGGGCTTCTTGTGGAAGGCCTTGAGCTAGCTGTAGGGCTCTTTTTAAGGAGTATTTTACTTGCTTAGTATTTCAGACCTGGTAACACCGCAGCAGTTGACAAGCAGCAGCAAGCAGGGAATGCAGAGAGATAGGTGGTAACTGGGCCCCAGAGGAAGGGACACATACAGTAGGCAATTGGTTATTGGGGCACAGTGCTTTGGGATATTGTAGGAGGTAAACTGAGTGAGACTCAGTAATAGAGCTTCTGTGGAATGGAGGAGTGAAAGCAGGAGATAGGTAAGTAATGCATCTGGCGAATTTACAGGTGGTGTTCACTCAGCTGTCTGTGAATAAATACACTTTTTCATACTATTCACCCTGCAGGGCGGGTTTCAGGCATAGATGCTTATTGATCCCATGTCATGAGTGCCCCTTCAGCCATGCTTGACCTTATCACCTTGACAGTGCTGTCTCAGCAAAAGAAATCAAGGAGCCAATCAAAATCTGAGTGAAAGGCTTGGAAACTGTACCTGACTAAAGTAATTGTGGAGCGGACTAGGGGGTACCGAGACCAAAATGAGAAGAAGAAGGATATGGAACAGGGGTATCTGGACCCAGTGGGCAAGAGCCCAAAGAAACAGAAGAACCAGGGATAGAAGGAACAGAAGACTCTGGACCATAACGAATAGGAAGTCCTGAGTGCACCGACCAGGACAGAGGGACGAGGATGACTAGGGCGAGGCATAGCAGACCAAGGTAAATAGTCCAAGAGGATCAGTACAAGGAGACAATTGGAAAGACGGTTCAAAGACAAGGTGGGCTAAGACCACAGAGATCAGATCAAGGAGGACCAAGGAGCCAGAAGCGAATGGACCAGGCCCGGATAGACCACAACTAGAAAGGACCAGCACTAGCAGGACCTTGAGACCCTACATTAGAATGACCAGGAGGGATATAAAGGACCCAGAAGTCCACACCCAGTGGGACCAGGATCAGAAGGTCCACGAGGGTCACACTCAAGGGGATCCTAAACCAAGGTGACAAGAACTACATGTACAAGAGTGACCCACAACATGGGACCTAAGAGGACCAGTGGCAGAGGGATGAGGAAGACAAGACCCAGGAGGAGCTTCACTAGGAGGACCATGGCGGAGGGGATCAGGGTCAGAAGGACAACGACTAGGTGGAACAAGAAAACCAGGATACCAGAACGACTAGTAGAACTACAATGGAGCAGGAGGACTGAGGGACCAGAGAGCTAGGGAACCCAAAGTCAGTGGGACCAGCTCTAGTAGACCAGCTACATGAGGAAAAGGAGAACCAGAACTAAGGCCAGGACCACCCGGACCAGGCTAACCAGGAGCAAAAGGATTAGGAACAGGCAAACCAGGATCTTAGATATACTAGGGGGCCAGGACTAGGGAGACTGAAGGATGAGAATTAGTGTGAGGGAGGTGAAAAGGTCCAGGACCTCAAGCCTGTGAAACAGGAGACCCTTGATGCACAGGACTAGGTACAGGAGCACATGGATATGATGAACAGACAGACCAGTAAGTACAAGGCTAGGACGTTCTAAAACTAGCATTAACCAGAGGTCAATGAACATCAGATCTAGGAAAGGCTAGGATTATCTGTGGTGGGCCAGGACAAGCTATTTCAGAACCTTGAGAGTAGGAGGACTATGTCCAGGAGGATCAGGACCAGACTGAAGAGTACTATGAAGATCAGGACCTGAAGGGCAATTGCCAGTAGTACCAGGAACCTAGGATAAGCAGGACAGGTACTAGGAAGACCAGGGGGACTGGTACAAAGGGCCCGGAAAACCAGTGCAAGGTGAACTAGGGAAACTAAAAGGATCATTATAAAGCGGACCTGAAACAGGTCTAAGAGGGCCATGAAGATCAGGACATAGGAGACAAGAGTTCAGATTACAAAGTGGAACAGAACAATCATTACAGGTAGCAGGACCAGGCTGAGGAGGATCACATGTAAGAACTCCAATCGGAATCTGGAAGACCAAGGGGAACGGATAATGGTGTCAAGGAGGACCAGAACGAAAATGACTAGACTCAGGAAGACAGGAGTAAGGAGAACCTGAATCAAAAGGGCCAGGATCATAGGCTTCAGTACCAGTAAGATTAAGAGGATATGGACAGATCACAGAGGACCAGGACAACACAAACTATGGTGACAAAGACTAATAGGACGAGGACTTGAGAGACCAGATGGACCAGGACCTGCGGTACTAGTGCTAGGATGTTCAGGGTGAGAAGAACAAGGAAAAGGTGACCAATGCCAAGAGGATCAGAATAGAACAGAGCGATGTGGGACAAGATGGGGGAACCAAGAACCAACATTGCTGCCAAAAGACAAAATTTATGATAACAAGCACACTAGGACAAGAAGGACCAGGACAACCAGGACCAAGGAAACCAAGAATAGGATGTCTGGTGGACCAGGTCAAAGAGAACCAGACCCAGGAGAAACCAAACTACGAGAACCCGGCACAAGAGGATCAGGGACAATAATCTTGAGTAGAATATGGTCTTCGAAAAACTAATATAGCACAGCCATGCTCAGGACTGTCAGGGAGATGAGACCAGAGATAAAGTCAACCAAAGCCAGAAACAAAAGTTGTAAGAGGACTAGAATAGAAAGGACTCGGGGGATCAGGAAGATCAGGGCAAAGAGGATCAGGACCATGAGAACCAGATCCAGAAGGACCAGGGTGAGCAGGAAATGGAGGTGGATTAGGACCAGAGACATGAGGACCAGGATGACCATACCCTGGAGGTCCAGGCCACAGGGTAGGAACAAGATCACAAGGAAGATGAGGATCGAACAGAACGGCCCAGGATGACCTGAGCAAGGAGTTCTATCATCAGTTGGTGTAGAAGCACAAGGACAAGGAGCAGGAGGATCAGGACTAGATCTTGGAAAACTAGGAAGATTAGGAGTACAAGGATTATGGTGAATAGGACCACGGGACCAGAATAAGCAAGGAAGATGAGAGAACCTTTACAAAGGATACCAAGAGGACCAGAGCCAGGAGGAGGACTAGGACCAGAGCAAGGAGGATAAAACAGCCCAGATGTGCCAGGGGGACCATGACTAGGTCCCATAGTACCACAAAGAGCTGAAAGACTCGGACCTCGAGTTAGCTGGACTAGGGTGAGTGTTAGACCTGACAGCATTAGGGTGGTCTTCCCCCAACGTTTTGCCTGCCTCTCTCCATTTTCTGTCCTCGATTTTGCTGGCTTTAGGACTCTGTGAACTTTACTATTGCTAACCAGTGCTAAAGTGCTTGTGCTTTCTCCCATAAACATGGAAACTTTTTCTTATACTCAATTTTCATATTTAGTTTACTTATAAGTCCTTAGTAAAGTGCACTACATGTGCCCAGGGCCTGTAAATTAAATGCTACTAGTGGGCCTGCAGCACTCATTGTGCCACCCAGTTTAGTAGCTCTCTATCCATGGCTCAGGCCTGCCATTGTAGAGTCTATATGTGCAGTTTACATTGCCACTTCAACCTGGCAAGATAAACCTGTTGTCACTACAAGTACCCCACTTAAATAAAAAAACAGTTGGGAAGAAGAAGCACACCGGGTGTCAGCCACTTAATAGTGGGAAAGGAAGCACATCCTTTTTGTTATATAACCCTCACACACTCTAGTAGTGTCATGCTTCATCATCGGGTTCACCCTGACTCCTAAAGGTCAGGGTGGGCTCAACCATATTCCCGGGAGCACTTAAAATAATAAGGCCAGGGGGTTTAAAGATTAAAACTCCTCCTGCTGTTCCAGGTATCCCTTTATTAGCGGAACCGTAGGGGATATTAAAAGTAAAAAAGTGTATATGGGTCGTCAGGAGGTAATGGTCCTATGACCCTAGTGCCAACATGTTTCAGTCCGTAAAAAATGGCCCAATCGGGTCCAGGACTTTCTTCAGGGCAAAAAATAGTACCCTCCCTGCTTAAATAAGAACAGGAAATGTCCAATATTGAGGTTTGTAGAGGGCAGAAAGCTGCACCTATGCGAAAAACGGGGAACAGATACCTTAACTCTTCTCCTGTTGCATAAGTTTTTTCACTCCATCTGTAAGAAAGACGTTAGAGAAAATTGGTATTTGCGCTCAATTAACCCATCCGTGCTGCGCTCTTAACACCCATACTTGCCATTCAGGAAGGGTGTGTAGGAGCGACCGTTTTCTGTAATTATCGTATGCGTAACCGTGACTCACGGAACCTTATTAAATAAAAACATATTTCCATATGTAGTGGCGATGTTACTCGCATACTGCCACTCAGCCCAAAGAAATGTAGTGTGATTACACTTCACCGTGTCACAGCACCACACACTTTACCATCCATACCAAACCACTACACTCATACTGCCTGACATGTGAATGTCTTGCTTTCACTCATGTCGCAATGACCACCTTACCCCAATCTGGAGGAGTACGATCGTCACAAGAGGCGGCAGTACTGTGGGGGGTAGCCCTGTAGTCAGACTCTGAAAAACGGGTCCGAAGAGAAGGGGAAAAAAACACTCCCAGTATTAGAAGTGGCGCAACAATGTTTGTTCGTGAACGTACCGTCATAGTAGTATTTCAGGCGCATTTCCACCATATACTCACTGCAATCACACAACTTAGCTCTCAAGTTGCGAGATGGATTCAGCGGCCAATCTCTATGGCAGGGCGTATCGCCCTTATCAAAATGAATGTCCTACCCCGGTTCTTATACCTCTTTGTTAATATACCCATCCCACTCACTAATGCCTTCTTTGCACAGCTGCGAGGTCTGCTTATCCGGCTGGTCTGGGGGGGGCGCGAACGGCGGATAACATGGGACACTCTAACGTTCCCCTATGGCTGGGGCAGATTTGCAGTCCCAAATTTTCACCTTTACTATCTGGTCGCGCAGGCTTAGTTTGCCTATCACTGGTTCCACCCAGACGCCTGCATACCATACACTAAACCTGAACTGGACTTGGCTTCCCCCACTCCCCTGGGGGCATTGTTTCCACAGGGTATACCACTCGACCCTAAGGATATTCAACCCTTATCTACCACATGCTGGGCCTGGCGTAGGCTTAGTCGAATGCTGGGTACTGGCTCCTTATATTCCCCAGAGCTCCCACTACACCAAAACCCGCTTCTGCCACTTACATCTGAGACAGTGGTACAATGTACACTTAACAAATTAAAACTGTGCACCCTTGGTTCCCTATTCCCAGATGGACAGGCAATAACCATGACAGACCTATCTACACACTATGAACTGACGTATATGGATACATTTGTGGCGACTAGACTGCTTGGGCACTCCACTCGACCGTCTCTATACGTTTCCATCTCCACCTCTAGAATTCACACCACTTACGCTACTTATAACTGACAAAGAAGGGGACCACTTGGTCACTAAGTTGTACCAGGCGTGTCTGGCACTTAAGCAGGCTCGGGACAGGGGGGTACGACGACGATGGGAGAAAGACTTAGGCCAATCGCTGACTGATAAAGAATGGTCCTATTGCCATGAACAAATACAAAGGGTATCTCCCAATCACAGGCCTAAACTCCTCCATTTTAAGTTCATACATAGGGCATATATTACACCGCAGCAACTGACCAAATATGAACCCACTAAGCCACCCAACTGCCCCAAATGCCAGGCCTTGGAGGCGGACTTCGCTCATATGACTTGGACGTGCCCCCGGATAGCCACATTTTGGGTCGATGTGTTCCAAATGATCTCTGACGTGATCTCCACTCCGCTTCCCTCTCCCCGAAGCTGGCCTTGCTTGGAATAGTCAGTACCATAAAGCTATGTTACCGAAGGGTTGTCGCCATAGCACTGTTGCTATCAAAAAGAGAAATTGCCATAAATTGGGGAACCAAAATTAGTCCCACGAAAGACATGTGGATTCGTAGCATGGCATATTGCGATATGCAAACAGAGATCTATGCAAAGCTTCAACCACCGTCCTCCAGACCCAAAGATTTATGGCATATCTATTGCTGTTACCTGTGGCTGGCACAGCAGCCATCTCCATCCTCCTCTCCTGGGCTCCAGCGGGCGACCGAGGGACCTATATCCCCCGCTCCTATAGGCCCCAGCACCGCACTGTCACCATAGTGTATTAAACATTTGTATTCAGATTAGACAGGACACAAACTGTCCTTTAGTTCTGAGAACCCCCCATGGTACTGTATAGATATTATGAGACGTACCCCTATTCAACTTGATAGGCGCACCGAATTGACAGTGAACGTATGAGAGAGCCCCCCCCCCGGGATGTTTTTGTGTGTTGAATATTTGATTTGGGTTCCACATCACTGTTTTTGAGCAATATGTCACCATGTACAGAAAAACTGCCGACACTGAAAATTGTGATGTATGTAAGTTTATTATTGCATTCAATAAAAAATTCAACAAAAAAAAAAGAACCCAGAGTGACTCTAAGGTGCGGGGTGTGCACGTTTAAGCTGGTCTGCCAGTGTTGCTGCAAAAGGTACATAAGCTCAATTATACCAGCCCAATCAAGATTCAACAAGGAGACAGCACAGTGATCTAATAAATGAAGTCATTCTCCTTACTTAATGTTGGCACAACCCCTCAATTAAATAGAGAAGCAACGTTTCCAGTAGGGCGTTTGGGTGAGCTGCATGCGGTTCCGCTCATCTATAAGTCTCACTACAACTAAGCAGATTGTACCACCGCTTTCAAGCCGAGTATGCCTATTTATGGAGGAAAATCAGCAGAGCCAAAGGTATAATGGCTGGGAGACGCACGAAGGTGGGGAAAGAAGAATTTGTGAGGTGAGCAAGATGCCAGACAAAAGACAAACACTTTCAGTCAACCAAGAAGCAAAAAGAAAAATTTTTTTTTTTAGGGCATCAATGATAGGTGGGAATGCCAGGGTTAGTCTCTAAGGTTAAAAGCGGAAGGCAAGAAGCATATTCAAGAGGTACAGGAAGTAGCTGAATTGCTGAACCAATTCATGTATGTAGTATTCACAAGCACAGAACCTCTGCTGTACATCTGCGGCTGCATGACAGAAATAGATGATGGGGAGGACAATATTCCATTAATTGACAAAGAGTCCATCTTAGACTGGGAAAACCTGTGTGGCTTAGGCTAGTGGGCCAGGTGGTATACGCTGCATGATTCTGAGTGATCTTAGAGCAGTACTTGCAGCTAACAAAATAGTTTGAAGGAGGCAGGTTTATAAGTAAAAAATGGAGATGACCAGATGTACTCCCCCCTCAGCAAAAGAGGAAGCTTTATAAATAGAGAGGCAACAAACACAGCTGATTATTAATTAAACAATGAACATAAATTATAACTCGTAGGTACTTGTCAAAGTGGTAGTTTTGTAACATGCAGCCAACGTGTTTCACCTTACAAAGGCTTCCCTGCAGTCAGTCCTCGCATTTACTCGTAACATCTTGTCTACAAGCGGGTTTTCAAAAGTGCGTAATGGCAATGAAGGGCCCTTTGATCCGAGGCTCAAGGGGTCTGTGAAATTCCGACTGAATGCGAGGACTGACTGCAGGCTTGCGGTACAGTGTGTTTTTCGACTCCAAGACATTTCAGGTTGTCATGTAGGAACATTTCGACTGAAACATACTTATAATCTGCAACGAGGGATTACAGTTACTTATACTGGAAAATTGCTTTTTGCAGTTTACGAGTGTTTGGAGAACCGGTGGATTACAATATTGCCCTGAGGAAGCCTTTGTAAGGTGAAATGCATTGGCTGCATGTTTGTAGTGTGGATGAAGAAACTTAATGAATAAAGAAAGAAAAAACTACCACTTGGACAAGGACCTACGAGTTATGATTTATGTTGATTGTTAATTTACACTCAGATGTGTTTGTTGCCTCTCTTGTTTATGCAAAAAAACTTTGGATTTTATGGTCAATGAGCAGCTGTCCATTAGAGGTGGGCAACGTGGGAGCACTGTTACAGTGATTACTCCAGGTGGTGGGGCATTGGGTTCCCTGGCTCCTTTTGTTCGAAAGAGGAAGCTGCAAGGAGGCTGGTAGTGTATCAACCAGGGCATCTGTTGAAAGCAAGTTAAAACAAAACATATGTAATATTGGTGAATACTGTCACAACTGTCCCAGGCTACCAGGTACAAGCTTGGCAGGCCTTAAATTAAGAAACCCATTATGGATAGCATCAGATTCTCATTGGGGTGGGAGAGGTTTGGTGGTGGCTTGTCCCTGTCAGCAAGTGGATGCCCCATGTAGACGAAACACTGCAGGCCTACTCTGCTCCTGCCCAAAAACTTTTGATGGTTTCTAAAGCAGAAAGAGCTGTGAAGAATCTGCTCCACTTCTTTCTGCGCATGCGTACTGGTCTGAGACACCTAGCAGAACCACACATGTGATGGAGCATGATTTTTGCTAATAAAATCTGCTCAGGAAAATCCACCCATATGTGTGTTTTAATAAATTACTAACGTGTGTGAAAGCTATAATTACTAAGATGTGAAGACTAAAAGGTACAAACAAAAATGTGCAAAGCTGCATGTAATTTTTAGAATTAGAATAACACATGTAGAATGGAAGTTTTCTTTATAGGGTTAAGAATAATAATAGAATGAGAAGTAATTATTAATTTGTGTGTCTAATATTAATGTTCTTATGTTTCCTGAACTGCAGGAATATTCAAGCATAAACATGAAAATGCTCTTTTATTCTTCGTGAAAGTAGAGTAGGCCTAGAAATGTGGAAATTATTTTTCATTTCTCTCTGTCTTTTCTTGCTGAATATGCAGGTCTAAGCAAATGTATTAGTTAGGGAAGTGCTTCCATGCTCCTTTGTTTCTTTTCATGCCGTTTCCTGATGTCCTTGTAAAGAATAACATTTACATCCTTAGAGAGCGGAGAATAGTACGACTCTTTCCTGTTTAGGCGAGGATTCAGAATGAAACTGTTGCTATGTAGTTCCAAAATGTGTAAATTGTAGTTTTCTTCTTCCTCTCTAGGAAGTTATACAATTTTAGACAAAGACTGTTTAGAGAAATTTGTAAAGTCATTGTTAGGAGTTGTTTTTCTCCCCTAGTTCTGACCAATGAGAATGGCTTGTAGGATTTAGGAGAGTTTCTAACCTAGTGTAACAAAGTTGCGAAGTCAGTATAAAGACGCTGGTGGGAAAAAGATCATCGGCATGTTCACATTCTGCTGAACCTGTCCCGCATTCGTGGTATGCTGTATGCTGTGCTGTGTTGATTTCTGATTTGGCTGACAATCCTGACCTCGGAGAACTTTCCCTAGCGACTTTGCACATCATCGGCTGGTGATGCTGCCCACACTATTCTCCTACGGCCGTGGAGATAGTTTTCTTGACTAATTGCACGCTGTGCATTAGTTTTCTCTAAAATTCCGAGAGGTAACTGAACTGTGATTACCCTGATGTTCACTGTTTCTCTCTCTTCCCTTATCCTTTTCTCACCTGAAATTGATGATTTTGAATTTCTCTGCTTATGAATGCTGTGATGATTTACCTGTGATATTTGTGAACGAAGTGTTTCCTTATGATTTGTATTTGTGTATGAGCATTCATATTTTCTGAAATAATACCAAAAAGGTACCTAGAAAGAATATTGTCTGTCCTTATTTCTTGAGTCATGATTTATTTTTAGGATACCATTTGTCATATTATTAATGCATTTGTAATGTATTTATGGTATAGCTATTTCTTCATTACAGGTCCTCGTGAAGGAATAGTTCTCTGATTTTCTCTACTTAGTCCCTTTTAGCTCTACCAAAGATCCATTGGAGGACCTTTGATATTGCTATTGCTAAAAGAAAAGATAATGACTCATGGTTCCGTCATTATAGTAATTACGCTTCCTTAGGTATTGTAAAGGTTGGTGTGGAAAATTTATATGACCCCCTCACCGCTTCCGCTGCATCAGTTTTTGGTAGTTGCATCAGATGGTTAGTTTGGACTAAAATACTAGGTGGAGAAAAAGAGGAGTTTAGACGGACTAGACGGAATTGACGGATTAAATATATGTTGAGTTAGTTTTGTCACATTGAGTTTTTGTTATGGGTCCATCGAGACCTGAGATCCCGGGATATGCCTAAGGGCTGTTCTTAGTGTTTGCGTACACTAAGGTGATGTACATTGTCTGCTGGTAATACAATACTAGTCGGTCGTCGAACTGAAAGTATTGTAAAGGGAACTTTGTTGAATGAGATAAGAGGGGTAATTTGGGTCACTTCAGTAAGCACAACTGGGGAAGTCCAGAGAGTCCTCCGTTTGTAAGAGAACAAGAATCACACTGGTCGTGATTTATTGTTGGAGTGTAGGGTTTTCTCTTCGAGTGTATGAATATACTTTCGATTTTTTCCTTTTAGTCGAGCAGACATATTGTGTTTATGTAGTTTGTTTTATTTGTTTAAAAAGATCTTAAAGACATCGACACTGATTTTGTAAAGGGAGGGTCTGTGGAAGGAGCGATACTGACGTCACAAAGAGCCGCACTGGTATTGGACAGTTGGTGAGCAACGTCACAGAGGTGCAGCGCTGCTACTGGTTAGTTGGTATGAATCGCGCTGTGATTGGACAATGAAAATAACTTTGATTGGAAGTTGAGAAACATAACACGGAAGAGAGTGTTGTAGGATTTTACATAGATTAGAGTTATTAATAATATTTTATTTACAGTAAGTAGAGAAAATGAAGATAATAAAATTGTTAAAGACATTGTTTAGCAAAGACCAACCAATTCCAATTAGAGAAGGGATTCCAATAGCTCCTGAAGGTACTCCAGCAGCATTTATGGCGTTAGAAAGGGGTTATCATCTGTGTGCATGGTTAGAGAATTGGGTGAAATATACGGAGGATGAAGGTGAATTAGCTTTTCCTGAAAATGGTACTTTCAGTACAAGGATTTTAGAAAACCTGAGGTTTCGGATGAATGGTTTGAATCCAAATCCAAAACCAATGCAGTATGAGGCTTTAGAAGAATGGGAGTATGAAGCATACAAGTGAGAAAGACACAAGCATCAGAATAGGTATAAAAATACAGTGAGTAGATATTCTGAAGCAAAGTGGGATGCTCATAAGAAAATGTGGAGAAGAGGTACTGTTATAGAAACAAATGGATTATTCCCTGTTAGAGAAATTGATGAGACTGAAAGGGAAAGTCAAAAGAGAAAAGAATAATACTGAAATACAAGATAAGAAGGTGAATGTAAATCTAATGGATTCAGATGACATTAATGAGGATTTCTTAAATTAATTATTAATGAACAGACCACCACCATATCAGGAGGAGCAGATTAATTTAGGTACAGATGATTCACATACTTCAAATGTTATACCTAGTGCTCCCTTGATTCACATTGAGGAACAATCTCAAAATAGAGTGACAAATGGAGTAAGACCAGATCAGATTGAGAACAGGCAAAGGACAATTGTTAGGATGGAAGCAGTAAGAAATCCAGAAGTGTTGTCAGTGCCAGTGACGATTGGTCCAGTAGTTCCAATGTATAGTGATGGACAGAGTTTTATGGGAGTACATGCTTTGGCAGTTCCAGGAGTGACTAGGACAAATGATAGAAGTAGTGGAAGTAACAGTGCAAATGTGAGCATAGTTTTGAGACATGAAGAACAATTAATTGATGTTTCAGGGAGAAATGAGACACCAAAAAGGGTGGTGTATCAGGAACCTAGGAGATTAATACAGACTGAAGAGAGATTGAATGCACAAACACCTGCTAAACCTAGAAGTGAGTCGGGTGAAGAATGTGTACAAAGATCAATGGGTCCATCGCCAGTAGAATTAGATCAGTGGATTTGAGATATAGCTCCTGGTTGTAGTAGTCAGAGTAAGGATGATTGTGTCGATGTGACTAAATTAAAAGGAGTACTAGAAGAAATGATCATAGGTACAATTAGCCCAGAGAGATTGAGTAAATTTCAGGATGATGAGTTGTTGTTTCTATGTAAGACTATTACTAAAAGAGCGAGAAATTTGCATTAGACATTTGTAGAGACAGCACAAGAGTATGGAGTAGACATTGAGAAATCATAAGCATTACAAAAGATGAATAGATTAGATTTTACAGACAAAGATTTGGAAAATTTAAATGTTTCTGGGAAACGATTGCAAATTAAAGAGTTGATTAGCACACTAAAGCGTTGGGGTGAATTGGACAAGTGGAAAGGAAGATGGGCTAAAAAGAAAAAAGATGAAAATACCAAAGCGAATGTAGTTTCTCCGTCGTATCCTTTGAAAGAGCCAGAAAAAAAGATGGAATCGGATGATGCTGTTGGGGCTTATCCAATGAGAGAAGTACCTGGAGGTGGTTATGTCCATGTTCCATGGTCAAGACAGGACATTTTGTCATTTACGAATGATTTTCCGAGATTGAGAGAAAAACCTGTTGAATGGTACAGACAAATTGAAAGGTTTGTGAAAGTATCAAACGTTTTGTGGGTTGATTTAGAGGGTCTTTTTGATATAGTAGTTCCAGCTGATTTGAGGATTGAGTGCAAAATTGCTGTAGATTGGCCAAATAAAGAATACCCGAGAGATCTTAAAACAGGAGCACCTTCTGATGAGGTCATAAAAAAATATAATCAGGTCATTACGTACCTGAAAGGGAAGATTTCTCCAAAAGAAACAGATTGGGTGAAGATTGATAGAACGACTCAAGAACTGAAAGAATCAGTACATGCATATTATGAAAGGCTTCTTCAAGTGTTTAAACAGTTTAGTGGTATAGAAAATATTACTGAAAAAGACATGGGACATTTTGTATATTGTTTTGTTTATGGCTTGAGACCAGAAATAAGTGCCATGATTCAACAACATTTAATATGTTGGCAGAGTAAATCAGTTGATGAGATTCTTCGTTATGCGAAGTATTGTGGAGATGACATAGAGATGAGACATAAGAAATTAAAAGAGAAATTGATGTTAGCACAAATGAGAGCAGTTAAGAAAGGAGGATATCTGAGTGGAGATGCGACTGAAGATGGTCAGACTACAACTGGTATGAAAGGTTTAGTTTCAAATGGCAATACAGTGTTACAAATGGTTCCGATGGGTCAAGGAAGAGGTAGAGGTAATTTTGTGAACATAGAAGATTTGAAACAAAAACGTCCTTGTTTTAATTGTGGCAAATTTGGACATTGGCGTCGCAAGTGTAAAGTGGTGTTGAACAAATATGGAAATTCAGGTTCATTTGATCAAGGACAAGAGCAGATGCAGAGTCAAGCTCAGAACTATCAGGTGCAGATGAATCAGGTGCAGAATCAAAATCAACAGGTGCAGATGACAAACAGGGGACAGAATTTGCAAATTCCACAAGCTCCAATGCCTAATAATAATAATGTGAATGATCAAATACAAAGACAAAGTGTAAATACTGGTTTTGCGTACAAATGCTCAAACAAATTCAAATGTACAGGTTGTTTCACAGTATCTTTTGCAGACAGATGGGAGTGATTCGGATTCATCACAATGACGGTGCCTGAGGGGGGAGGAAGAGTGCGTTCTTGGCGCATCTCTAGTGGTACATCAGTCGGGTCCATATGTGGATGGCGAGGTTGATGGTAATGCAATTACTTTCCTCGTAGATACTGGTGCTACCCGTTCCACTGTGAGAACTGTGGAAATTCCAAACCTACCCCTCTCGGGAGAAAATATCCAAGTTGTCGGAGTATCAAACAAACTCATTAAAACACCAATAACTAAGCCAATGAAAATTCAAATTGGAAATTTCAAGGAATTACACAAATTTGTTGTGTGTGATTCAAGTCCTGTTAATTTATTAGGTAGGGATCTGTTGTGTAAAATGAACTGTTCCATTTACTGTACACCGGATGGAATAGCATTTCACACAAAAGATGAAGATGTGGTCTTTAAAATGCTGAATCAAGGGACAGAAGTGAATGAGTTGTACCCATTGCTCACCGAGAATGATTTGCCTGTTGAGTTGAGAAAAACGGTGTTGTCTGATGTGTGAGATTTTTCTGGGGAAGATATTGGTCTGATGAAAGGAGTTGCTCCGATTCAGATTACAGTCAAACCTAATGCAGAGTTTCCAAGAATCCCACAATATAAAATGAGTCCTGATATTATTGCAGGAGTGACACCTGTGATAGATATGCTGATTGAACAAGAAATTTTGAGAGAGATATTACTAAGTCCATGCAATTCGCTTATAATGGGAATTCGCAAGCCTAATGGAAAATACAGGATCGTACAGGACCTGAGAAAGGTTAACCAAATAGTTATACCTTGTTGTCCTATAGTACCAAATCCAGCAGTGATTCTATATCAAATTCCATGTGACTCAGAATGGTTCACTGTGATCGATCTGTGTCAAGCATTTTTCTCGATACCTTTGCATCCGGATAGCCAATATTTATTTGCATTCCGGTTCGGAAACCGTGTCTTGGCAGGGGTGCCGAGTTCCTCAAGGGTATACAGAGAGCACCTCAATTTTCAATCAGATATTGAAAAAGTGTTTGGAGTCATTGGTCATGCCCAAAAATTCAGTTTTAGTCCAGTATATTGACGACTTACTAGTGGCGTCAAAGACTAGAGAAGATTGTGTGACAGATACGATTGCTTTACTGAATCATTTGGCAGTGGGTGGTCATAAAGTGTCACCGACGAAATTACAATTTTGTAAGACTGAAGTGCTTTATCTTGGACATATCATTGAAAAAGGAATTCGAAAAGTTTCTCAAGATCGAATAAATGCTATCATGCGAATGAATCCACCAAAAACACAGAAAGTGGTTCGAATGTTTTTGGGAATGGTTGGTTACTGTAGACAGTGGATTAGGAATTTTTCACTGATTGAAAAACCACTTCAGAGACTGACACACAAAGATGTGAGAGATCCAATACATCTGAATGAGGAATGCATGAAGACATTCCTAGAGTTGCGAGACAGTTTATGTCGAGCACCAGCATTAGGGATGCCAGACTTTGAGAAGGAATTTGCGTTGTTTTGCAATGAACGTGCACTCTCAGTTCTAACACAAAAGCACAGGACAGCACGAAGACAAGTGGCATATTTTTCTGCTGCTTTGGATCCCGTCGCTGCAGCATTACCAGGATGTTTAAAAGCAGTTGCTGCTACTTGTGTGAGTCTTGAACAATGTGAGTCAATTGTTATGGGTCATCCATTGAGAGTGTTTGTTCCACACTCAGTTGAGATTCTGTTAACGCGCACTCGAACACAACATTTGATGAGTACCCGTTTGACAAAGTATGAGCAAGTGATTTTGGGTGCTGAAAATGTGACAATAACGAGGTGTACTAGTCTAAATCCAGCAACGTTATTGCCAATTCCAGATTGTGAGGAAGTTCTTGATGAAGTGGATCATGATTTCATGGATGTGACAGAGATGTGCACAAAACCAAGGCCTGATATAAAAGATACACAGCTTTCTGAATCTGATGTTGTTTTGTTTGTGGATGGCTCATGTTTGAGAGATTCGGAGGGTTGCTTGAGAGCTGCCAATGCAATTTGCACAGTAGCAAATGTAATTGAAGCATCGTGGTTGAAAAGAGTGAGTTCTGCACAAGTGGCTGAATTGAAAGCGCTCACTCGTGCTTGTATCTTATCAAGACAAATGAGGGTTACAATTTTTACGGATAGTCAATACGGCTTTGGTGTCGTACATGACTTTAGGCAGTTGTTGTCCCAACGTGGATTTTTGACCTCTTCGGGTTCACCGATCAGAAACGGAGAGTGTGTAAAAGATCTACTGATGGCATTACAATTGACGGCACAAATTGGGCTGGTGAAGTGCACTGCACATCGATCTGGTTGTGAGTACATCACAGTAGGTAACAGATATGCGGATGAAATTGCTAAATTTTGTGCTTTAAATGCATACTCGATTAATGTGGAACCATCGGTAAATGAGCAAACTGAACAAACAGAATGCAAATTATTGTTCACATCTGTTGAGACTTTGGATGACGTGAGAGACCTACGAGAAGAGGCAAGTGACTCTGAAAAAGAAGGGTGGATTAAATTGGGGTGCACACGCAGGTCAGATGATGAGGTCTGGGTATACACTGATGGGAGAATAGTAATGCCAGACATTCTTCTTTCTCAGATGGCTAGAGTCTATCATGGGCCGACACATATTGGAAGAGATGCAATGATTAGATTGTTTCAACAGACATGGTTTAATCCCAAATTCAGAGTGATTGCAGAAAGTCTCTGTCAGAGATGCACAGTTTATCAGAAGCAAAACCCAGGAAGAAAGACAGTGGTTAGCATGGGACGAATAGGGAAAGCAGCTGGTGCATTTAACAGAATGCAGCTAGACTTTATTGAGATGCCTCCTTGCAATGGATTAAAGTATGTCCTTGTGGTTGTTTGCTTGTTTTCTCATTGGGTTGAAGCATATCCAACAAGACGTAATGATAGCTTGACAGTTGCTAAATTGCTTCTTAGAGAGATTATTCCTAGATTCGGTTTTCCAGTCTCGTTGGAATCAGATAGAGGGACACATTTTAATAATGAAATAATTTGGATGCTTTGTGCAGCATTACAGATTGAGCAAAAACTGCATTGTGCATATAGACCTGAGGCTTCAGGTGTAGTTGAACAGGTCAATGGCACAATAAAATCAAGATTGGCTAAAGTTTGTGCTTCCACAACATTGAAATGGCCTGATGCTTTAGTGTTAATAAGTATCCCAGACAAGAAAACTGGATTGTCTCCCCACGAAATCATTATGGGTAGAGTTATGAGACAGCCAACAGTTCCAGCAAATCAACTGATGAACATTACTGATGACTTGGTACTGGATTATTGTAAAGGACTGGCTGATGTGGTACGTTCTGTGTCTCACCAGGTTGGAGAAGTTGCGACAACAGCTCAACAAGAACAAGGCCACGATCTAAGCCCTGGGGACTGGGTTGTGGTGAAGAGGCATGCCAGAAAGTCCTGTTTTGAACCTCGCTGGCATGGCCCTCATCAGATCATACTGGTGACTACGACAGCTGTCAAGTGTGCTGGTCTGTTGAATTGGATTCACGCAAGTCACACAAGAAAAGTCCCAAGTCCACTTGAAAATGAAGAACCTGCTGGAGAAGAGAGACGTGAACAAAGAAATGTTCCAGAGCAGGTTGAAGTTGGAGTAGAGTGGGCACAAGTTACTGGGACTAGTGTAGATAACACTGTTACTGTCAATGATGAGAACAGAGTGACTCCTTCAGCTTCCTGCAGTTGCCAAAGACAAGAGAAAGAGGAACTCATCTGAAAAAAGTACAGAAACAAATGAGAATGGAAAAAGGGCAAAGAGGGGAGACAAGTGGCCTTAAGGAGTGAAAAAGCTGAAATACACTGTCAATAGCAAGGTTCCTGAAACAATACTTGAAGTATCGAGTCAATCAGAACATAGTGAAACAGAAGAAGAGAATCAAGTATGAAGAACAAAGTAAGTGAAAGTGCCGAGCAAGAAATACTCAGCACCAGAATGGACTTATGTGGTTGTAGGTACAAATAAAAATGTCTCAAATAATTATTGTGAAAAAGAATTTCTAAAATTTTGTGTGAAGAAGGACAATTCTTTTAAGCCGCCCTAAGTGAACTGATGATTTGAAGAGGGTGTTCAAAAAGAGAGAGGAGATTTATGTGATAAATTTCCAGAAAAGGTTTCTGAAGCTGTGGATTTTGGATTTTGAAGAAGAGCTCAAGGCTCAGGTCGTTGCTGTGGAGTGCACAAACTAAACTAAGCCTAGTGAAATTACTAATTATTTTTGAGTACATTTTTTAGTTAAGATTTTTGTCTATTTTTTCCTTTTTACATAATTTTTGAAGATGATTAGAACTGAGACTGGTAAACAGAATCAGGGAATATGTAGGCGAGAATGCTTCAATGTTTGTGTTTTCTGTGTTTTATTAACAATGTCTGTATGGTTGGTTTTAACATTTGTAATACCTCGCTTTATGTTTATTAATATAGTAAATACTACTACTAATAATAATGAGCATATGACTTTGGTTACTAAAAGTGTTCTAAAAGAAGATTCTGAGACTAATATGAAAGAAATAACCGGTAGTGTCTTACATTTGGATACATCTATTAGTGATTATTCGTTAAATGTCTTTACAAAATTACTTTATGAATATGTGGACACAATGGATGCGAGAGATTGTTATGTGTGCATGCAATTACCCACGTCTGTGTCTGAGGGTGTAACTTACCACCATTTGCCTCTAACATATGGTATATCGTGTAGTGTACTAACCAGTTTATTTTATGCTAAAGGGGCGTTTCAATATTTTTATTCAAATTATGATTTAGTGTTTTCAGAAATTCCTATTAGAAAGAATATGAATATAGTTTATAGTGCTAAAGATGCCGAATATTTGGGAGAGATTTCCACACTACTAAAACGATAGATACAGTTTATGCACATAGACATAATTTAACCTGTAGGTTAAGCAGTGTAGAGATTGATTTTATAAATTCTGTAGAGGATAGACATAGAGAGTTTAAAGGCAGGGCTGCTGAACAAAAGAGTAAAGAGCCTCCATGGGCACATAAAGAAGGAAATTATCAGAGGACTGAGACTTATACTGCAATGGCTCTGTATTGGCCCCATAGGGGAAAGCTTTGCATACTAAGACAGAAAACAGATTACAATAACCATTTCATTGGTTCCAGTGAATGTGAACACACTTTCTTAATTACTGGTGGTTGGGGATTAAAGGGTGGTACAGATCCTGTTTACCCTGGGGTATATTTCATATGTGGTAAAAATGCCTACTATAGGTTGCCATCACATTGGTATGAATGTTGTTATATGGGAATTGTCTTTCCTAAAATATATCATGTGAATGATGAACAAGGAACCAATGAAAAACAACTAACACAGAGAAAAAGGGGTTTGAGTGCTGCTGAAATAATTGGGGATATATTTGGTGCATTGATACCTTCAGTTGGGGTTATTCTAAATTCACAGAAAATTCGAAAATTGTCTACAGTGGTTGATCGTTTATCAACGGATACCGCTGGAGGGTTCCTTATGGTTGATACTGAAATGGTTGCTATGAGGACCATGGTTTTACAAAATAGACTTGCCTTAGATGTATTATTGGCAAAAGAAGGCGGAGTCTGTAGTATGTTAAAGATTCAACAATGTTGCACTTATATCCCTGATAAGAGTAAGGATTGGGAGGGATATATTAGTAACATTACTCATTTACATGATGATCTGTCAAAACTGAAGGCTGATGGTGCATGGGAGAAAATTGGTAAGAGTATTTCTTCCATAGGTAACTGGTTTTCAGATTTTTCTAACAGCTTATTAGGGAGAATACTAACACCGATAATTGCTGCTTCTACAGGCATACTAATGATAATGCTGCTTTATAGGTGTGGCAGGAGTAAGCCTACTGAGGGTAAGCGACGAGCAAGGAAAAGGAAAAGAAAAGAAATAGAAATGGAAGACCGAAAGGGATTTAGTATGATGCCTGGAGGGATATAGAGGGTGTTAGGCTGAAACAAATGAGAACTACTGCATTCTGCTTGTTCATTATCAGATAGTAATGTGATATGGGTTGGTGTGATGGTTTGAGATACCATCAGATGGGGATTGATGGAGCATGATTTTTGCTAATAAAATCTGCTCGGGAAAATCCACCCATATGTGTGGTTTGATAAATTACTAATGTGTGTGAAAGCTATGATTACTAAAATGTGAAGACTAAAAGGTACGACTCAAAAATGTGCAAAGCTGCACGTAATTTTTAGAATTAGAATAACATATGTAGAATGGAAGTTTTCTTTATAGGGTTAAGAATAATAATAGAATGAGAAGAAATTATAAATTTGTGTGTCTAATATTAATGTTCTTATGTTTCCTGAACTGCAGGAATATTCAAGCATAACCATGAAAATGCTCTTTTATTCTTCGTGAAAGTAGAGTAGGCCTAGAAATGTAGAAATGATTTTTCTTTTCTCTCTGTCTTTTCTTGCTGAACATGCAGGTTTAAGCAAATTTATTAGTATGGGGATGTGCTTCCGTGCTCCTTTGTTTCTTTTCATGCCGTTTCCTGATGTCCTTGTAAAGAATAACATTTACATCCTTAGAGAGCGGAGAATAGTACGACTCTTTCCTGTTTAGGCGAGGATTCAGAATGAAACTGTTGCTATGTAGTTCAAAAATGTGTAAATTGTAGTTTTCTTCTTCCTCTCTAGGAAGTTATACAATTTTAGACAAAGACTGTTTAGAGAAATTTGTAAAGTCATTGTTAGGAGTTGTTTTCCTCCCCTAGTTCTGACCAATGAGAATGGCTTGTAGGATTTAGGAGAGTTTCTAACCTAGTGTAACAAAGTTGCGAAGTCAGTATAAAGACGCTGGTGGGAAAATGATCATTGGCTCTGCTCACATTCTGGTGACCTGTCCTGCATTCGTGGTATGCTGTATGCTGTGCTGTGCTGATTTCTGATTTGGCTGGCAATCCTGAGTGCGGAGAACTTTCCCTAGAGACTTTGCACATCATCGGCTGGTGATGCTGCCCACACTATTCTCCTACGGCCGTGGAGATAGTTTTCTTGACTAATTGCACGCTGTGCATTAGTTTTCTCTAAAATTCCGAGAGGTAACTGAACTGTGAATACTCTGATGTTCACTGTTTCTCTCTTCCCTTATCCTTTTCTCACCTGAAATTGATGATTTTGAATTTCTCTGCTTATGAATGCTGTGATGATTTACCTGTGATATTTGTGAACGAAGTGTTTCCTTATGATTTGTATTTGTGTATGAGCATTCATATTTTCTGAAATAATACCAAAAAGGTACCTAGAAAGAATATTGTCTGTCGTTATTTCTTGAGTCATGATTTATTTTTAGGATAACATTTGTCATATTATTAATGCATTTGTAATGTATTTATGGTATAGCTATTTCTTCATTACAGGTACTCGTGAAGGAATAGTTCTCTGATTTTCTCTACTTAGTCCCTTTTAGCTCTACCAAAGATCCATTGGAGGACCTTTGATATTGCTATATCTAAAAGAAAAGATAATGACTCATGGTTCCGTCATTATAGTAATTACGCTTCCTTAGGTATTGTAAAGGTTGGTGTGGGAAAATTATATGACCCCCCACCACTTCCGCTGCATCACATGCTAAACAATGCTGATTCACTGTCTCCTACTCAGGGAGATTCCGGCAGGTACCATCCCACACGCTGTATCACAGTATACACTATGGAAAAGACCGGGCCAGTTGTCAAATGTTCCACCCTGTCCAATTATAATGGAGGCATGAGCCTTCAATCCTCCTCTGTAATTCTTCCTATCAAACCTGCTGCCTACAACTGCTGAGCTGCCCTGCTGCCTGCTGTTCTTCTGCCTGGGTGAAAAGGACTGGACCTGCATCACTTGAACCCAGAGTGACTCCAAGGGCTTGCTGGCTTGCTCCTTCTAAGTCTCAGGGACATCAAAGACTTCACCTCATCCTGGTATATCACCTGGACTTTGGTTTTTCAAGCATTGCCCTGCCAAGTGGTGTCAACCCAGTCCTGGGTCCTTGGAAGTGGGTATAAAGTGCTGCTACAACCAGAACCCATGAATCCTCATCAGAACCAACGCTTCTTCTCCTTTGCATGGGTTGGAACCGGTGCAACCTTGTCGAAGTGTGGAACGGAGCCGGCGCATCGCACTTGGAACCAGCACATCGCCTTCAGAATTGATGCATCGCTCTGCTGTGCGAGCAGTAGCCGTGCATAACCTTCAGAACCAATGCCTCACACTCAGAATCTTGACACATCTCACTCACTGCATGGCTCGACACCGACGCATCGCTTTGGCTTCACCTCACATCTTCTTCAATGTCTACACAAGCCTGGATCGAGGTATTGTTGTTCAGTGGGCTTAAGTGGGCCCTTGTATTCGACCTGCGCTCCATCAAGGTTGGCCTAAACATTTGATTTTACCCAAGTCTGGCGCAACCAGTTATCCCATTGAAGAGCTTATTGTTTCTAAGCGCTGTTTTATATTTATTCTTTAAAAATTCCTAGCTCAACTTCAATTTGTTGGATGTTTGTAATTTTGGTTTTGTTTTATTTATAAAATTATTTCTATTTTTCTAAACTGGTGAGGAGTCTTTTTGTGGTGTTTTCCCTGTCTTACTGTTTGAAGTGTTGCGCTAATGCTTTACACATTGCCTTTTAAGTTAAGCGTGACTGTGCTGTGCCAAGCTACCAGAGGGTGAGCACAGGATAATTTAGGGTGTGTTGTGATTTACCTTGACTGTGACAGGGTTCCTGCTTGGACAAGGTGCATACCTCTGCCAACCAGAAACACAATTTCCAACAGTGAGGAAGATCAGGATGACCAGAACAACCAGAGCCAGGAAGACTAAGGGGGCTGGACCTGGATGTCTAGGAGGACCAGAACCAAAATGACGTGACTCAGAAGGACCCAGACAAAGAGACCCAGGCCCAGATCATTGGGTGCAGTGCCAGAAGGTTCTTGAGGACAAGTGGCAGGACTAGAAGGATCAGGATGATCCAAACCAGAAAAAATAACTTGGAACATAAAAAACTTTGGGACCTTTAGACCTAGAAGTAGGGGTGGGCATAACTTTCATAATTTTCTGTAGCGTTATTACACAGAATTACAGCAGAATTATGTGGCTTTATGAGAGGTGTAACCCAGAGTTCAGCAGTATTTTCTAAGCTAAAAATCCACTCTTTTATCTGAAATGGACCCAAGGATGCATTTTGAGCTAAGGTAATCGAACAGAACAGGAACAGTAGCAGACAGCAGCTGTTTGCACTCACTAAGTTTGTTGTCCCTATGCTTGCATAGCAGGATTTTTGTCCCAAATTACTCTTCATTGCGCGTGAAGGCATAATCACCCAATTTTCAGCAATTTCACATCACAAGAGTAATGCCGAATTACATAGGTTACTCCGATAACTTTGGCATAATTATAATTTCGTCCAGGCCTACTTATAAGCTGGTGCTTGCATCAAAGTCAGTTTTAGTACTAAGGACCTCATGTTGCAAATTACAGAGTTTGTGACTACAAAATTGCTTATCACCTTCTAAAAAAAATATTTTATGAGTTGGAAAATTGTTTCAAATTGTAAAGGTACTTTTGCAATTATTTCTAAATTGCAAATAGGAAGGAATATGCAAGAGATTTCCCACCTCCCCTTTCCAATTCTTAAAGGAATTTATTCACAGATTATGACTGTATTTGCTTTCACAAACCATTGATGAGCTAACGACCCTCTAGTTAGGAAAGTAACTAACTTGCAAAGGGGAAGGGCTCTGTTGCATATTACTAATGGCCTCTTTTATCTCCTTCAGTGTGATTGATTCACAGAGTGGCCTTTGTTTCTCTTCCTCACGCCATTCCAGCATGGCTGCATCTAGGTAGACGCTGAGAACTGTAATGTCTGGCTGGTTTGTGGATGAGTATAGGGAGGTGTACTAGTTAATAAATGCTGCCAAAATGCCTTTTGTTATTGTACTACCGTACCATCGTCCTCCTCTGTCTGTATAATGTAATTTGCCAACGACTGCGGATGAACAAGAACAGTGAATATATGCCCTGGTCTGTCTCCCTCCCCATATCTTCTACATTGTACATATTTGCATAGGTATCTAGTTTTGCTCAGTTTCGGGTCATGGGTATTTGTCCATTTTACTTTGAGTGTTTGTATTTCTGTCAGCATGGTAAGCCTACTACGGATAGACTTCAATATGCCGTCACCTTTAGAAATACACTCTCTCTTCTTAGAGTGTGGAACAGATGTCCACAGAAACACGGTTATTGTAAAGGTATGTCTGTATGGACTGCCATATCTCGTCCCAAAAACAGTATTCAGGAGAATGTCTGGCTAGAATCTTCACAGTATTTGCAGTTCACCTGGTACATGCATTTTTAGCATAGGAGGGAGTGATCAGAGTATGTTCTGGGGAGATGTGCAATGGATTCCATCCATCCATTAATATCTCGTGAGGAAAGCCAGTAGTCTATTCTAGCCTCAGAATCATGTACAGCTGAGAAATTAGTGTATGCTCTTTAAAGGGGATGTAGGTGGCGCCACATGTCAACCAGTTCGTATTTACCCATAATGATAGTTAGTATTTCTCTAGATTTCGGGATTCTCTGGGATCTATCAATTGAACTATCTAAAGTGGGGTGGAGTGTAACATTAAAATCACCACCATAGATAGTTGTGTGGGGTTTCTGCAGCACACATCTGGTTAGCACTAGGGGTGGGTGGAACCCGCGGACTATCACTCCACAGAATTTTGTAGGTTTAAATAAAAATTCTGCGATATTCTGCGAATTTCCACCAATGGGTGGAAATAGTCACGTAGCATTGCTCATTCAGTGATTTTGCGCCGATAGTGCATTCTGCACTGAAAAATCAGTGCAAATGACACCACGCGGTGCGCAGGAGCATGCAGCCTTTTGAGTTGATTTTGTTGCCGCTATTCTGGACAACAAGCTAAACATGACGACTCAGGTCAACTCCATCTCCTCCTCCTGCTTCTTCATCCTTGTAGGAAGCTGACTTTTTATGTAGTATACTCAAATGAGGTATACTATGTAGAAAGTCCAGACGCCCCTTATTGGCTTTTAGGGCTTAAATTAATAATCCCAAATGCTGTCTTTTATGGTAGAGTGGGCGAACAGTTTAGGTTTATCGGAGGGTAGTGTTAATGCATTTGTTGTTAACACACGGAGTCAGTAAATGAGACACACATGCAAGAAGAAACTCAAGACCAATTTCGAATAATAACAAATATTTGTATATTTGTTTTAACACCAAGAACTTCGTAAATGTGTAAGCACTTTTCGTAAAAGCAATTTTGTCAGGTAAGTAAAAATGTCACTTAAATGCGTTTTTAAGCAGTAATGCTTTCATATGGAGAAAAAGGCATAAACTGCATAAAGTTCTCAGGGGTCCCCTTTAGGACTTAAGGTTCTAGGGGCCAGGGTCCAAAGTACCACCAGAAGTTCGAGTCTACGTGCCCTGGAGTGACCGGTTGCAGAGGTACTGGACGGGTTGGTAGCCTTGCGCGCTACACTGTAGGAAAAGAGGGGGGCACCTAGGACCAGCCTGCAGAGGGTGACTTGGGGACAAGTCAGAGAGCTCCCAATGGGGGCTCGGTTTGTGGGGATCCTGGGAGCAGGGGAGCACTGACAGTTGTTGTGGAACAGGGCCGGGGAGCTCGGGTGCAGAGGGTTCTGAGCGGCTGGTGCCCATGCGTCAAAGGCACCCATGGGCCTCTGTAAGACCTGCAAAGGGGGACAAAAACAAAACAGCTGGGCCACTCTCAGTGCTGGCCTCTGTGTTGCTGACTCACCTCATCGGCTGCTCAGTCTTTGCAGTGTTGGAGTCTGAACTGGACTCAAACCAGCTTTGGTTGCTTTAAAGTGTCCGGTACACCAGGTATTGGTGCAGGGAGGATCCAGTTGGTCTTGGCGTCTTCTCACTAGATGGAGAGATTGATATGACCTCTTGAAGCACAGGGACCTCTTGCTAGGTGGCTACTGCATCGGTGGACCCAGTAAACAGCAGAACGACATTGCGGTCAGTGCCTGCAGGCTGTAGGTAAGTGGCTCCTCCACTTCAAGAGAGATGCTGACAGCTTGGCTAAGTGCCAGAGGCTCTCCAAGGCTTTTGGAGGATACAGAGCTGCAGGACGAGTCGGGTTGTCACAATTGTTGGGACAGGAGCAGATAGGCAGGCACGGCCTGGCATCAATGTCCAACAGCAGGCTCTTCTTTGTCCTCTTCTTTCATCAGTCAGTCAAATCTAGGTTCCCAGTGCCAGGGGGCCACCTAAATACTCCATTTAGGGGTCTTAAAGGGAGTAAAGGGTAGTAGCCAATGGACTATTTACCCTTGAGGTCACTACACCCCCTGTATGACCACTTCCTTTGAGGAGTGGGCATATTCCTGTCCCATAATCCCTAATTCCACCAAAATCAAAATGGTGGGACCCTTCTTTCGTGAGGCACATCAGGCAGCCCACCTTAGGGGTGTGATTGGCCTGGTAGTGCACCAGGCCTCCAGGCATAGCTACTTTCCTGCCTGTCCTGGTGCCAAATGGGTCTCAGGGCAGGGGGTGGCATTTCCCAGGTCTGGGGGAAGCAGAGGTTGCATATCAAAGGCGGCAGAGGCTTTGAAGTCCCTGGCCTTGATATGCAGATTCACTAGCCATCCTGCTGGAGGAGGTGTGAACACCTTCCTTTTGAGCAGGCATTGTTTCTGGCCTCAGAGAGTGCATGCTCCCACCTGCATGGGGTCAGAAAAATGTCTGCAGTGGCAGATTGGATGATATCTGTCAGCCAGCACACTAAGAGGCTGGTAGGTTTTCAGGGGGCAATTCTAAGGTGCCCTCTGGGTGTACGTTTAAAAAAATCCACTACTGGCATTAGCATGGATTTATTAAGACAAGGTGTTTGATACTAAACACCATGGGTTTCTGTGAAGCCATCATGTAGGTGGGAAACTAGTAATGACCAGTGCCAAGTACATATATTTAAGATGGCTTTCCTGCTCACTTGTACTCTTGTACTATCGAGCAATTGAACTAGATAGATGCTGCAGATATGTCCTCACATGTACTATAATGCACCCCATCTTAGAGCTGTAAGGTCTGCTGTAGGGGTAACTTACATATATTGCATGCAGTCTCTGTGGGCATGGCACACAGGGTGTGTGCCATGTCGTGTTTTCACTTTTGTCTGCACCATTTCACACAGCCTGCAATGGAAGTCTGCACAAGTTTGGTGGTGGGTCTCTTACGGTGGCACAATGCGTGCTGCAGCCCTTAGGGACTTTTTTAGTACCCATGCCCTAGGTACCAGGGGCACCATACTAGGGACTTACAGGGGTGCTACGGGTCTTGCCAATTGTGGTACTGAACAATTGCACTGTTACCTTGTTTTAGGGAAAGAAAATTGGCACTTGGGACCTGGCTGGCAGGAACCTAGTGCACTTCAATCAAAATTGAATCAGATACCAGGCAAAAAGTGGGGCTGACCATGTCAAAAATAGGCACTTTCCTACAGTCCTTCTCATGCTTCATAAGATATTCAAATGGCTACACTAAAGCTCAAAAAGCACCATCATCCAGGCCCTCATCTCCAGCTAACTGGACTACGACAACTCTCTCTATGCAGGAATCGCACCTCACCTCCTCTGGCGACTACAGACCATATAGAACGACTGGAAATCGCGCTAGGGGATGTCAAATCTCACTCGCATCCACTTGCCAGCTCACATTTGTGGAGCCTTGTGGGAGAAAAAAAAACACCATATGGAAATTGGAGGAATTTGTATGGAAATCTGCATTATAAGAGTAACGCAGAGTCAGCAAATTTCGCCAATTCGCTCGCAGAATTAGGTTTTCCAATCTGGGCTAGCTAGAACATGGTAGAAAAAGTCTGATTGTCATGATTTGATCCGTAAGTATTTATTGATGTTATTGTGTAAAGATCGTGAGAGACTTAGGGCCAGATGTACAACCACCCAATTTGCAACTCGCAAATTGCGCTCAATTAGTAGTCGCAATTTGCGAGTCGCAAATTGGGATGTACAACAGTGTCAGAGACACTGTTAGCGATTTCAATGGGGTCGCAAAATGCAAGGCTCATGAATATTAATGAGCCACTCGCAATTTGCGACCCCATTGGGAATGGCAGGCCCTCCCAGGTATGGTGGCCTGCTGGGCTCAGCAGACCACCATGTCTGGGACTGCTTTTAAATAAAGCAGTTTTTTTTTTAATGCAGCCCGTTTTCCTTAAAAGAAAATGGGATGCATTTTTTTTTTTTAAATTAAACGTTTTAGTTTCATTTGTTAAGGGCAGGTACTGGTCCCTGGGACCACTGCCTGCCCTTAAAAATATTTTCTGAGCCAGTCACAAAGGAGAGGGGATCCCCTGGGAGCCCCTTCCCATTTACGATCTCCATTACCACCCTCTTCAAGAGGGTGGTAATTTGCAAGTGTTTTGCGACCGCAATTGCGGTTGCAAAACATTGGTACATGGCTTTGCGGTCGCTATTAGGAAGGGAACGCCCCTTCCTAATAGAGAGTCGCAAAACCTATTTAGCGAGTCGCAAATAAATTGATACTCACTAAATAGGCTTTGTACATGGCCCATGAGGTTTTTGCATGCGCAAACGGGTCGCAAACCCGTTTGCGCATGCAAAAACGGGTCGTACAACTGGCCCTTTGTATCATTAAGAATCTGCCCTCTGGATCTGCTTCTGTACGAATATGCTTGAAGGGCACTCCCTTCTTTCTTAATATAGTGACTCCACTGTCATATTTTGAATATGTAGAAAAGTATCTGCGTGCCCCCATTTAAGTACTGTTGTAGCTGTACCGCTGTTGTGCAAATGAGTTTCCTACAAATATAATATATTGATAGGGTGACTGTTGGTGTAGGCAAAGACTTCCCTAGTTTTTCAGCAGTTGTTTAATCCCTGAATTTCCCACGAGAGTAGTCTAAGAGGAAAGGGTGTTGGCTCTATGTCATTCCCTGCTCACATCAGTATTTTTTTTTTTAAGTTTTATATAGAGCGAACTTGACTGAAGGTATCAGAGCACTTTACATGAGCACCAGTTACGTTACAGACGAGATTAAGAGATTTGCCCAGAATCACAGGATGTCTCTGCTGAGACGTGAACCTGGCTCCTCAGCTTCGAGGTTGATCACTCTAGCCGTTAGGCCACATCCTCTCCCAATTTAGGGCCCCATTTATTATTTTTTGCCGTAGGGCAGCGCAGCATGCCTTGCTTTCTGTGCTGCCCTGCGGCAAAAAAAAAGGCAGGAATGAGTCTTATCTATTAGATATGGCACATTCCTGATCATTTCCCGTGCGCCGGCACACAATAGGCTGCCGTGCGCCAACACAGGCACCTTTGCACCATGGTACAAGGGGGCCTGCATTGCGGGGAAGATTATTTTGGTGTTCCTGCACAAAAACAATCACAAGAGACTTTTTCCTCTTTCTATGTGTGCTGCAGAATGCAGCAGACTTAGAAAGAGGAAAAACGAGGAGAATTAAAGATATTTCTCCTCGTTGTGCCTCCCTTATAAGTTTTTGGCACTGCCTCAGACTTAAGATTTCTGGTAAATCTAGGGCAGTGTCAAAAGCCATGGATGTTGCTGGGAACACCCCCAGCAACACCCATGGAATGCCCCTTTCAGACAGTTTTCTGCGTGTAAGGGGTGCATATTTATAATTTCATGAAAAGCCACGTAAGGTGGCTTTACCTGGCCTTATAAATATGCCTGTGGCACATTGCGCCACCGGAACGTCAAAAAGTCAATGAGGCCCTGAGGATCTAATCATTCGCAGTGGGGCAGCTTCTCAGCTTCGCTACTGTACGTCTCCTGACCCCATCTTGCCACATTATCTGAGGCTTGCACATTATAATTCCCCACCAAAACTGGATCTAAACTTTCTAATGGCATTCCCCATTGCAATCCCATGGACCAAGCGAACCGCCTCGGGGTGCAGCAGGAACATTTCTATTTAAAGATGAGGTGAATGTCCCCCATTATGATCTGTATCTCCATATGCATATATATAGATACATATATGAAAACACCTGCAGTCTTCACGAATGACCTTTGTAGGGGGCCTCATCAGTTTTATCTGCGGTCCAACGTGTGCCCCTGCTCCCCAAAACGTACTTCTAGAGACTCCACTGAGCTGCGCAGCCGTAAGTGGCAAGGGTCGGAGATGGAGGCCTGATTTTGATGTTTATGCTGCCCCAAGCCCACTTACCATCAGCACTTCCGTTCTTTCAATGCCAGAGTGAATGAGTTCTCTATTGCCAGGTCAGGGACCAGGGTGTGAAAGTGACAGGCTGCCCGAGTAAAGCAGCTGTGAAGATGTGTACTGGCACACAAATGGTGCTTGGAAAGGAGAGCTGGTCATCTGAGCAGTGTCACTTTCTGAATCTGGGCACTGGCAGGTTGTCTGTGTAGTGCATAGCTTTGTACTAGGAATCTCCATACCCCTTGTGAGGGTACGAGAGCTGCATACCAACAGGACGCTTTGATAGGAGAGCTGTGTAAATGCACTCTTGTCAGATATCCAAGGAATAGGAGGTGGGCACTGGCAGACTCTGATGGAATGAAAGTGTGCCCCGACGTGCGGCGTGGGTAAGAAAGCTGTGCAAATTTGTACTCTGATCAGGCCACCTCGGATTCGGACACGTGCACTGACAAACTGAGTGGGTATGACAGATGTGCAAGTGTATTCGCTGCACTGATAGGTTTTCTACCAATGAGCAGTAATTACTGACAGAGTCAAGACCGATTGACTTTTCCAATACTTGTTCAATTCTTTTGTCTGTTCTCAGCTCAGAATTTCAATTACGCCTGAGTAATCGAGTACATTCTGTAATTTCGTGTTACTGTTTGACTTGAAATTACTGACAACACAATTACTTCTGCTTGTGTAATTAGGAGTAATTTGGGGGATGAAAAATGCTACCACAAGAGCACATTTAGTGACTGCGAGCGGTTGCTCGCACTCTGTTCATGCTCTGCTGCATTCAGTGATATTTCTTAGCGCAAAATGCATTCTCATGCCCATTTTGGACGCGAGAGGGCATTTTTGCACTAAGAATTTCCACTAAATGCAGAATTACCCTTCTTGTGTAATTATGTGTAATCTTAGATGATTATGCTACACTGCATTACGCGAGTTACGCACAACCCTATCAGGTTTTCGAAGAGCCGAAAGGCAAGTAGGAGGGAGCGCTGGAAGCGAGAATAAAAATATACTTTACAAAACAAACTAAATATGTTGTTCTCCGTGGGGATCACCACACGAAATGAGAATCTTTAAAATGAGGCCAGATGTACATAACACGTTTAGTTGTTTTTTTTTAGTTTAATTCGGGATCCAAATGGTTGCAATTTTCTTGTGGTAAAACCCCGCCTAAACGCCCGCCCACCCGGGCTCTGGCATGTCACTTCCTGCAGGTTCCAAAGGAAAACCTCTGCGCTCCGCAACACTTGCTGGTCTCGTTCTTAGATGTCTTGTATGTGGGCTGGATGAGCAGAGGGGTGTCATTGCTGTGCGTCCTGGTCAAAGTTTGAGGCTTGGTTTTTACTTAGAGGGCTTCCCAAATTAAGGTTATGGTAAAAATCTGCAGTTATTTATAGCGACACTAAACACGTGGAAACATTTAAGAACAAACACAACCCGCACAATGTGACGTCAGTGGTACTTGAGTTGCTTTTCTTTGCTGGAAATGCCCCGCTGCGGGCGATATTACGGTTACGCTTTTATCATTATGACCCCAGCTGTTTGTTTGTTTAAAAGAAGCAGTGGTGAAGAGACACACTGGTCATTTACAATTATAGGGAATTTCGTTTGTGGTCTCTCGTTCCGCTTTTATACTTCCTGCTGGGAATAAGAAGGTGCTGTGAGCTCAACACTTTAATATGTTTCTCATTAGTTCAACAAGGGTTCAGTAGCAGCTTCAAGGAACCAATGACAGGAATAAAGGGCAAGAAACATTTTAGGTTTTACAAGTAATCCAATGCCTCCACTCGATCAGCAGGGTCTCAAGGGAGGCAGAGGAGTCCACTGGCACCTCCGGGTCTGGAGAGACCAAGGGATGCGGAGGAAGGGTGGAGGTTCTCTTGCACCACCAGCCACCGCCTTCCCCATCAGAACTGGTCTAAGTAGGCCTGCACTTACGGGGAGATGCAGGGTGCTCAGATGAGTGGTCCTCACAGAGCTATGTTTGGGTGGTGCAGGCCCTGCTCTCCAGATGTAAGAGTGGACAGCCGGGCTTTAGATTGAGATGGAGGGGGATGTTCAGAGGGTGGTTGATGTGTGGTGCTGGACTTGTGGTATTGGATTTTTTTAAATATTTGGGTGAGGGCCGGCAGATAGATGTCAATGGCAGTGGTGGCAAGTGGTAGGTATGTTTTTTTTTTTTAATTTGAATGGGGAAGGGTGGTCTAATACTGATTTTCTTGGGGGTGCCTGGCAGGACTCCAGGTGCCGTATTATGTATTGGCATTCTTTGCGCCAAGCGCACCTTTGAAAGGTGCTCTGGGCGCAAACAATGCCAATGCGCCCCATTATGGTGAATGCGCTGCCCTGGGGGCAGCCACGAACCTGCGCTGCCCTGGGGGCAGCGCATTCATGTGAAAACACGGAGCAGCTGCTCTGTGTTTTCACAGTGCAGGTGGCACCCGCCTGCACTTTCAAAGGGATTAGAGATCCCCTTGCAGGCGGGGGCAGTCAGTGACTTTGTCCGCCTGCAAGGGATGTCTGGGGGGTCCATGGGACCCTCTTTACCCCCTGCAGACGGCTGCTCTTTAGGGGCGCCCTGACAGTGCGCCCCCTTTTAAATGGCGCACTCTCAATGAAATGAAAGAAATGAAAAGGACATTTATAGAGCGCATGGCTACCAGAAGGCCTCCCAGCGCTTAGCATGACTAGTAGACAGGGGGAGGGACAGAAACGATTAGTTTAAGGGAATAAAAGAGTTTTAAGTTGTTTCCTAAAAGCAAGATGGCTAGACTCTTTCCGAAGGTGGAGGGGGAGGGCAATGCACCTTCTGAGGGCTTCTTTGACTCTGCGTAATATGGCACAGAGTCAAAGGAATTCCCTCCTTTGCATATGGCACGCCCCTATGCAAATGAGGGAACACCCTCTGTTGATAGGGCTGGCGCTTCAAATGCACCAGCGCCATCGGTAATATAGAAGGGGGCGCACAAGCGTCTGAGCCCCCTTCTATAATACCAAAGTGCCCCGGGGGCGCACGAAGCGGGCGCAAACGCCCGTTGTGCCCCCGGTGCACCTTATGTAATACGGCCCCAGGTATTTAAATATTTTTGGTAGATAAAGAAGAAAGCAGAACAAGCAAGGCCCTGTAGCGAGGGTGAGGGCCGTTATCAACCAGTATAGCCTGAGGCCCCAGGGCTATAAGGCTTTTAGAATAGTCAACTCACTGAGGGTAGAATGCTCTAAATTAAAAAGGGAGAAACAGGAAGACAAACATTGGAAAGTTGGGGCAGAAGGTTTATACCAGCCCAGATCTACTCCATTGTCTTCAATGGAGCGCCCAACATTAAAATGTTCTAGTTTATAATAACATTAAATTACATTTAAATATTTTTAAAAAGTAAAAATAAATAAATTTATTTTAACATTATTTCCTACAGGTTCTATTTTAAGTCCATGTCTCTGTTATTTTCTATTATAGGGTGATGCAGTACCAGTGGGTGGCAATTTGCGGTGCTTGACTGTTAGGTCTGAGACGGAGTACATTTAAGACTGTTATGTGTCTTTCTTGGCTATAGTAACTATAGAAGTGCAGTTTGAGAGTAGCAATAGACTTAGTAGGTGAATGCATGTCTCTCTCTAAACCCCTCCTTAATTGTCCCTTAATCACTCCTTAACCCTCATAAATCCCCTCCGTTTTCAAGCCACTAATCCCCACCCCACTCACATTAACTACTGAAACAAAGTACATGTGCAGAGAACTCTGCAGTCAGGGCAGAGATCTCTGCACATAAAATACAGGAGAGGCAAAGGAAGAGACCTTGTATGTAGTTTTGTGATTAGCATTTTCTAGTATCTATGTACTACTATTGTAGTACTACTAAACATACGACAAAACACATTTTGTGACCGGGCCTGCAAGATGATTTTTTTAAATTTGGGTGTGTGAGGCTGAGATAACATAATTGTGTCTAAAGCATATGGCACAGATAATTTTTAACTTTCAATATGTTCAATATAAATGTTCAATAGCGTGGCTGTGGGAGGTGAACCATATTGCTAATGGCTTCCAATGGGTCTTTTACCCCATTGCAGCTAATCTCCTGAGGGGAAGATGGTGTGTGTAGGCAAATATAACATAAAATTATACATGGGTAATTTTTATGAATGAGATTCTGAGTGACATGAAAGATAACAAACGCTTTCTTTTAGAAGTCTGTTTGAATTCACTCAGAACCCCTCAAAGAAAAAAACCCGTTATAGGTACCCATCTATTTATATATAGTGGTGTGGAGTGAGATCGGTGAAACTGCTAAAACTCTGGGACATATTCACAAAGGTAAATTTGCATGTGTATGTGTATGAATGTGTAGATCTCCTCACATGTTGATCTACACATAAACTTAGGGCCAGATTTACAAAGAGTTGACAGAACGCAGCGCAGCTAGTAAAGCTGTTGTGCTGCATTGTGTGAAGAGGATAGAGCAGAACTGCGCCATGTCTAGTAAGTAGTGGCATAGTTCTTCTCTCTGCCTGCGTTAGCGCGCTTTTGACAGCCATGCTCCAATGCAGGCACCCTTACTCCATAGTGCAAGGGTGTCTGTGTTGTGGTCTGTATATGTTTTGTGCAGGAAGGGTTCCCTTCCTGTACAAAAGCTATGCTTTAAGGCATTATTTTCTTTGTATATCTCCTCATTATGCCTATCTCAGGGAGGTGCAGGATTTTCACGCAAATCTCTGTCTACAAAGCTTTGTAGATAAGGATTTGCATCAAAACTCATGGGTGGTTGGATGGAAATGCCATGCTTTGCTTTGGGTTGCAATCCAACACAAATCATGATTTGCAGTGGATTGTAAATCCCACCAGTAGACTTTGTGTCAGATCTGCACTGCAAACCCAAAGCAAAGTCTTTGAAAATCTGGGCCGTAGGTGTAAATCTCCTCATGGATGAAATTAACCACTCCCATATTTAGATATTCACCTAGATATAGATTTATTAGTCACCATCCCCGGGACTCCTTCAAGTATAAAAGTGCAGTTGGTAACTTTCCACCTGTATGAGCATATCTCCACCCGAATATTTATCTTTTTAAATTAAGAAAACATTTCCCTACCTCCTATTCACCTTAAAGTACCAAAGTAACAAGAAATAACATATCTACACTAAAACATAATACATTGTTGCATTTTTACATCATTTATTTAATTAAATTAAGCGTTGATTTTCCCTCCCCACCCCTTGCATTATCATTTGTGTTGAATGTGCCACAATTGTGGCTAAAAACTATGTAGTATTTTATTTGTGATTTAAAACAAAAATAATTTACAATATGATCTTTTAAAATTGTATTATATCTCATTTAATATTTAATAATAAAGTTAAAAATAATTTAAATAAAGTTTAATTTAAAGTGATATTTAATTTAATGTATTTAATATGTTTCTCCATGTACCAGTTTTATTGCCTGACTCCATTAATTTCTATGAGTGTGTTGCTGTGCCAGTGGTTTTGTCATGTCTAGTTCTTGACTTTCTGCAAGGCGGGTCTGGAGCACTTTTGAGTTGTTTTGGCAGTAGCACTACTTAAGTAGTATGTGTATTTGTGAATCACAATTGTCTTACTCATATGTGGCAGGGAAGGGTGGTAAACTCTGCTCCTCTGGTGGAGTTTGCAGAGTTTTGCCCACTACCCGCTCCACTTGGAGTGCTGAGTTTTAGAAAACTCTGCCAACTGCCGCGTGGCGGAGTTTTCTCTAGCATGCAGCCTACCAATGGTAAGTTGGCGAGTGAGAAAATCAAGCGCTAGACCACCTCACGGCGAGTTTTCTCAACGTGGGTGGTCGCGGCAGGTCGTGACTGCCGGCATAGAGAAAGCTCCATTCTAGTAGAAAATCTACTCGAGTGGCACAAAGAAGCAGCGCCCTCTGGGACACTGTAAGGTGCCATTCACAGTGATTTTAAAGCAGAAGACATGCTCCTTGTGCTAAAAATCAACATAAGCAGTGCAAGGTACCGCAATTTCGCCGCTTGCGGAAAACCGCAGAGTCTCACAGAGCTTTTGGGTAACTTCGCGGAACTCCACGGAGTGAAACTCCGTGAGTTCCACCCACCCCTACTATGTGGGCATGTGTCTTTTATTAGCATGCCTCTCCCTAAATCTCTTCTTCAGTTTCCTTTAATTATACCAACTATGTGGAAATTGTTCCCCAGTTTCTACTATTCCCTCTTGTCCTTCACTTATATAACACTAAATCCTATACTCCTTGTGTGAAGATGTTCACCATTGCGGTGGAAATCTCCATACGAAAAGATAGGACAGGCAGAGGTAGAGTTCATTGGTGGAAGGTTTGTGAAATGAATTTCCGAGCATTGTAAAGAATTTGTACTTTCAGTAACTCTCAATAGGCCCCAGAGAGCTTAGTGTGGCACATTACCTTTGGGTTGCAAACACAGTGCACTAATATTCTTTAATGTAGTAAATATTCATTTTGAATAGGTGACTTTCTATAAATACTCTATCATCAGCCATTCACATCTAAGAACTGGATACTGTTGTTTGCAAATAAAGTGTCTGACAATGTAGGTTTTCACTATTTTTATTCCCATAATTAAATCATATAATAATCCTTGTAGCACAGTAAAAGTCGAGTTATTTTCAATTCTGTTACAGAATGGGATGATTATTAACAAATGTGTTAACCTTAAGAAATATATTGAATAATGTTTAAGATAAATATACCCCCAATAAGAGCATTTTTTGTTGTTTACTGTCATTACAGTGAGCAGACCTAGAGGTTGAGGCACCCAGTTGCGCCCACTAATCAGATAGGTGAAAACATAGGGGTTAATTTACAGTTTCGCAGCTGCAGGGAATCCACTAGAATGCTGTGGATGGCATGTCTATCAATTCGCAGTTCCCCTGCTATATTGTATGTCTGGGAAGTGCAAGGGCTTTAACAGTAGAACCTCAGCTAGCTAAGATGGTGGAAGCCTTTTACTGACAGCCTATCTGCGAGAGGGCCATCAACAGTAGGGGCTACTACCAAACGGGGTTGGGGGCGGGGGGCAGGGAATGCGATGGTGGAGCATAAGGAATTTTAAAAACACTTAGCTGGATACAGCCAGCTGCCACCTTTCCTCCGTCCTCTTCTCCCGGGCAACAGGAACCAGGAAGCACACAGCCTCCCAGACTCCCTGACCAATCACAACGCTGCCTTACAGCAGCGTTGTGATTGGTCTGAACGCCGTGGTTCAGCGCTCAGACAGATGCTGGGAAGCTGTGCTTAGTTCTCCACCCAGGCTGTGGTGCAGCCTGGGTGGAGAACATGCAAAGTGTTTGGCCAGCCTGAGAGGGCTGGCCAAAATGTCATGCGCACTTGGGAAGTGCCTACCACTCCTCCCCCAGCTCTAAACAGCCCAGCCCTACCTCCCCCAACCAACTGAGCCGGTAAGGTTAAATAAAATGATAGTAACGTTGCGTTATTATCATTTTATTTTTCCGCTTTGAATTGCTCAGTGGGCCGATGCTACTCTGCCTTTGCGGAGGAGCTGCCACTGGCCATCGGTCAATATATGTCAGAATATCCGCCCTATTTAGGGTGGTCGTTCTGATATATGATAATATCCTAATTACATGATTATTGAAACTGTTTAGAAAGAAAAGCAACAGCACAGCATGCGACATAGTGTCTCTTGTATGCATTACAATTCCTACACTGTATGATGGATTCATTAGGCATTTTCTTAAATTGCAATTTGTCCAACAGAAATATACAAAAACACATTCTAATTCATTGTATTCTCTGCGCTAAACTGCTACGAATGCCAATGTACTGTTTCGTATGATCAAATGATAAGAACTTAGTAGTAACCATGCATGTTCCTTGATGCAGAAGCCTCATATTCATCGTAAAAATTATTTCCATTTTTTCACTAATCACAACTTTGATTGTGGTTAGAGGCGAGGCAGAATCCTGGTTAAACCCTGCTGCATGTGAGATTATTTCTTTTAAAAGGTAGCCTTTTCAGGGGTGTTCCTGTGAGCTGTGTGGTGTGTGCAACTTGTCCCACAGTAATAATCTGACGCCACTTCCAGTGCTGCTGTATACAATGCCAAGCTTCTGCAGAACTTGCCTGCTTTCCGTAAATTTGTTTAATACGCTGCAATTTAAAGCTAATTTTTTCTTGCATTGTTTTATTTGACAACTGGAAGAGTCTCTTATGAACACTGCACTGTTCTGTGTTTATCCACTCCGATAGCTCCCTGTGGTAGACGTGATTACTAGATGATAGTGGAGCAGCGTAATTTTGATTCCACCCTTACACGTCACAAATACGCAATATATATGCACACTTACCACTACATATTTTGTGTGTCCCAAAGTTTGTAATGTAAAGAGTTGCACTTAAATTCAGTACTGAAGTGCATTCACTGTAGAACTAAAAATTCATAATTACTGTGTGCCTTAACCTTATTAAAATGAAATGTAGTCTTTAGAGATTGAATTAAACCATCCTCACACTATTAAAATGTATTGACTTCAGAAACGAGAACAATTTATGCAAATGTGTGCCCTAATGTTTTCATATTTGAATTTGTAATGTAATTCTCAGTCACATTTCTACTCATGTATTCAAAGTTACATTACATTTTCTTAAACTGCAACATGAATCTACTTCTGAATTTGTGTACTACCATTTTTCATTTATTTGTAGTTACATGTGCACAGATGACACATATTAATGTGCAGCATTGAATAATACGTTAAAGCTTTACATGAGTAGGCCTGTGTCTCTTTCTGCATAAAATACTGCTTTTCCATTTCTGATTGCGTGTCTTTTTCCTTGCAGGTACGTTCACATGGTTTGTTAGGTTGAGAATAGATGTAACACTGTACTAGTGATATAGAGCCCGAGAAAAGAACCTTGACAAAGAACATGGAGAGCCAGAGCATTAATTGACAGTCCCCATTCAGTAATGTATCGAGGAGTTGCAGGTATCAAGGTCGATATCGTTCAAAGGACTGGTCTGGGAGAATCTGCTGATGTTGCAGCTCACAACGTGAGAATGGAAAGAACAATGGAGCCCCTTATGGTGTGAACAAGGGGTGTTGACCAGAAGATTTGTGTGGTATTAACTGGTGTTCTCACAGGTTGATGTTGGACACTTTTTCTTTGGACTTTGAGATGTACAGACCTGCATGCATTTTCCTTTGATTCTTTGCTGAGTGTGGCTTAGGCTAACACTTATTTCCCTATCCCTAGAAGACTCTTGACCGAGTTTCTGCAATGTTGATAATTTCCCACACTTGTCTGTTGTTCTGCATTCTCCCAACGGTTTGAGACCCCTTTAGATTTAATTACTCATGATGGTTTAGACTCTACATTAAATGGCTTTAGACATCTCTCATGTTTAAGAGAGAGGATCAGAGACTTTTCTTTGAGTACCAGTTCCTACTGTCAATTTTCTGTATTGCTGTTGCTGAACTTCTTGTTTGCCTCATGCTGATGCGCCTGAACTTCTTTAGGAGGTTTGCTATCCTGTTGTTCTCTTGTATCTCCACAGCATGGTACTGAGATTCATTTACATTATCCTGACTGTTAACTTGTAATACAACCTTTGAACTCTATTCTCTGATTCCTAGTTCTTATTGTGTAGCCTGTTGGGTTACACTGCTAATTAGATATGTTTGGCTAATGCTAACACTCAGATCTCTCAGTCGACAAAGAAAAGACCCGTTGGATAATCAATGGTAAGAGGTTGGTCCAGCGCTGGATCAATAGAGTGAGCATTGATTTGGCTTTAATCACTTTTAGTAAATGTCACAGCGCAGTACCTCTTAGCTCTTTATCCAAGGTAAGGATGGCAGTCTTCAGAGATAAACTTCGAGATTTCGAGGCTACAAGACAATGGTGATGTACTCCTCTCACACAAACCAATAGTTTGAGATATTTCCATTAGGAGTTTTTAACTTGTGGTCAATCATTGTAATTCTAGTTTTGTTTGTATCCACCTCCAATTTGTTGCCTTTATATCAATCCTCCAAGGCTTGCAGCCCCCACCCAACCTGGGGGCCGATTCCGATCTCGGCCGGTAGTGCTCCGAATCGGATTCGGATTCACCGGATCCGATTCGGAGCCCTGTTTCCCGACCGAATCGTACGCGGGTCCGGCCGAGCGAGTACGATGCAAGCACCCGCGAAATCGCCGACCGACTCGAACGCGGCTTCAACACGCTCCGACCGACTCGCATGGACACGACTCGCACCGCGCTATGGAGACGTTTCCCGGCCGGGTAAGTACGATGCTCGCCGCGAGCAGTCCGACCGACTCGCGCCGTCCGGCTCGAAAAAGCTGTCGGAGCCGGACTTTGGGGATCCGCGTCGGACCCCCTGTATGCGTAGGCGCGCGAGTCGCACACAGGGGGACCCATGGGTCCCCCTACCTGTGCATGTACGCCGCGATGCGCATGGATGCGTACCCGCTGTAGGGGGCGCCCTTGTTCACCTCGCACCCATTGAGTCAATGGGAGCCCGCGTACGCGTTGTGACGACCGGCTCCCATTGACTTCAATGGGAGTCCGACTCGACTCGAGTCCGATAGCATGCGAATGCATCGTACTCGTCCGGTCGGAATGCTAGGGTCCGATTCAGTCGGAATTCTCTCCCGGTCCGGCTCGGTCGGAGAGATTTCCGGCCGGAATCGGAATCGGCCCCTGGTTAGGTGAGAGTTGACACTGTGCAGGACGTTACCCCTCTCTTACACATATAGGTTGAAAAGGAGGGGCGAAGGACGCATTCCTCCTTTAATCTTGTGGAAATCCTCTGGAAGTAGGCTTATTTGGACCTATAAATTGGATTAGAGAGTTTGGATGCCTCGCAGTAACAAAGGAGGATTCCCCCAAATTCCCAGATTTTCCAAATGAATGTGCTCTCAAGCATAATATAAAGCTTCAATATCCAAAAGGGAAATTGACCGATTTCTTGGGGGTCTGTAGTGAGAACCTTTCCATGGGGTGTAGTGTGGAGTGCTGCCAGGAAGATGGAATGCCAGTAGAGGTAAAGTAATAATCAAGAAATCCAGTAAGATCTCTTGCCCATTATTCAACACTCTCTCTAAATAGGGCTGAAAGTCCCCTTTAGTTCTGGAGTGCGGTTGAGTCTTCTGCCTTTTGATAGATTTATTACTTGACAATTTCTAAACAGTGGACTACAATACCAATCTAATCTAATGAGATGCAAAGTGGGCGTTCCTCCCCAAAATAACGTGAGAAATGTCGCTAACAGACATTTCTCCTATCATCAAGCTGATCGCTAACCTGCGTAGCGATAAGAAAAGTAGCGCTAACCGCGGTTATCGCTACTTTCCTTACGCCTGCTTTCAGTCTGACTTAGCCATTATATCCAATGGAAGGTGGATATAATAGCTAAGTCTGCCCTGCTCTATCATCAAGCTATCGCCAAACGTTGTGCGATTCTCGCTGGATTTCCAGCGATAACCGCACATTTGGCAGCTTGCGCTTGGAATTTTATCGCTTTGGAGATAAGCGTCGCTGATAGCGCGCTATCTCAGCGATAAAATCCAGCGATAGCCGGCGATAATTATCCTAGTGCTAAGCGCGCTTAGCGATAATTATCGCCGACCCTTGCTTATATGCCCCATAGGGGCCTATTCTCAAACTGCACTTTGTAATCCGTGAGTAGTACTACTCATATACTATAAAATGTTATTCAAAATCATACAGGTGTAAATCTCGACTTCTATCTATCCTATGTTTTCTATCTTTTGAAATCTCCACACATGAGTTACTACTACTGCTTATTAGTAAATGTGAAACGCGCCAGGAGGAGTGATGGGAAAATGGGCAATATCTACTACAAAATGGGAGGAGTTTAGTGAAGAGTAAGGAGTGGTTTAGAGAGGGGAAAGGAGGGGCTTAGGGAGGGACTTGCAAAGACAAACAACCACCCACAAAAGGGTAAGTCCATTGCTATTCACAAACTACACTTCTAAAGTTTTTATAGCCCAAAATGCCACAAAAAAGTTGCAAATTTACTTCAGCCCTGCTATGGAGTAAATCTAGCAACACACATGGCCACTCACAGGTACTGCAATACCCTCTCATAAAACATAATGTAGGCAAGGATTTAAAATTGAACCCCACATGAAATAATATTGGAATACATTAATTTCTTTCAACATTTTAAAATATATATTCATTTAATTTAATGTTAAAAATTATATATTCATAATACATTTTTAAACTTGAAAATAAATGTAGCTTTTTAATAATTTAATTAATTTAATTAATTCTCTACACACCTATTAGTCATTTTTAATGCATCATGAATAGATATAAAATTATATAAGGTGGGATTTGTTCTAAATTAAATATTTAAAACAATATTTTATTAAATTTAGCATTTTGGTCTACATTTAAAATAAATATATAAAATCATTTTACAATAATATTTACCATCAAAATACTTTTACTATTTTTTTAAAGTTTCATAAACTTTTTTAAAATTTCCCTATACTTGACTGTAGAGAGTACTCTGTCCCGGTGGTGGAGACCTCCACCTATGTGTAAAACCTTACTAGTAGTAACTTCACACTCGTAAATTTGGCTCCACTCACTGTTTCAGGGGTGGAGACTTGGTAAATAGCCAAAAGTAGTACATTTACTATAATATGTACACGCACATTTTCATTTTTAGATTTGATCATGTGTAAATGTATCTTTGTGAATAGGACCCAGAGAATTGTAAAATGTACTTTTCCCAACTGTTAAGCGGATTATGATTCCCTGCCTTATTGAACTTTTTGTAGTATACAAATTAATTAATACAGTTCAATAATCGGCAAGAACAGTTAGGACCAAATACTGGACACTTTGGTGATTCTTTATGCCACCTTTCACCTTTATGATCATGTGATTATAATTTCTCTTTAATACGATTATTTCTTCCTTTTGCCACAGATACTCATGTTGATATATTGGGTTTCTCTTTAATTTACTCAGTTCTCTTTTTCAGGATCTCGGCAGGGACGTATACCATAATTTCTTAGTTTTTAAATTAATCAGTTTGTTCTGCATTTTAAAATTATCTGGGCCAGTGCTAAACTTTCAATCACACAGCTCCATTTTTATAATGATTACACATGTTGGTTAGTGTGGCTGCATTTTTACTAGATTGGCCGCTTCCAGGAGATTAACATGGTGCTTGTTTTTAAAAAATCATAATATTTCTTTTGAATATCTTATGGTAGTGGTCACTTTCAACTCTGTGTATTATTCTAATTTGTGCTCTTCTGCAGACAACCCAAGTGGGGAAAATGTGCAGGCAAGAATAGCCTTTTTGTACTTTGATACATGAGTGCATGCCATTGTCTTAAAGGGCAGAATCTTAGAGATCACCAGTAGCGGCTCGTGGAGGGAGTGCTGCGGGGCGGTAGGGCGGGGCGGGGAGGAGAAGGTTGGAGGGTAGTAAACTACGGCATTCGGCCGAACAGAGGTAAGTAAACAGCGCGCGCAATGAAATTCGTTTTATTTATTTATTTGTTTACTTACCTCTGTTCGGCCATATGCCGTAGTTTACTACCCCCACCCTGCTCCTCCCCCACCCCGCCCCACTGCCCCACAGCACTCCCTCCACGAGCCGCTACTGGAGATCACAAGTCCAAAGCAGAGTATCAAGCAATCTCTTGCTCCTTCATTGCTTGTCTGTTTGGGCTTCATGCAACCAGGAATAGTGTTATGTGTATTTGTAAAGACCCAAAGCACAATAATACATGTGTTGTCGCATTCGATTTTATGTCAAGACTGGTGGATCTTATTTAGGTTACTCCTTTGCTTTAATTACACATCAGCAGTCAGGAAAAACTGAAAACACTACAGCTTCCCTAACGCCAAACATGAAATGGGCCAATTGGAAAGAAAATGCAGTGAACTAATAAGACATACACTGTACATACTCTTGACTGACAGCAGGCATTCCTCTTTTCTTGCTTCTTGCAGTCAAGATAAGTATTGTAATAATTGTGGCGTGATTAATGTTCTTACCCTTTAGTTTCTTTTTTGCACTTACTGATTGTAATTGACTTTGCGAAAAACTGTTATTTCTTAAACTTCATCATTTCTGGCAATGCGCAACTGCTTTCTTTTTCGTTGCATGGTGCAGTCACGTGGCCGGCAGTTGGTCTTTCACAGTGGGGGCGTTGCTCTGCGCCATTTAATTTGTCCCCTCTTTGGTGCTGCGGGGAGTAATACTGCGCTTTCCCACAACTGTGTGCCTCACCTTGTTGGCAGTCATACTGCTCCTTCTGATCTGCACAACCATTTAGAAGTCACTGCTCCAGTAAAAAAGTGAAGACCTTCTTGCTGATGCTGCGCTCAATGAGTCCTCTTCTGTCTGGCAGTCTCTTGATGAGCACATCACTTGAGAGGAGCGAGACCAGCAACCTCCGCGAAGCTCCATTGAGAAGCATATTACTTTGCCTTTCTTGGAGGTGGCAACCTCCTCTTCCCTGCAGTGTTTAATGCTTACTGGTAAAGGGTATATGTAGACAATTTATTGAACCCTATCACATCTATTATTTAAAGACAATTTAAGTGCCTTTATACATACTTTAGTAAAACAGACCATCTCTGTCTTAAATGAGAAATATTTACAGAAACTCCTAATTCGGATTTCAGACAACACCAAAGCTGTTAAACTACAGGGAACTTTTATTAATGTAGATGAGCTTTCAAAATGGGCTCAAAGTGCAATTTGCCTAGTAAGAAATGCCAGCTCAGTCATGACCCACGATCTCTGAAAATGTCTCCTGTCGAAAATCGATTCTAATTTGGGAAATATGGCAGTTGTGGATTCAGGTATACAGGCAAATGCACTGTGTTAATACTCATCAAGGATTTAAATATGTAACCACCTTTCTCTTGCTGAACAAGGCTCAGTAGTCTTTAACTAGAGTCTTTGGCAAGGGTGATTTTGTCAGGGCAGGCAGAGGTAGGAGTCACTTTTCTGGCCAATTATCAAGTTCTCAACCTTTCAGATGCTGCAATTTCTCTCCCAAGAATTAAAATCCCCAGTTTTTCCATCATAGAAGCCGGAAGTTCAGACAGTATGGTGCCCACGTGCAAAGAGAAGATAAAGCAAAGAGTAAGTTTAATTTCTGGCCATCACATCATCAGAGGTCGAATAGCAAACTTCCTTCCATTGTGGTGAAGTATCACAGTGGATCCTTGGGTTTAAGCTTCTGTCCAGGGTTATTTCATAGAGATTTATGCAGCTCCTTTTCAAAGATGTCTCCTTCAACCTGTAGTTTTATCTCAAAGTTTAGTGGGCCTAAGGTCTCAAGGAATACGGGGGCATATTATCAAGGGCAGTATCGCCACTTTAGCGGCACTTTTTGCCGATAAAGCGGCAATATTTTTATCGCCCTACTAGCAAGCTGTCGCTAACAGCTGTTTGCGACAGCTTAATGGCGATAGCGGCCGTTTTGTTGCCGCTTTGCATGTCAGCGATAATTATCGCTAATGACATGCAAAGTAGGCGTTCCCAACTAAAAGCAACTGCAAACAGTCGCAAACACAACTTCCACCTATTATCAATGCCCGCAAAGCGATAAAAAAGTCGCGCTAACCGCGATTATCGCTGGAATTTAACACCTGATAAAAACTTGACTTAACCATCTTGTCAATGGGAGGCGGATTGTAAGGTTAAGTCCTCACCTGCCTATTAGCAAGCTTTTCATTAGCGCAGTGAATTAATCGCTGGATTTCTCGCGCTATTGCTGGGTTTTGCCGCTATCGCTGGATTTTTATCGCCTTGGAGATAAGCGTTGATAATAACGCGTTATCTCCGCGATGAAATCCAGCGATAGCCAGCGATAAAAAAACAGCGCTAAGCGCGCTTTGCGATAATTATCGCAAATCCTTGGTAATATGCCCCACAGTCTCTTTTACAAAAAGGGGCAATTCAGGAAGGTTTTCTCTATCCTTTTGGATTTCTAAGCACAATTGTTTTGCTCAGAACAAAATGTGCCTAATGATAAAGCTCAAACATTCCAACCAATTTATTGTTTACCACCATTTGAAAACGTGGACTGTCATTTATCTAGGGGATTCCCTATCTCAATGAAACTGGATTCTCCATCTAGATCTTGAAGATGATTACCTTATGGTACCAATCCACCTGAAGTGCAGGAAATTTCCAAAGTTTCAATGGAACAACCAAACTTATCAGCTTACCCATCTATCTTTCAGTCTGTCATGGTGCTTTATAGAGATTATGAAACCAGTGTTTTTATCCCTGAAATCCCAAGAGATACGATTAATCAGTTAGATAGACATCACATTGATTAAAGCACAGAAACATTTAGGGGCATATTATCAACAAATGGCGATATTTATCGCGAACTCCCCTTAGCGCCATTTCCCTTATCGCCGCAGTTCACCGGAAACTATCGCCGCATTAGCGGCGTATTATCAACACGACGCTAACAGCCGATAGCTACCTTTTCCCGCTGGAATGGACGGCGATAGATTTAGCGTGCCGGCGATAAAAACGCACGCTATCGTGAAAAAAGTGGCGAAGGGCCAATCAGTGACAGAATCCTATCGCTAATTAGCACCAGGCCTGCATTTAGCGGGAAAATGCACTATAAAAGGCCCGCCAAGCAGAATTTTTTTTTTTTGTTTAAATGGAAAATACCAGAGGAGCAATGGAAGAAGCTGGGACCAGTGCAGAGGCCACAAACATGCCCACAAATACCCAGGAGGACCAGCCAGAGACCCATGTGAAGGCCAAGAGGAAGAGGAATCCCAAGTTCAGCCTGCAGGAAAACCAGGTCCTGATTGCGGAGGTGACTGAACACCAACAAGAACTGTTTGTCACCTCCACAGTGACATTGGCAAGAAAAAAAGAAATATGGGAGGACATTGTGTCCAAGGTGAATGCCTTTGGAGAGAGGAGGAGGACAGTGGACGACTGCAAGAAGCGCTGGCATGATACCAAGTGCAAAACCAAGGAGAAACTAGCAGCCAACGTGAGAGCAGCCAGGCAGACTGGAGGTGGGAGTCCAGCGCCACAGGAGGAGCTGGATGAGTTGGAGGAGCAGGTGTCCCGAGTCATCAGTGAGGAGACGGTGGTTGGAGTTGCGGGCCAGGACAGTGCTGAATGTGAACAGACACAACAACACCAGGATGAGCATCAACCAGGGACGGGGGGAAGGGGGTGGATGGGCACAGTGGCACTCATGTACAATTTAATTAACTGAAGTGCACACCCACATGTACTGTGGATCATGTCCCGGATACCCCTGTCCATGGTGGCACAGGGACATATCACCCATCTCAAACAACACATTGCACGACACATATTGGCCGGCATACAGACCTTCAAATGAGCACAGGAAAGGAAGCCCAAATTAGTCCTAGGTCAACGTCAGACCACTCCATAAGTGCCCCCTCAAATGACAAAGTGGAACAACAACCTGACATGCGGCAGGGTGGCTAAATGGCCCCCTTGCCACATCACCACACACATACCAATTGCCTGCACAAGGACACATCTCACTCCAACACCAAAATGCATGTGCACTGTGAGTGTGACTGGTCATGTGCACGATAAGGCATGCCACCACACCTGCAGCATCCTGCACATGTGTATGAGTGGTGAGCAGGAATGTGCATGTGCATATAGGTGGACTTTGCAGTGCATACACAACCTTGCACAGTACTCAGACACGTGCACAATGCTGCAGGTGTGCTGACATTGGTGGTGGCATGCCCCATCGTGCACATGACCAGTCACATGCACAGTGCATCCGCATTTTGGCCTCAGAGTGAGACGTGTCCATGTGCAGGCAATTTGTATGTGCGTGGTGATGTGGCAAGGGGGAAAATCTGGCATCACCTGCATCACCATGCAATGTGCCCCCTTGCCTGTTCATGAGATGCAGTCTGCTGTACACCAAGTGGGGAAACATCTAGTGAGTCTGCATACCACACACACATGCAATGTCACAACGAATTGACCATGTAGGCTGCTGGATAAAGGTTGCACCTACAAAAATGCACACAAACAGCACACTTCACTCAAAGGGCGAGGGAATACAATGAGCAGGATGACGTGCCAACAACCACACAGTACGTGAACAATGCAGAACAGGAATGTACCACACCAACATGTACTGCATGCCTTGTCTGTGTGACATACTTTCTGAAACACAATGTGCCTGTAAAGCTATCTCACTGCCAAATTATGACAACAAGCAAGGATAGCTAAATTGAAATAAATCATGTCAACCGGCCAAATGCCACCCTCGACCCCTATGTAAAATTGCACTCCTTCCCCCCAAGTGTACACATCTGCCACACAGAAAACAGCATTCCACATCAGTCCTGATGTGAGTTGCCCATCACACCATCATGTGCAAGTCAAATTAACGGTTTGGTAAGTCAACTGTGTCAGTGAACAAATATGCAGTCAGGTAGTCATCACCCACATGCAAAGCCAGGCATTGAATGACAGAACCAGGACAGCAGGTATCATCCATGGCAGCAGCTCCGTGGCACATACACAAGCACACATCACCCACACATTTGCATCTCCTGTGAGGGTGGCGTTGACCAGGCCTCAGCACCATTAATAGGCATCATGAAATGCACATACATCAGAAAACTGACAACACGACACGTGGGGTCAGCCTTGAGGGTAATGGGTGTTGACACCATGGGGCATATTACCAAGCCCCTATCGCCACCACAACGTCACTTATCTTTTGACGTTGGGGTGGCGATAGGGTCAGCGCACCATTATCAATGCAGCGTTAAGTCACCCAATGTGGCTTAGAGACACGTAAAGTTGCTACACGCTGCCTTGAGAATAGAGCCCCTTTCGCACTAAACTTTGTGTGAAAGGGGGCGTGCAGTGGGTGTTGTGGTGGGCGTCCCACAACAACACCCATTGAAGTCGACGCTGCCATCCATCATCAAGTTAGGTGAGAAGAGGTGGCAGTGCTGATCTGAACACCAGAGAAATCATGGGCATAAGGTTGCAAAACTAGGAGAAATGCATTAATCCCCTTGTTATTGCTCAGTATCATGTGTGCTGCCTTGTGCAGCCCACATGTGAAAAGCCAAATTCCATGGTATGTTCATGTACAGGAAGGTGTCCCTTCCTGTACATGAGCAAACTGTACTTCTGAATGTCATTTCGTAACTTACATGTGTGCTGCACGAAGCAGCACACATGAAAGCTACAAAATGCCGTCTTAGCTTTGTCCATGTGCAGTAAGCAACTACTTCCTACACATGAACAAACCTTCCCTGCTCGCAGACACCCTTGCACTATGGTGCAAGGGAGCCTGCGCTGGTGCTAAGCAGTGTAATTTACTCCCATTGCAGGGGAAACGCCGGGCTGCACCATATCCTTGATAACATGTATGAGCCTGGCGTTACCAAAGTGGATGCGAGAGCCGTGAAGACAGGATGGCTAACGCCTCTCCCTGCCACTTCCTTGGTAACATGCCCCTGTCTGTTCAGACCGCAACAACTATCGAAACTCACGCAGAACCATACTCACAACGGGTCAGCCAAACGGAGGGCACTCAGCAATGCATGCAACAAAAACATGAAGGACGACATGCACACCAGACAAATCACAATAGACAAAGCAAAATGGATGTCCATGTGTACCACATAGTGCAGCACATGTTGAAACAGCAAGTAAGCTCGCATTGCTAATGTGCCTAAAGTGTGCCCTACTCACACATAACCATACTTGTACAAAACACATGCACATGTGCAGTACCCTGCAATGCTGCGTGTCCGTGAGCCACATTGACAAGGCAAGTGACAGTGCATGAAGAATAGCATGCCTGCAGGCCCAACCTATTAACATGGTTCAGGCCACCTCACTGAGGTGGATGAGTGTGGCCAACATCCTTAAACAAGCAAGTCACACTCTGACACATCCTCGTGTACACACAACCCCTGACGTAAACAAGACATTTGAAGTCAAACAATGCACAACTCACACAACTCTGACCAAGACCCATATCCCACCCAGTCTGCCTCAGCACAGCATTGTAAATGCACAGAACCCAAAGGCTCACTACCTGAAAGGTATAATGTGCAGCTAAACCAAAGCTGCAGGTGCCACCAGCACACAATGCAGTGCACACACAGACAAATCTGAGCACATCAACATTGACTACTATGTGGGCCAAATAGCATTACTCACACAAATGAACAGAGGACACAACTTGTGACGCTTGGGTGTAGATATTGTACAATAATATTTGTCATAGCTGGAAACTGTGAGATGACAATGTACAACTACAACATCACATCCGCAATTTCCTCAAAGTCATCACTATCCTGCAACAAATAGGCATCTCCTCTGGCGGAACAGGTGCGGGTGGGGTTCGAGCGCCTGGCGGACACACTTGAGGCCATACGTGGGTGTCTGAGTTCCATCCGGGACCACATGCAGAAGATCACGGATACCCACAGCCCACTCAATGCCCTCCAATGGTCCATGGCTGACATTGCTGGAGTCATGATTCTGAGACAACAACAACTGTCTGCTCAGAGTGGCTCCAGCAATCTCAGCCAGGATTTGGCCAACATCTGTCGGATAATGGAGAGCATGGAGCGGATGCAGGCACAAGATATGGCTGCCAGGGCCGCACACCAGCGCAAGGTTGCTGGGATCTATCATGCCCTGCACCTGCTCATCACTTCATTGCTGCCACAAGGACTGGTGCAGATGAATGCTGCTGCTGCCTCCACATCCTCAGCTCCGCCACCTGATGTGTCAGTGCCTCACAGTGCTGCACCCACCATACCACCACCAACATGTGAGGCACATGACACATCAGAGGACGAAGAGGAGGGTGAAAGTGCAGTTGTGCTAAGGAGGAAGCGGTAGCATCCATCTGCGCCAAAAGCCCAGTTTCCTCCTTCGTGCCGGGCTTAGTATCATGCCACAGAAAACCTTCTTGCACTCTCTTCCACTGTCCCGCGACAATCACCTTGGACCTCCACATGGACTACCATATAACTTTTTCTCTTGCCAATGCCACTGCAATCAGCCTGCGGACTGAACTATGCCTCTTCCCTTGGACCTGTTACCACCAAATGACTCTGTCTGGCCCTCCAACGGGCATCCATGCAATGTGGGCATGTATGGCCAAGCACTGGTCCAGTCTTCATCCTCAGAATGTCAATAAAATCGTTTAACTCACACAGATGTGTGTGGTTCTTGACCAATCAAGTATATAAGTATTTATAAAGTGTCAGGACACTGATTCACCCAGAAGGTACACCAAGGGAAATACGAGCAATGTACCAGTTTTAGCTGATATAGATAGGCAGTGAGATGGCAGTGTATGTGTGAACTAGCGTTGCCCCCATTGCTCCAAAACAACCATCTAGCAATATACCAACCTAGCCCCACGTCCTCTCATGAAAAGGCATGTGTGCAAAAATGTCCTAGTCTGTTGTTATATCCCGCATAGAGGCCCTAATGTAGACCCGTTCGTACATGCCCTAAAATGGACGTATTCATATTCACCCTAATATGGTCATATTCGTACTTGCCCTATTATGGTCATAGTCGCATATGCCCAACTATGGTCATAACTGTACATGTCCTATTATAGTCATGATTCCTTATATAGGCATGATCTTTCACCTACATTGGTCCCAGCTAGTACACAACGAGCTCTGAGGGCTGAACGTTATCTATCCTGTGGTTTTGAATACAGCAGGGTTTTTCCCAAACACAGGCCCTCACTCTACTCATTAATTATGCATGGCTTTCTAGGAATATACCACGTGCATAATATGTATGTACAAGGTTCACCCCTGACGTCTTCCTCATGTCCAATACAAACCATACTGAGGACCGAGACTCTTTAGGGTATAAATACACCACATCTTGCCCCGGTAAGATAGAGGGAACCGAGACTTCCATGCTGACACACTGACCAGAGACGCTGAGGCTCCTGCATGCAGTCGCTCCAGTTGACAGCGGTCTGACACAGCCCTGACGGGGTGTCCAACTTGAGACCAGGACGGGGTCCCACACTCTCTCTATTCAGGTATGGGGTTTGACTAAATCCTAGAAGGATTTTTGGCTCTAAGCTTTTAGACCTACACATATGCTAGGTACACTCAGGTACATCTAGTTAGGCATCGTAGGAGTACGAGCACTTGCATAATACTTTTATATACATGTATGTATTCATGATTATCGCAATATGGTAGAACTGTTCTATCCCTTTGCTTTTATCGTACTGCTGATAATATATCTCTGCTATTGTCTGCTGGTTACTGCAGCACATATATTTTACACTAGAATAACAACTGTTCAATAAATACTTATTGAAACGCCCGACTGATTATTCTGTGTAACTCTCTGAGACAAACCGAATAAGTGAGCATGAGTGACTGAGCGAAAGGTAGTACATTGTTTCCACGATTCTGAGGGAATCAGGGTTGTCATGATCTAAGGTTGCCAGAAACGAATCTCTCCCCGATAAGAGGAGACACTAGTGGCACTGCGAGCTAGCTAATGCAAAACTAGGCTAACATATACGGTGGGGGTGCACGGAGTCAGTCTGCCACCAAGCCCGCAGTATATGTTATCCAAACGCGCAGGTCCTGCAGGGGTACTATAGGAGCTACACGACACTGTTGCAGGCCACGAGTTGTGTCCTCCGTAACACTTGTAAACAAATATCTCTTGGCATATCTACTCACACACTACATGGTGGACAAAGCCTGTTGTGATGGTGCACATTGCATGTCACATCCCAAAATACTGGACAGCATATTCACATTGATGAAGACACGGAAGGGCACATGTCCACAAAACACATACGGAACCACAATGTCTGCCTCAGTGAAGTAGATTGGCAAATAGGGGCTCACCCCAAAGTGCAAGCCCTCAGACAGCCCCTCCCTGTTGACAAACGATGTAACCTAAAATATGCCCCCTCCCATGCTGTGACCACTGCGAGCGTATCGGGCTATGTGTGTAGGGATGTGTGTGGCACTGCACTTAGCATATAGTCAGATGCACCAACAACATTTCAAGGGCGTCATCAACATGAGCCAATGGCAGAAGTAACAGCTGGGACAAGTCTCCATGACACTGTCACTACAGGGAGCAATGCAACATTTCCCCTTGTGTGCAGCAGGACAGTGTGCCACCCCCAAACATTAGCTGTGACAAAATCAAAACTTGGCTAGTCCAGTGAGTCACGGTAGGCATTTAGGAGATGTCAACTCTGTAAAGCAAAATGCACTAGTCCCAAACTACATTTGTGAGTAACGTAAAATGTGAAGTCATCACTTACTCACAGATCACTTTTGTAAATCATGAACACTGCTGTTCCATGTCCTGTACACAATGCAATCATAATCAATGGGGAATGGATCACTTGTACCTGTAACCAGGGCTCGGGTGTTTATAACCTTCAGTACTTAAAACCCTCATTCACGTAAACAGGTCGTGTGGCGGTTTATCTTGATTCTCCGCCTATATCAAATACGTGACAGCATCATCATTGGGTCTCTATTGTATGCTTCCTCCACCTGGAGGGAACCACTGGTTATTACAGTAGTGATCAGTGATAAGTGACAAGTGAAAGTGCTCTGGTGAGGTGAATAAGTTAAAAAAAAAAAAAAAATTCTCACACAGCCTAAACTGAAACTTTATTCAGTTCGGTGTGTGTGAACAATATAAAAACAGTATTGTGCAAAAGGACCTACTTAAGAGTCCTTTGCACTCAAAAAGGTGGTCGACATGTTTCAGCCCCTTGGGATGCCCCTAGGGGGTCGGGGGGCTTTCTTCAGGACCTTGAATAGAAAGTAGGAGATGTATATTGTCTTACTCTTATGATTATTAACAGAGTATGTGAGGCCGATAGTACCTCATAGAATCCCAATTATGGCTTCTTTCGTGAAAGCTGACAACGCCGTGCCTCGCTCATTAAGCCGGCTTCACGACTTGTGCTGGCGCTTCCGTCGGGTCCTGAAGAAAGCCCCCCGATCCCTAGGGGCATCCCAAGGGCTGAAACATGTCGACCACTTTTTGAGTGCAAAGGACTCTTAATTAGGTCCTTTTGCACAATACTGTTTTTATATTGTTCACACACACCGAACTGAATAAAGTTTCAGTTTAGGCTGTGTGAGAATTTTTTTTTTTTTTTTAACTTATTCACCTCACCAGAGCACTTTCACTTGTCACTTATCACTGATCACTACTGTAATAACCAGTGGTTCCCTCCAGGTGGAGGAAGCAGACAATAGAGACCCAATGATGATGCTGTCACGTATTTGATATAGGCGGAGAATCAAGATAAACCGCCACACGACCTGTTTACGTGAATGAGGGTTTTAAGTACTGAAGGTTATAAACACCCGAGCCCTGGTTACAGGTACAAGTGATCCATTCCCCATTGATTATGATTGACTCCAAAGAAGCTGAATGGATCACAGCTCCTTCTACCTCCCCCACTTTTGATTTAAATACTGTACACAATGCACACAGGTTTCTAACAAATCATGCATGGTCAGGAGAGTGAGCGTACATGAACCGGAACATATCTTGCAAAGGAAGCGGACACACTGGCACTACGCAGCAAGTGTGGCTAGGTCTGTGCAATGTAGATGGACTCTGCGGCATGAGCATCTGACATGCAGGTGTGTGACAGAATCCGTGGAACCTGGCGCATGCATCCATCTCCATGATGGATAACAGTAGCTAACTGTATTCACTTGCCATGCCATCTCACTAGATCATGTCCAAAATGTGCAACAATGTGCTGTCCAAATTCGTGAGTCACACAGAAGATGTAGAACGTCACAGACGACTGTCCCTAGACCCGGGCGTCAATCCAAATTGACACCCTGTCATCAATGCTGAGCCAGTGTGCTCCCATCTAAGGGATCCTGACACAATACATCCTGCAAACTTACATGTCATGAGCAGACTTAGCGATTCCAATGGATAGTCCAGTGATGTGAAACGTTGCATACAATGGGAAGAGCCACATTCCACAACCTCGTCCCTGACATAAGTGCAAGCAGTAATCCAAAGTATCACATTTTTATTAGAACAGTATAAAATGCAAGTGACCTAAACTAACACTTATCACTATAACTACTACTAAAATCTAAACTAACTATAAAACAATCTTACTTACCTAAACTATCTACCCTAACTAATCCTAAACATGCAACAACACATCATAGATATCAACCCCCCTCCTTAAGGTACACCACGAGACAGGACAAAGACATCTAAGCTATACATAAACTAACTAAACATGTAACCTACACAAATATATATTATCTACTGGCGGTCGCCAGTAGATAGTTATAGTTACAACCTATTATCCATAGGAAATCCGCGACATTCTATTTGAAATAACTCTCTTGCCGGTTGACGTATCTTCGCGAAATTTTCAAACTTTGTGGCCCGCTCCGGTCCGCTCCTACCCTGAAAGTCTCGGGGGATTCGTCAAGCGGGGGCCGAGAAAAAGGGGGTCCCAAAACGCGTTTTCCCCATGCACTTTTCCATAGGAAACTTTAGACACGGCTACAGCCCGAACTGCTGAACGGAATTACACCAAATTTGGCAAAGAGGTAGTTCTTGGTTCAGAAAGAACCCTTTTGTTAAATGGTGTAAATCCGTTCAGTAGTTGCTGAGAAAATGAAAAGTAAAAAGTTAGTGATATCTATGGCCGAGTAGGGTCCGCGTACCCTCAGCGCACCCTGCGCGCACCGTCCCGATCACGAGCTGCATGTTAATTGGCTGTCAGCTGGCTGTCAACATTCCGATTCAGGAAATGTTGGCAGCCATTTTGTCCTCGGTAGAACCGAGGGACAGAAACAAGTGCGCAAAGCACACAAAGGGGGCAGGGTAGAAACACCCTGACCCCTAGGTTTGCTCAGGGGGTCCCACAAGGACCCCCTGGGCAAAAAAAAAAAATTTTTTTAAATCGGCAGGATGCGCTCAGGGTGCGCGAATCCTGCCGAAAAATCGGCGCGGTCTCCCGCGCTTCGATGTTAATTGGCCCCGGGTGGCCCAAGTCCCGGGGGCATGGTGGGGGGATAATTTAATGTGTGGGGGCCTCAAAGGGCCTCCAAGCCCGGGGACCGCCACCCCCGGGGCTTTTTGAAAAATGGTGCGGGAGGGCTCTGAGCCCTCCCGCAGCCCCGGGACCACCACCTCCCGGGGCTTTTTTTTAATTAAAAATAAAACCAGTGTGGGGGGCTCCAGCCCCCCACACGCCCCGAGGACCGCCACCTCCCGGGGCACTAAACATTTTAATATGGGGGGTCCGTTACGGACCCCAGAGCCCCGGGGACCACCACCTCCCGGGGCTGTGTACTGAATGGGAGGGGGCCGCGCGGCCCCTCCTGGAGCCCTTGATGGCCCTGGGGACCACCACCCCCAGGGCCGGCTCCTGCAGTGTCCCGGGGTGCCTACCCCGGGACACTGTAGTTTGCTATGGCAGGGACGGGAGCCTCGCGGCTCCCGTCCTGCCATAGCTAAACTGCTTTGGATATTGGAAGAGAGAGCAGGAAACCTGCTCTCTCTTCCAATATCCAAAGCGATGCTTTCCACATGGGGAGCAGCATGTCAGCTGCTCCCCATGTGGAACAGCAATGCCGGCTCCCAAGGGACGTGGGGAGCCGGCGGGACTGTGGGGGATTGGGGACCCCCACAGTCCCCAACGGAGAGGAGCCAGCCCCGGGGGATGGGGTCCCCGGGGCAAGTAGTGGCCGGGAGGGAGCCACGCGGCCCCCTCTCCAAAAAATTTGAAAAAAAATGTAAAAAAAAAAATGGAAAGGCCGGCCCCGGGGGATGGGGTCTCCGGGGCCTTAAAATGGCCAGAGGAGGGGGCCACGCTGCCCCCTCAAAATAATAAACATAGAGGCCATGCCCGGGGATGGGGTCCCCGGGGCCAATACAGGCCCAGGGAAGGGGGCCACGCGGCCCCCTTCCAGTTTTTTTTTTTTTGGTAATTTAAAAAAAGGGGTAAGGCCCTGGGGGATGGGGTCCCCAGGGCCCAAAAAGAGAAAAAAGGAAGGGGGGCCACACAGCCCCCCTTCAGGGGACAAAAAAAAAAAAAAACGATCGGGCCCGCAGGCCCCGCCCCCTTCCTTCACCACTCTGCAAACGCGCCCCCTGGCGCATTTGCAGAGGGGGAACAAATTCCCCTTGAATACTGGGGGTCTCTGGGGCCAACTAGCCCACCAGGAACCTCCAGTATGCGCCAGGGGCTGCCTTGCAGAGACGTGTAGAGAGGCCACACCCCTTTTACACCTCTCTGCAACGCAGCTCTGTGGCGCTTTTGGAGGCATATGTTGGGCTAGTTGGACTCCGGGGACCCTCAGGATTCAAGGGGACTTAATCCCCCAACTTAAAACGTGCCACGGGCGCGTTTGCACAGTGGTGAAGGGAGGGCGGGGCTTCAGGTGACATGTGTGCAAACAGGCCCCGTGGCGCGTTTTAAGATGGGGAATTAAATCCTCTTCAATCCTGAGGGTCCCTGGGGGCCAACTAGCCCAACAGGTACATCCAGAAAGCGCCACAGAGCTGCGTTGCAGAGAGGTGTAAAAAGGGGTGTGGCCTCTCTACATGTCTCTGCAACGCAGCCCCCTGGCGCATATTGGAGGTTCCTGGTGGGCTAGTTGGCCCCTAGGGACCCTCAGGATTCAAGGGGACTTAATCCCCCAACTTAAAACGCGCCACGGGGCGCGTTTGCACAGATGTCACCTCAGGCCCGCCCCCTCCCTTCACCATTGTGCAAATATTCCTCTAAAATCAGCCGAAATACGAATTCCGATTTACTCACCTGTTATAAGGAGAGACCTCAGTGCTGTATCTTTCAGCCCAGTACTGGTCCTGAAAAGTAATTTTAACCGTACTTACCAGTAACTTGAATTTCCTTCCATAGGCTAACATTGACTGGTTTCAATTGGAAATTCTTCTAAGTGTGGAGTTTTGGAACTTTAAAATATTCCTGTAAAATCAGCCGAAATACGAATTCCGATTTACTCACCTGTTATCAGGAGAGACCTCAGTGATGCATCTTTCAGCCCAGTACTGGTCCTGAAAAGTAATTTTAACCGTACTTACCGGTAACTTGAATTTCCTTCATAGGCTAACATTGACTGGTTTCACTTGGAAATTCTTCTAAGTGTGGAGTTTTGGAACTTTAAAATATTCCTCTAAAATCAGCCGAAATACGAATTCCGATTTACTCACCTGTTATCAGGAGAGACCTCAGTGCTGCATCTTTCAGCCCAGTACTGATCCTGAAAAGTAATTTTAACCGTACTTACCGGTAACTTGAATTTCCTTCATAGGCTAACATTGACTGGTTTCACTTGGAAATTCTTCTAAGTGTGGAGTTTTGGAACTTTAAAATATTCCTCTAAAATCAGCCGAAATACGAATTCCGATTTACTCACCTGTTATCAGGAGAGACCTCAGTGCTGCATCTTTCAGCCCAGTACTGATCCTGAAAAGTAATTTTAACCGTACTTACCGGTAACTTGAATTTCCTTCATAGGCTAACATTGACTGGTTTCACTTTTAAATTCTTCTAAGTGTTGATTTTGAAACATACAAATATTCCTCTAAAATCAGCCGAAATCCGAATTCTGATTTACTCACCTGTTATCAGGAGAGACCTCAGTGCTGCATCTTTCAGCCCAGTACTGGTCCTGAAAAGTAATTTTAACCGTACTTACCAGTAACTTGAATTTCCTTCCATAGGCTAACATTGACTGGTTTCACTTGGAAATTCTTCTAAGTGTGGAGTTTTGGAACTTTAAAATATTCCTCTAAAATCAGCCGAAATACGAATTCCGATTTACTCACCTGTTATCAGGAGAGACCTCAGTGCTGCATGTTTCAGCCCAGTACTGATCCTCAAAAGTAATTTTAACCGTACTTACCGGTAACTTGAATTTCCTTCCATAGGATATCATTGCCTGCTTTTTGCTGAAAAAGTTTCTAAGTGTTGATTTTGGAACTTTAAAATATTCCTCTAAAATCAGCCGAAATCCGAATTCTGATTTACTCACCTGTTATCAGGAGAGACCTCAGTGCTGCATCTTTCAGCCCAGTACTGATCCTCAAAATTAATTTTAACCGTACTTACCGGTAACTTGAATTTCCTTCATAGGCTAACATTGACTGGTTTCACTTGGAAATTCTTCTAAGTGTGGAGTTTTGGAACTTTATAATATTCCTCTAAAATCAACCAAAGTCACGAATTCCAATTTACTCACCTGTTATCAGGAGAGAACCCAGTGCTGCATCTTTTAGCCCAGCACTGACCCTGAAAAGTAATTTTAACCGTACTTACCAGTAACTTATATTTTCTTCCACAGGAATCCTTTGTCTGGTTTTCAGCAGAAAAGTTTCAAAGTGTCGATTTTCACAAACTACAAATATTCCTTAAAAATCGCCTGTATGACTTAAACGCATTCTTTCAACTGTTTACAGGAGATGCACCAGTGCTGGATCCAGGATCCAACACTGAGTAACAAAAAGTAACGATAACAGTTTTTACCTCCTAAGTGAATTTCCTTCCATAGGATAACATTGGTCATTCTATGAGAAAAAGTTTCTAAGTGTCAACTTTTAAAGTACAATAATATTCCTTAAAAATCACGACTGTAACCAAAACGCTTTTACTCAACTGTTTACAGGAGATGTCCCAGGACTGAATCTAGGATCCAGTCCTGTGGTTAGAAAAAGTAATCCATAAAGTAACTAATTGCATTTAACTAGAAATTCACATTGAGCTGAATGTTGCATTGTGTTTGAAAATGTGTTGCCCATTGCAACAACTGTAACTACTGTACTTAAAAGTCTATTGCCTATGTGCAAAGTATTTAAACTAAAGTAATTCATTCTGAGAAAGTATTTTTTGTAATGTATAATATAATTACAATGTAATTTAAAAAATAAAATATGTAAAAAAATGTTTTCTAAAAATTTCGAAATCAGTATGAAATTTTTTTATATAACAATTAATACATTTAAAAATTGTCATTTACAAAACCTTTGAAATTCACTGAAAAAACCGTAGGTTTCAGACATGTTATAGTTACAAATTAGCATTTAAAAAACCTTTGAAATTCACTGAAAAAACCATAGGTTTTAGGGACGTTATAGTTACAAATTAGCATTTAAAAAACCTTTGAAATTCACTGAAAAAACCATAGGTTTTAGGGACAGTTATAGTTAGTTGGACATTGCACTCGTACAAAACCCGTGAAATTCCCCGTTATAGTTAGTTCAGCTAACTATAACTCGCGCCCGCAATGCACTGCTGATGACGTCACATATTACATCACTCATGAAATGGTCAGTGACATCACTGATGACATCACTGATGACATCTCAAATGACATCACTGATGACATCATCCACGTGATAATCTGATGCAGCTCTTCACACCCTAATATAACCTTTGATACACCCAATCTAAATTACAGACTGCCATTCGCAAAACCATAGACACTCCAACCCCAATAACTACATACCCACTCACTGATTCTTAGGTCTACACACACATCCACTCACTCACCCGTACAGTCACTCATACTTATGGTCACTCAATACAGGACTATCATATGCACTCTTACTCCTATATAGACATTCAAACACCACCACTCATCCATAGAGGTGCTCACACACCTAGTCAGTCATGCAAATAATTAAACACACTGCCATTTACTCACCTATACAGTTATACACACACCAGCTCACTTAATCATACAAATACTAGCACATTGTTACGCTCTTATACAATCACTGATACAAGCACACACTCATCCCTACAGCCACTATCACAATCACTCACTCTCGCTTATAGCTATTTATATACTCCAACACACATATATACTGCCTTTCACATATGTAGTTACTCACACATGTACCACTGGGACATACATTCACTCACTAACACACTCTTACACACACTTACCCACCCATACAGTCTATCACAGATGCACTCTTGAAACCATCCACCCAGTGAATCACCCACTCACACATCTATGCACAGTCGCACACACCCCATCCACACAAACACTCAGGCACCCATACAGATACTCAGACAACAAATCAATAACTCTTATAGACACTCATGTAGCTATTCACAAACCCATGCAGCCACTTACACAGCAACAGACAGATACAGACATTCACCCAGTTTAGTCACTAACCCATGCATTCAGTAAGATACGTTTAATCACTCACTTATAGAATTAGTCACGCACCTACTAAATCATCCATACAGACACTTATACACCCACTCATTCTTCAATACGCCTTTCCCTATATATATAAAAATATTTAAACTTTACAGAAACACACAGTCACTGGATGATGTCAACAGTGATGTCATTTGAGATGTCATCAGTGATGTCATCAGTGATGTCACTGACCATGTCATGAGTGATGTAATATGTGACGTCATCAGCAGTGCATTGCGGGGCGCGAGTTATAGTTAGCTGAACTAACTATAACGGGGGAATTTCACGGGTTTTGTACGAGTGCAATGTCCAACTAACTATAACTGTCCCTAAAACCTATGGTTTTTCAGTGAATATATATATATATATATTTTTTTTTTTTATGAAGAAAAACACATCAACCCCCACCCAAAGGAAAAGGAAACTTTTCCCCAAATACGGATGACTAATAAAAATCTTATATCTACCTAACAAGCTAACACTAACTAAAATCTACACTAAAACTACACTACCTAACAAATAAATAACTAACCTAACACTACATAATAAAATATTTCAAACATTGGGGGAAGGGAGAAGAGGGGGATGGTGTCCAACAGGTCCACCCATCATGGCAGTCCCAAGTATTTGTGTATGTCCATCACTCGTCTGTTGACATCAGACAATTCACGCCTGAGCTCTGCCTGCGATACCACAATATCCTGTAGCAGCCTCCTGTCCCGCAATGTGAACGGAACCACTTGATCCCCAGTTGCAGGTGGGACAGTGCCTTGGGGGGGGCCACAGGGGGATGTGCCACCTGTACCGGCTGGGACACACCACTGACACCTGAGGGGCCTGGGGGGGGCTGTGTGACATCCTGGGCATGCTCAGGCACCGCCTTCCATGTGCCCTTCCTACGTTCCTCATGGTACCTCTTGGACATGTTGCGGTACCCCTTCGCAACCTTCTTCACATGGCGGTAACGGTCCTTCCGCACCTGGAAGGCATGTATTTGGCTAGGCGTCATGTTGTCTGTAAAACATACACAAAGGCAAATTAGAGTCCCTTAGCCAATTTCAATTTCCTCCATACACATCTGCAATACAAGTTCACTTCAACATGGGAGCATACACTACAGCGTAACTATGTGAAGTCAGCAAGTGACCTGGACAACGAAATGTTGACGCATGGATCAGTGACTACATGCTGGGGAGACTGACATGACAGTGCATGGCATGGTACATGCACTGTCACTAAGTAATTTGTCTGACAGTGCCAAAAGATTTGGCCCTTACATACACGGGCAGAGGGTGACATGTACAAGCAATCGGAGGAGGAGAGCATTACCCCCCTGTGTGTAGCACCACCCTCATCCTCTCCAGTGACACAGGGCTGCATGATAGGTACTATGCCCATGTGCAGGCATGTGTGTCCCCCAGCACATGTGTGCGGTTCATCACGACTGCTCCAACACAGGCACCCTTGCACCAGAGTGCAAGGTTGTGTGTGAGCAGGTGAGTTTGGTGTCTGTACATGAAGGTGCCCCTTCATGCACAGATTCCACCCTAGAGGTCCATGTTGTGACCATCATGTTTGTTGCTTAGTGCAGCACACAGGAAAGATACATTGGGGAAAAATGAGGCATGTTAATGTATGTACTGGAAGGGCCACCTTGCTGTACTCATACACACCATGTCAATTCACTATTCCCATGTGTGCTGCACAAAGCAGCTCACATGTACAAAGCAAACATGATGATCAAGAAGCATCCCTCCTCATATGGCCAGAATACAACCGGGATGTAACTGTTGGTAAGTTGTGCGCTGCCAACTATGAATGCCGCACTTGGACATCAGCGCCATCCTCTGATACAGTGGGTGTTGCCATGGAACGCCGAACACAACCCCCAATGCACGCCCCGTTCACACTCAACACAGCGTGACAGTGTACCTCATTGACGAGTAAGCATTGATACACGTGAAATGCATTAACGCTGCTCAGATTATGATGCTAGGCCCCTATTGACAACACAACTTTGATGACAGTTACGTTGACTTTGCGATATGGGCTTGATGATATGCACCTCACTTCCAATGTGTGTCACTGACTGGGGATGGGCCGAGTCACAACTGTGAGACCAATGCATTTGTCCAGAGTCACTTCCCGATTGGTGCACACTGCTGACTTCCACAATACATCATCACACTGTAGGCAAGGTAGACGTGATACGCACACATACTACATACTGCAACGGTGATCATGTGACCCAGACATCCATGCCAACGCAACATGCTAGTCAATTACGTTCCAACTCACCAGTGGCGTGTGGGTCCTCGAAGCTGTCAATGTCCCCCTGTGTGATTGGCGGTCGTCCATCTGTGAGACAAGGAAAGAAATATGTGTTGGGATTAGACTTCAATTCATATGTGTCGTATTCCTCATACCAATCATCACCATGACAGCAAATGCTACGTGACTGTGGTGTGACGTTTCATGTTGACTACATGATTGGGTCAACTTTGACTGCCATTCACACCAGACCTGTGACAGCTGATTTTGGACAGACAAGACTGTAATGCTAGCTGACATGCCCATGATCGTAGTGTGAGTCATCCACAAGGCAACATTACTACATGCATCCTGATGTTCTACATGCACTTTGTACAATTGAGTAACGGCAGATTGCACAAAGCAGTCACACAGAGGTAGGTGGTGTATGACAATCTGGGGATGTCAACTTTCCTTAGACCATTTGTACCTACACAATACTTTGTCACACAGCAACTATGTTCACAGGGCAGCGTAGCTAACGTAACACAAATCATGAGGACAGCATTTTGACTCTACCTTTTGGCCAGCACACAGCTCACATGGACAATTCCATGGCTGGTTCATGTACAGTCACCCCTGCCGTACCCAAACAATCTTCTGCCTGCACGCACATTTTGCGCAGGTGTGTCAGCTATGGCAGTACAGTGCCAAGTGTTGGTCCAGCGCAGTGGGTGACACAGACTTGCAACATATGTTTGTCAATGTGATGCTGCGTTGTGTTTCGGATGTGTCAACAAGATGCGCAAACGCATTGCGTCTCCCACCTCAATCAGCAACCATTTCTCACTTTGACACCAGTGTCACACACGTCGTAATTTTCATTCGTTACAGTACACCAGATTAAATGTGGAGTTTGTACTTACCACCCTGTAGGCCTGTCATGACTCCCACATAGTCAGGGAGGTTGGCTTCTCGTGCAAGCATGTCCTGCCAGCGGTGCTTCCACTGGCGCACGTTACGGTCCACTCCAAAGAACCTGCGCATATGCACCGGCACACGCTCCCACCAAATCTTCTGCACACTCACGTTGTATCCTTGCAGGATACGGCCTCCCCTCACCAACATCAGTGGCAGGTGGAATTTTATGAGCCACAGGAAGCCCCCCAATGCCCCCTTGGACATCCTGCCCTCCCTGCCCACACCTGGCATCTCCCTGCACACCTGTGAGCCCACAGCCAGAGAAAAAAATAATAATCCCTCTAAAATAGCCCCAAAAAGAATGTTAGTGTACTACTCCAAGACAGACACCCGACAAAACTGAGGACAGGAGACAGTTAAACACAATAAATCAGTACACAACAATTCACAGACACTATCAACAGGACACAGCAACACTCTCAAAATCTCCAAACTGCAGCACACACCACCAAACAGTTCCTACACTCTCCACAATCACCAGCAATGTGCTTAAAAGAGAAAGTGAAAGTGGAAAACACTACTCCAGTAGACAGGAAGCATGCAGACATCACTTCTTGTCTCTTTGCGGCCCGTTTTTGGGTTAGCAGCAAAAATCTGCACGCAAATGGTCACATGAGTAAACTTTCTAATGGCAAAAAGTGTTGCGCGATGTATTTTAACATTGGGTGGATGGAAAGAGAAAATATCGCTTTTTCTTGTTAGCGGGCAGATCTGCACGCTAAGAGGGAATCAATGCACTGATATACAGTCTTGCTGCAAATTTCATGGCAGAGCCATGTAACAACATGTTGAGGTTGGTTGGCACTCAAATGACACCATGTAAATGATGTTTCACGACACATGACACCCTAACTTGCAAGATTCAACACAGGTCACACCATAATTGCATACCTAACAAGAGAACCATCAATGAATCATGGATTTTTTAAGTGTGCTACTCACCCGTGGGGGTCACAAGACGTAGGGGCATGACTTTCGGCACGCTTCAAGTTGTCTGTGTACGTGCATGTGTTGAAGGTGATGTTGATGTTGCGTAGTGGTTCGTTTGCGGAGGAAGATGTGGCTCTGTGGTAAATGTGAGGGGGGCAGGGGTCTGTGTGGGCCCCCGGGTGGATGCCTTTCCTAGCGGAGGAGGTGTCTTCATCCGTGCATGGTGTCCATTTGGAGATGGCGGTCTGGTTGTTGTCTCAGGGGTGCTGGTGGTCCGCCTGCTGTGTCAAGTTAGTGGTCCACATACTTGTTGTAGGGCTTGTTGATCTGGAGGTGGTCGATGCTTCAATGCTAATTGCTTAGGACACACAAAAAGGCAGATTTTACCCCATTGCACGCCCTATTTTCAGATTTTACCCCATTGCACGCCCTATTTTCAGATTTTACCCCATTGCACGCACGATTTTCAGATTTTACCCCATTGCACGCCCTATTTTCAGGTTTTACACCATTGCACGCCCTATTTTCAGGTTTTACCCCATTGCACGCCCTATTTTCAGGTTTTACTCCATTGCACGCCCTATTTTCAGATTTTACCCCATTGCACGCCCTATTTTCAGATTTTACCGCATTGCATGCCCTATTTTCAGGTTTTACCCCATTGCACGCCCTATTTTCAGATTTTACCCCATTGCACCCCCTATTTTCAGATTTTACCCCATAGCACGCCCTATTTTCAGATTTTACCCCGTTGCACGCCCAAAGATTCATCTCTTACCCCATTGCACGCCCAAAGATTCATCTCTTACCCCATTGCACGCCCACAGTCTCATTGTTTTACACAACGTACACACTCCAATAAATTATTGACCACTGTCAACAGACTACAATTGTGCATTTATTCACAGTCAACAACCTATATTGACTGATTTACACAAAGGACACGCAACAATTTTGGATTGGGTAGCCCAATTTGCACCATGAAGACTCTAGTCTTGCACATTTGACACACTGTAAAGCATCTCTGTACTGAGGAGACATTCCCAGCATGGATGAAGTTTTGTTATTTTCATTGCACATATTGTGCAACGTACCCTTTTCAGAGTGATATACCCATGCTGGACAATAACATGCAGACAGGGTATGTGTGTGATTTTTTTTATTGGCACACACAGTGATTGTGGTCATTTAGCCATGAGATACATTGGAGGGGGACTGTCACAATGTGACGTGCTCAGTTGAAGAAACTGTTTATTATTCTGTCCCTTCGGGCAGTTCCTGCTGCATTTACTGTGGGGTGTGCGCCACCTGCCTCATCTTCAGCATCATCCTGGTCGTCGTCCGGTGCAGCAGGCACTTGAATCTTAGAGCGATCGTAAAGATCTTAGAGCGACTGGTCAGTAAGACGCTCTCCATGTTCCTAGAAACCAGTAACATTCTGGAGGACGTGCAATTCGGTTTCCGTCCTGGACATGGAACGGAGACTGCTCTGGTGACCGTGTTGGATGATCTTCGAATGCGAGCAGACAGGGGACAATCAGCTATACTGATTTTGCTTGACCTATCTGCCGCATTTGACACGGTCAACCATGAGGTCCTTCTGGCCAGACTCGAAGAGGTTGGGGTAGTGGGCACAGCTCTGAAGTGGTTTCAATCCTACCTATCTAATAGGCGACAGCCAGTGGCCCTCCCCCTATCAATCCGAGTTCACCAACATTCTGCACTGTGTCCCTCAGGGATCTGCGATTAGTCCAATATTGTTCAACATCTATATGAGCCCTCTGCTGTCATAAGGGCTCACAATGTCAATCTTGTAAACTACGCCGATGATACTCAATTTATCCTATCTCTAGAGGGAGACCAGTCTATTTCATTGGAAGACTTCCACGCCTGCATGCAGGACACTGCACATTGGCTGAGAGAGAACTCCTTACAATTTAATGCCGATAAGACAGAAGTCCTTTACTGTGCAGCCGGGAAGGTCCCCCCCCACTTCCTATTAATTTTTGGCCCATACCCACAGCTACCCCACTGGCTCCCACCGGGACAGTGTGTAACCTGGGAGTTATGTTCAACGACAAACTGAGCCTAGAAACACAAGTAAATAAAACAGTGGGGAGCTGTTTCTCCCTTATCAGAGTCCTCCGGAAGATTCTCCCGTTACTACCAACACAGGCTAGAGCGCTGATAGTACAAAGTACTATCATGAGCAGGCTGGATTATTGCAATGCCTTGCTGCTGGAGTCCCCAAGATATTTGATTGAGAGACTCCAGAGAATCCAGACTATGGCGGCTAAGCTAGCCTTAAGAAGGCCACGACGCTCATCTGCTTCTCAGACTCTCTCAGAGCTGCATTGGCTCCCAGTATTGCAAAGGATACAATTTAAGTCGCATTGCATAGTGTTCAAAGCCCTGCATGGTGTTGGAGCTAAACCAATGCAGAACAAATTTGCCTGGATGCCCCCACCCGGAGCCTTCGCTCTTCCTCCGCCAAACTGGTGAAAGTGCCCAGATTTAAAAGAACAAAATCTGGAGGTAGGGTCTTCAGCACCGCAGCAGCGCAGCTCTGGAACACCCTCCCATCTGAGATCAGACAGTTGGACGATCTTCTTCAGTTCAGAAAAAGGCTAAAGACATGGCTCTATCCCAGAGCATGACCCTTACCATTCTCTTAGTCCTCTCCTGTCAACTTCGCTCCACGTCCTCTGTGATTAGTTGAGCACACGTATTATAGCGCCAGGGTACCCGTGGGGTGATAGTGCGCTTTATAAGTGTCGATAACAATAACAATCCATGGTGCATTTGTGCGCACACATATATTGTGCAATACACAACATGCAAGGATGATTTTGTTGACCATCTCAGGACTGTACAGCAGTCTGCCACCTGTGATGTCCAGGCAACGGAAACGTGACTTTAGCACACCAAATGTGCGCTCCACAATGGACCGGGTGCATCTGTGGGCCGCATTATACTGCCTCTGGGCCTGGGTGGTGGGGTTTCGGAAGGGTGTCATCATCCACGGGCATAGTGCATATCCTTGGTCACCTGTAACATGTGATAGCGAGATGTTTACATTATTGGTTATGCAGGCTGTGTTGTTGGTGTAGATGGTTTGGTGGTGTGTCATTTGTGTTATGTTGGATTTCATGTTAGCCATGTGTTGCTTCGGACTGATTACAAGCATCACTGCGAATTAAATTGCCTCACTGTTGATACTCCCTTCCCCAAACCCCATCAATTGTGTGCGCTGCGCGGTTGCATGACTGGCTCTTCTCGCATCTATCGATGGCACTCATCCACCCTCCTCACAGTCAATGCCATGTGAACGTTGAAATGGCAATGGGCCACACCAGACACAGTTCACGTTCAGTTGTGCTGCTGTCGCTGCTGCCAGACCTGCCCCAATGCACAACACATGCTGTTTCCTGTCCGGAGCGGCCACATATCAACAGTCATCAGCCCCCTCGCATACAGGGCCCATTGCAGGCAGGAACGCTTCACCCACACCATCAGCATCATCAGACGCAACACTGTCCTCTCCGTGGACTACATACTCATTTGGGAGTGTAGCCTCCAACTCACATGCCACGACTACTCAAGGTACATTTGACTCAGGGAAATGTTAGCTGACATCAGACTGTCCAAGATCTTCCCCACACTGATCCACAAGGCAGGGCACACCTTTGACGGCTTCTTTGCATGTGTAAACTACGTCCAGTTCCTCGGCCCCACTAAACGCACATGTGTTGACCACTTACCCATGCACCACCTTGTTGATGTACCCCAGACCACCGTTGACCACATGCAAGCCCCCACAGAGTCGGTGTGGATCAGTCACCGATGAGATGCTACACACCACCATTGACAGCAACAACCACAACACTGCAGTCGTCAACAATGGCGCAAGTCCACATTTTCCAAACATGTATCTCCAACTGCGCATGCACCCGTGTCCCACCATGCAACTGCAACATACGGCAGGCAATGAATGCCACCTCGGTCCGCACCAACCTCAGAGTTGGCAGATGCAGCTGCTGACACATGGAGTGGAGCTGGTGCAAGCTTTGGGATACCAGTAAACTGCACCACCAACACGTGCAGAATGCTCATATTCAACATCAACAATACGCACACACACCAAACTGCTCTTCCAGGTAGGATTGCTGTGATTTGCAACATGGATGATCAACAGCTGGGGCGTGCTATACGCAGGGGAAACATGAGTCATCATCCTCGTAACAGTACATTCAGCATGTGGCATCACCTGGTGGTCCAACGCTTTCGGATGCCCCCACCCCAAATATAGGTACCTAGGGCCCATATTTGACTCCTCCATCTCCATGTACCTACAGGTATACGCAGTGGCCTGCAGCTGCTTCGCCAGCCTCTGCATCCTCCATGCAACCTTCACATAGATCCCCCCATTGTCGGGTGTAACAGTGACCCACACAGTCATTGCCATCAGGCTAGGCTACAGAGACACACTATATGCCAACATGGGCACGTCTGCAGTCAGCTTACTCCCAACTGTCCAGCACGACACGTACACACTGGGCTTGTGTTCCTACTTTCATTATGGATCGTGTGCCTCCATCGCACATACATGGTTCCCACCTCTCACCGCATTTGCTTATGGGTGGCACAGGGGCTAAGCATTTGAGGATGGTTTGTCTACATATCTAGCCACAGTTCCCACAGTTCTTGGTGTTGTTGTGTCTGGTATGTTGGCATGTTGATTGCCATGTTGTATGTGCGATTGTTACATGTACATTTTCACAATTGTGAATTGCATGAATGTGGAGTTGAGGCGTGTGGTGTGTTCAGTTAGTACTTACCAACAAGAACTGCATTTCCATATGTGCCATCCTGGAAGCGCTGGTTCATGATGGACTGTCGGACGATGTAGGAATCATGCACACTCCCTGGGAACTTGGCTATGACATTGGTGAACAGTCCCCGGTGGTCCACTATTGCCTGCACATTCATGGAATGGGTGTGCTTTCTGTTGCGGTATATGTGTGCACTGTCCGCAGGGGGCACAAATAGACATCTGTGCAGTCAATTGCGCCCAACACCTGTGGGAATCCGGCTATGGCGTAGAATCCTTGCTTGGTCTCAATCTGTTCCTGCACAGTGTTGGGGAAGTGAAGGTGCTGGGGTATCAGGCTGAGTATGCCATCCAAGACAGTTGGGAGGAAGATTGAGAAGGCTGCCTGTGAGATTCCTCCAACTCTGGCCGTTGTTGGTTGAAAGGTCCCAGAGGCCAACATAAGCAGCACGGCCAGCAGCTTTGTCTGCGAAAGGGATGTTGGTTCTCCGCTGTGTTAGTGGCGTCAGCCTGTGAGCTATCAGGTTCAGGATGTGTTGGATGGATGTCCTTTTGAGCCTGTAGTGGGCAATGACATCCTCTGGCGTCAGGTTTGCGAGGCTGAGACGTCTGCGCAGGGCTCGCTGTCGTCTTTGGCACTGCCTTGGTGGTGATCCTGGGGGGGGGGTGGCAGTGGCGGTGGTGGTTGTTGACTTCCTGGGACTCTGAGCTGAATGATTAGCACCTCCATGGCGTCTGTGAGTCTTCAGGTGTGGGTCTGGGCAGGCCTCCCTTATATACCTCCATTTATCACCATTTTTCAATTTTTAGACCTGTTTTTTTCAGGTCTTATTTTCCTGGAGCTAAGGGGCCTTAACAGGACTTTTTTTATCGCTTCGCGGGTCCGGGACATCATTGGTAATAGTGCGATGGTGTGTTAGTGACTTTTTTCGTGAAATTTTGAGAAGGAACGCCTATTTTGCATATCATTACCGGAAACTATCGCTGCCATGCACGGCGATAGTAAAAACGATAGCTATCTCCGGACAGCTATCGCTAACGCTTGTTAGCGACATCTTGGTAATAGGGCGATAAAAAAAAAACGCGTTAGCGGCAGGAAAGTGCCGCTAACGCGGCGTTAACTGGCTTGATAATATGCCCCTTAGTTCTTTTTCAACAGATAAATGATACAACCAATATTCTTCGGGATTTAGACTTTATTTTGAATATGGAAACATCTACTTTAAGTCGGTGGAGACAGATTGAGTTGCTGTGGATCCTGATATTTATTTATTTTATTTATTATTAACTTATAAAGCGCCCGAATCACCCCAGCAGGGGTATGTCCGCGCTGTGACTGCTACCGTCAACCAGGAAGACACACATCAGAACAGAGAGGTTTTTAGCAGCTTTCTAAATTTCAGGTAGTCAGAGCATTGACACATATGAATGGGGAGCTGGTTCCAGTAGAGGGGGCAAGGTAGGAAAAAGCTCTACCACCCAAGCGAGCTTTTTTAAATCGTGGGGTGTAAAGTAGTGATTTTGAACCTGACCGAAGGGACCTGGAAGGCAGGTACCTTACAAATTTGTCTGATAGGTAGCTGGGACCCATGTCATGCAGAGATTTGTAGACAATACAGCAGATCTTGAATTTAATACGCTTCCGCACTGGGAGCCAATGCAGTTGTTGTAAAAGGGGTAGGGAAGCCATTCTGGGAGGGGCATTGGCAACTAGACGGGCCGCGGTGTTCTGGACAACCTGCAATTTATTTAAGGAGACTTCGTTGGCTGAGATCAGCAGGGCATTGCAGTAGTCCAGGCGGCTTAACACCAATGCCTGGATCAGAGTTTTCCGGGTAGAAGAGGGTAAGAAGGGGAAGTCTCTTCGAAGTAGACCGAGTGTGTGAAAGCATGCCCCCGCAGTGGTGTTGACATGTTCTCCTAGTGTTAGTTTCTGATCTATGCGGACACCCAGGTTTTTAACCACCTTTTTTGGAGTGGGAGCGGGGCCCAATTCCTCTGGCCACCAGCTTGGAGTCCACCTCAACACTGCTTCTCCAAATAGCATAATCTCCGATTTTCCTGCGTTAAGCTGGAGGAAGTTGTCACTCATCCAGTCAGCGATAACCTTCATACCCTCCGAAAAGGTGGCCTGGGTATTGGGATTGGTTTTATCAAAGGAAAGTAGGAGCTGAGTGTCATCAGCATCGGAGATTGGAATGAATCCTAGATTCCTCAGTAATCCCGCCAAGGGAGTAACATAAATGTTGAATAAGGTAGGGCTCAAGCAAGAGCCCTGAGGTACTCCCTTGGTCACTCTTGTGGTCTTAGAGAGAAAAGGGCCCAGATTAATCATCTGGGTTCTGTCAGACAGAAAGTTTGACAACCATTTCAGAGCATTCCCTTTGAGTCCGATGATAAATTCAGAGGAGTCCATTCATCAACTTCCCCAATCCAAAGTCAATGCATTAAAATCCAAGATATCTCCAATTGTTCACAAGTCTTTAACCTCCTTCAGAATGATAGCCAGAACAGTGGGACTTTTGTCCTCTTCAATACAAACAGTTTTCCCAGAACTTCTGCATTATCGAGCTCTGCAGAGGTTAAACATTTTCCAATTCAAATGTAATTGCTGTAGATGCAGACTCTAGATTAGAACTCCAATTGTGGCTAGACCATCTAGACTCCTTGATGGGCCATTTTTGCTTCCACCTTTGATCTAGTATTAGCTTTAGATTTAAGATAGGGCATCCAATGTGGTCAATTCTCAACTGGGGGCACATGGCCAATAGAGGAGGTAGTAGATCACAGAACAGGAGGACGGGAACAAGGACGGTCAATTCCGCTGCTCGGCACAGCACAGGAGCCGTTTCATCTTGAACTGACCCTGGATCCAGGAGGGAACAGTTGCAATGCAGGACTAATACAGTTCCTAATATTCTTGCTTTTTTCTACAATGATCTACTACCTTAGAAGTCTATTCTCACTCATTAAGCCCTGATGAAGTCCACACAAGTTGGACGAACCGCGTCGGCTGTTTGGCTGTTTTGTGTTGAACAAGAAGAATAAAGAAAAAACTTTTGTGATACCAACAGTGGATGGACAAAATTATTATATTTTTTGGAATTGGTGGAGCATTCCACATTTGTGTGAAAATTAACATTAGTCTTGGTGAGTGCTCTTTGGAAACAGCGGGAGTGGTGGAGATGCACACCGTTTGAGCTAAATACTCATAATTTTGGACTCTTTGTGGGGGATTGGTCTGTGGGGACGTGCGTCACAAGTACACTGAGGTGTACATGTTCGGCTTGCTGTTTCATTTTTGGGAGTATATTATTTAGAAATGCTTGTCGTCTCTTTGCCAATTGAAGCTTTGAAAAAGACAAAGTAAGTTGTTTGATTCTGTTCCCTGTTCCACACATACTATCTGACAGTGGTCAGATATAAACCATGGGGGGGGGGGTGCAGAGTCCAGACCATTGGCATGGCTATCAATGAGTTTTTGGGAGTTTTGTCTTAAACTGAATTTATCAGTGTTAGCAGAATAACTCCATGCCAATCTCAATTTGGTTGTAGAATGGCATTCCAGGTATTTCCAGGACTCCAGCAACTCCTCCCATACAGTATTACAAAGGGGGACTGGGTGTTGGCAGGATGGGCACCTGTCCTGATGGCAGGGGTGGAGCTGTCACCAACTACACTTGCACCTCAAATAAGCCACCTTAGTACACACACAAAGAACTTCACTCTAGCCTTTTGTGACTCCGGGCGCCCTGGAACCAGGGTAGGGAGGAGGCAAATTCCAGAACCAGATGTGTGGGAGAAGTCTAGCAGTTTCTCCCACTTCAAAGAACTGGCACCATGAATAAATATTGGACCCTGAGACCAGCTCTTCAGAACCCTCTTGGACATGTGGATACTGCAGAAGAATAACTGCCCTTCTGCTAGAGGACTGTCCTGCTGCTGGAAGCCTGCCCAGCTGTCTGAGAGGAAGACTGGACCTGCACCCTTCATCCCAGGCTACCTGAGTGACACCAAGGGTGAGTTGAATGATGTCCTATCTGGGCTACAGGGACACAACAAGCTCCAGAGGCTGCCCGCAAATGCCCAGCTGACCTGTTGCTGCTAGCCCTGCCTGGACCTGCAACAGAACATGCCTGAGTGCTGCTGGCCTCTGAAAGAGTAAGTCCCTTATCTCCAGCACCTTCCCATCTCATTGACCCTTCGTTGGCATCAGAGTGCATTCCTCCTTGGAAGAAGGAGAAATCCTGAAGTTTTTAGCTCTTCACGATTGCGAACGGGCCTGTTCTTGCCAAGATCTTGCTGCTTGTGATGACCACCAATGCGAAGCTCCGGTGGACCTGACTATTCGCACTACAGCAACCGCATCATGAGATCTTCCCTTCGTGCTACATCATTGACAGTTAACGGTGACATCCAACTCAAAGCTCCAGCAAACGACCATCCACGATGCCCACCACCGCGAAATTCACTCTTCGTGCCGGACTTGAGAAGGTAACTTTTTCAGCTGGACTAGCCAGGTCATTGTATTTGGCCCACACTCCATCACAGATGGCCTGAAATTGTGACTTTCACAGGGTCTAGGACAGCCAGATAACTGCGAGTGGCGCTTTGTGCTTTTAGGCGGTAGACATACCTAAAATCTTTAATATTGCATATCTCTTGTTCTACTGATTGGATTTTTGTTCTTTTGGTGTCAAATAATTCATACATTTTTCTCTATTTTTCTAAGTTGGTGTGCGATTTTTATTGTGTTGTGCTTTCACTTTATTACTGTCTGTGTGCAGCGTAAATACTTTGCACATCGCCTCTAAGTTTAGCCTGACTGCTTGTGTGCCAATCTACCAGAGGGTTAAGCACAGGTTTTGTGGTTCACCCTGACTGGGATTGTGGTTGTTGCTTTCTCACAAGTAGGATGTTAGCCCAGATCAGACTCCAGAAACAAATCATATTTATTGCCACCTTTTCTGAATCCCAAGATTGATATGCAATCCTACCAGAGCTAGCAGTGGATTGGCCATTCCTCATACCGTCCATTCCCAATCTTCTCCTCAATTCACAAGGACAAATGCAGAGTCTATTCCTGAATCAAAAATTAAATATGACAGCTTAAAAAATATGGGCCGGCCTGGGGAACCCCAGAAAATTTGGCAGAGGCTGCAGAATACATATGAAAATGTTGGGCCCCAGGAATCTCTAATGCCTTTTACTCAGCCTGGACCGTTTGGTCAAGCTGGTGCCAAGGAAAGTTTGCCGGTCCCATTTTAGAAGAGGTGCCCTTGATTTTGATTTGATTTTTACCTTCTCTGGACAGTTAAGGTAAAATATATAGTACTTATAAGACGGTTAATACATATCATTCAGTGATTTCTATGCACCATTTACCTGTAACAGGTAAGCCAATTAGTGAAAATCCATTGATTCGTCATCTATTGAATGGTGTACATTTTTGTAAACTTCCTAATCCCAAGTACAGTCAATTGCGGGATGCTAATTCTAGTTCCTAGCATGTTTTTTTTCCTGTCTAGATAATTAAGATATGTTTGTTTGATGTAAGAACACTTGCTGTCGAAACTAGACAATGTACTCCTGTATACATTTATTTTAACATATGTAAAAGAATGTAAAGAAATTTAGGCGCTTTTTTTAATCCTGATTTTCACATACAACCAAAGCTGTATGTGGGCAACCGTCTTAAGGTTTATGAACAGAAAACTAGTCATTTGAGAAAGTCCTCTGTTTCACAACTTCTAATTTAATTCAGAAAACACTTCAAATGTGTTTCTTCCCCTACTTTAGCACAATTGATAAAATGGGTTATGCTCTTGGTGGGTATTGACACTGCCATTATTGATGCCATTCCTCAAGGGGAGCAATGGCTTCTATGGCCTTATGGGCAGGGTCATGGTTGGAGGATATTCTCAGAACAGCAGACTGGCCAAATGATAGTACATTCTGCACCTTTTATTGCAAATGACAACTGCTTCATTGCTTGTGGTTACGCTTTAAAAAACATAATAAGAGCTTCCCATCTTGACATGAAGTGTAGATTTGTCTAGTTTCTTAATGAAGGAAATTCTAAATTGTATTAATGGCTCAGAGGCACTTATTATTTCACCTCTTGATTTCTGTTCTCTTTCTTACTGCCATGTATTCAGCAGCAGTCAACCACGACACTGTCAGTTCTTAAAAGATATTTGGATTTTTCTTATGTCTAAGGACTTTGCAGAGTTGTCTCAAGAATCTTTTATGTCATTGTTGGCTGTTTCCATTGCTTTTCTTATTCTTTCATTATTCTACAATACACAAGAAAAGAGGACTGCTTGCTGTCATTCAAGAGTTTTGAATGTGTGGCTTTTCTCTGATTGTACTGCATTTTCTTATGGGAACTGTAGTTTTTGTCTGTTTTTCTTGGCTGCTGCTATTTGAAGCACAAAAACTACGCATACTACTTGCCTCTCTGTCTTTATTAAAATGTATTAAATTGTAGATTTTTCTTGCCTAAGACTCTAGGAAAATCTTCCTTATCATCTGCACTGCTGGCTGTGAGATGTAAATTAAAATCCCTTCTGACTAAGAATCTATTTCCACTATAATCATCATGTAAAGTGTCTATGTTTTCAATTAATTGCTTGACATCAGCTTTTTTTATACGAGCAGCCATATTTTAAAATAATAATTCGGTCTGTGAGTCCCCTTCTGCTTCGTAACCTTGATTGGCTCAATTATGTTTGTGCTTATATGCTGTAATTTGATGTGTTTGGAATAACAACATATATTGCACTGGCTTAGTATGTCAAAGGTACCCCTCATCTTATTTTGAGGCCAGGATCCTAACGATTACTCTTCTGATCAGACTTTCAAGTAGTCAACTTCTGCAATAGTGTTCAATGGCTGATATAAACTGACTTGCAATTTTAGTTGGACATTAGCATTTTTTAGATGAGCGGCCATTTTTACAGAGGCAGCTCTTCCGCTGAGGCTGAGGAGCATTGCCCTACCACTCTCAGAGCAGAAAAAAAATCAAATTAAATGATAATAACCTCGTTATTATCATTTTATTTTTCTTTGCTACGGAGCTGGGTTAGGGCGGGGCTGGGCTGGTGGCAGAGGGGCAGGAGTGGCGTGCACACACTAAGGGCCTGATTACGATGTTGGTCGGAAAGGCTCCGAACAGCATTCAGATTTTCCTAAACCGTGTTGGAACCCATCATAATTGGTTGGTCGGAAACATTTCCGACCGATTATGATGGAAAGGTAACCGTTCGGTCATTCTGAATCATTTCCGACAGGAGTTCGGAAACTCCGAGTTGGTTGAAGCCAAATCGTACAGACCGCGTTTCCGACCGACGTATTATGATGTCGGATTTGGACAGCCTTTCCGACTCGGACCGTCCAACAAGAAAAGGCTGTCGGAAACTGACTTTGGAGGCTCCTAGCAGGCCCCCCTTCATCCTGAGGCCTCCGGTTGGGGGCCGTGGGGGGGCCCAAGGGACCCCCCTGTAGAACCATGCACAGTGTGACAGGCACCATGGGGTGCCCGACACAGGAGGCAAGGTTTTCCGAAACCACCCCTTTTTTCAATGGGTGCCTGTGTTGTCGGTCAGAACACAGGCTCCCATTGAAATCAATGGGAGACTTTCCGAACAGTGTTCGGAAGCATCATAATAGGTCGGTCGGAACCTCCGACTGCGAGTCGGTCGGAACAGATTCCGACAAGGAGTCGAGAGGTTTAGTTTCCGACCGACATCGTTATCAGGCCCTAAGTGCCAATGACTGCTTGGCCGGCCGCCAAACAGTCATGCGCACTTTGCATGTTCCTCACCAGGCTGCAATATATAGCCTGGTGAGGAACATGCGCAGGCTCCTATTCCTCGTCTGAACGCCGAACCACGTTGTGATTGGCTTAGGGGAGCCTCGATACCTCCTGGTTCTGGGACTGCCAGGGAGAGAGAAGCAACAATTGTGAGACGGCGGCGGGGAAAAGGTAAGTGTTTTTTTTTCTTTTTTGTTCGCCCTCCCCCACCACCCCGTACCCTGCAGCCACAACTGCATGTTTATGGAAATATTAACAATAATATTTTACAGTGTTAGCTCTGTGCATATTAGTTCCATTGTCAATGTTTTTGTCTAAAATTTTATATTTCACCTCATTTATAGTTGGAGGTAAATAAGGATTTGATGCTAAATACATGCCTAATCTGCCTCACAGATGACCCTCTCTTACTTTCTTTTAAGTGAAAATTCCAATATTTTCAAAGCCATGAATGGAAATAGAGTCTAATGGCCAGGTTTCATGGAAGCACAGAACATTCTGGTTATCTGGAAATTCCAATACACCATTCTCTCTCTGTGTATTCATTTGAGCTCTTACATTCCATGACCAGACTGTGAAGTTATCAAGCTCAAATTTTCAGGCCAGGATTCTTTGTTTAAATCACATGCTTGCTGTACAATGGGCTTTTTAAACAGATACCATTAAAAAATGTTGTAGGTAATTCACCAGCTTAGTCAACCTCAATCTTTTGGTTCTTAGGCTTTTAAATTTGAAAAGTGGCAACGCTGTCTGTGTCCAGTCTGTGCAAGCAGTGGTCCTCTTCGTACATTGTTTCATAGATGGAAATGTTGGTAAGAAATGCACTCGTTTGGGTCCAAGTCTTTCGCTCAGTGATTTTCATTTTTGTTTCGCATAATGAAATCAGCTACACTCCAAAGCGGTCGGTATACTGGGAAATCAGTCAGAGGAGACATTCGTTTTTAAGTGGTTTGGGTTCTCGGCGAGATTACATATAAACGCCGAACATATAAGACAAAGAAATATGTGCATTCCTTTATGGCATTATGACACCCCCTCTTTCCACAAACGGACAGGGAATTGACTCAAGAATTGACTGTGCAAGCATCAACTTTTTGGCCCAAAAACTTAACCTTCGTCATTTGAATTGATTGCACTATATAAAACTTGATTTACACATGCCGATTGCCGTAGCATATGTTTGTACTTTATTATAACTCACAAATCAAAAGCTTGCAGGAGACCATGTCAGCTTGGCAGTTTGGCCTAAAGGTCACTCTATTGTGGAATGTGTGGTGCTGTGCTTAAAATATCAGGTTTAACAGCAGTCTGGGACTCAGTATGAGTTTCCTATATAACGCCGTGTTTACTGGGCATCTCAAGGTATATCTAAGAGCATTAAATAAGATAGCTGTAATTCAATGTGCTTAGAAGTACCATGGAACATTCAAGGTAATTTATAAGTAGCAAGGTATACTTTCAGCCCCACCATTCTCTGCAGCAGAATGTCTTTATAAATTAGGGAGGCATGTTTCATTGTACAGCCAAATGCATTGCCATTTGTAAATATCACATTGACTTTCAGTTGTGACAAATGAAGTAAGACTTTTGATGCTGTTTCATGTTACAGTGACCTCAGAGTGATTCAAGGAGGGTTACGTAATATATTTGCTGGACTTCTTTGCTGCTTAATACTATGGCATTACCCCATGGAGTCATTTCCTATTACTCTATTAGTATTGTCAATTTAATCCAATCACATGTCCACAAGCCACCCTAGAGATGTTACCGAGAAATAAACATTTGTCCTTACTTGGATGATCGAGCCTTCTTAAGGAGAATGGATGCACCATTGGAGGAAGCCAGCCCACACACAATGTGCTGAATTAAGCATGTCCCTACTGTCCTGTTTGCCAGCAATTCATGGTTTGGGACTCTAGAAAGCTGTTTGTTGGCATTAGTTAAGCAGATGAGTTGTTTGGTGACGGTGTGCTGCATCACTCCTGCAAAATAGGCATATGACTGTCTCCCCTTTTCTTTCATTTATGACTTCTGTGAGTGGAGACAACACACTGAGGGGCTGAATAGGATCCGATTGTGCCCACACATAACTGCGAGAACAGGGATGGGCATATCTGTGCGTTTGGGGAAGATCTCCAATGGAGGCCACCATATTTCAATCTCCTGAAGCCACGGCAGTACTGCTAATCCAGCGCTCGATGTATTTATTAACTTTTCCTTGATAGCTGGCGAGTAAATTCTGACAAGTCAATGGGGTTCCATCTTTTGATGTCTAAGTGATGCCCATAGTATGGTAATCTAGGCACATCACCTTCGGCAGTTGTCAAGGCTTGTATACAGTCTGGGGAAAACTAGTGGGGAATGACTCGAATAGTTTCCCAGAGCTTTAATTTGCCTGGGAAGTTATTGGTATGAATCTCGGTAAGGAAATAGCTGTCGTGATTTTGGCTCAACCAAGCATCTGTCCTTACTGGGTCAGGCAGGCCACAGAATCAAGACAAACAGTCTATGCTGCTGAGCCATCACACATGATTCCGTGCACAGCCCTTTGCGTGTCCAAATGGGCTAATCAATGGAGGTTGGTCAGGCAACTATGAAAATTAACATTTGCTAGGGATTTACCCAATTTTCTATGGTTTATTGCCTGTTGGATATGTTAATGCATCCAAGTTAAGTCCTATGTCATTCAGGGAAGCCTTTCATCTTTTTTGTGTACAAAACTCCAAGGAAGCAGTCAAACTGAATGCTGAACTAAAATCCAATTTCCAGGGTAACAGTAACTCATCTCATTTCATTCTTCTTATGCCGAAGGTTACTGGCACGACTGGCTTTGAGATGCATGATGTTCTGAAGAGATGGTAGTAGCATGGTAAGGATGCCATGGGTCATAAAGCAACCAAGGAAAATGGTTCTACTGATTCCTGGGGTATGCAAGTACAGCAATAATGCAGCTTTGTTGGGCTCCTAATAACCCTGTGTCTTGGCGCCGCTGCACTTTGTGCACCATTGGCAGCTTTGCTGCTGAAAGCATGGCTCATTGTTGAATGTTTGCTTTGCAGACGTGTTGACCTAAGGATTCAGTTCATATTCAGCTTGAACCCATTCAGTTTGAACCCTAGCATTCTGGATGGAGCTTTTGTCCTGCCGAGTTGGCGCTCCTAGTTTTGGGATGAAGTTCCCCTGGCTGTTGAGGGTCCTTAGGGACCAACAAGACCTCCTGTTACCTCCAGTATGTCGCACACAGTGGGATTGCTGAGAGGAAGTTGGAGGCCACGCCCCCTTTCTCCACCACTCTGCAAGCACCTGACCTATCCTGTCAGGGTTTGAAATCAGGTGGGCTCAGTACAACACTCCCCCTTTTGAGGGGGTGCTATTTACCAGGGGGTTTACCTTGTTATAAGTTACCCTTGATGCATACTAAGGGAAAGAAATGTCCATGGTCCTAACACGCGATGGTAACCTATTTAATGAAATCAAAAAATATTCCCTGGGGGGGGGGGGGGAGTGATCAGTTTCCAAGGGAAGGAAACTGCATTAACAACCAATGTTTGGAAGCACATTTTTGGATCACGTTTGAGGTTGAGGCATGATGTTCGTCATAAATCTCAAGTTGTTTTCGATATCGGAACCAATTAGAGATAGCAGTGGACACTTGAGGTCTCATCTGAAGTTTAAACATGTAGGAGCTGGGGCTGCCATGCAATAACAAGAATTTGTAAAGGAACAAGTGGTCCCTTCAAATAATTTCAGAACTAAATATTAAACATAGAAGATAAGTTCTATGTCAACACAATTTCAAAATGAAAAAAATGCAAGTATTTATTCAATCACAGAACACAAAAAAACTAAACAAAGAAGTGAGTGGGGAACAACAAGGAAAACTGAAAAGTTATTTTACAGCTCAGGCATTTTTGTAGTGACTGTAAAAATAATGAACAATTCTTATCATAATTGCTGAAAGTACCAATACTATCAATTTATAGAACCAAGACATTTGTGATAGTTATGGTACTGTATGTCGACGACGTTTCGATCCCACTTAGAGATATGGGGATCATCATCAGGACTTAATTTTGTGCCTGAGACAAAAAAATGCCTGTAGGAAAAGGGAAAGAAAATAAGCATGGGTGACCAGAAGAGAGGGAAAACAAGGGGGAAGGAAGGGGAAAAAATAAAGGCTTTTAATACTGATCTATGAAATGGAAAATGAAGATCTCTCATACCATTCATGTACATGCTTTGGTGTCGTGCATCATACTAGTGAAAATGGTGTTACAAGAAGCATGCTGAAAAATCGTTGCACTGGTGACGGGTGTGAGAACTAAGTGGTTCTAGAAAGGGGGAGAAATTGCTTAATGGTATATATAAAGGAATAAGTTAAGCAAAAATTAAACTGACCTAACAGCCACAGTTGAGGTGAGGAGTTCCTGAGGCAATTAGTGGTGATTCGGTTGTAGGAAACTAAGGAGAATGGAATGTCAATAAGAATGAGCACTTACAAAGGACAAGGCAGTAAGAATTTTTGTAATAACCTGCCATTAACTTACTGCTGCAAGGTGAAGTTAGGGCACTTCACATTAAGGTAAAAAAAACAGGAGAATACGGTCAGCTGCGGATCTGGCATGAGAGGAGGTGAATAGAGCATGAAGGTGCAATTGCACATAATAGTGTGGCCCCCGGTGGTGATGTATGATTTGCTGCTTACCTACGAATCGATTGTTTTGACAAGGGCTGCCAAAAAGTGGGCTTTTCGTGTCAGCCCAGTAGCTTGTGTGGTATCCTCAATATGGGAGAGATCCAAGACGCAAGGGTGTTGCTCCTGCTAGGGAGGAAGTACCGCGTAACTGCAAAAAAGAAATTGATGCAAGACAGGAAAAAAACCTAATGGTGGTATTTCTGAAAATAAAGGCGTGAAGGGGAATGCTGCACCTACCCCCAATCCGCAGTGAATGAAGGAGGATCTTCACAACTGCTGTATGTGCGAGTGAGGTGACTGCGTTGGATGTCCATCTGTGGTTCAAATAGAGTTTGCAGTGCGCATGCGTGTAATTAACTCTCAGTAGAAAGTCAGCTGATACATGCTGGGAGTGAAGGAAAATAAGGCGGCCATCTTAGTAATGGCAAGAGAAATTGGAAAGTAAAGCAGTTATATTAAAAAAATCAAGACTTACAGGAGCAAAGTGAGGGTTTAGCTCCAAAAAAAATACAATTGCATAGGTACTCAAATGACGTCATTGTAATATTGATTTTAAGGCAAGAGAGATCGAAAAGTAAAGCAATTAAATTCAGATATCAAGACTTACAGGGGCAAAGTGAGGGGTTATCTCATAAAAAAATATACAATTGCATCAGTACTCAAACGACTTCATTGTAATATTGATTGCACATAGTGTGCACAAGTATTGTGAAGCTAGGGAAACCAATGTTCAAAGTAAATTAAGACATACACACCAGTCCTAGTCATTGGCACCTGTCAAATAAGGCTGATAAGGGGATCAGTACGGTGGCAGCCATTATCGATTCATTAAGTAGTGGAACTAAATTACCTCAGTTGGAATGTGATGGAAAAGTAATATATTAGCCATCCATATAACACTACAGTGCTCCATATGGGGGTAGTACATACATTGAGGGCAATGGGTAGAAACAAGGTGGGTCAATCTGTTGACATTGTGAACCGGCCAATGGGAACATGTTATCGTATAGGACCAGAGTAAAGTCTGTTCACATTATACAGACATAAAGTAGCTATCAAGTATAGTTATAGAAGAGTAGTCCAGTCCTCTGCTCTATTCAGGCCGGTGTGTAAGCTGTTAATTCGCAGTATCCACTTCAGCTCTTCTTTATTCAGTAATGAATTCAGGTCTGCGCCTCTGAGTGGGGGTTTGATCACTGTAATCACTTGCAACCTCAAGTCATTTTCTGTATGGCCTTTAAGTTCGGAGTGCTCCACTAGTGGTGCATTGCTCACTTTGCAACATATGCGGCTCCAGTGTTGACAGATTCGAATGTGCACTTTTTATTTTGTTTGCCCTATATAGATCAAGTCACAAGGGCAGATAATGGAATATATAACATTCATGGTATTGCAGTTAGAAAATTGATTCAATACAATGTTAACATTATTGTGCGAAATGTTTTTGTCTCAATGGTGAACTGGCAGACAATGCAGTTCCCACATTTGAAATGACCCACCTGGGGGGTCATCCCCCAAATTTCTAGTAAGATTGGGAATGTTGGGAATGCAAACAATGGTCTGCCAAGTTCAATTCGCCTGCATTCAGCACTGGCCAGTGTTTCAGTATGCACTTCTTTACCTGATTGGCAACGGGGAGAAAGTGGTTACGCAAACCATCCGGTCATTGTTTTTCTTAGTTTTAGGTGTCAAGAGTGCTTCCCTAGGGAAGTGCCAAGCCCTTTTTATTGACTGTCTAAAAAGTCTGCATGGACAGCCCCTAGATTGTAGTTTGGTGCATAGGATTTTGGCTTCTGAGAAGAAATCCTATTTATAGGAACAATTTTGTCGAAGTGGGAGGAATTGTGAAAAGGGTAAAGAATTCCTAAGGGCCTGGAGGTGATGACTCGTGTAAGCAAGAAGGGTGTTTCTTTCTGTGGGTTTTCGGAACAGAGATGTAAAAAGACCCTCTGGGAATGATCGGATAAGTAGGTCAAGGAAAGCAATTCCTGACCTACTTTGAGAAAGTGAGAATTTCAATCCACAACAATGCGTATTGAGTTCATTGACAAAATCTGTAAGGGTGTTCTCACAGCCATGCCAAATCATGAAGATGTCACCAATGTAATGACCCCAGTTGCTAATCTGTGGGTGATACGGGTTGCAATGTGACATGATAACCTCAGTTTCTAAGTGGTCCATGAAAAGTATAGCGAAGTTGGGGCAAAAACTGCTTCGGTGTAAGTACCTTTGATCTGTTGGAAAAATTCCTTCCCCATCAAATTGAAAAAAGTTGCGAGTTAAGCAAAGCTCTGACAGTGTAAGAATAAACCTTGTTGGAACTGCTTATGGGTGTGTCCTTGACTCGAGGATTCTCTCAATGATCCTTAAGCCCTCTCCTTGTGGGATATAGGTGTACAAGGACTCAACGTCCAATTTACATAAGATACTCGAATGGAAATCAAATGGAGAATGTTCTACCTTGTTAATCATGTCCATAGTGTATTTGATATAGTAGAGTGTTTCAAGTACAAAGTCCTAAATAAAGAAATCAACGTATTGGCCAAGGGGCTCTAGTATTAAGCCACACTCTGACATAATGGGGCATCCTGGGGGTGTATTCATATTTTTATGAATTTTGGGAAGCGTATAACAGACTGGTGTTCTTGAGAATTGTTTGTTTAAGGGATTATTTCTGGACACAAGATATGTGCAGTCTTAACTGTGTGTCTAACTTTGGACCCTATTGAATCCCTTTCGGGACGGAAATACAACCGGATTTAAGGATCTTCACGCATTGAGTATAGCCCTGAAGAAGTCACTGCGCACAACCGTAAGCGCGACGCAACACGTGTTGGCTAAGGCTGTTGTGAATAAACTAAAGCACATGTTCCAGCAAAGACTCAAGCTTTTGTCACACTGTTATTGATATACTGTTAGGGTGTGCAGGGGACTGTTGTTCTGTTTTGTTTATTATGTCTCCCCAATTGCGACCATAAGCTACAGTCTAACATATTTCAGTTTGCGCAATCGCTGGATTGCAAGGGATTAAATACCACCGTCTACTTTCAACCCACAACACAGCTGTATTCCTCCAGAAATATACACCTTTTAAAGATTAATTCTTAATAAATTCTCTAGTTTAGAGAGGAAACACAATTTAATTCCATACAACTTACCCATTACGGAAAAGAATACATTAACCAGTCTTAAATAGGATAACGCATTAGTCAATAAACCTGCTGACAAAGGTGGAAGAGTGGTAATACAGAGCACGGACTCTTACAAAGCAGAGTTTGCTAGACAACTGTCAAACACTAACCACTATCTCAAACCTAACATGGATTCCACTAAGGACATACAAAGACTTATTCTAGACATCACACAAAAGGGTAAGTCAGAAGGCTTCCTGACTCAGAACGAGTTGACATTTTTGAACAAACAATTCCCAAGAACACCAGTCATTTATACGCTTCCCAAAATACATAAAGACATGAATGCACCCCCAGGATGCCCCATTGTGTCAGGGTGTGGCTCAATACTAGAGCCCCTTGGCCAATATGTTGATTTCTTTATTAAGGACTTTGTACCTGAAACACTCTACTATATCAAACACACTATGGACATGATTAACTAGGTAGAACATTCTCCCTTTGATCCCCATTCGAGTATCTTATGTACATTGGACGTTGATTCCTTGTACACCAATATCCCACGAGGAGAGGGCTTAAGGATCATTGAGGGAATCCTCGAGTCAAGGACACCCCCACATGCAGTTCCAACAAGGTTTATTCTTACACTGTTAGAGCTTTGCTTAATTTGCAACTTTTTTCAATTTGATGGGGACTTTTTTCAACAGATCAAAGGTACTTTCATGGGTGCAGTTTTTGCTTCCAACTTTGCTATACTTTTCATGGACCACTTCGAAACGGAGGTTATTATGTCCCATTGCAATCCGTATCACCCACAGATTATCCACTGGGGTCATTACATTGACGACATCTTCATGATTTGGCATAGCTGTGAGAACACCCTTACAGATTTTGTCAATTGGCTCAATATGTATTGTTGTGGATTGAAGTTCTCACTTTCTCACAATAGGTAAGAAATTGCTTTCCTTGACCTACTTCTCCGATCATCCCCAGAGTGTTATTCTACATCTCTGTTCTGCAAACCCACAGAAAGAAACACCCTTCTTGCTTACACAAGTCATGACACCCGGGCCCTTGGGGATTCTTTACCCTTGTCACAATTCCTCCCACTTCGACTAAATTGTTCCTATAAACAGGTTTTCTTCTCAGAAGCCAAAATCCTATGCACCAAACTACAATCTAGGGTCTATCCATGCAGACTGGTTAGACAGTCAATGAAGAGGGCTTGGTATTGCCCTAGGGAAGCACTCTTGACACCTAATCCTAATAAAGACAATGATCGCATGGTTTGCGTAACCACCTTCTCCACCGTTGCCAATCAGGAAAAGAAGTGCATATTGAAACACTGGCCAGTGCTGAATGCAGGCAAATTAAACTTGGACAGACCATTGTTTGCATTCGATAAGAAAAGAAGTATCAAAGATCACTTGGTAAGGGCGAGTCTCCCCACTACTAAACTTACCCCAACCTTACCAGAAATTTGGGGGATGGCACCCTGAGTGGGTCATTTCAAATGTGGGAACGGCAGCGTCTGCCCGTTCACCATTGAGACAAAAAACGTTTTGCACAATCATGCTAACATTGATTAAATACATTTTCTAACTGCAATACCATGAATGTTATATATGCCATTATCTGCCCATTGTGAATTGATCTATATAGGGCAAACAACACAAAAAGTGTGCATTCGAATCTGTCAACACAGGAGCTGTGTACGTTGCAAAGTGAGCAATGCACCACTGGTGGAGCACTTCGAACTTAAAGGCCATAAAGAAAATGACTTGCGGTGGCAAGTGATTACAGTGATCAAACTCCCACCTAGAGGCACAGACCTGAATTCATTACTGAATAAAGAAGAGCTGAAGTGGATACTGCGAACTAAGAGCTTACACACCGGTCTGATCAGAGCTGAGAACGGGACTACTCTGCTATAACTGTACCTAATATCTACTATATGTCTCTATACTGTGAATAGACCTTACTCTGGTCCTACACGATAACATGTTCCCATTGGTCGGTTCACAATGAAAACAGATTGACCCACCTTGTTTCTACCCATTACCCTCAATGTATGTACTACCCCCATATGGAGCACTGTAGTGTTATATGGATGGCTAATACATTACTTTTCCATCACATTCCAACTGAGGTAGTTTAGTTCCACTACTTAATGAATCGATAATGGCTGCCACCGTACTGATCCCCTTATCAGCCTTATTTGACAGGTGCCAATCGCTAGGACTGGTGTGTATGTCTTAATTTACTTTGAACATTGGTTTCCCTAGCTGCACGATACTTGTGCACACTATGTGCAATCAATATTACAATGAAGTCGTTTGAGTACTAATGCAATTGTAGTTTTTTTTATTGAGCTAACCCCTCACGTTGCCCCTGTAAGTCTTGATTTCTGAATGTAATTGCTTTACTTTGCGATCTCTCTTGCCTTACAATCAATATAATAATGAATTTGTTTGAGTACTTATGCAATTGTATTTTTTTGGGGGACCTAACACCTCACTTTGCCCCTGTAATTCTTGATTTCTGAAATTAACTGCTTTACTTTCCAATCTCTCGTGCCATTACTAAGATGGCCACCTTATATTCCTTCACTCCCAGCATGTATCAGCCAACTTTCTACTGAGAGTTAATTACACGCATATGCACTGCAAATTCTATTTGAATCGCAGACGGACATCCAACGCGGTCACCTCTCTCGTACATACGGTGGTTGTGAAGATCCTCCTTCATTCACCGCGGATTGAGGGTAGGTGCAGGATTCCCCTTCGCGTATTTATTTTCAGAAACACCGCCCCCCCAATTAGGTTTTTCCTTATGTTGCATTCATTTCATTTTTGCAGTGACGCAGCTCTTCCTCCCTAACGGGAGCAGCAGAGTCGCGTCTTGGCTCTCTCCCCTATTGGGGATACCACACATGCTACCGGGCTCACACGCAAAGCCCCCTATTTGGCAGCCCTTGTCAAAGCAATTGATTCCGTAGGTAAGCAGCGAATCACGCATCACCACCGGGGGCCACACTTTTATGCGCAATTGCACCTTCATGCTCTATTCACCTCCTCCCGTTCCAGATACCCAGCTGACCGTAGTCTCCCGTTTTTTTTTACCTTAATCTTAAATGCTCTAACTTCACCTTGCAGCAGTACGTTTATGGCAGGTTATTACACAAATTCTTACTGCCTTGTACTTTGTAAGTGCTCATTCTTATTGACATTCCATTCTCCTTAGGTTCCTACGACCGACTCACCACTAATTGCATCAGGAACTCCTCACCTCAACTGTGGTAGATGTTAGGTCAGTTTAATTTTTGCTTAACTAAGTCCTTGCTGTATTCCATTAAGCAATTTTCCCCCCTTTCTAAAACCACTTAGTTTTCACACCCGTCACCAGGGCAACGATTTTTCATCATGCTTATTGTAACACCTTTTTCGCTAGCATGATGCACGACACCAAAGCATGTACAAGCATGGCATGGGAGATCTTCATTTTCCATTTCATTGATCATTATAAAAGCCTTTTTTTCCCGTTCCTTCCCCCTTTTTTTACCTCTCTTCTGTCCACTCATGCTTATTTTCTTTCCTTTTTCCAATGGGCATTTTTTAGTCTCAGGCAGAAAATTAAGTCCTGATGATGATCCCCATATCTATAAGTGGGATCGAAACGTCATCAACATACAGTACCATAACTATCACAAATGTCTTGGTTCTATAAATTGATAGTATAGGTACTTTTAGCAATTGTGACAAAAATTGTTCATTATTTTTGCAGTCACACCAAAATGTCTGGGCTGTAAAATAACTTTTCAGTTTTCCTTGTTGTTCCCTGCTCACTTCATCATAAAACTTTATTTGGTTAATCCAAACCATCAAAGTATACACAATCAATAAATAACAATCAATGGCTAAAATGATCTTACCCTGTTTACACATATAAAAACAACATAATAAAACTTCCATATGGCAGTTTAAAAAAAAAAACACTGCAATCAGTACCATACTATTGAATAGTTAAAGTGCTTTGTGCCAGATACGATCAAGCATCATACTAAAATGTTCCTAAAAGCAGCATGCAAGCTGCCATGGGCCTAATTGCATCTCTGGTAGTATTAAAAACCACTCAAACAATCTAGGTCATAAACTTCTGTCGCCTATACCAAACATTCAATAAAAACCTACTTACAGCAAAAACAATGGGATTTGATGTATCGGTCTATAAAATCCTCAGAGCAACCCAGTATTGCCTAATTTTTAGGTTACGACAAACAGGTTGAATCCACCTTCTACGATGAAAGCGGTATTCAGTGCAAAAGAACACTTCTATATTTTGTTTTTTGTGTTATGTGATTGAATAAATACTTGCATTTTTTCATTTTGAAATTGTGTTGACATAGAACTTATTTATCTTCTATGCTTAATATTTAGTTCTGAAACTGTTTAAAGGGACCACTTGTTCCTTTACAAATACATGTACCCATGGTTCCTTACATTACTCTCGGTTCCCTTGTTTACGAAAACACATGCAATGACAAGAAGGTAGCTCAAGCTAACGGGGCCTAGGATTGCTCGCATCGCATGAGCATATGATTATTCATATTGGGTCAATTACACAGCTCTGTTATAGGCGGGCATTGATGCACACATTTTTTGTTGGGTTCCCACCATGTTGTCATGCCTCAGGTCCCCTGCAGACAACTTGCATGTTGGAATTTAAGTCCTTAGTTAGTGTGTCTGAGGAGGCGACAGGGCCTTTTTTTCCTTAGGCATTCTAGTCCACAATTGGCCTGCTGTAGACAAGTGGGCTAGGCTATGAAAGAAGCAAATAAGTAAACAACAGTGATGCAAATTCATGCCTTGCCCAGCAATGTTTTCTGGTATATCAGTCACAACTGGGATTTCCCTAGTCAATCAGTGGTTTTATACACCCAGCAACTTAGTCAGTTGGAAGGTTCAAGAGTACCCAGTGGGGGAACCTGTAGGTAACTCAAATCACATACTGGAGCACATTCAAATCACCAGCATGCCTGAAAGAGCCAGTGCTTATACTGGCATCCCACATTAGCTCGAAAGTCACATACCGGAGTATACTCAGCTCAATCATTGAGCTGAGTATACTCCGGTATTGACAATGGCTTGCCTGGAAAGGCTGGTGCTTATACTGGCAGGCTGCATTAGCTCACCGGTGACCACCATTAATAGGCGCTCAGCACACGGGATTCGCTACTTAGTGCCCCTTCTTGGATAGTGTGTGTCCTAGCGGCTAGTTAACAGGCAGTGGGAGCCCGTTTAATACTCCATGCAGACAGTCGGAGAAAGGCAATACTACTAAGCACTTAGGGCAGCAGAGGCAGCACCGGTTGATTTCCCTAGTCATCACGATAAGGTTGATCTATATGATCACGTGGAGACCATTGATCCATTGTATGGTTTGGTGCTGCCCAGACTTGCGGCTGGAGCTATCGGTCGGACCAAGGGTACTCGTATTGGGCATGGAATTGCTGCCAAGGAGTTTTTTCCTTGTGCAACAAGCGGGTGGCCCGGGTATGCTGCGCATGCTTTGGTGGCTCTCCTGGGGTATGGGGAGGCTGGGCATCTCGCTGACATTTACCAGGAGAGTGTTGGTTGAGCACATGCTCCGGTGCTGCTTGGGCAGTTGCAGCAGACCAAGTGTACTGTCATTAGGCATGCTGTGTCCGTCAATGAATTTTGCTTCAGCTAACAAGCGGATGGCTTTAGTGTACTGGGTGCACACTGGATGGTTTTTCCTGGTATAGGGAAGGTAAGCATCATTCTGGGTTTTCAGGTGAGTCTTGTTTCAACAAGCGTTCTGGTGCTACCTGGAGCTGCTGCTATGGCCACTGGTGAGACGAGGAATACATCCCTTCTAAGGGAGAAGGTTATGGGTTTACTCAGCGGTAGGGTTCATTTGAAGCTAGTAGAGGGGTTGGCAATGCACACAGGGGTGCCGTTCACGGGGACTTAGTCAAGTGATTTAGCTAGTGGGGGGGACGATATCGCCAATGACCTCCTTGCCCTGTGGCAGAATTTTAGCAGCTGAAAAGGGGGCTACCCAATACATTTCGACTAGTTTACTGGACTGGACTGACCCACCCCTTGGAGGGGTGTGGATTTGTGTGGGCACTGGGCTGGCAGGAGGGGGACCGTACCTACTGGTGGTCCTGGACCCTTCTGCCCTAACCCCTGATGCCTAGAGTTGAACATTTTGGGTGCTTTGACAGGTATCCCAGCAGGGACAGTGCCCTTGGCGATGCCCAGGAGTATGTGTTGGTATGGAATTGTGGGTATTACCCAATCCTCTGGTGATGGAGGGGAAGTTGTTACTAATGTATCCTTGCCAATAATCTCTCTGATGCCCTAGGTGAAGGCCGTGGGTGATGTATAAGGAAAGGGGGCCTCCTGGCACCATGCATTACGCAGATTTGCAGTGTAATGGCAAGTGGAGAGAATTGTTGTTTGCTTACAATCTTTGATCTGTGTCTGATCTGCTATCCTGTATTCGCATAACCAATGGCTACATAACTGTGAGTTTTTATTCCTGGCTGATACTATACTGTGTGAATAAAAGGCTATGTTTGTGTAAAGCACCATAATTGAAGTTGTCTCTCTCCTTGGGAGGTTCCAGGTGGGAAGGGCAGAGGCTTGCTCATTGTGAGCGCGCTATAAAAGGGCCATCATTAATGTAATGGTCTTGATGCAAACTTGGCGAGTCAATCCAAGAGTGTCAGGGCTTTTTATTTTTCAATACCACTGCATTTTTGGGCGTTTGTATTTAAAAACAAAATCCTTTGCTAAACATGCACATTAAACATGGCCGTCCCAATGGGGAGCTCTAAATATGGTGGCCTGCCCTCCATCAGCATACTAGAGGCCAGAGCCGACGCTGACATGGTGGGCAGGAAGGTCAATAACCCCCGTCGTCTGTTGAAAGTGGGAAAGTCTAGTGACCTAGGATTACTTGCTTAAGCTCTAATCAGGTTTCATTATCAGGGGCTCAAATGACACATGCAGAGAATTTCTCACTTTTTTGAGTGACTGCTTGATAGCAGGAGGGCTCTGTGACTTAATGACGAGAGCACAGAGTTGATGACTCTTTACTAACTGAAATCCTCCTCCAGTTGCATGTCAGTGTGAGCCTGAGGCAGGTGGAAGAAAGCAGTGGCCTGCATTATCAGGATCAGTGCTAATGAGTGCATTCTTTTTGGAATGACTAACTTCAGGCACCCTCCTTGCTGGAAGATGGCCAGTACAAATGCGGCTGCTCGAGCGATGTTGGCATGTACCAACCTAGTTTCTGATTTATAGCCGTGCTAATTGGAGTTGTAAGACGCAAATGGCATGTGGTTTTTGGTTCCAGCTGTGGCATAGGGCATTGAGAAAACAACACAGCAGGAGGCATCGATTCCAAGCAACTTAGGTGCAGATGTTTGCCTGAGCTCTTCTGTGCCACACAACCACATGCATCGACCTGAATTTTGTAGCTTAGCTGTCAGTTCATGCTGCATACCTGGGTCTCTCATAGTGGAGGTGAAGAGACAACCCACCCATACGCATTTCTCTGGATCCACAAGGTACTACCGCCTGCATTGAAGAAATGTTTAGTGAAGAGACAGGAGGCAGATGAGATGGCACCTTAAAAATGCATTGCGGTGTTGAGGGAAAGCGAGACTGTTAGAGCTGCCCAACAACTGACCATTGCAGGCTTCCTAGATTCCTCACTGAGTTACAGCCTCCTTTATATGCCTTCTGCAAGTTGTCATGTAGACAGTGGCGGCTGGTAAGGTACGGGGTGGCGGAGCAGGGAGTGGAGGGGGGGTTGAATAATTTTAAAAAATCACTTACCTGATCTTGCCGCGTCTCTCCTCCGTCTCTGAGTCCCACGTTGTGTGAGTCTCTTCCGGAAGCAACCAGGCTCCCCATAGCCAATCACAATTCTGCAATGCAGCGTCTGATTGGTAAGCACCCAGGCTCCCCCGAGCCAAACACAATGCTGCAATGCAGCCTTGTGATTGGTCTGAGCACCGTGGTTCGGCGTTCAGCCAGGGAATTGGGGCCTGGGCATGTTCTCCAAACAGGCTGTGATGCAGAATGTAAAGTGCGCATGACTGTTTGTTCGGCCCGAGAGGGCCGGTCAAACATTCATGCGCACTTTACAGAGTGCACAACCACTCTTTCTCGATGTCAGGGGAGCCAAGCCATCCCCCGCCCTAGCCTGATGATATGAAAAGTAAAATGATAATAACTTCAGTTATTATCATTTTATTTTTCGTTTACACTGCTCCATGAGCAGTGGGGCTACTCTGGAGTCGCCACTCATGTAGAAGGCTTTTACTAGTTAAGGTTCCCTAGACTGACGTTTAATTTTTCATTTCAGGCATCATGACCCATTGAAAGATGTTGCTGTTTAGGGCCAATGATACAATTAAACGCCTTCTGCCGTTTATGCATATTGTTGTCTAGTATCATCAATGCATATTACTGTCTGATGACATTAAAGGATATTCCCTACTGGTGCCGGTGATGCATTTTGCTGTCTTTTGCCATTGATGCATATTGCAATATTGTACCATGGATGCATATTACTGCTGGTTTCTACTGATGCATAACATTTTCTGGGGGTTAAAGATACATAATATTGCCTGTGGATATTGATTGCTACTACTGCCAGTAGCCATTCATACATTATATTGTCACAGAACATTGATGCCTATTGCTATCTGAAACCTTGGGTGATGTAGTGACTTTGACTATTAATACATTTTGCTCCCTGTGGTCATTTATGCATTTTTAAGCACACACCCCTTGATACATAGTACATTCAAGGAGTAGCAATGCATATTGCCGTCTGAGGCCATTGCTGTACATTACCAGGGAGCACCAATGATACACTTAGCTGTCTGAGGCCACAGAACAATAATACTGCCTAGAGGCCTTGATGCATATTACTGCCTAGGATCATTAATGCATTTTCTTTTCTGGAGTCACTGATGCCTACTACTATCAATGCATATTGCTGTCTGGAGCTGCTGATGCTAGTTGGTGCCATTGATGCATATTACTTCCTGAAGCATCAATGCATGTTGCCCTCTAGGGCCACTTATGCATATTGCGGTCTGGGGTCATTGATGCATATTACGGTCTGGGACTATGGATGCATATTGCATACAAGACCACTCATGCATTGTCCTACCTTGATTTACTCATGCATAATATTCTACCAGGACCACTCATGCATGATGCCCCCTGGAGCCATTGAGGCTCATTACTGTAGGGATCTATTGATGTCTATTTGTACCTGGGGTCATTGTCATAATACTGTCTCGGGCAAGTGATGCATAATACTGCTTGACCTACTGAGGCGTATTAGTGTTATGGGCCATTGATGCATATTTCTGCTTGGAGAGACATAAAGCATCTTTAGCACAAGAAACGTATCCATACTGCAGCATTGGAGGCAGTGATCCATATTGCGTCCTTTGACAATTCAGGCATATTTTTGCTTCATGTCATTGATGCATAGTTGTGTATGCAGCTGAGGCAACCACTCCCAAAGGCCGCTGATGCCTGAAACTGTCTGTGACAATTGATAATTACTGATGTCTGATCTGTGACCTATGCTGCTTTTTACTGCCTGACATCGATGATGCACAGTAGTGTTTGTAGCCTTTGAAACTTTCTGAAGCCCCTATTGCTTTGAGCTGTCAAGTTCCTTTATAGGCAGATGCAAAATTTTCTGTCACCGTTTGATTTGCATATTTCATGTAATTTTGCATCACACAGTTTACACGAAATGTGATAAAGTCATACCAGTGCAACATTTTACATTGTAGAGGTCTGGTTTGAGCAGAGAATCTCTCAAGGGTGGCAGGTGAGAGGAAAGTATCTCACAAGATAAATTTTCTGCAAGAACCAGGCCCCTTGACTGTTTCTTGTGTGACTTTTGAACATGGGATATGTCCACAGGTTAATTTTTCCTAAATATACCCCAGAGAGCATTCCGTGTGAATTACTCGTTATTATGTGTAATGTTTTGAGGAAAAAAACTGTTTTGCACACCCTTAGTTCTTTATTACCTATTAATGTGTGAGTCTGCTGATGCATTTTACTGTCTGGCATCACTAACAAAAATGTCCAGGGTGATTGTTGCATAACAGAGTCACGGGGTATCAATGTCTATTACCGTTTGTGGTCATTGCTGTAATTTGCAGTTTGTGGCCAATGTTGCAAACTTCTATCTGCGGCCATTAATGTCTGTTGCTGTCTGGATCAATTCATGCACATTCAGGTCAATGATGCGGAAAACAACTGAACTCGTTGACACAGGCTACTGTCCAGGCTGTCAATTAATGTCCTGTCTGGGGCCACTGATGCATCACACTGTTAATCGGCACTGATACATATAGGTATTAAGGTTCATTGATGATTGTTAGTATCCTGTGCCATTGATGTATATATTGTTAGTGGTGTTGATGCATATAATAATGAATATATTCTCTGGTGATATTAATTCAAATGTCTGCATATTAATTAAGAGGTCATTACTGCACATTATTATATAGCCTCATGTAACTGATCAATGTTCCAACCTAAAGTCATTCGCGTGTGCGATATTAGGGTCCTCTGGTAAATATACTACCTCGTGCTGGACACGCATATGCTGCCTGGGTCTACTGATTCATTTACTTTCCACTTAATTAACACTTACTATTGTAAAGAGTCATTATTACATATACTCCTGGTGGTATGATTGGTCATGCTGCTTCATGGGTGACGTTTGGCTGTTGTGATATATATTCTCAATGTTTAATAAGAAAACTTGCACATGATTAGTTTAGTGATATTGTGGGTTTTTGTTGTATTTAATGTCACTAATGCTAATTTCACTCCCTGTGATGGCCCTGCCTATGATGTCCTTGATTAGGTAAATTAGTACTTATTCATAAGAATTTTGAGAATGTGGTCCATGTGTTCTGGGATTCAACTGGTTGGAGATGCTGACAACCAGTGAACTGCTGCTGGGAGCAATACATTAGTTTCCTAGAGTGAAGTTTGCACTGTACCCACACAGGTAGTTTTTCTTCTCAGTGAGAGGTGTGGCTCTCACAACTAGATGTGTATATTTATCAACCATTCATTTGTACTGTGTGGTGAACAAAGCAACTCTGGACGCTTCTGTAAGGTAGGAAACGTCGACTTTATTGAGAGCCAGCAGGTTAACGGACACTTCACATCTGACCAGTCGAGCAACTGACTTGACAAGAATGTTCATGCAGGAACAACACTAGAACCAACCTGAAGAGTTGTAGATGGGAAAGAGAGCAGGGAAACAAAGGAAGGGTGTGGTATTCCCAGCTGCTGTCCTTGGTTACTTGGCCTGAGCCTGGAATTCCGTGATGTCACAGGAGAGCTGGCCTCAGGCGATGGAATGTGATGTTTTGAAGGGATTTGGCAGTTGCTGCTTGCCTCCTGAACGGGATGTTGGATGGGATTCTCTCCTCCCAATAAAGCTACTTACTTCGATATAATACACATCTCCTTCTCCTTATTTCACCGTGAACCTGCTTTGTCACACTGGTGTAGTCGGTGGTATGGAGTGAGAGAATCTCAACACAGTAGCCTTCTCATCGTTCCAGATGTCAAGCTGATGAGCATCCGGCTCGTTGTCCCCTTGGTACTGTATTACGTTTTCTTTTAATGCCCTGCATGTTTGACTCGTCCACGCTTCCGCTGCTTAATGGATATGTGCGCGTGTAAAGGAGATTCAAGGCAGCCTTCTCTGAAAATTATCGCTGGCACCTAAAATAAACAAAACACCTACGCATTGCCAAGTGAGAATTATTGCCTCCGTTTATGGCAGCGCTTCTGTCTCCCACTGTGTTTGTGCGCTGAGCAACCCCTGTGGCGTCTGATTTCAATTTACGGCAGTGATTCTGTCTCCCGCTGAGTGTACATTGAAAATGAGCTGCCCGCTTCTGACTCCGGTCTCCGCCAGCGTTCCCAGTCTCCCGCTGTGCGTGTATCCTGAGCTTGTGCCTTGCCTGCAGTTCTGCGTGCCGCTCACTGCTGGGTGTTGACTCCTGAAAGGTTATGGTTCTGCGCTTGCCGCACTCAGCAGTTTACACTCACACTCCGTTTCCCGAGCAGCGCAGTGTTTTTTTTCTTCATATATTTCTCTGGCTAAACTTCATCAACCTAGCGCATTGAACCTTTGGTGCCCGTATCTTAGGTGCCTTACTCCTAGCTGTCCTGACTTGCTCCTGCACTACCACAGCTAGATGTTGTTTATGCTTCTTTGTGCTGGTGGTACGCATCTTCCCAGCTTCACCTGTGGAGGAGTTGGGAGCTGCTCCTTTCCTTCCCTTGCTTGCTGTCTTGCTCACCTTATTGTCGACGCAAGCACTCTGTTTCTCCTCCCTATTTGTTTAAAGCGCACCGTTTCAGTGGTGCACACACTGGTGCTGAAGTTACGCCTTCCTGTCTGCAAAAGCACACATTTGAAAGTGGTGCGCACACTGTGTTCTCCTCATTTGTGGGTGGCTGTTATTTGCATGTCCTCCTGACTGTTTGTTTAAAGCGCACCGTTTCAGTGGTGTGAACACTGGTGCTGAAAATTTATCTTTACTTCACATTTGCGCACCGTTTCAGTGGTGCGCACACTGGTGCTGGAGTTGTGCATTGCGCTGGACCTTCACTTGTGATACACTGTGTTGATCCTTGTTTTCATATTGTGGCTTTGCATTTACCTTGTGTCCTTTAACCTGTTTTCTTATATACTATGCAAAACATCACACCTCCACCGTTTTTCCTAGCAGCGGCAGGTACTGCTCCGATTAGGTGGCAGAAATGGAAGAAAGTCTTCAAGAGGTATGCCAAGGTGTGTGGTGCAACCTTGAGCGCAGACAGAAAGGCCTCATTGCTGCTGCATTGTTTGGGTCTGGAAGGGCAAGAAATATTTGATCATTTGCCCGCCCCTTCGCAATCTGACTTAGAAGATTTCAATGAATGTGAATTATGTCTTAAAAAACTTAACACTCATTTTCTTCCAAAAGTCAGTACCATTCTCGAACGTTACCACTTTGCCTGGAGATTTCAAAACCCCGAGGAGTCTGTTGAAGAGTATGTTACTAATTTACGTAAACTAGCTTCTACATGCAAATTTGGTAATTTATCTGATGAACGAGTCAGGGATCAGTTCATGGTGGGTTGTGGTATAGAAATGGTAAGAGAAGAGCTTTGGTTGAAAGATGATCATATTCTGGATGAGGTCCTCATGGTTGCCAAACGCATTGAACATTCCATTAGGTGCATTGGTGTGATAAAGAAAGAAAAAGATAAGAATCAGACAGTTAACTTAATTAAAGAAAAGGGTAAGAAAGTTTTTGTGAAACCAGATATTGGAGGCCACAAAAGCATCACTCCGACAGTACATAGATGTTACCGGTGCAACTCATCCACTCATCTTGCTAATGATAAAAAGTGTCCTGCCCTCAAATTAACTTGTTCTAAATGCAATAAGAAAGGTCATTTAGCGTCTGTTTGTAAATCTAAAGGGGCTACTGTTAAGGAGATCTGTGTTAGTGATGATTCTGGTCCTGAGTGTAACGATTTCATGTGTGGTCAGATTGTTCTTCAAGCGAGTGACCACAGTAATAACAGACACAGCCCTGTTGATGCCATTTGTGTAGAAGGAGAGACAACTGATTTTCTCTTTGATTCAGGGGCAAAAATTACCATTGTTTCCAATGAATTATTTTCTAACAAGTTGGCTCATAAAGCCAAGTTACTTCAACCTGACATCAATCCATGTGCTTACGGTGGGGAGCCCATAAAATTACGCGGCTATTTCACTGGGGTCATAGATTACAAACAACGTCTCACTTGCGGCAAAGTGTATGTTTCTAAAAAGGGTGACAGCATAATTAGTTGGGCACACCAAGGCGATCTCTGTGTTATGCTTGATCCTGGTAGCACCACACCTATTAAGCTTAAAGTTCGGCCCATCTTCGATGTTAATTCTGTTTCTGATTCTTTATTGCTGTCACAGCTGAAATCTGATTTTCCGAAGGTATTCAAGGATGACTTGGGTTGCTTGAAATCTTATAAGCACGAGATAAAGTTGGTTGATCAAGCAAAACCTGTGTGTTGTAAGGTTAGAAATATTCCCATTGCCATTCGCGAGGAGGTGAAGAAAGATCTTATGAAGCACAAAGCTGAGGGTATAATTGAGGAAGTTGAAGGAACCCAGTGGCTTGCTCCCATAGTCGCTGCAAGGAAGTCCAATGACAAGTTACGTCTCTGTGTGGACCTTAGGCATTTGAACAAGTGCATTGTGGTCGACAGGTATCCCCCCCTAACATCTCTGAATTGATCATGTTGTTGGGAGGTGCCACTGTCTTCAGTACCATTGACTTAACTAGTGCATACCACCAGATCAAGCTTATGGAATCTTCTAGGGATCTTACCACATTTATAACGCCCTTTGGTACCTTTCGATTTGTTTGCCTGCCTTTTGGGCTTGTATCCGCCTCTTCTGTCTTTCAGCGTGCCATGGAAAGGGTTCTTGATGGCACAACTGGTGTTTGTGTTTATCAGGATGATAGCTTGATTTTTGGAAAAAATTCTGTTGAGCACGACATCAGACTAAGGGAGGTGTTGAGCACTGTATCTGATTGGAATCTCACTGTGAAAGCTGAAAAATGCTAATTTGGTACCAATTCCATAACATATCTTGGTCCCATTGTGTCCAGTGAGGGCATTGTTGCCAAAGATGAGTTGGTTGGCACTATCATGCATAGGAGTTCTCCCACTTCTCGAGAGGATTTAATGACTTTTTAGGAATGATTGAGTTTTATTCCAAATTCATTAAAGGTTTTGCTGAACTCAGTGCCAACATGAGATCACGCTTGAGGAAAGGTTCTGTGTTTGCTTGGGATTCCTTGTGCAAAGAAGAATTCCAGTCTCTCAAGCTTCATCTCAGCATGGCTCCAAAACTAAAGAATTGTGAACCCCACAGGAGGTCAATTGTAACTACTCATGCTAGTCTCAAGGACTTGGGTGCTGTCCTCCAACAGGCGGGAGAGTTTGGATCAGAGACCATCATGTTCCTTTCTAGAGCATTAAAGGACACAGAGGTAAACTACTCTGTTATTGAAAGGGAGGCTTTGGCTGTGTGCTGGGCAGTTCTTTTGTCATACGAACTGATCACAAACCTCTTGTAGAGACTTTCACAAAGAAAGGTGTGGACTTAATATATCCAGTTGTATTACCAAGTGGGTCATTGCTTTACAAGAGTATGATTTCAATGTTGAGTACCTACCTAGTGTTTGTAACACTGTTGCTGACACTCTTTCCAGGTTGGTCCCTAGTGTTGAATGTGGTTTGGATTCTGATGAATTTACAGATGATGACTCCGTCTGCGTTTGTGGAGTCAGCAAGTTTTCTGAAGATAGATGGCGTGAGGAGTTAGCTAAGGACGTTGTGCTGGTTGAGGTGATGAGGTGCATGACTGAGGGTTGGAGCAAGAAAAAGCAAGCCTCTGATGTGTGTCGAAATTACTGAGTTGTACGTGATGAATTGTCTGTTAACAATGGCTTGTTGTTCAGGGGGACAAAGCTTAACCCTCCATCTAACCTCTGATGTGAAATAATGGATCTCACCCATGAGACACATCAAGGTATGACCAAATGCAAAGAGCGTGTGCGAATGTTGTATTGGTGGCCTGGCATGGACAAACACATAGAGCGTTTGGTGCGTGACTGTTCCATATGTGCTTGGAGCAACAAGTCAAAGCAACCAAGGGTTCAACCCATGGTGGCGAGGAACTTGCCTTCATGTCCTTGGCAGGATATCGGTCTAGATATTGGGCGCCCTATTCATGATCAAAGAAGATTATCTTACCTTACTGTGGTACTGGAAATGTTCTCCAGAAGTTGTGAGGTTTTCTTCCAAGCTCTATAGAAAGCAGAGATGTAATTAAGTCCCTTAACTGTTTGTTTGCCAGGAAGGCTTTCCCCACTCTATCCTTACTGATAATGGGGTGCAGTTGTCATCAAAGGAGATGGTTGATTTTCTTCAAGTAAGAGAAATAACTCGCAAAAAGTGTGTGTTGTACCATCCAGACACCAATGGAGTGGTTGAATGCCTCTACAGAGTCATTAAGGAAACTGTTTCTTTGGCGAAATCCAATGCTATGGATTGGAAGGCGTAGATTTGCAAAATGATTGAAATGTACAGAGTTACTCCACATTGTACTACAGGGAAGACCCCATTTGAGCTGTTTCGAGGTAGGCTTCCCAACACCTTCATTGAACCTTCATGGATGAATGTGAATCTTGATTGGCGCAAACGTGAGGAACGGAAAATTTGTTCAAGGAAAATTAACGTTGATTCCAGAAAGGCTGTGAAGGTAACAAAGGTGCGTGTGGGGATCTCGTCATGATTAAAAATCCCAGGAAGAGCAGCCATTCCAAATTTTCAAAGCCTATTCGTGTCATTAAAACTTTTACAAATGCTGTGAAAACCCAAGACCACAGAATATGGAATCTGAATCATGTGGTGGTTTGTAGTGGCAACACGGGTGGGGGTGACACAGTACCAGCGGAACTCGGAACTCACCGGAGCTTCTGGTGACAATACTGGTGGTGAAGGCTGCAGAAAATCTTCTGGTGCATCACGGCGTGTGGTCAAAAGACCTGGTTATTTGAAGGATTATGTTTAATTTAGCTTGCAAATTTTGTGTTTTTTTTTCTTTCTTCTTTATTCCTTTACATCCTTGTATTTCTCTTTATGTTGATAAGGGAGGGAGGTGCGTGGTATTCCCAGCTGCTGCCCTTGGTTACTTGGCCTGAGCCTGGAACTCCGTGATGTCACAGGAGAGCTGGGCTCAGGCGATGGAATGTGATGTTTTGAAGGGATTTGGCAGTTGCTGCTTACCTCCTGACTGGGATGTTGGATGGGATTCTCTCCTCCCAATAAAGCTACTTACTTCGGTATAATACGCATCTCCTTCTCCTTATTTCACTGTGAACCTGCTTTGTCACAAAGGAAAACGGCATAACTTAAGAGTATGACAGCATAACTTATAAGTATAACATACTGTATGCTGATCTGGCCTTGCACCATTTGTTACCCCTGTCTTTACCAAGCGATGAGTGTCCTCACTGTGGTCCTGCCTTATTTTCAATACAGGACGTCCACCCTAATCATAGCATACTGCCTATGTCATTGTTTGTACTAGACAGATCTTCTCAATGAGCATATAGATTCTGCAGACTTCTTTTTAAAGCAACTATGAATGCCTTTATATCGCCACTATCTTCACCTGAGAGCCAAAAGGTGACAAGCAGACTCCCTGATGAATGATTATGAGCAGATCTCTTCAAGCACATTATCAAAGCCTTAAGCACATCCAGGCTAAGGGAAAATGAGAGACAACGGAAAACATGCACAATACAATCCCAGGAGTGATAGAAGGGGGAAAGAAAATTAGGATGCCAAACTGGGTCCAAGTAAAGAAAGAGGCAATTGTTTTCACCAAGCTGCATCCATGCATGAAGAAAAATGCAATTCCGCAGTTTTGTTGCTGAGGTCATGGTAGCCAAATGGTTCACCTTCCTAATTTTGGGTAGGCTGAATACAGATGTTCAAAAACATGAACATGACATTCCTCCACTGCTAAAGAAAAGTCTCATGCAGACCCTAGGATCTACAGAGAGGGTAAGAAAAGCAAATATAAGAAGCAAATGAGCCATCAACAGATTTGCTTCACACAGACACCTTCCCCCTCCACTAAACTTCCCTAGTGTTTACTGGCCGGCTGAACTGCTGCTCACTAGGTAGATGAGGTAGCACCATAAACTCCTGAAGAAATTCCAAAAGAAACAAATTCTGAAGAGGTTATAAAACAGACAAAACCTCAGAAAATTGACGAAAAAATACCCTTAGGAGAACACCAGTTCTGCAATTAAGTTCCAGCTCCTTCCGCACAATTTTAAAATGAACAGTTATCAATAACATTACCATAGAAATCTCTATGGAGGGATTTTGAAGTCTTATACCCTACGGCTCCACCTCCTGTTTCAAGATTGAGTTGCTGAAAGAATAAATCCCGGCTAGAATGAAAAACACTGCAGGTAGACGGCACAGCTATCTTCATTACAGATCGTCTGTAATCTATCGGAGAATTGCAAAACACCAATTTGGAGTCCCTAATAGCACAACCACACCCATTTACGTGTCCTGCTTCCTGGTCTGCAGAAGAATCAGAGGAGTTAAAGGAAAATGAGTTAAGGCATACACATGTCCTGTCCACCAGGATCATATGTTTGTCGCCAGAATATTGATGGCACAGAATATTGAGGACAAAGTAGCAAAACCAAAATATTGACAGGTAAGTAAAAATAGATTTTCTATACCTAGCTTCCCATATATGTTCCATTGGAGACATATATTTATTCAAGCAACGTAGATGTGGAGTTAGGAATAGTAAATCTGTACTTCCCAATATGCACTTAAATTTTGATACTTTGCCCCTCCAAATTCTCTCCATGATATTCTTGTAGGGGTTCACTGACAGAATATCGACACCTAAAATATCCCCATACCACAATATCAAGTTTGAAATATTGATGTCAAAAATATCAACATCCTATATATATAATGGTAAGTACAAAAATATCTAAAAAAAATATTGATGTCAAAAATATAGTTGTACGAAGTATCGTTTTTATATATATATATATATATATATATTATCTACTGGCGGTCGCCAGTAGATAGTTATAGTTAGGACCTATTTTCCATAGGAAATCCGCAACATTCTATTTGAAATAACTCTCTTGCCGGTTGACGAATCTTCACGAAATTTTCAAACTTTATGGCCCGCTCCGGTCGGCTCCTATCCTGAAAGTCTCGGTTTGATTCGTCAAGCGGGGGCTGAGATAAAAGGGGGTCCCAAAACGTGTTTTCCCCATTCATTTTCCCATAGGAAACTTTAGCCACGGCTAAAGCCCGAACTGCTGAACGGAATTACACCAAATTTGGCAAAGAGGTAGTTCTTGGTTCAGAAAGAACCCTTTTTGTTAAATGGTGTAAATCCGTTCAGTAGTTTCTGAGAAAATCAAAAGGAAAATCACATATATATCTATGGCTGCATAGGGTCCGCGCACCCTCCCGATCACGAGCTGCATGCTAATTGGCTGTCAACACTCCAAACCGGGAAGTGTTGGCAGCCATCTTGTTCCTCGGTAGAACCGGGGAACAAGAAAAGAGAAAAACAAGTGCGCAAAGCGCAAAAAGGGGGCAGGGTAGAAACACCCTGACCCCCTAGGCCTGCTCAGGGGGTCCTGAAAAATCGTCAAAAACGCGCTGGGTGCGCGGATCCTGCCCGCGCTTCGTTGTTAATTGGCCCCCGGGTGGGCCAAGTCCCGGGGGCATGCGGGGTTTATTTATAATATGTGGGGGAGCCTCTAAGGCCCCCCCAAGCCCCGGGGACCGCCACCCCCCGGGGCTTTAAAAACAAATGGTGCGTGAGGGCTCTCGGCCCTCCCCCAGCCCCCGGGGACCACCACCCCCCGGGGCTTCTTTTTTTAAATTAAAATTGCCTGGGTGGGGGGGCTCCAGCCCCCCCACATGCCCCGGTGACCGCCACCTCCCGGGGCCCTAAAGATTTAAATATGGGGGTCCGTTATGGACCCCAGAGCCCGAGGACCACCACCTCCCGGGGGCTTTGAATAAGTTGGGAGGGGGCCACGCGGCCCCACTCCTGGAAGCCCTTGATGGCCCTGGGGACCACCACCCCCCAGGGCCGGCTCTCCTGCAGTGTCCCAGGGTGCCTACCCCGGGACACTGTAGTTTGCTATGACAGGATGGGAGCCTCGCGGCTCCGTCCTGTCATAGCAAACTGCTTTGGATATTGGAAGAGAGAGCAGGAAACCTGCTCTCTCTTCCAATATCCAAAGCACATTGCTTTTCCACACAGGGAGCTGCATGTTAGCAGCTCCCCATGTGGAAAAGCAATACCGGCTCCCGCAGGACGCGGGGAGCCGGCAGGGTCCTTTGGGGGAGTTGGGGTCCCCCCACGGACCCCAAAGGATAGGGCCAGCCCCGGGGGATGGGGTCCCCAGGGCAAGTAGTGGCCCAAGAGGGGGGCCACGCGGCCGCCCTCCACAAAAATAATTAAAACATTTTTTTTTAAAAGGCCGGCCCCGGGGAGGGGGTCCCCGGGGCCAATAGAGGCCTTAGGAGGGGGCCACGCAGCCCCCTCCTCCAAAATTATTTTTAAAAGCGGCCATGCCCGGGGGATGGGGTCCCCGGGGCCGGAATAGGCCACGGGAGGGGGCCACGCGGCCCCCTTCCCCTACAGTATTTTATTTTTTTTAAATGGAAAAAGGCATCAGGCCCTGGGGGATGGGTTCCCCAGGGCCCCAAAAGTAAAAGAAGGGGGCCACACAGCCCCCTTCAAAAAAACAAAAAGAAAGAAAAAGACACGATCGAGCGTCAGGCCCCGCCCCCTCCCTTAACCACTCTGCAAACGTGCGCAGTGGTGCGTTTTAAATTGGGGAAATAATTCCCATTCAATACTGGGGGTCCCTGGGGGCCAACTAGCCCACCAGGTACCTCCAGTAAGTGCCACAGGGCTGGGTTGCAGAGAGGTGGTCCAGGCCACGTCCCTTTTTACACCTCTCTGCCACGCAGCTCTGTGGCGCTTACTGGAGGTACTTGGTGGGCTAGTTGGTCCACAGGGACCCTCAGGATTCAAGGGGACTTAATCCCCCAACTTAAAATGCGCCACGGGGTGCGTTTGCACAGTGGTGAAGGGAGGGGGCGGGGCTTCAGGTGACATGTGTGCAAACAGGCCCCGTGGCGCGTTTTAAGATGGGGATTTAAATCCCCTTCAATCCTGAGGGTCCCTGGGGGCCAACTAGCCCACCAGGTAACTCCAGTAAGCGCCACGGAGCTGCGTTGCAGAGTGTTGTAAAAAGGGGCGTGGCCTCTGAACACCTCTCTGCAATGCAGCTCTCTGGCGCATACTGGAGGTATCTGGTGGGCTAGTTGGCCCCTAGGGACCCTCGGGATTGAGGAGGAATTAATTCTCCAACTTAAAACGTGCCACAGGGCGTGTTTGCAGACATGTCACCTCAGGCCCCACCGCCTTCCTTCACCATTGTGCAAATATTCCTGTAAAACCAGCCGAACTATGAATTCCGATTTACTCACCTGTTATCAGGAGAGACCTCAGTGCTGCATCTTTGAGCCCAGTACTGATCCTGAAAAGTAATTTTAACCGTACTTACCAGTAACTTGAATTTCATTCCATAGGATATCATTGCCTGGTTTCACTTGGAAATTCTTCTAAGTGTCGATTTTTGAAACTTACAAATATTCCTCTAAAATCAGCAGAACTACGAATTCCGATTTACTCACCTGTTATCAGGAGAGACCTCAGTGCTGCATCCTTGAGCCCAGTACTGATCCTGAAAAGTAATTCTAACCGTACTTACTAGTAACTCGATTTTCCTTCCATAGGCTAACATTGACTGGTTTCACTTGGAAATTCTTCAAAGTGTGGAGTTTTGGAACTTTATAATATTCCTCTAAAATCAGCCGAACTACGAATTCCGATTTACTCACCTGTTATCAGGAGAGAACCCAGTGCTGCATCTTTGAGCCCAGTACTGATCCTGAAAAGTAATTTTAACCGTACTTACCAGTAACTTGAATTTCCTTCCATAGGATATCATTGCCTGCTTTTTGCTGAAAAAGTTTCTAAGTGTCGATTTTTGAAACATACAAATATTCCTCTAAAACCAGCTAAACTACGAATTCCAATTTACTCACCTGTTATCAGGAGTGACCTCAGGGCTGCATCTTTGAGCCCAGTACAGATCCTGAAAAGTAATTCTGACCGTACTTACCAGTAACTTGAATTTCCTTCCATAGGCTAACATTGACTGGTTTCACTTGGAAATTCTTCTAAGTGTGGAGTTTTGGAACTTTATAATATTCCTCTAAAATCAGCTGAACTACGAATTCCGATTTACTCACCTGTTATCAGGAGAGAACCCAGTGCTGCATCTTTTAGCCCAGCACTGACCCTGAAAAGTAATTCTAACTGTACTTACCAGTAACTTGTATTTCCTTCCATAGGAATCCATTGTCTGGTTTTCAGCAGAAAAGTTTCAAAGTGTCGATTTTCACAAACTACAAATATTCCTTAAAATCGCATGTATGACTTAAACGCATTCTTTCAACTGTTTACAGGAGATGCACCAGTGCTGGATTCAGGATCCACCACTGAGTAAGAAAAAGTAACGATAACACTACTTACCTGCTAAGTGAATTTCCTCCCATAGGATAACATTGGTGATTCTATGTGTAAAAGTTTCTTAGTGTCAACTTTTAAAATACAATAATATTCCTTAAAAATCACTACTGTAACCAAAACGCTTTTACTCAACTGTTTACAGGAGATGTCCCAGGACTGAATCTAGGATCCAGTCCTGTGGTTAGAAAAGTAATCCATAAAGTAACTAATTGCATTTAACTAGAAATTCACATTGAGCTCAATGTTGCATTGTGTTTGAAATTGTGTTGCCCATTGCAACAACTTTAACTACTATACTTAAAACTCTATTGCCTATTTGCAAACTATTTAAACTAAAGTAATTCATTCTGAGAAAGTATATTTTGTAATGTAATGTATAATGTAATTACAATGTAATTTAATAAATAAAATATCTAAAATTAAATAGTTTTACAAAATGTAGTAAATCAGTATCAAAAAAATAAATATAACAATTAATACATTTAAAAATTGTCATTTACAAAACCTTTGAAATTCACTGAAAAAACCATAGGTTTTAGGGCGTTATAGTTAGAAATTAGCATTTAAAAAACCTTTGAAATTCACTGAAAAAACCATAGGTTTCAGGCACGTTATAGTTAGAAATTAGCATTTAAAAAACCTTTGAAATTCACAGAAAAAACCATAGGTTTCAGACACGTTATAGTTAGAAATTAGCATTTAAAAAACCTTTGAAATTCACTGAAAAAACCATAGGTTTTAGGGACAGTTATAGTTAGTTGGACATTGCACTCGTACAAAACCCGTGAAATTCCCCCGTTATAGTTAGTTCAGCTAACTATAACTCGCGCCCCATAATGCACTGCTGATGACGTCACATATTACATCACTCATGACATGGTCAGTGACATCACTGATGACATCTCAAATGACATCACTGATGACATCACTGATGACATCATCCACGTGATAATCTGATGCACCTCCTCACACCCTAATATAACCTTTGATACACCCACTCTAAATTACAGACTGCCATTCGCAAAACCATAGACACTCCAACACCAATAACTACATACCCACTCACTGATTCTTAGGTCTACACACACACATCCACTCACTCACCCGTACAGTCACTCATACTTATGGTCACTCAGTACAGGACTATCATATGCACTCTTACTCCTATATAGACACTCAAACACCGCCACTCATCCATAGAGGTACTCACACACCTAGTCAGTCATGCAAATAATTAAACACACTGCCATTTACTCACCTATACACTTATACACACACCAGATCACTTAATCATACAAATACTAGCACATTGTTACGCTCTTATACAATCACTGATACAAGCACACACTCATCCATACAGCCACTATCACAATCACTCACTCTAAACATAGCTATTTATATACTCCAACACACATATATACTGCCTTTCACATATGTAGTTACTCACACATGTACCACTGGGACATACATTCACTCACTAACACACTCTTACACACACTTACCCACCCATACAGTCTATCACAGATGCACTCTTGAAACCATCCACCCAGTGAATCACCCACTCACACATCTATGCACAGAGTCGCACACACCCCTCCCACACAAACACTCAGGCACCCATACAGATACTCAGACAACCATTCAATAACTCATATAGACACTCATGTAGCTATTCACAAACACATGCAGCCACTTACACAGCAACAGACAGACGGATACAGACATTCACCCAGTTTAGTCACTAACCCATGCATTCAGTAAGATACGTTAAATCACTCACTTATAGAGTCAGTCACGCACCTACTAAATCATCCATACAGACACTTATACACCCACTCATTCTTCAATACGCCTTTCCCTATATATATTAAAAATATTTAAACTTTACAGAAACACACAGTCACTGCATGATGTCATCAGTGATGTCATTTGAGATGTCATCAGTGATGTCATCAGTGATGTCACTGACCATGTCATGAGTGATGTAATATGTGACGTCATCAGCAGTGCATTGCGGGGGCGCGAGTTATAGTTAGCTGAACTAACTATAACGGGGGAATTTCACGGGTTTTGTACGAGTGCAATGTCCAACTAACTATAACTGTCCCTAAAACCTATGGTTTTTTCAGTGAATATATATATATATATGTATATATTATCTACTGGCGGTCGCCAGTAGATAGTTATAGTTAGGACCTATTTTCCATAGGAAATCCGCAACATTCTATTTGAAATAACTCTTGCGTCGGTTGACGAATCTTCACGAAATTTTCAAACTTTATGGCCCGCTCCGGTCGGCTCCTATCCTGAAAGTCTTGGTTTGATTCGTCAAGCGGGGGCTGAGATAAAAGGGGGGTCCCAAACCGTGTGTTTTCCCCATTCATTTTCCCATAGGAAACTTTAGCCACGGCTAAAGCCCGAACTGCTGAACGGAATTACACCAAATTTGGCAAAGAGGTAGTTCTTGGTTCAGAAAGAACCCTTTTGTTAAATGGTGTAAATCCGTTCAGTAGTTCCTGAGAAAATCAAAAGGAAAATCACATATATATCTATGGCTGCGTAGGGTCCGCGCACCCTCCCGATCACGAGCTGCATGCTAATTGGCTGTCAACACTCCAAACCGGGAAGTGTTGGCAGCCATCTTGTTCCTCGGTAGAACCGGGGAACAAGAAAAGAGAAAAACAAGTGCGCAAAGCGCAAAAGGGAGCAGGGTAGAAACACCCTGACCCCTAGGCCTGCTCAGGGGGTCCTGAAAAATCGTCAAAACGCGCTGGGTGCGCGGATCCTGCCGCGCTTCGTTGTTAATTGGCCCCCGGGTGGGCCAAGTCCCGAGGGCATGCGGGGTTTATTTATAATATGTGGGGGAGCCTCTAAGGCCCCCCCAAGCCCCGGGGACCGCCACCCCCCGGGGCTTTAAAAACAAATGGTGCAGGAGGGCTCTCGGCCCTCCCCCAGCCCCCGGGGACCACCACCCCCCGGGGCTTCTTTTTTTAAATTAAAATTGCCTGGGTGGGGGGGCTCCAGCCCCCCCACATGCCCCGGTGACCGCCACCTCCCCGGGGCCCTAAAGATTTAAATATGGGGGTCCGTTATGGACCCCCAGAGCCCCGGGGACCACCACCTCCCGGGGGCTTTGAATAAGTTGGGAGGGGGGCCACGCGGCCCCCCTCCTGGAGCCCTTGATGGCCCTGGGGACCACCACCCCCCAGGGCCGGCTCCTGCAGTGTCACGGGGTGCCTACCCCTGGGACACTGTAGTTTGCTATGACAGGATGGGAGCCTTGCGGCTCCCGTCCTGTCATAGCAAACTGCTTTGGATATTGGAAGAGAGAGCAGGAAACCTGCTCTCTCTTTCAATATCCAAAGCACATTGCTTTTCCACACGGGGAGCTGCATGTTAGCAGCTCCCCATGTGGAAAAGCAATACCGGCTCCCGCAGGACTCGGGGAGCCGGCAGGGTCCTTTGGGGGAGTTGGGGTCCCCCCACGGACCCCAAAGGATAGGGCTAGCCCCGGGGGATGGGGTCCCCGGGGCAAGTAGTGGCCCAGGAGGGGGGCCACGCGGCCCCCCTCCGCAAAAATAATTAAAACATTTTTTTTTTAAAAGGCCGGCCCCGGGGGATGGGGTACCCGGGGCCAATAGAGGCCTTAGGAGGGGGGCCATGAAGCCCCCCTCCTCCAAAATTATTTTTTAAAAAGCGGCCATGCCCCGGGGGATGGGGTCCCCGGGGCCGGAATAGGCCACGGGAGGGGGGCCACGCGGCCCCCTTCCCCTACAGTATTTTTTTTTTTAAATGGAAAACGGCATCAGGCCCTGGGGGATGGGGTCCCCAGGGCCCCAAAAGTAAAAGAAGGGGGCCACACAGCCCCCTTCAAAAAAAACAAAAAGAAAGAAAAGACACGATTGAGCGTCAGGCCCCGCCCCCTCCCTTAACCACTCTGAAAACACGCGCTGTGGCGCGTTTTAAATTGGGAAATAATTCCCATTCAATACTGGGGGTCCCTGGGGCCAACTAGCCCACCAGGTACCTCCAGTAAGTGCCACAGGGCTGGGTTGCAGAGAGGTGGTCCAGGCCACGCCCCTTTTTACACCTCTCTGCAACGCAGCTCTGTGGCGCTTACTGGAGGTACTTGGTGGGCTAGTTGGTCCCCAGGGACCCTCAGGATTCAAGGGACTTAATCCCCCAACTTAAAACGCGCCACGGGGTGCGTTTGCACAGTGGTGAAGGGAGGGCGGGGCTTCAGGTGACATGTGTGCAAACAGGCCCCATGGCGCGTTTTAAGATGGGGATTTAAATCCCCTTCAATCCTGAGGGTCCCTGGGGGCCAACTAGCCCACCAGGTAACTCCAGTAAGCGCCACAGAGCTGCGTTGCAGAGTGTTGTAAAAAGGGCCGTGGCCTCTGAACACCTCTCTGCAATGCAGCTCTCTGGCGCATACTGGAGGTATCTGGTGGGCTAGTTGGCCCCTAGGGACCCTCGGGATTGAGGAGGAATTAATTCTCCAACTTAAAATGCGCCACAGGGCGTGTTTGCAGACATGTCACCTCAGGCCCCACCCCCTTCCTTCACCATTGTGCAAATATTCCTGTAAAATCAGCCGAACTATGAATTCCGATTTACTCACCTGTTATCAGGAGAGACCTCAGTGCTGCATCTTTGAGCCCAGTACTGATCCTGAAAAGTAATTTTAACCGTACTTACCAGTAACTTGAATTTCCTTCCATAGGATATCATTGCCTGGTTTCACTTGGAAATTCTTCTAAGTGTCGATTTTTGAAACTTACAAATATTCCTCTAAAATCAGCAGAACTACGAATTCCGATTTACTCACCTGTTATCAGGAGAGACTTCAGTGCTGCATCTTTGAGCCCAGTACTGATCCTGAAAAGTAATTCTAACCGTACTTACCAGTAACTCGAATTTCCTTCCATAGGCTAACATTGACTGGTTTCACTTGGAAATTCTTCTAAGTGTGGAGTTTTGGAACTTTATAATATTCCTCTAAAATCAGCCGAACTACGAATTCCGATTTACTCACCTGTTATCAGGAGAGAACCCAGTGCTGCATCTTTGAGCCCAGTACTGATCCTGAAAAGTAATTTTAACCGTACTTACCAGTAACTTGAATTTCCTTCCATAGGATATCATTGCCTGCTTTTTGCTGAAAAAGTTTCTAAGGGGCTCATTACGATACCCGGCGTAAAAAAATCCGCCAGGCATGGAAGCGGCAAAAATCCGCCTGCACACACCGCCTGAACACCGACCACGCCATTACGATTACACAAACCGAAAACCGCCATCGGCGGAAAAATCACACAAAATACCGCCCGCCATCGTCCGAGTCGGAGTCAAACCGCCCGCCACGGACGGAAACACGCACGACAACACAAAACCGCCCGCCCACACGGCCGACACACCGCACGTGAAATTACGATCGCACCGCCATGAGCGCGGGAAAACAACAAATATACCGCCCGCCAGCGCAAACAACGCCGATGAGAATCGACACGGCAGAAGCCATGGCGCCCACGTACCTGCACAGAAACCATCCGCACACAAAACCAATAGCACACAACATGGCCAACAAGTCCACACAGCAAGGCACACACAAATACACAAGCACAGTACACATCCCGAAAACACCCCCGGACAAACAAAAAATACAAAGGCCAGAACCCCAGACACAACACACCTGAAAACAACAGACCATGAGGACACACCCACATAGGTGAGTACAAAAGCAGCACTCCCACAGACCACAACCCCTTGCTACATTGCAAACCAGAGAGGAGAGGAGAGGACACAGTGACACAGCAAGGACAGCAGCACACCACAGAAACGCACACATCACTACCACCACCACCACCACCACCACCACCACCACCACCACCACCAAACACCACCACCACCACCACCACCACCACCACACCCCGGCACCACAAACCCCCTGCACATTACACAACACACACCGCACCAGCACCACAAACACCATGGCACCACAAAGGATGCCCAAGTTCACGCCCATGGAGCTGACGGTCATGGTCGACGAGATCATCAAGGTGTACCCACAAATCTATGGGAACATGGTCCAGCACACACCACTAGCCACCAGAAACAGAATGTGGACCCGGATCGTAGACCAGGTCAATGCAGTCGGGACCCTGCCCAGGAACAGAACCGAGATAAACAAACGTTGGAATGACGTAAAGAGCCTGGTCAAGAAGAAGGAGGGCAAAAACAGAGAGCTGGCTGCCGTCACTGGCGGAGGGAATCCCGCGCTCTTTAAGACCTTCAAAGCGTGGGAGGAGAAGGTGCGAGTCGTAATACATCCGGAGATCCTCGCCGGATTAGCAGAGGAGTGGAGGCTGGTAAGTACAAACTAATGTATACCAGCACACCGCTATGTACTCACATGCGCAACTACCATGCCACAGCTCCCAGGGACAAACACCCCCATGTCCAGCACACAATACACAACACATCACACGCACATGCAACAGACACTACCACACACAGCCCAAACCGAACAACTGTAAGATGCGTGGGGACATGTGTACACTAAGCCAGCCACGTAACCACCAACAGGTCCCCAAATATGCCAGAAGCGCCACAACGAGCACCCACCACACCCATGTGTCCGCCACAGCTGCACTAACCGACAAGTAACAGGTAAGTGGCAGGAACACAAAGTGCAGTGGGTGGGACGGTGGACAGCCCAAGTACAACACACACCAGGCCCCAGTCCCACAGCACAGCAAGGAGGAGCATCCCCCACACCCCACAGCCACGTGTCAGCCACCGCAGTGCACAACGACAGCCGAAAGGCAGACATCACGGTCCACAGCAATCGGTGTCAGTGGGTGTCCAGCCACCCCACGACCCACAACACCCCCCACCCCCACAGACCTGCAACATGGAGCACCCCCGCTTAGAGCCATGTGGCATCCAGTACAGTGCACGCACGAACAACTTGCAGGTGGGAAACTGGACAGGGCTGGATTACTGGAGGCATGAGGACCATAACACGACCAACACATGGGACATGTCACGTAGCAGACGAACACGCAGCACCGCCCACCGTCACGAACAAGTGAACAATGTGCACACGGACATGAACAGCAGACTCACACCCCACATGACCCATCACAGACATAGCAACACCCAAGGAGCCACGTCTGCATGCACAAGCCACACTGAATATAGTCCCACACGGCAGCCACTGTGCAACTCATCACACACAACCGAAACACCATTGAAGTCCTGTCCATGTAGCCCCCACTGCCTGTCAACCACACACCCCACAACTACGCCTATGTAAGACAAACAACACTAGACGCAACAGAGCGGAACAACAGAAATGCACACGAACACCACTGAACCCATCAAACTCACAGACACACCATGCACATACAACATACCATCCATCCCATCCGTCAGCCCCAGTCACATGAAAGGCATGTCATCCGCACAGCTGCCACACATACAGCAGTCACGCTAAGACACATGCCCATGACCAACCATGTGCCAGAAGTCAATTAAGCGCACGACACACTGTGAGCAACAACACACAACATGGGCCACCCCCGAGCACTGCAGTGATGCACATGGCACAGGGCAGCACGCACACCAAGGAGATGGGACAACTGCAATACGTTGGCTGGCACACAACTATCACTCACTCATAACGATGCGTCCAATGCCATGTCCAGTAACCACAACAGACAGCAAATATGCAGGGCATGTCAGGCATGCACACACCTCAGACCATGCACTGTCATGCTGCCACAACACATGTCACGTTCGGCACCCATGGCTCACAGCATGTACCCCAAAAGCATATCCCTCCCAAATGCGAATCTGGGGCATGGCCCCATGTTGCCATATGCGTTCCTAAGCGTTCCATTTGAACCCCAAAAGCATATCCCCTCCCAAATGCGAATCTGGGGCATGGCCCCCATGTTGCCATATGCGTTCCTAAGCGTTCCATTTGAACCCCAAAAGCAAAGTACAAACCAGACCCAGGATGGGCCAGGAGCCCGCATACACCAGAGTCACAATGAGTAGGGGCAAAGCAACACACCCATCGGCATGGCCAATCCGTCCCATGCCACATGTGCACAGCACACAGTCCCATTGCCTAGCACACACAACTACAGATGCCACAGCCACACACTCGCCTCCGGGAAACCCATGTACGAGATTGCACGAACTGCCAATGTCAGACGACTAATACATACTTCGCCAGGTGCAACACAATAACAAATCTCATTCTCTCCACAGGTGACGAACTGCTGGACGCTGGGGATGGAGACAGCAGCCAGCACAGCCAGCCTACAAGCCCCCAACGAGGACACACGGATCTGGAGGATCTGTCCACCTCTTCGGACACGGACCACCAAGCTGGCCCATCTGGCGTGGCAGGGCCCAGCCGCTCCCCAGGACCCCTCCTACCCACCAACCCATCATCCAGGGATGCTGAACAGTCCCAGTCCCCTGCTGCCACTGTCGTTGCGGCCACACCCACGGTCATTGCGGCCACTACCACTGCCGCAACCGCCACCATCGCCGCACCGACCACCACCGCCTCCACCACCACCACGTCTTCGCTGGCACCAGCCCCAGCGCAGGTGGTGGCCCGGCCGACTGGATCCACCCTGGGAGCCACAGCGAGGACCGTGGTGAGCAATGTGGCTAGTGGGCAGGCCGGTGGCAGCAGGACTGGTAGGAGGAGCAGGGTCAGGGAAACGCCAGCCTCCCCTGGGAGCCATGCCCTGCCTCAAATGGCCAGAGTCCTTGGGGCCTATGAAGAGGCCCAAGGACAATGGGCCAGGTCTGCTACTGACACGCGGGAGGTGCTGGGGGTGCTGAGGTCCATGGACGCCCATATGGGCCAATTCGTGTCCCGTATGGACCAACTCGTGGACCTCATGGGCCAGCTGGTGGTGGCGGTGGGGTCACAGGCAAGGCCAGCAACACCACCTCCGCCACCACCTGCTAGGGCGCAGGGTCGGCCAGCAGTGTCCACTTCCCCTGCGTCCACAGCCAGTGAGCACACCTCACCCACCACCAGCAGGTCGCCACCACACACCCCCCTCCCAAACGTGGAAGGGGCCGTCCGAAGAGGAAACAGATCTCCCGGGAGGACTTCGCACGCTCCAGTCGCAAGTGAGGCAGCCAGCCAGCCTTCCGCCAGCCTTCCTTGACCAGCCACTGCATTGACTTGCTCTACGATCCCACTCCACACAGCCAGCTGGATGGCATGTGTGTGTTGGACTATGGACATAGAACCAGTGGGTACACCCTGATCATCACGCAGCCATGACCGACAGCTCATTGTCACTGCACGCACCACTTTTGTCATCACCTTACACACAATCACATGTCACAGTTCGTAATAAATGCACCTTTTTCACTAACTGCTGTTTGTGCCCTGTGTTTATTTGTACGGAATACAACGGCCACCTTGGGCGGAAGGGCACCTGATGCGTGGCATGGCAATGGAATCCGGAGGGCCTGTAGGGACCTAGGGGTGGGAGACAGAACAGGAGCACATTCAATGAGTGTGTCACACACCCATCACACAGTACATGTCAACAACTACAAGCAATGTACACACATCGCACAGAGCAATAGGGCACAATGCCACAGTCACCAACAGCGGCATACTACCCTGGCCATGGAGCGTTGACACACTGCACGCAGTGAACATACGGCCACCCTGACACAGCACACACACACCTGCATAGATACAGACACATCATCCGTCGTACATGGACACTCACCGTCAAGTGAAGTAGCGGGCGATGAGCTGCTGGCGCACATTCCCAGCTTCCTCCTCTCCGCTGTCCACCTCACTCGAGCTGTCCTGGTCTGCGGGCTGGGGCCCTGGTTGATCTCCGTCATCCACAATGAGGGGGATCTGCTTCCGAATGGCCAGATTGTGCAGCATGCAGCACGCCACCACTATCTGGCACACCTTCTGTGGGGAGTACGCCAGTGCACCCCGGTGCGGTCCAGGCACCTGAACCTGGACTTGAGGAGGCCAAAGGTACGCTCGACCACACGTCTGGTCCTCCCATGTGCCTCATTGTATCGATCGTCTGCTGGGGTGCGAGGATTCCTCAATGGACTGAGCAGCCATGCCGCATTCGGATACGCAGAGTCACCTGGGTGTGAGGGACACAGAGAACCGTTGCTATTCCAACTGGACAGGGGACAGCATCGCACAACCAGCACGCTACACCACTCCACATACTCACCGGCAATACAGCCACGATCCTGTTGCAGATTGGCCATCAGTCGTGGCAAGATGCTGTTGCGCATTATGTGTGCGTCATGGGCCGAGCCTGGAAACTTGGCACACATGTGGGTGATCACCATGTCCGCAAGGCACACCACTTGCACATTCAGGGAGTGCGTGTGCTTCCTGTTGCGGTACAGGTGCTCAGTGGCCTGTGGTGGAACAAGGCCAACATGAGTGCAGTCAATGGCTCCCACGACGTGTGGGATTCTGCCAAGGGCATAGAATGCACCCTTCACTGCCGCCAATTCACGAGCCCTGGGGAAGCGGATGTACCTGTTCCGGTACAGCATCATGGCTGCCAGTACATCCCTCAGCACCTTGCTGAACATGGGCTGATACATCCCTCCTCCACTGCCCACTGTGTGCTGGAATGACCCAGTGGCGAAGAAATGCATGGCGGCCATCACCTTAGCCGTGGGGGTGACAGCAGTCGGATACACCCTGCGGGGACGGAGATGGGGCTCTAACATGGCACACAGTCGATGCAGAGTTGGCCTGTCCAGCCGAAACTTCCTGATTACCTCTGTATCGTCCATGTCCGCCAGCAATTGGTATGGGCGGTCAATGTTCGATCTCCGCCTGGGGAAAATGGCAGAGGACACATGTCAAAGCAACACGGCACATAGCAATTTCGCATACACATCACTGACATGACTGAGCAAGCACATGAGCCACAGCCCAGCTGTCAAGCTGGGGCGGCACGGCCACAATACACTTACACAGGTCTCCCAACAATGGCAATGGCAAGTGAGACATACCACTGCCATGTGCATGCACATGGGGATCTAGGCCCCAATGACTTGCGGGGCGTGCTGATGGGGACTGACTGCATATTCGTCAAGCGGCAACGCCACGGCAACATGAGTGTCTGCTGAGCATGGAACTGCTTCCGAGGCTGGATGAGTATGGCACACGACGACGACGATGTGGGCACGGGCTGAGCGGCCAATACAAGTGGGACCTGTGGCACGAGGGGATATGAGACAGTAGTAGGTGTCAGCACTGCACCCTATGTACAGCACTGTACGGATCACAGCTCCCGAAACATTGACTGGTGTCCACATTGACAGCCCCATGCCAAGACGGCTGTGTGCTTGCAGACACACGTCACAGGTGAGAGGTTACATTGCACGTGCCAGGTGGCAGACGTACATAGTGGGAGCTGGCATGTGTGTGCATGTGTCTCCTGTTCAGGATCCACCAGATGGGCGCTGACTCTGTACTGACCATTGGACACAGCATGTTCCGTGGAAGGCTTGTGTGTGTGGGATGGTGGCACTGGATGTGCCTCCGTTGGGTGGGGGGCCATGCACAGGGCGGGTACGTCGATGATTGCGCATTGTTGGTCACGGTGGGTGCACCAACTAAGATGTGTTGCCCTGTGTTCAATTCCTATGTCCGCATGATGATGGACTGTGGATGTGGGCAGACTACACATTGGTCGATGTGCTGTCTATATGCATGTGCCTTCACACCAGGCACAGCTGCCCCTGCACATGTGACCCCTGCTGGACTCGCTGCTGGGTCTGTGGAGCTGATGCACCTTCTGCGCGTGGGGCGGACAGCTCTCCTCACTTCCCTCATTGCGCATGTCATGTCTTTGCCGCAGGTGACATGGATCATGGAGGGCCCACATGTACGCGTGGGTAGGCTACACATGATTGTTCACTGGTCGCCACCCCCAGTCAGTGTTTCGAATGGGAAGGTTGTCGTGCTGGTGGTATGTTCGATGTGGCGGATGGGCGGGCCTAGGTGCGGGCTTACATTCCGGACATGGGGGTAGTTGGATTGGCGACTAGTTGCAGTACACACGGGACACGTCTCTTCCTTTCCACATCTGGGTCATCCCTTGTACTAACTGACAGTGATACAGTCATCTTCGCCCCAGCCCTCATGTCCTCCCCTCGCCCCCCAATATGCATGCTCACCTGCGAGGCTAGCGCTTGCACAGGCAGCCCCAAGCTCGCACCAGAGAGGGCAAGGAGTGTATGTGTGGGTCCAGTTGCACGAGTGGGCTGTCTCAGGGTATGATGTGTGGCGGGACGCCGTCCACCTGCGTGGTGCCCCAAATGGAGACCCGGCCTGCATGGACTATGCATCACAGTCTTCGCCTTCCGGATCCGCCACCTGCGACACCCAGTGGCTGTGGCTGCCCTTGCGGCCAGGCCGCGTCCGTCTGTGGCTGATGGCCCACACATTCACTCTTTGGCCTCTCTGGGGAGGGCTCGGGGGTGGTGGCGCACGCGCTTGCACTTAGTCGCAATGGCATGTGTCGTGGTTGGTATGATGGGCAATGGATGGGATGGTGCGAGCCACCTCCCGTGACGTCAGTGCTGCTCGTGCTGTGGTGCGTCCCCCTACACTTCCATGTGACTTGTGCCATGCTAGACGTTGAGGTACTATTGCCTGCGTGATATGACCAGGAGGAGCGCGAGGAGACCTCTCACACACCATGCTCCACTGCCATCCCGTGCCCTGTATCGCCTGTGCGGATTGACTATGTTGGGGTTACACCTGGTCGACTGGGGCTGTGTGTGCCTTGTCAAGGGGCATGGCGGGCGCACAACAGGATCCAGCTTGTCCACAGAGGGTGGGCTGAGGTGCGCCTGGTACCGCTTTGTACGTGTGCCCGGCTGCTGTGCACACACGTGTTCACTCCCCCGACAGGTGTCCTCTCACAATGCCCAGGGAAGCGGTGGTGTACTGTTCATGACCCCTCCCAACACGGCGTGCTCCAACTTGGCATGTGCGCATCTACCCGTCGCACCCACCCACCTGAGCACTGCGTCCATACGACTTCACACGACACATGTGTGTCTTCCACAGTAGTGCTACTCATTTGCGTTGACATCCAATACCAGTGGACTACATGGTCATGTCACGACTGCCGTGTACTTCACATACTCTCATCCTCTCTCATTCGTACTTGTGAAATGAGTCAGCGGAGACAGTTCTGGTTTCAAACATTATATTGAGTCTTCTGTCCTCTGTGATGCAGTATAGTGGACACTACTGGCAGCGGAATACATGTTGAGGATATACTGAGCATGATAACAAATGGGATAGGGTGTGGGGTTACATCTGCTTGGCCAAGGCTGTGCTAATGTACATTTACGTATAGCTGCGGAGCTGCGGACTTTGACACAGACGGTATACATGTAGCCTACCAGACCGCTCGGCATCATGGGCACAGTCCATCTCAGTTCCATGTGACAGGTTTGCTGCGGTTGTTCCTCATGCACGCGTGCATGTGAGATGACATCAGGGCATGTGCTTGCGTGCATGCAGCGGCGTGCCACTTGTTGTTGCACTGTGGTGGTTACTGGACATGTCACAGTCACTGGGGTCGTGTTGTTGTTGTATGCACTTGTCGTCCATGCAAAGGTCCTGGTATGGGATTCCCGGGGCGGGGGTGGGAGGGTGCAGCACCCACAGACTCCAGGCGACCTATTCATGTCCACTGAGCGGTGTGTGTGTCCATGTGCGCTGGATCCATGTCGTGTCCTGGTTGTTCGTGCAGTTCCGTCCATGTGGGTGCGATACACAGAGCCCATGCCACTGCCTCCCACGATGCATGCGGTGTTCCTGGATGTGATGGGGAACAGTGTGCATGTCCCGGTCATATCCGATGTCATGGCGATGTCGTTGATGGTGTGGTTACAGTTGCCGGTCGTTTGGTATGGCTGTTGTGGTGGTGACTGGCCAGTCCGTGCGGAAGCTAAGCATGGGTGCGGGGTTGGACATCATAGGTCACTCGGGGAACCTGCGTTGTGGTCCGACGTATTTACAGGTTGTCAGGTATGCGATGCCGTCCAGCAGGGCTTCCATGTCATTGGTGGTGTACATGTTTGCCAGCCAATGAAGCGGATGGTGGCTGTCAAGTGTGTAGGTTGTCCCTTGGAGGACCATGATGGGGCATGCTGGGTGACATTCGATGTAGCTGTTCTCGATGATCCGTCGTGTGGAGGCACAGTGGTTCCATTTCAGTGCGCGTGCGATGTTGGCCACATACGCCATGCCCCCATAGGCAGAGCAGGCCCTGTCGTGTGCGTCCAGAGGGAGGAGTAGTGGTAGCAGGTCCGCCTTCAGACATGCCGGGTTGGAGAGGCATATCTCGACGGGATGCTGGTAGGGACACCTCCGACAGTAGAAGACGGGCATGACGCAGCTGAACAATGTGATGCGGTAAGTCAGTCGGTAACTTACGTTCAGCAGGGACAGGAGATCGCATCCCAATGTATGTATCGTGTTGGTTTGGTACAGCTTGAGCTGTTCGGCGTAGTTGGGTAGGTGTGTTGCGGTTGCCATTTCGCAGCGGTTCGTAGAGGTGGCGTGCTCCGGCTGTGTGTGCAGTCTGCAATGTGCACGCTCCGGGGTTGCTGTGAGCTCTGTGTAGTCGTGGGGAGACAGGACTTGTGTTCTGTTGGCTTGTTTGGAGGACACGGGCCCTCTTCCCACATGCTTCTCAGACAGTTCAAGGTCGGTGCTGTGTGACTCCTTCCAATTAACTTGCATGTGGCCGACATGGGGAGTGTTTTCTTCTTTCTTCCCCGTCCGTTGTGTGCTTCTGTGATATGCGCTATCTGCCCTGTGGTCGGTCTCCTCGGCATGCCTGTGTTGGTCTATTCTTGGACAATGGCTGTATTCACCGGCTTCTGTCGTAGGGCTGTGGTTTCGGTGTTGGTGTTGGAATGGAAGGTCATTCAGTGCTGTCTGCTCTCCCTTGTGTGGGCGGCAGGCTGCCTTTCCGCTCTGCGTTGGGCCTTATGTGTGGATGTAATTCTTGGGCCACCTGTTGTCGGTCACCGGGCTCTTTGGTGTTCCGTTTCATGTGTCTTGTTCATATGTGCAGGGTGGTATGGGTTTTTCAGTGTGGTACTGGCGTTCCTCTTCCCGAAGGGAGCCCTGCTTCTCCTAGTTGGTGTTGCCGCCGCTGTGTGCTTCGCCATGTTTGTTACACTGGGGTGTGTCCTGCTGTTGCGTGACTTCACTGACATGTGTGCGTCGGTTGTGTGGCGTTGGGTGTTGTCCGTGAATTGGGCGTTGGGGACATGTCTGTGGCCGGCCTATCACGTGTCATGTGCGTTCGGAGTGGGGCTGGTGTGTGTGCTGCTTGGTTGTGTCCCTGTGTCTGTGTGCGACGCATGCATGGCGCTGCGGTTGGCCTCTGCGTTGTGCGCATGTGTGGCGGCGTCATCGGCGCTTTGGGGCCGTGACGGGGTGGTTGGTTCCTAGTCCCAGGTGGTGTGTACACATGTGTTCTGCGATGTTAGGATTTGGCCTGTGTGTCATATGTGGATGCAATGGTGGATGTGTAGTGTGCACGCGCTGGTGGGGGTTGTCCGCTTTTTCCGCCCTTGCACTGTGTGCGCTGTTTGCGTGCACTTGTTGTGTGTGTGCCTACCTGCGTCTCCGCGGTACGTTGCGTCCTTGGTGGTGCATCAGCAGAAGCATGGGAAGGGCCTGCAGTGCTGGATTCATGCCACCAGTTACCGCCGGCACGCAGCAGTCCACACGCCCGCCCAATTACGATGCGAAAAGCAGGCCAAACACCGCCGGCAAGCCAGCAACACCGTCCGCCATCAAAGTGCGCCCGTACACGTAGCGGCGCAGCTCAACTGACACACACCGTCCGACGAAACACGTCCCGCCCGGCGTATAAATTACGATGCCGCAAACAAACGGCTCCCACGGCTAAGAGACACCGCACGTGAAAGAGAGGCGGTAACACGGACGCAGAGCACGGACAACGAAGAAGCGGCACCCGAGCATGAATCCAGCACTGCAGGCCCTTCCCATGCTTCTGCTGATGCACCACCAAGGACGCAACGTACCGCGGAGACGCAGGTAGGCACACACACAACAAGTGCACGCAAACAGCGCACACAGTGCAAGGGCGGAAAAACCGGACAACCCCCCACCAGCGCGTGTACACTACACATCCACCATTGCATCCACATATGACACACAGGCCAAATCGTAACATCGCGGAACACATGTGTACACACCACCTGGGACTAGGAACCAACCACCCCGTCACGGCCCCAAAGCAGCGATGACGCCGCCACACATGCGCACAACGCAGAGGCCAACCGCAGCGCCATGCATGCGTCGCACACAGACACAGGGACACAACCAAGCAGCACACACATCAGCCCCACCCCGAACGCACATGACACGTGACAGGCCTGCCACAGACATGTCCCCAACGCCCAATTCACGGACAACACCCAACGCCACACAACCGACGCACACATGTCAGTGAAGTCACGCAACAGCAGGACACACCCCAGTGTAACAAACATGGCGTAGCACACAGCGGCGGCCACACCAACTAGGAGAAGCAGGGCCCTTTCGGGAAGAGGAACGCCAGTACCACACTGAAAAACCCATACCACCCTGCACATATGAACAAGACATATAAAACGGAACACCAAAGAGCACGGGGACCGACAACAGGTGGCCCAAGAATAACATTCACACACAAGGCCCAACGCAGAGCGGAAAGGCAGCCTGCCGCCCACACAAGGGAGAGCAGACAGCACTGAATGACCTTCCATTCCAACACCGAAACCACAGCCCTACGACAGAAGCCGGTGAATACAGCCATTGTCCAAGAATAGACCAACACAGGCATGCCGAGGAGACCGACCACAGGGCAGATAGCGTATATCACAGAAGCACACAACGGACGGGGAAGAAAGAAGAAAACACTCCCCCATGTCGGCCACATGCAAGTTAATTGGAAGGAGTCACACATCACTGACCTTGAACTGTCTGAGAAGCATGTGGGAAGAGGGCCCGTGTCCTCCAAACAAGCAAACAGAACACAAGTCCTGTCTCCCTACGACTACACAGAGCTCACAGCAACCTCGGAGCGTGCACATTGCAGACTGCACACACAGCCGGAGCACGCCACCACAACGCACCGCTGCGAAATGGCAACCGCAACACACCTACCCAACTACGCCGAACAGCTCAAGCTGTACAAAACCAACCTGTTCCATACATTGGGATGCGATCTCCTGTCCCTGCTGAACGTAAGTTACCGACTGACTTACCGCATCACATTGTTCAGCTGCGTCATGCCCGTCTTCTACTGTCGGAGGTGTCCCTACCAGCATCCCGTCGAGATATGCCTCTCCAACCCGGCATGTCTGAAGGTGGACCTGCTACCACTACTCCTCCCTCTGGACGCACACGACAGGGCCTGCTCTGCCTATGGGGGCATGGCGTATGTGGCCAACATCGCACCCGCACTGAAATGGGACCACTGTGCCTCCACACGACGGATCATCGAGAACAGCTACATCGAATGTCACCCAGCATGCCCCATCATGGTCCTCCAAGGGACAACTTACGAACAACACCTTGACAGCCACCATCCGCTACATTGGCTGGCAAACATGTACACCACCAATGACATGGAAGCCCTGCTGGACGGCATCGCATACCTGACAACCTGTAAATACGTCGGACCACAACGCAGGTTCCCCGAGTGACCTTTGATGTCCAACCCCGCACCCATGCTTAGCTTCCGCACGGACTGGCCAGTCACCACCACAACAGCCATACCAAACGACCGGCAACTGTAACCACACCATCAACGACATCGCCATGACATCGGATATGACCGGGACATGCACACTGTTCCCCATCACATCCAGGAACACCGCATGCATCGTGGGAGGCAGTGGCATGGGCTCTGTGTATCGCACCCACATGGACGGAACTGCACGAACAACCAGGACACGACATGGATCCAGCGCCCATGGACACACACACCGCTCAGTGGACATGAATAGGTCGCCTGGAGTCTGTGGGTGCTGCACCCCTCCCACCCCCGCCCCGGGAACCCCATACCAGGACCTTTGCATGGACGTCAAGTGCATACAACAACAACACGACCCCAGTGACTGTGACATGTCCAGTAACCACCACAGTGCAACAACAAGTGGCACGCCGCTGCATGCACGCAAGCACATGCCCTGATGTCATCTCACATGCACGCGTGCATGAGGAACAACCGCAGCAAACCTGTCACATGGAACTGAGATGGACTGTGCCCATGATGCCAAGCGGTCTGGTAGGCTACATGTATACCGTCTGTGTCAAAGTCCGCAGCTCCGCAGCTATACGCAAATGTACATTAGCACAGCCTTGGCCAAGCAGATGTCACTCTGAAGCCCACATCCCACATGCAACAGCCAATCACATGTAACCCCACACCCTATCCCATTTGCAATCATGCTCAGTATATCCTCAACATGTATTCCGCTGCCAGTAGTGTCCACTATACTGCATCACAGAGGACAGAAGACTCAATATAATGTTTGAAACCAAAACTGTCTCCGCTGACTCATTTCACATGTACGAATGAGAGAGGATGAGAGTATGTGAAGTACACGGCAGTCGTGACATGACCATGTAGTCCACTGGTATTGGATGACAACGCAAATGAGTAGCACAACTGTGGAAGACACACATGTGCCGTGTGAAGTCGTATGGACGCAGTGCACAGGTGGGTGGGTGTGACGGGTAGATGCGCACATGCCAAGTTGGAGCACGCCGTGTTGGGAGGGGTCATGAACAGTACACCACCGCTTCCCTGGGCATAGTGAGAGGACACCTGTCGGGGGGAGTGAACACGTGTGTGCACAGCAGCCGGGCACACGTACATAGCGGTACCAGGCGCACCTCAGCCCACCCTCTGTGGACAAGCAGGATCCTGTTGTGCGCCCGCCATGCCCCTTGACAAGGCACACACAGCCCCAGTCGACCAGGTGTAACCCCAACATAGTCAATCCGCACAGGCGATACAGGGCACGGGATGGCAGTGGAGCATGGTGTGTGAGAGGTCTCCTCGCGCTCCTCCTGGTCATATCACGCAGGCAATAGAACCTCAACATCTAGCATGGCAAAAAGTCAAATGGAAGTGTAGGGGGACGCACCACAGCACGAGCAGCACTGACGTCACAGGAGGTGGCTCGCACCATCCCATCCATTGCCCATCATACCAACCACGCCACATGCCATTGCGACTAAGTGCAAGCGCGTGCGCCACCACCCCGAGCCCTCCCCAGAGAGGCCAAAGAGTGAATGTGTGGGCCATCAGTCACAGACGGACGCGGCCTGGCCGCAAGGGCAGCCACAGCCACTGGGTGTCGCAGGTGGCGGATCCGGAAGGCGAAGACTGTGATGCATAGTCCATGCAGGCCGGGTCTCCATTTGGGGCACCACGCAGGTGGACGGTGTCCCGCCACACATCATACCCTGAGACAGCCCACTCGTGCAACTGGACCCACACATACACTCCTTGCCCTCTCTGGTGCAAGCTTGGGGCTGCCTGTGCAAGCGCTAGCCTCGCAGGTGAGCATGCATATTGGGGGGCGAGGGAGGACATGAGGGCTGGGGCGAAGATGACCGTATCACTGTCAGTTAGTACAAGGGATGACCCAGATGTGGAAAGGAAGAGACGTGTCCCGTGTGTACTGCAACTAGTCGCCAATCCAACTACCCCCCATGTCCGGAATGTAAGCCCGCACCTAGGCTCGCCCATCCGCCACATCGAACATACCACCAGCACGACAACCTTCCCATTCGAAACACTGACTGGGGTGGCGACCAGTGAACAATCATGTGTAGCCTACCCACGCGTACATGTGGGCCCTCCATGATCCATGTCACCTGCGGCAAAGACATGACATGCGCAATGAGGGAAGTGAGGAGAGCTGTCCGCCCCACGCACAGAAGGTGCATCAGCTCCACAGACCCAGCAGCGAGTCCAGCAGGGGTCACATGTGCAGGGGCAGCTGTGCCTGGTGTGAAGGCACATGCATATAGACAGCACATCGACCAATGTGTAGTCTGCCCACATCCACAGTCCATCATCATGCGGACATAGGAATTGAACACAGGGCAACACATCTTAGTTGGTGCACCCACCGTGACCAACAATGCGCAATCATCGACGTACCCGCCCTGTGCATGGCCCCCCACCCAACGGAGGCACATCCAGTGCCACCATCCCACACACACAAGCCTTCCACGGAACATGCTGTGTCCAATGCTCAGTACAGAGTCAGCGCCCATCTGGTGGATCCTGAACAGGAGACACATGCACACACATGCCAGCTCCCACTATGTACGTCTGCCACCTGGCACGTGCAATGTAACCTCTCACCTGTGACGTGTGACTGCAAGCACACAGCCGTCTTGGCATGGGGCTGTCAATGTGGACACCTGTCAATGTTTCGGGAGGTGTGATCCGTACAGTGCTGTACATAGGGTGCAGTGCTGACACCTACTACTGTCTCATATCCCCTCGTGCCACAGGTCCCACTTGTATTGGCCGCTCAGCCCGTGCCCACATCGTCGTCGTCGTGTGCCATACTCATCCAGCCTCGGAAGCAGTTCCATGCTCAGCAGACACTCATGTTGCCGTGGCGTTGCCGCTTGACGAATATGCAGTCAGTCCCCATCAGCACGCCCCGCAAGTCATTGGGGCCTAGATCCCCATGTGCATGCACATGGCAGTGGTATGTCTCACTTGCCATTGCCATTGTTGGGAGACCTGTGTAAGTGTATTGTGGCCGTGCCGTCCCAGCTTGACAGCTGGGCTGTGGCTCATGTGCTTGCTCAGTCATGTCAGTGATGTGTATGCGAAATTGCTATGTGTCGTGTTGCTTTGACATGTGTCCTCTGCCATTTTCCCCAGGCGGAGACCGAACATTGACCGCCCATACCAATTGCTGGCGGACATGGACGATACAGAGGTTATCAGGAAGTTTCGGCTGGACAGGCCAACCCTGCATCGACTGTGTGCCATGTTAGAGCCCCATCTCCGTCCCCGCAGGGTGTATCCGACTGCTGTCACCCCCACGGCTAAGGTGATGGCCGCCATGCATTTCTTCGCCACTGGGTCATTCCAGCACACAGTGGGCAGTGGAGGAGGGATGTCCCAGCCCATGTTCAGCAAGGTGCTGAGGGATGTACTGGCAGCCATGATGCTGTACCGAAACAGGTACATCAGATTCCCCAGGGCTCGTGAATTGGCGGCAGTGAAGGGTGCATTCTATGCCCTTGGCAGAATCCCACACGTCGTGGGAGCCATTGACTGCACACATGTTGGCCTTGTTCCACCACAGGCCACTGAGCACCTGTACCGCAACAGGAAGCACACGCACTCCCTGAATGTGCAAGTGGTGTGCCTTGCGGACATGGTGATCACCCACGTGTGTGCCAAGTTTCCAGGCTCGGCACATGACGCACACATAATGCGCAACAGCATCTTGCCACGACTGATGGCCAATCTGCAACAGGATCGTGGCTGTATTGTCGGTGAGTATGTGGAGTGGTGTAGCGTGCTGGTTGTGCGATGCTGTCCCCTGTCCAGTTGGAATAGCTACGGTTCTCTGTGTCCCTCACACCCAGGTGACTCTGCGTATCCGAATGGGGCATGGCTGCTCAGTCCATTGAGGAATCCTCGCACCCCAGCAGACGATCGATACAATGAGGCACATGGGAGGACCAGACGTGTGGTCGAGCGTACCTTTGGCCTCCTCAAGTCCAGGTTCAGGTGCCTGGACCGCACCGGGAGTGCACTGGCGTACTCCCCACAGAAGGTGTGCCAGATAGTGGTGGCGTGCTGCATGCTGCACAATCTGGCCATTCGTAAGCAGATCCCCCTCATTGTGGATGACGGAGATCAACCAGGGCCCCAGCCCGCAGACCAGGACAGCTCGAGTGAGGAGGACAGCGGAGAGGAGGAAGCTGGGAATGTGCGCCAGCAGCTCATCGCCCGCTACTTCACTTGACGGTGAGTGTCCATGTACGACGGATGATGTGTCTGTATCTGTGCAGGTGTGTGTGTGCTGTGTCAGGGTGGCCGTATGTTCACTGCGTGCAGTGTGTCAACGCTCCATGGCCAGGGTAGTATGCCACTGTTGGTGACTGTGGCATTGTGCCCTATTGCTCTGTGCGATGTGTGTACATTGCTTGTAGTTGTTGACATGTACTGTGTGATGGGTGTGTGACACACTCATTGAATGTGCTCCTGTTCTGTCTCCCACCCCTAGGTCCCTACAGGCCCTCCGGATTCCATTGCCATGCCACGCATCAGGTGCCTTTCCGCCCAAGGTGGCCGTTGTATTCCGTACAAATAAAACACAGGGCACAAACAGCAGTTAGTGAAAAAGGTGCATTTATTCCAAACTGTGACATGTGATTGTGTGTAAGGTGATGACAAAAGTGGTGCGTGCAGTGACAATGAGCTGTCGGTCATGGCTGCGTGATGCTCAGGGTGTACCCACTGGTTCTATGTCCATAGTCCAACACACACATGCCATCCAGCTGGCTGTGTGGAGTGGGATCGTAGAGCAAGTCAATGCAGTGGCTGGTCAAGGAAGGCTGGCGGAAGGCTGGCTGGCTGCCTCACTTGCGACTGGAGCGTGCGAAGTCCTCCCGGGAGATCTGTTTCCTCTTCGGACGGCCCCTTCCACGTTTGCGAGGGGGGGTGCCTGCTTGCGACATGCTGGTGGTTGAGGTGTGCTCACTGGCTGTGGATGCAGGGGAACTGGACACTGCTGCTCGACCCTGCGCCCCGGCAGGTGGTGGCGGAGGGGAGCTGCTATCCCTGGCCGTGTCCTCACCGCCACCACCAGCTGGCCCATGAGGTCCACGAGTTGACCTCATACGGGCGTCCATGGACCTCAGCACCCCCAGCACCTCCCGCGTGTCTGAAGCAGACCTGACCCATTGTTCTTGGGCCTCCTCATAGGCCCCAAGGACTCTGGCCATTTGAGGCAGGGCATGGCTCCCAGGGAGGCTGGCGTTTCCCTGACCCTGCTCCTCCTACCAGTCCTGCTGCCACCGGCCTGCCCACTAGCCACATTGCTCACCACGGTCCTCGCTGTGGCTCCCAGGGTGGATCCAGTCGGCCGGGCCACCACCTGCGCTGGGGCTGGTGCCAGCGAAGACGTGGTGGTGGTGGTGGCGGTGGTGGTCGGTGCGGCGATGGTGGCGGTTGCGGCAGTGGTAGTGGCCACAATGACCGTGGGTGTGGCCGCAACGACAGTGGCAGCAGGGGGCTGGGACTGTTCAGCATCCCTGGATGATGGGTTGGTGGGTAGGAGGGGTCCTGGGGAGCGGCTGGGCCCTGCCACACCAGATGGGCCTGCTTGGTGGTCCGTGTCCGAAGAGGAGGACAGATCCTCCAGATCCGTGTGTCCTCGTTGGGGGCTTGTAGGCTGGCTGTGCTGGCTGCTGTCTCCATCCCCAGCATCCGGCAGTTCGTCACCTGTGGAGAGAATGAGATTTGTTATTGTGTTGCACCTGGCGAAGTATGTATTTGTCGTCTGACATTGGCAGTTCGTGCAATCTCGTACATGGGTTTCCCGGAGGCGAGTGTGTGGCTGTGGCATCTGTAGTTGTGTGTGCTAGGCAATGGGACTGTGTGCTGTGCACATGTGGCATGGGACGGATTGGCCATGCCGATGGGTGTGTTGCTGTGCCCCTACTCATTGTGACTCTGGTGTATGCGGGCTCCTGGCCCATCCTGGGTCTGGTTTGTACTTTGCTTTTGGGGTTCATATGCAACGCTTAGGAACGCATATGGCAACATGGGGGCCATGCCCCAGATTCGCATTTGGGAGGGGATATGCTTTTGGGGTACATGCTGTAAGCCATGGGTGCCGAACGTGACATGTGTTGTGGCAGCATGACAGTGCATGGTTTGAGGTGTGTGCATGCTTGACATGGCCTGCATATTTGCTGTCTGTTGTGATTACTGGACATGGCATTGGACGCATCGTTATGGGTGAGTGATGGTTGTGTGTGTAAGCCAACGTATTGCAGTTGTCTCATCTCCTTGGTGTGCGTGCTGCCCTGTGCCATGTGCATCACTGCAGTGCTCGTGGGGGGGCCCATGTTGTGTGTTGTTGCTCACAGTGTGTCGTGCGCTTCATTGACTTCTGGCACATGGTTGGTCATGGGCATGTATCTTAGCGTGACTGCTGTATGTGTGGCAGCTGTGCGGATGACATGCCTTTCATGAGACTGGGGCTGACGGATGGGATGGATGGTATGTTGTATGTGCATGGTGTGTCTGTGTGTTTGATGGGTTCAGTGGTGTTCGTGTGCATTTCTGTTGTTCCGCTCTGTTGCGTCTAGTGTTGTTTGTCTTACATAGGCGTAGTTGTGGGGTGTGTGGTTGACAGGCAGTAGGGGCTACATGGACAGGACTTCAATGGTGTTTCGGTTGTGTGTGATGGGTTGCACAGTGGCTGCCGTGTGGTACTATATTCAGTGTGGCTTGTGCATGCAGACGTGGCTCCTTGGGTGTTGCTGTGTTTGTGATGGGTCATGTGGGGTGTGAGTCTGTGGTTCATGTCCGTGTGCACATTGTTCACTTGTTCGTGACGGTGGGCGGTGCTGCGTGTTCGTCTGCTACGTGACATGTCCCATGTGTTGGTCGTGTTCCGGTCCTCATGCCTCCAGTAATCCAGCCCTGTCCAGTTTCCCACCTGCAGGTTGTTCGTGCGTGCACTGTACTGGATGCCACATGGTTCTAAGCGGGGGTGCTCCATGTTGCAGGTCTGTGGGGGTGGGGGGTGTTGTGGGTCATAGTGGTGGCTGGACACCCACTGACACCGATTGCTGTGGACCGTGATGTCTACCTTTCGGCTGTCGTTGTGCACTGCGGTGGCTGACACGTGGCTGTGGGGTGTGGGGGATGCTCCTCCTTGCTGTGCTGTGGGACTAGGGGCCTGGTGTGTTTTGTACTTGGGCTGTCCACCCTCCCACCCACTGCACTTTGTGTTCCTGCCACTTAACTGTTACTTGTCGGTTAGTGCAGCTATGGCGGACACATGGGTGTGGTGGGTGCTCGTTGTGGCGCTTCTGGCATATTTGGGGACCTGTTGGTGGTTACGTGGCTGGCTGAGTGTACACATGTCCCCACGCATCTTAGAGTTGTTCGGTTTGGGCTGTGTGTGGTGGTGTCTGTTGCATGTGTGTGTGATGTGTTGTGTATTGTGTGCTGGACATGGGGGTGTTTGTCCCTGGGAGCTGTGGCATGGTGGTAGTGCATGTGAGTACATAGCGGTGTGCTGGTATACATTAGTTTGTACTTACCAGCCTCCACTCCCCTGCTAATCCGGCGAGGATCTCGGGATGTATGATGACTCGCACCTTCTCCTCCCACGCTTTGAAGGTCTTGAAGAGCGCGGGATTCCCTCCGCCAGTGACGGCAGCCAGCTCTCTGTTTTTGCCCTCCTTCTTCTTGACCAGGCTCTTGACGTCATTCCACCGTTTGTTAATTTCGACTCTGTTCCTGGGCAGGGTCCCGACTGCATTGACCTGGTCTACGATCCGGTTCCACATTCTGTTTCTGGTGGCTAGTGGTGTGTGTTGGACCATGTTCCCATAGATTTGTGGGTGCACCTTGATGATCTCGTCGACCATGACCGTCAGCTCAATGGGCGTGAACTTGGGCATTCTTTGTGGTGCCATGGTGTTTGTGGTGCTGGTGCGGTGTGTGTTGTGTAATGTGCAGGGGGTTTGTGGTGCCGGTGTTTGGTGGTGGTGGTGGTGGTGGTGGTGATGTGTGCGTTTCTGTGGTGTGCTGTTGTCCTCGCTGTGTCACTGTGTCCTCTCCTCTCCTCTCTGGTTTGCAATGTTGCAAGGGGTTGTGGTCTGTGGGAGTGCTGCTTTTGTACTTACCTATGTGGGTGTGTCCTCATGGTCTGTTGTTTTCAGGTGTGTTGTGTCTGGGGTTCTGGCCTTTGTAGTTTTTGTTTGTCCAGGGGGTGTTTTCGGGATGTGTACTGTGCTTGTGTATTTGTGCGTGCCTTGCTGTGTGGACTTATTGGCCATGTTGTGTGCTATTGGTTTTGTGAGCGGATGGTTTCTGTGCAGGGACGTGGGCGCCATGGTTTCTGCCGTGTCGATTGGCATCGGCGTTGTTTGCGCTAGCGGGCGGTATATTTGTGGTTTTCCCGCGCTCATGGCGGTGCGATCGTAATTTCACGTGCGGTGTGTCGGCCGTGAGGGCGGGCGGTTTTGTGTTGTCGTGCGTGTTTCCGTCCGTGGCGGGCGGTTTGACTCCGACTCGGACGATGGCGGGCGGTATTTTGTGTGATTTTTCGCCGATGGCGGTTTTCGGTTTGTGTTATCGTAATGGCGTGGTCGGTGTTCAGACGGTGTATGCGGGCGGATTTTTGCCGCTTCCATGCCTGGCGGATTTATTTACGCCGGGTATCGTAATGGGCCCCATAGTTTGCTAAAATATCGATTTTTTTAAGTGTCTTATAAGTAATATAAAATTAATTAAATACCAATATAATTAAGTAAAACATACTTAAAAATAATTAAAAAACGTTAAAATTAATAAATAATAAATATAATGTAAAAAAATAAACATTATTTTTTATTTTTTATTATATATAACTTAATATTAAAAATAATTAATATTTTTAATTATAAAATGTTAAAAACATAATTTAAAATATAATTACATATATATAAATAAACCTATATTATAAATATAAAAATACATTATATATAATAAGTTAAAACATTAAAATAAATATTTTTTTAACAAAATAATATTTTACACTACATTAAATATAACATTACTGGAAACGTTGCATAACTTAGGGGATAAAATAACTATTTCCACTCCAACAAGTGATACAGTAGGGAAAGTGTTGGATAGCGGGTGGGAATAATGTACTATTCCCACTCCACCAAGTGTAACAGTAGGGAAAGTGTTGGATAGTGGGTGGATAAAAATTACTATTCCCACTCCAGTGAGTGCAAAAGTAGGGAAAGTGTTGGATAGTGGGTGGGTAAAAATTACTATTCCCACTCCACCGAGTGCAACAGTAGGGAAAGTGTTGGATAGCGGGAGGGTAAAAATTACTATTACCACTCCAGTGAGTGCAACAGTAGGGAAAGTGTTGGATAGCAGGTGGGTAAAAATTACGATTCCCACTCCAGTGAGTGCAACAGTAGGGAAAGTGTTGGATAGCGGGAGGGTAAAAATTACTATTCCCACTCCAGTGAGTGCAATAGTAGGGAAAGTGTTGGATAGCGGGTGGGTAAAAATTACTATTCCCACTCCAGTGAGTGCACCAGTAGGGAAAGTGTTCGATAGCGGGAGGGTAAAAATTACTATTCCCACTCCAGCGAATGCAACAGTAGGGAAAGTGTTGGATAGCGGGTGGGAATAATTTAATATTCCCACTCCACCAAGTGTAACAGTAGGGAAAGTGTTGGATAGCGTAGGGGAATAATTTAGTATACCCACTCCTGTAATATAATTAACATTAATTAACAAGTAATTAATTTTTCAAAATTAATTTACCTCCCACCATTTTCCCCTATAAACGTCACCTACAATATTGTAAAATATTAATAAATTAACATAATTAATTAAAAATTAATTAATTAACTAATTACAATTAACAATAAAATTAATAACCATCAAATCTAAATTAATTCACAAAATTAACACTATAAAATAACTTTTAATAAATATAATATAAAAAATAATAAAAGTTACATTAAAACTAAAGTACTTCCTACCCTCCTCCCCTATCAACCCTCACCCCACTCCTAAAAAAAGTACACAAATAACATATTTACAAATTAATTATTAATAATTAATATCTAATTAATTACTAATTAATAAAAAATAACACAATTAACATAATTACCAATTAATTATTAATTGTGATTAATCAATTTATAATTAATTAATAATAAATTAATTAACTTAATTAACAATATAAATTATTAAATACTAAATTATTAATTAATAAAATAATTAATTAATTTCAATTAAATTACTTCCCACCCTATTCCCCTATAAACCCACAACCCGCTACAGAATTAAATTGCGCAAAAAATATTTAACATATAATTAATTATTTCTAAATAATTCTAAAAAATATATTATAATTAAATTACTTCCCACCCTATTCCCCTATAAACCCACAACCCGCTACAGAATTAAATTACGCAAAAATTTATTTAATTAAAATTCATTACTTTTAAAAAATTCAAACATACATTACAAAAATAATACATACTTTTAACACATATACTAACACTTAAATCACTATAAAAAAATTGATATTTTTAACAACTATATTATGACTGTCGATATTACTAACTTCGATATTATGAAAAACGATATTTCTTACCTGTATTTCGATATTCTGCACCACTATATTATTGTAAGTCGATATTATGTCCATTCTATATTTTAAACTCAATATTTTGCCATATCGATATTTAAAATTCGATATTGTGACTGGTTACCATGGTGCTCATGTAAAGTGCTCTGATACCTTCGGGTCGAGTTTGCCCTATATATAAAACTCCCACCCAAAAAAACGTATTTGAGGAGTCGGATATACTTATTAATAGACTTATAGAGAGGATATCCCAAAACGCTGTTCACCAAAACACCAAATGAGCCTGGCTTGACTCTGAGAAAAACTGCACGAACCAAACAGAAATGCTGGAACAGTAGGTTGACTTGTGTGACTAAATACTCAACTTTCAGCAATAAAATTAAAACAATAATCAATAAGCCCTGGATCATACTGAATTCTCTAAGCAGCACCCTTCAGAAGAGGTAAAAACATTAGAGACCACGTGGTAAAAGCATGTTCTCTCCATCTACACACAAATGAGTCAATCACACATGTGTGGAACCTGGGACCAGTCTTCAGCCATTTTAAATGTGGGTCTTGCTCAGCTTGTAAATATACAGTAAATACTATCGGCCTAATTTAGAGCTTGGTAGATGGTTTTCTCCATCACAAACGTGCCAGATATCCTGTTTGCGTTATTAGAAGTGCCATAGCCTATGATGCACTTGTAATAAGGTGGTCAGGATATCTGCCATGTTTGTCACAGAGTAACCCGCCCACCAAACTCTAAATAAGGCCCTAAATCTTTTGGCCATAAAAACCTTCAGATTGTCCTACCTAACCTCCATACTGTAACTTTGCCAGTGTTGTATGTACAATTTGGTGCCCTTACGAAAACATATATGTTGGACAGACTTGTAAAAAGAAATTTGTCGGACAGACTACCGGATTAAAACATTAATTTGTCAACATATTGACAGGATTAGGTGTCAGGTACCACATGCTTCATTGGTTGAAAATGTACTGCAAATGAAACAGAATGTGGAAAAGATATATTGCCAAACCACTGAACAAGTCTCTCCTAATCCATGTGGTGGTGACACTGTGACCCAACTATGGGGCCGATTCCGATTCAGGCCGGAAATCACTCCGACCGAGCCGGACCCGGAGAGATTTCCGACCGAATTGGACTCTGGCAGTCCGACCGAACGAGTACGATGCGCACGCATGCAATCGGACTTGAGTCGGTCGGACTCCCATTGAAGTCAATGGGCCGGACGTGCAATGCGTACGCGGGCTCCCATTGACTCAATGGGTGCGAGGCGAACAAGGGCGCCCCCTACAGCGGGTACGCCTCGATGCGACTTGCGGCATACATGCACAGGTAGGGGGGACCCATGGGACCCCCCTGTGTGCGACTCGCGCGGCTACGCGTACAGGGGGGTCCGACACGGACCCCCAAAGTCCGGCTCCGACTGCTCTTTCGAGCCGGACGGCACGAGTCGGTCGGACTGTTCGAGGAGCGCATCGTACTTGCCCGGCCGGGGAACGTCTCCATTGCGCGGTGCGAGTCGTGTCCGTGGGAGTCGGTCGGAGCGCTTCGGACCCGCAAACAAGTCGGTCGGCGATTTCGCGTGCGCTCGCATCGTACTCGCTCGGCCGGACGCACGTACGAATCGTTCGGGAAAGAGGGCTCCGAATCGGATCCGGTTAAGCCGAATCCGATTTGGTGCCCTACCGGCCGAGATCGGAATCGGCCCCTAAGTTTTCTAGAAGCTGCTGACTAGACAAACTTGATGCTGTCAACGATGGACTCAATGAATCTGATGAACTATTGACATTGTCATTATCTTCTATGTCTCCTTGAAATGTAAATTACATTGCTCACGGTGTTTCAGTAACCCATGATGGCAACTCTCCTTGAACCTTATACCCGCAGGAGCTCTCCTACATGCTGCATACTTTGTTGCTATCTGCATACAATTAATTTATTTATATGTTTTCATTTATTGTGCATGTCTATCATTAGGTTATGTGTATATAATTATGTCAGCAAACTCTAGTGTCTAATATGAGCAATAACTTGCATAGATGTTTCCTTTTTTATGCCTTATACATTATACATTTCATCAGTAAGCACACATGATTGCACATTTTTGTGTTTCTTGTATTGTGCTCAGTGCTTATGATTTTATTTCATTTTATATGTCTTGAGTTATGTCTTTCTAAAACTGCAGACAATCGTTACTGTAGTTCTGTAAACTCTGTACAGTTCCTTATATTACGCTCTACGTAGATTGCTTTATGGGTGTTTGCCATTTTTAACAATGGATCTAGCCTGCACACCTACGTATTCTTTTAAATCACGTTAATCTGTGGATAAACAATATATGTCTATTGTGTGCTACCTTGAAACCTGACCTGCTCCTGTCAGGATAACTAACTCCAAAATGGTATGTACAAACCCTGTCACACACTTCAAGGGTTGCCATTTTTGCCACTCTATTTTCCTGTTATAGATGTCTGAGTGGTCCGACCACCGTATTATGACTATGGTGGTTGGACCAACAGACAAAGGAACCTCTTATCTTACCTATATTTCTTTAGTGTGACCTAATAGGGGGGCCTTTTTGTCTTCTTAGTATGGTGGTTGGACCACCATGGGACCGCCGCAACTGCCGGGAATCCATGATCCCTCAGTGGTGGCATGGCGGTCTGACCCAGCAATATGTTGGCGGTGCCACTGAGACACCGCCAAGCATTTTCTGAATTTCCTCACCGCCACAGTTTTAATGGTGGTGAGCCCGCCATGAAAACTGTGGCTGTGAGGAAACTAAGGGAGCTCTACAGGGCCGTCTGTTTCCTCAAGGCCATGGGGTGCATGGGGGCACATTAGGTGCCCCCATGTGTGCATGCACCCCAGTTCCTGCACGGCATGGACTGCACCAGCCCATGCTGTGCAGGAACGGGCTTTGGTGCTCCCTCGGCTCTGCAGTGCTAAGGCTCACTTATGAGGATTTTACTGCACTGCTGCAGGACCCCCATAGGACCGCCTGCCTGACCACGTGAAAACTTGTAATCGGGCGGGCGGCAGTCAAGTTTGTGTGTGTGGGAGTGGGACGGTGGCATGCCGCCCCACTTCCACACTGCCAAACTCGTAATCGGGCCCTGAGTGTTTGTTGTTCTCACATATATGTCCAACTCCATACATTTTTTCTTGAAGTCTGTGTTCCAATGCAACTGGCTGTGGTCCAAGTTTACAATTAGGCTTTGGTCCACCCTCTATTTCCAACATATTCCAGTCCAGGTCACAAGGTGACACCCACAGAGTGCCTCCCTCTTATGATGGGCTGGCTCATCCCAGAGTGCCTTTTCCTTTGACGATATTGACGATCTGTTCTCCGCTGCATCCTCACAGTAGACTTTCCAAAGCTGCTGGTGAGTGTGGCCTCCGTAATTATTCTCTTCCACTTAAGCTATCTGTATTCTAAATACTTCTGTATTTCATAAAGAGTCAGTACATTTTTATTTTTTATGACATTGACAATTACCCAGCCTTTCTTTGCATTTTGCATGGGATGTGCTTCATGTAAGCTCAAGTGTAATAAACTCAAGTTTGTTAGATGCTAAATGAGGAGGGCTCTGAGATAATTAACGGTCCGTCACATACCCTTCCTATCTGAACATAAAATAGAAGACTGTGACATTCTGAAGAACTCTATGGCCATAGGGAAGGGACCATAGAATACTTCAGGTTTAATTGGCCCTCTGTGTTTTTAACTTTGCCATAGGGCCCCAGTCTCCATAGCTAAAAGTCAAAGTCCTGTGGGGATTTATAGTAAATTTTTATTCTTGCATTTTACATAACACCCACTATTATCACTGACAAAAAAGCACTCACCAAGGGCAGTGAAAATATCCTGATTAAAGAGCCCCAGCTGAGGGGCCTGCTAGGCATTGCACTGCCCACCTAGTGTGGGACAGAATCCTATGATGAAGCATGCCATCTTGGTGTATGAGGATTCTTTTCCCTGAAAGGATGCTTTCCTTGCTGTCCTGTGGGGCCAATCACACCACAGTCTGGCCTACAAACATTTGGAGCATCACACTAATACGTTTACCTCTTAGTTCTCCAGAACGTCCCATTCTACTATTTTATTTTCTAATCTCAAGTTGTCCATGCACAGGTAAGCCTGTGCACTGGCTTTCTCTTATCCCTAGGTATGCATTTTGTATGGACACTTAAGCTTTATGATTATATGTTCACAGTTTGAGGTTTGCTAAGGCGTCATAAAATTAGTCACGTTCGCATACAATAATTTGACAGGTAGGACAAAGTAACCAACATTTTCACATGCTCAATAGCAGGACCTTGATAAGGAGTAAAGAATTTCCTTCAGACCAGCCTAGTGAATATTTGTCTATCCTGGTATGCTATTGATGTATGTTGTACGCACATAATGTTTGGTTTGAGGGTAGAAGCCTGGCTCAAACCAAGCATATAAAACTCTTTGGCATCAGGCGTAACAATGCACAATGTATACAACATAATTTGTGTTTCATAATCTTCATCTTCCTCATGGTGTGTTCCCATTTCACATTTTCATCCCCTCCTCCTCCAACCCTACACCTCACTCAACCAAGTGCTCTACTAGTCCCCACCATCTCCCAACTCTTCTTTACCCTCAGCCCACACCAAGCCCCAACCGCCAACATGGGCAACCCATGTATGCTCACGGTGTCCCGAGTCTCCGTGACCAATAGTGGCTGCTCTCTCTCAAACCATAGCTGATCTATTTCAGACAAGGGAGGTAAGATTGAACTCCTGCTCCATGTGCTGCACCTGTTCTATGTGTGAGAGAAACCTGTTCTACTATATACTGTGCTGTATCTGTTCGATGTGTGAGGGAAGCTTGTACTGCTTCATGCTGTGCTGTACCTTTTCTTTGTGTGAGAGAAGCAGTGGCGGCAGGCACAGGTAAGAGTGGTGGGGTGGGGAGGGGGTCGGGGAAGTCAACATACAACGGGATAAGTTAAATTAAACTACTTACCTTGCGCTTGCCGCATCCCCGACTCGGCGATGCGGCAAGTGCAAGGTAAGTGGTTTTATTTTATTCTTTAATCTAATTTAACTTATCCCGTCGTATGTCGACTTCCCCAGCCCCCACCCCGCCTTGCCCCACCGCTCTTACCTGTGCTGGCCGCGACTGCAGAGAAGCTCGTACTGCTACATACTGCGCTGGGTTGTACCTGTTCTATGTGTGAGGGTAGCTTGCACTGATGCACCGTACTTCCTCCCTGCTCTTTCTACAAGGGACGTTTGCAGTGCTGCTGCTTGTGCTGTATGTATTCAGAGTTCAAAGATGCTTCCAGTGCTGCCCTTTATGCACTTTCTGCTATTTGTGTAATGATTTTTTTTGCTGCTTTTAGTTCTGCCTGCCCTTATCCTAGCCCCCTGCAGCAAGGAGGAGACTGTTGACGTCAGTGGAATAGCAAGTGTATCTTGAGCCCTAATGCAGGCAAGGAATGTGGCCCACAACCTTCTGGTTTGGTGGTAAAAGCAGCCTTTAAGTGGGCATCCCAGACCCTTGGTCCCCGGTGTCGCCGCACCAGCTGCACTATTAATAGCTACGCCCCTGGTTCAGGGGCAAAGGGTAGGGCAAGGATTGAACTCAGCCGTTTGTGTGAGTTAGTAGATTCGTTGTGTAGCAACATGACGTTGAGGTGTTCGCTATATAAATTGACAATATGTTCAAGGGCTAGACAAAATGAAACTATTTGCTGAGCAGGCGGGACAGAGGGCAATGGAAACAAAAACACGCAGTAGTGGCCTTGGACTGCTAAAGCACCGACCTGATAAGTAAGAAAGCTTTGAAGTGAAATAATACCTGTACAAATAAGAGCTGAAAGAAATCACCGCTAGGCCCTTAAAATTAAATATACACTGTGGGATTGTTGACGTTCCATGTGCTTGCAGAAGAACAAGCAAACTGTTTATAATAAAAAGAAAAAGCGTCAACCCGAAACCCAAGATAAACTTTCACCTCATGAATAGTGGCAAATAATCCTCAGACAAATAATTACAGCAAATTGCGCATTCATGCACTTGACAAAAATGAGAAGTATAAACTCTTGCAGTCCCATGTACAAAAGCTGTCGCACATGGACTGAACGCTCCAAAATTTACCTCCAATTTCCAGATGTACTTGGAAGTACAGCCTTCTAAAATCACATTGAAAAAAATCTCTGCCTCAAATGTATAACTAAAAACATCACTAACAACACCAATGCTGAAAGATCGTAATTTTAATCAACCATATCTCGATCCTTGAAATGACACTAGCAAATACCTCTACAAACGTCAGCTTCTACAATTGGATGCTCTCACAGCAAGTTCCTGAAAATTCTAAATTATGAAATAATCACTATATAAACAAGCAATGGCAAAGCCAATAGGTCTGGCATTGGCCGCCAGCCTTTAGGCAATTCTTGTTTTGTTGTGCCATGGGTTTTACAAAACTTTATTGTTCAGGAAGCTGCCAGGCCCTCATCAATCTCAACAAAGACATTGGCTAAGGCAAAAATGTTGTTTTGGTCTCAAAAGAGCTCACATGTCCATAGTACTCCCTGGCACTGAAGGGAACTGCTTTGTGTGTTGATGTGCTCTTTGTGAAAGGACAGCAATCTTTAACTAATGGTGAAGTAAGCCAATGGCTGGCACATTGCCTCTTGATGCATGCTGGAGTAGGTGGAAGAAAAAAGGGAATGACACAACCACAGACTAATGGACAAAGTCTGGCTGCAAACCCCTATAGGTAACTAAGTTATACACATAATTTTAGCAATATCAAAAGGCCTTGGCTAGCTCAGACTCAAAAAAATAATTCGATCTGTCACTCGCTGCCAATCTCTTGTCTTTGGGAAAGAAGGCATGAAGGAAAGATACAAACAAAGAAGGAAAGAAGAAAAGAAAGAAGTAATAAAAAAGAAAGAAGGAATGACAAAGAAAGAAAGAATAAAAAAGAAAGAAGGAATAAAAAAGAAAGACGGAAACGAACAAAGAAAAGAAGGAAAGAAAAAAGAAAGAAAGAAATGGAAGAAGGAAGGAAAGAATGAAGAAAAGAAGGAACAAAAGAAGGTAGCAAAAAAGGAAGGAAAGAAGAAGGAAAGATTGAAGGAAAGAACTAAAGAAAGAAAGAATGAAAAAGGAAAGAAAGCAAGAGATTGAAGAAGGAAACAAAGAAGAAAGGAAAGAAAGAACAAGAGGAAGGAAGGAAAGAAGCAATGACAGACAGGCAATTATGGTTGCAAAGTTAGTGCACCCTCATAAGCTTATATTCAGAGTTCATGGGAGCTGCTGGTATGGTGTGAAAAATCAGCTGCAGATTAACAAAGAAATTTACAATAGCATTGGCAGGAGACTGAACTGATAAAGTTGGAATGTGCCCTGTGCTCTTATCTGGTAGAAAGTGTCCTGCTATCACATTTGAATCTATAAACAAAGGCAACACAAAATTAATAATAAAGTAAAAACAAAAATGATGTCACTGAAGGGAACTACTTTGTGTGCTCCTTGTGAAAGGACTAAATGCAGTCACTCAACGTGAAGTTAGCCAGTGGCTGAAATAGGCTGACCTATTGTCCCATGCTGTATGCTGTAGTATACAAAATGTGAATGACACAAGAACAGACCAATGGATGAAGAGAGATGGCTAAAAGACCCTTTAAGTTAGTATATTATACATATCATTTTACTAAAATCAGAAAGTTTTGGCTAACCTCAGACTTAAAAACATATGGTGGACTAGACTTTTCCCTCCTGACTGTGTTCCAATTACAAATAGACCTGAGAAAGGCTTTTCTAGAATCCTGATAAAATACTTTTTATAGGGTCCACAGTATTTTAAAACTACAATGAATACATATCACAATCATTAGTACAAGTTCTTGAAAATAATTTTAAAAAATCCCAGGAAAAACAGCTGTTTCCAAAAAAGACATTTGACCTAACAATTTCATTGCTTCAACCCGATTAAAAATATTGTACTTTAAAGATAAGGGTCTCTGAAGAGCCAAAAATATAAACATTCTAATAGTGCTTGACAGATGTCTGCTCCTACATTTAATCCACAAGAGTATCGCTCTATATTTGTTCTTATTATATCTGACATTTCTAGCAAACATCAGATTGGATTCTTTTTTTGTTTTAGATCTGTTTTCGGATTCATGATCCATAAAACATACTTAAGTTAAAAAAAAATACAAATTTGACACAATAAGAATATCCCAGCTGAAAAGAATCCATAATATATTATACGGAATCAATGAGTAACTTTTAGTCCGAAAGTGCAAGATAGCAAATACAGCAATTCATTCTAACAAGATAGGACACAGTTCCATAAAGAAATAGAGTAACATAGAATAACATTTGCATTGTATCAGTATACTTCAGAGGAGTTGTAAAATAGCTAAGTTAAAATCCATCATTATTTATATAAAAAAAGGAAATACGAAGAACAACAAGAGTATGCAAATAAGGTGTTCTCCTAGTACAATACATACAATCTCTCAAATAATGCTGGGAGGGCTACAAAAGTGCACTCAATATATCTTTTTTGCATAAGCCAAGTAGCATGCAAAAATTCAGCAACACTAATGACTACCACATCTCTAGTGTCGAACTTCCAAATTCTTAGGACAGTCTCGTATTGCCTAAAGCATTGCAATTGGCACACTGGTGGGATCCACTTCTTGCGAGGGGACTTATAAACATTACAAAATAAAAAAAAGTGATGCATAGTTTCAGGAACGAGCTTGCATGCTGGGCATAGATTGCTCTAACCCAAATTGCTTTCCCAAGTGGCAGGGAAGCTAAGGATAGGGAAGGATCCATATCTGAATTTTAGATACAGCTGCTTGGCAGAGGACCAAAGATATTGTTAAAGTAAGCCTCATAAACTGGGACAGCTTTGTAATCTAGGAATCTGTCAGTTAAACTGCCTCTCTTGCAGCACTTGAGCTCCTCCCTCCATAGATGTTCTCCAAACCTATCCTTAATCAATTACCTAGATGTTACAGCAGCTTTTTCGGATAATCCCAAAGTGAGCAAAGATCTATCAAGTACAACATGTTCTTAATATATGCCAACCAAGGGATTCTTAGGTGACCCCTGAATGCTTAATAGTTCCCTAAGAGGATGTTTGTGGTATTCTAGATCTTCAATGGACCAAAGTTGGTACCAAAGCAGCAAGGGTCTTAATAGCACAGTAAAGGAAATCGAGTATAGTCCCATATCTAGGAGTAATGGGAGCTGGGGCAAACTTTGTGGGGTGTTAACTAGGGCCAGTGGATTTAAGGTAACCCCAATACAAACAAGCATTGGCAATGCCAATGGGTCTGTCTTTAAAGGAATGTTGTATGGTAATGTGAAGTGTAAGGGGATGGGTTCTGTCCATCAACTCTGCCTGGATTTTTTGCTTTTTGACCTCCTGCTATGGAACCTTTTTACTGTGTGTGGGCCCCACCACTAGTGACTTACGCGTAGTAAACTCACGGTACATAGACTGCGCATGTTTACCGCCACTGTCTGCCTTTTAAGATAAGTCCGCTGCGACACAGCAAGGGTAAGGGGCACTTGCTGGTTACACATAAACATGTATTCACACGCTTGAGGCACACTTCTGTCGTGTAGGGAGAAGTGTCCCCCCAGGGGTAACGTCCCCTGAATGCACAGCTAAATAACCAAAATGGAGTAATCCAGTATTATTCGAGTTCAACAAATGTTGAAACACTGGTCAATTCCCAGATTAAATGTATTAAATCATCAATATTGCAGTTCTCCGATCATCAAACATAGGAATTCATGTTATTCCATCAAGATTTGATCATAACATCTATTAATCTTGAACAAAGTACACTCGTTCACCAGACATGGCAACCGACTAAGACACCAATGCCCGTTCGCTTGTTTACGGCGAGAGACTGCACAAGCAGCAGGATTTGTTTAAGATTAATGGACATTTTTCCCTGGTAGGGGTGTGTGTGTGTGGGGTCCCCTCCCCAAAGCTAAGAGGGCCCAGGGATCCAAACCCTTGGGCTGGATTTTCATCATGGAGGACCGGAACCCCCAACTCCAGGTCCCCTCACCTCCAGTAATGGAGCAGAGGGTACTGCAAGCCCCCAGAGAGTCAAGGGAGGGGCCGGGGATCCCCAACTCTGGGCCCCCAATGAAGAAAGGAGGGATGGGGGAGTGCCGAGGCACTCCCCGCCCAACGGTGATGAGCCTGCACTGCTCCCCGTGCCCATGTCTGAGGGGAGTGGGCAGCCACCTCCATGGGACGAGCAGGGGCAGAGATCTGCCGGCTCCGCAGCAGCACAGAGGAGTGCTGCCAAAGCAGGAAGCAGGCAAAGGGCAGTCAGGGGTGGGCACCTTGCGCTACTCCTCAACAAAGGAGCCACACGGTGGTGCTCAGGTGGGACAGAGCACCCCACCAAAAAAAGAAAAGGAAAGTGCATGTCGAGCGGCACGAGGCTGCACAGTTTCAACAAAGAGAGCAGCATTGCTACTAATAAAATATGCACGAGCTTCCGGAGGAGCACCCCATAATGCCCTGCAAAGCCTGGCTGCACCATAGGCAAATGATTTCTGCTGCTTGTGGTGGCAGGATGACGAGGATGACGAGGCCAAGACCAATAACATGAAAAAGAGTGCAGGAAGTTCTAGGAGCATCGCAGCTCCCCTCAAAGAGGCCCAAAGAGACTTTTAAAAGTACTGACCCTAAGTTTACAGGGTCCCCAAAAGAAGGACCAACCCAGGATTTTCTTCAGATTTTCATTCATTCCCATGGCTTGAGCATGTGCTCTACAGCTGGGAGTGCAGGACTTTCTCGAGGCTAAGTTTATAGCTGCAGTTATTGTGCCCTGAAGGTGTCCAAAGAAAGGTATATGTTGTCCCATTCTAGGTGCTAAGTCAGTGGTTGCATGTTATGTAATTTGAATGTCATGTTCTCAAGGCGCTGTTTATATAATTGCATCTTCATGAATTGAGAGTATATAAAAAAACACACAGACACCTGAAGTTCATTTTTAAATGCTTTATTGATATGATAATGTTGACAGTGATTAGTGATCAAAGTGCCTATGCTTTATTAACATTAATAAGTGCATTTACACATGTTTATTATTGATTTTTGCATTTATTCCTAAAATGATGATGTTTTGACATGTGGGTTGTTGATCTGAAACCTTTAACCAAGTCAATAGACTTTCCCTGATGTGTTTATATGTCCCTTTAGGGGGTCAGGGGTGAATACGCAATGTCATCTATGGTATTTTCCATCTGTCTAATGTATATTTGTAAATTACTGCATAGTATTGAGCAGTGTGCATGTAATAATTGTATTTCTCCTTTTTCTAAAGAAAAGCACAGACTGGGCAATTATTTATCGATTATTACTGCGTGCCAGCAAATGGTAATTACTAGCCCACGCCACCTCCCTTGAGTAGGTCTTAGACGTCTCTGCTCTGCTACCCTGAGAATGTCAAGCTCCACAATGGGGCGTTTGGTTCCAAGTGGAGGGCGAATGTGGACCCATTAGTTGTGCAGGCCTCAAAACTGATGGCTTGTTTCCTTACATGTAGCATTACAAGTAAATAGCATATGCATTTGTGTGAAAGATCAGGTGACAGTCGCACTGTCAAGCTGAACCTAAAAATCCATGCAAGTAAATGACTGCTCTCCGCTCATCTGTGCAGCTGCCAGAGAAAGCCAAACATCATAAATTATCTAGTTATCTAAGAAACTTTCACAGCATTCCCATGTAATGTACTTGCCCCTGAAAGTTCAAGCTCAACCAGCTGGATAAATACACAAAATGATTACAGC